>CM060680.1:128902356-129556523 GCA_030686995.1 Artemisia argyi
CATTCCCTCAAGTATAAAAGGCCTCCTCTAGTCACAGATATGAGTAGTTTTTTTTTTTTTTTTTTTTTTTTTTTTTTTTTTTTTTTTTTTTTTTTTTTTTAATTAGGTTTTCATTGTTGTTTATGTTTTCAAGTTATTGTAATTTTCTTTTCAAAAATATTGTACGAAATTTCTTCATATTAATATAATTTAGTTTTTTACAGCTTATTGTTTAAATTTTCCTTTAGCTTAATTTCTCCTTATTTAGCTTAAATTTAATAGTTAGTTTACCTTTCAATTTTTGTTTAGTATTTGCTTTATCTTATACTCTAATATATATATATATATATATATATATATATATATATATATATATATATATATATATATATATATATATATATATATATATATATATATATATATATATATAAGTAGTTATCAATCAAGCTTCAATAAGCTTATTTTTCTGGTTCAGTAGTCTCATTTTAGCTTAATATAGCTTCTGTGAGATCTGTTTTGGCATATAAATCAGTTACTCTCAAAAGTCAAAAACAGTCAATATAAGTGCTTATTTTGAATAAGCTAGTGCTTATTGGAGTTAAAGGCAGCCATATGGAGCTTTTGGCCTGTCTAAAAGACAAGCAAGCATAGTGAAACCCCCTCTGTTTGGCTGAGGGGGTATTGAGATTTGTAAGTTTTACTTTTATAATTCATCACTGCATAAGTAGTTTAGAAGTAGTTTAATTCATTCAGTACCGCTTATTTCTGTTTATTGTCATATTATTTTAGTTTTTGATTGCTTATTTTGTATTTGATCTCAGTTTTTATTGATTTGGATTGTGCACTGTTTTATTGTTCTGTCTTTATTTGGATCTAAGTGATTGTTTTTCTGAGTTTGTTTGCACCTAAGACTTGTTGTTTCTGAGTGTATTGGAAATATTCAGATATATATTAGTCACTTAGGTTGAGGTTTGGTTTGCTTTGGACAGGTTTTGGGTAAGATTCTGTGAGACAGTCACATATTCAAGGGTGTTTGGATTAGAGTTGTTGGCTGGTATTATTGGTGCTTCAGAGGGTATAATTTGTTTAGATATCACACTTAAGGTACACTTAGGCCTAGTCAAGCATAATTTAGTAGGATTATCACATAAAAAGTCTAAGTTACTTGAATAATTGTTCATTGAGTATTATGTTAACCTGTGATTTTTGGAACTTGTAGTATTTAGGTTGCATTTAGGATATTTTAGTTATTTATTAGCTTAATACTTCATTTAGGGTAAGAATTGATCAGTAGAAAACCAAGTTAGTCAACTTAAGTTAGTATCTTAAAAAGTCAAACATTCATAAACTCAAATTTGGTCAGCTTTTAGTTATAACTTGTAGGGTTCAATAATATTTGAAAATAGTTTTAGTTTGTTGATTTGAAAACCTTAGCAGCCTGATAATCAAATTCAAAAAGAAATTTGCAATTTGGATCTCTTTTGCTTATTAAAAAGCTGCTTTTAGTTGTCCATTTGGACCTAAGTTTCCCCTGTACATCTACTGATAAGTCAATTTCTAGGCAACCTTAGGTTTAGTAAATTGATTCTATAATCTGTTTTATTGGTGGATTTTAGATCTCAGTTGGTTTATGAGTGATTTGCCCCCATAAGCTTGTACCCCTGAGCTTATTTGCTTCTGCTTATTGGCTTATTTAGTGGTGTGATTGGAGCATAGGTCTGCCTATTAGAATAGGGCTGCAAGTGCTTAATTCTGATCATTCTCTGAGATTATTTGTTAATCTGAGTTCATTAGTTCCCTAAGTTGTTGTTTCAGCTGTGCTTTTACCAATTGCTTATCTGCTTGTGCTATTGCTTATTCCTATTTTGCTTATTGTAATTGCTTGGCCCCATTACCTGTGTTCCTAAGTTCATTTGGCCCTAGTTCTTGTCATTTGAGCTTATTAAAGTCAAAAAGTCAATTGGTCAAGGTCTGGTCAACTTTTGGTCAGACTGCTTATCAATAAGCAATTTCTTATAAGCTGATTTCAAAGTAAACAGTAGCTCCAGTGCTTATTTTCAACATTTTAAATTTTTCCTAGCTTTATAATAATAATTTAGAATTTCCCTGAATTTTTCATATTTTTCCAAGTTGATTTGCTATTTTTCTTATTTTATTTTCATTTTTATTCAATTTTTAATACTTTTTTAATTACCAAAAACTCCAAAAAAATATGAAAAATTCTAGAAAAATCCAAAAATATTTTAGAAATTTATTTTCATTTATTTTAGAATTTTAGAAATTTATTTTACATTTTTCTCACCTTATTTGCATTTTCTTTTAATTATTAATTAGATTAATTAGTTTTTAATTCATAAAAAATAAATAAAAAGTCAAAAAAATTATTTTTCTTTTTCTTAAATTTTCTTTTATCATTTTTAACTTTTCAAAATTATTTTCAAGTCCGTAGGAGTAGTGTAGCTCAAAATTCACGTTTTATTTCGCACGTTGACGTTTAATTTACGTTTAAGCTTACGTTTTCGATTCTACGTTACGATTTTAGTTTGTTTATTTGAAATACGTGCTTAAGTGATTATTTGTGCTTCATTTACTTATTCATTAGTGTAATCTCATCAAAATTACTTTTTACCACTTTCACGATACGTTTCACGAATCGGGAATTGAGAATTCTATTCACCCTTCACAACGGACTACGACCTCGGGTTATCCGTATTTCTTTGCGGATCTCTTGAGTAATACTTATACTATATATATCTTGATTTTCAACGAATCACCAACTGTAATTTTGCAGTAGCAAAAACCGTATAGCATAAAATGCAACTGTATTTTGTAGCCGATTTAATATCTAAGCCAGGGTACTAGAATTGGAATTTTAATGAGTGTCATATATTTTGTGGATCCTATTTGGATTGCACTTTCTTGGATATGATGATTTAGTTAGTCAATGAGTTGTAATTTTGGCGTGGCAAAACCCGGATGGCATAAAATGCAACCGTGTTCTACAGCCAATAAGATATTTGAGCCAAAACTCAAATTGTTTTATAAATTGGCACCACCATCACCAACTTAAAATTTTGGTTATTTGGGATTTCAGCCTCTTTTAGTTGATACGATCAGGTCTCCTTTTCATGAAATAGAAGTTCCCAATGACCAAAAAAGTTTTGTTGATCCACAAAATCCTAATGCAACCAATTTTTTAGGAGTGTGAGTGTGCTCGGTATAAATTTGAGTTTTGCTGAGTGTTAGTGCAAATATTATGATATTTAAACTAAATCGTTTCTTCGGTTTTAATAATAACAAACATGTAACTTGTAATGCATAACGTAAAATGCGCAAGTTATTCGTAAACACAAATCATCAGTGCATACTTACATCAACATCTCTCGACATGTCAATTATGCTTCAACACAGTCGTAGATTTCCATTCCTACGTGAATCACTCAAGATATGAACAAACAAAGTTAAAAATTGACGGATGATCAAAGAAATAAATTTTTGTTCTAAACTTCAATTTTTTATAACTGTGACAAAATATTTTTTCAAATTATTTTTGAATTATAAAGATATGTTTTATTTGGGAAATTAAATTCAAATTCATAACAGCCAAATTCCCCCCAAAATCAGCTCCAAACATCCCTAAATAAATTTTCACTACGAAAAAACAAAAATGGATCGTTTTTGTCTGGGAAGTTACCACTAAACCCGGCGGTACCGTTAAATTTAACCGTACAGTCTGAACTTTAGCGGTACCATTTGTCTATAACGTCTAGTTTTTTCTTTCATATAAATAGTGGACCGGATTACACTTCCAAACTACAATTTTTCAAACAGTTTTCTCTGATCAAATGTTGTCCCATATAGCTCATTCTCTTTGATCATTTAGCTTGTTTGAGTTTGTTTTCGAGTGATTCAATTATCCTTTCAAGCGATCACCTTTATTCCTCTATTAGTGCAAGAGAAGAACACATTGTATCTCAAAGATATAAAGTGTTGTGGTTATAGCTTAGTGCACTCGTAACAATGTTTACGCACTTGTTGTATACTGTCGTACATCAAGTTCTTGTCATCATACTCATTTAGATTTTATAGATCGAGTCGATCGTATTGATCGGGTATATTTATAGAAATAATGTCAAAATGTTATTTATATTTTTTGGCCTCCATATGTTATGATAATCACAAAATGTAAAAAGATACTACGTAAAAATATACGTAAACAAGTTATTATTTGTAAAAGTCCATTTCAACACAATATCACTTAACGTATGAATAAACAATAAATCAAACTTGTTAAGTGATCAAAGAAATATTTTTGTCCTTGAAACTCATATTTTTATAATGTCAAGTAAATAGTCAAGTCAAAGAGATTGATCTTCTTGAATAACAATTCGTCATTTCTAAGGACGAATCTATTGATAGTGCTTTTGCTAGATTTAATGCTATTGCCACTAGTTTAAAAACTCTTGATGAAGGATATGCTATCAAGAACTATGTAATAAAATTCCAAAAGGATCTAATTGGAAAAACATGGAGTAATACTGATAAAGAAGAAAACGACAAAACCAATTACGAAATATGTCAAATGGTTGAAACTTCAAATAAGCATGCAATACACGTAACATTGCTACCTACGGTAATGCACTTAAAAGGAACATCATTATCAAAGGTACGTTTACTTACACTTACTGAAAATTGTACACATTGATGCTTTAGGAATATATAGAATTTAGTAGTTAAAACTATTGCCTAAATGTATGACTCCCATAGTAGAGTAATAGATTATAAGGATCAATAGAGTCACCCACGTCCCGGATACAAAACTCACAAATGAGGATGAAGGTTAGTCCGTGGATAATTCCTAGTATAAGGGCATATTAGGTATTTTATTATATCTAAAATGGCAAGTAGTCTCAATATCATATTTATTGACTGCCTTTGAGCTCGCTTCAGAGAAGATCTTTTCAAAGCGATTAATTGTATTCTCAATACATTTAAGGCACTACATATTTAGGATTATTCTATCCTAAGGGGTAACATCATATAAACCCTATTATATGTCGACTTTGATAATAAGAGAAAATTTGTGGAAGCTCTAGTAATACTTTTACGATAACCTTGGTTTTCGAAAGACATAAATTGCTCTTGATATATCCACAATCAATGCCGTATACGAAAACGCTGGAAAGGCATGGCAAATGATCACTATGGATGATGCAAACTCTTAAACGACCACGACATCTCTTTTGTTCTTATTTCTCTTCTATTTCTCGACTCTGACTTCTATGTCAATCCTCTCTTCTAAAGACTTAATTATTCTTCTGCTTTCTTTCTAGTCTCAGTTCTACTACACCTATCTCATTCAATAATTCGTCGTGACAACGTATAGATACGATTGGCCTCTGTGGAAAACTAGAAGGGGGGTTGAATAGTTTTACGCCTTTTTGGTTTGTTTTTAAAAAAAACTTTAGTTACTTATTAAAACTTTGATCCGATCTTATGTGAATTCAATTGTTGACCAATATGAGCAAGTGTAAATAAGTATAATCTAATAGAGCAAATAATACAATGAAATGAAATGAAAGATAGAGTTTTCTTCACTATGTCAACAAACTCCCTTATGGTGGAGAAACCTTACACACCTTGGCTTACACCGATTAACGACACTAAGCTAAATGTTGAGTTCTAATCCTAGCTAGAACTAATCTCACAACTTCACACCTTCTCAACTTCTTCACACCTGCTTCTAGTCCCAAAGTCTTCACAACTATTCAAAACTTCTACACTACTTCTTAGCACTACAACTAGTTACTACAATCTACTAGAGCACACAACACTTTACAAATAATCTAGCACTACTTACAAGATAACAATAACTAACACAACACTACTTCTTTATAAAGATGTTGAAGAAGTGTTCTTCTTTTGCACTTGAGTAGATGAGGCTTTGGATCACTTGGAAAAATGATTTATGATTATATGATCAAAGGGTTTGAAAGAATAAGAAAGGGGATTTAGATTAGAAAGTTTAGAGTACAAAAGGTGAGGAAAAAATGCAGGATTTACCCAGTATTTATAGGCAAAGCTGGGGACCTCAGGAGCATGGTCGGTACCCTTAATTAAGGGGTCGGTCCCCTTAATAATTAAGGGGGCCGCCTACATAATTAACGGGGCCGCCCCTTCTGAACGTTGCCCAGCTTTGTCTTTTAGTGGAGAAGGTTTTTCTGAAATATTTTTGCCATTTTTTGTTAAAAATTTGAATTCAAATATTTATGGTTAATTAAACATATTTATTTAATACCAAAAATGATTTTCTAAAAAATATAAAATCTTTGTGACATTTTATAAAAATCTAGTGATTAATAAAATGTTCCTTTGATCATATAGTGCATTAGTCACTTTGTTTATTCATACCTTAAGTGATTAGGTTGTCAAAATGAATATTTACGACTAAATACTTGTTTACGTCATAATCTTATATTTGAATGAGTTTACATTTTGTGATTATCAAAATGTAGAGATATAGAAAAATATTAATAAAGTTTTTAAGCATTATTTATATCAATAATCTCCCCCTTTTTGATGAATAAAAATGTAACACCCCGAAAATTTGGTAAGCAGACGGGGTCATTACAGTTTAGAACACAGTCATACTTATAGAAAAACAATTCAAAAGATAGTTAATATCATTCCATGAAAACACAAAGTATTCAGAGTTACAAACATTTTTCCAAATGTTAATTGTTTCACAAAAGAGATGATGAGTTTGAAAAGAATTATATAATTATTGAAATAAAGGGAGGTCCGGTGTGCCCTTTTTGCCAGCTCCGTGCCATCATGCCTGCTAGTTTCCAGAGATAAACATGCTTAAAAGTCAACACAACGGTTGAGTGAATCCATAGTAGTTTAAATTAGTAATAGTGTGAACACAAGTCAAGTATTTTGAAATAAACAAGCCAAGATAGATCGGTCTTGACTAAACTGGTGTCATATTGCTCCTAAGCCTCACGAAGGTCAAGCCTTAACATCGTATCAAAATATCTTAAAGATAAAAATCACCTACACCACGGGGGATGTAGATAACAAAGGGGCCCTCGGTGATGGAAATGTACTCGGTTTCCATGGTACTTCGAATATAGCACACCTCCTGCCAAATGATCACTTTGACAGAGATGGGCTGCCGTTCAAATAGATCTATTAGCTATATTGATGTGATATATATATTACCAACGGTGTTTCAGATTCGATGCGTGAATTACATGTGATATGTCTCGAGTACGGTGATATCGATTCGGGTGTCTTAAAATATTTCAAAATAACTTTATAGTTATTTATAACGTTCATACGAACTGTTGATTAATAAGCGTTAATTTATCCGTTATAATAATAACGTTAATAAAAATATTTGTTTTAAATATTTTTAGTAATAATGTATATTTATTCTTAAAGTGATAATATATATATATATATATATATATATATATATATATATATATATATATATATATATATATATATATATATATATTTATGTTACAAAAATAATTATGTAAAAAAAAGAAATAAAATACCTTTATTAAAGTTTACCCTTAACATTTATGAAAAGTTACATCTTTTACCCCTTGGTTAAAACAATTTCATTTTTAGTCCTCTTTAGTCATTTTACACATTAGACCTCTAGTTTAAAGTATTTGCAGTTTCTACCCTCTTGTTTCATTAAAAGTTAACAGTTACAGCTTTAGTCCAAAAGTTTGGCAGATTTGTCATTTTTGACCCCTTAACGAAAGTTTTTTGCAAAAGTAGTCCTTAGTTAAGTTTTTGAAAAACAAACTTTTTGTATAAAGAATGTAACATTTAAATCTCATAAAATCCTTCCAAAATCAGCTTTCAAAAGTCTCAAAAACATCTTGAAGATCTTATAAGTTTTTAACCGAAAATACCTTTAGGAAAATTTATGGGCTCGTTAGCCCAAATCAGGCCCAACGGTTGTTTAGTTTGTATTAAGGGGTGTTTCGAACATGGTTAGGATCTATCTTGTTTTACGTTGTATATAGTCTCGTATTTTATGCATGTTGGGTTGGTTCGATTTAGTTTGGTTCGAAGAATTAGGTTGTCAAAAAATATATGCATGTTGTACGTGAGAAAACAAAGTTACAAGGTCATTTCTAATGGGGTGTCGCGGTGACATAATTACTAGTGTTACGTGTGATATGTGATTAGGTGTTTTCAAAGTGATAAACGAAGTGTGTAATGCATGCTATGCATGCAATAGGTAATGTAGGAATTGAAGAGAGAAGTGACAACTTACAACACCTATACGGTGGTGAAGAGTTCGAGTTGAGGGAGTGATGGAATGGAGGTAAACGAACAACAAACAATCCTTGCAAAACTTTAACCCATGTCCGCTATAGTTACTAACCCAAATAGCTAATCCCTTAACCCGGTCCTTGAGTGATACCTTCTCGTTCTTTGAATATTGTGAGACAAGGAGAATTTTGCTTGTAGTTTTTATGAGTGGCGAGAGTGTGTGCAAGGGTGCATTTAATGTGGGTATTTATAGGGGAAATGAGGTAGTTAGTAAGACATACATGTGATTGTCCTTGGAGGTATCAATCGACTCAAGACAAGCATGGTTCAAGGTTTAGGAGTAGTCAAGTCGAGTTGTAGGTAGTGTTTAGGCTATGATGGTTTTCTTGATTTGTTTAGTACTAGGTAAAGGTGGGTTTAGGGGAACATGTGATTGTACTAAGGGATTAGTTTAATGCTGATAAATTTGGTGCTTGTGGTTAATGAAACACAAGGTCTTTTGGTTAATAAGAACTTAGGGTGTAAGGTTATGATATGTTGGTTAAACTAGTGAAGTAGGTTCACATAGGGCGGCTTGGTGTTGGTTCTTGGTTGATCTCACACGCAAGAAGAAGTAAAGGGTGGCTTTGTGTCGAATGGTGAGGGAACCAAAGAGAGAAAAGAAAAATAAAAGAGTTTTTGGAATGGTTTTGTGGTGTTTCATTATGGTGTCGAGTTATATATGGAACAAGTAATTGTACACTTTCAATGGTATAACAAAGTTAGGTCACGTGGCTTCTATGGTGTCGAGTAGTAAGTGAAAGAAAAATAAGTACGAAGTATATTTGTTGTACAAGAGTTGAGCTCGTTGTGTAACTTAGTTCCAATGCAAAGAAAGGAAACAACCATTGGGCTAGAAGTGCTCAGCCCAAATAGAAACAAAGAAAAAAAATAGGTCTTGGGCTTATGGTATTATTCGGCCCAACATAAATAAAAGAAAGAAATGAATTTTGGGCTTAATGGGGTATGCGGCCCAAATAGAAAGGAAAGGAAATATTGTGGGCTTTAGAAAATCACAGGCCCAAAATGATAACGAGGTATCGATGACTAATACGTTCGTAACTTCATTTTTGGTGTCGGTGTCAGTGTCGGTTCGTGCAAAACTTGAAAGTATTAACGGTGTTGTTCATACTTATATATACTTATATATATACATAATATAATAGCAATTCCATATTAGTTAATATATATATATATATATATATATATATATATATATATATATATATATATATATATATATATATATATATATATATATATATATATATATATATATATATATATATATATCGGTGTCATTACAAGGTGTCGCATCGCAAGTGGGAGTTACCAGTGTTAACCTCATTGGGTGACATCCAAGAGTGACTAATGGTGATGCCAGGTGATAAACATACGGTGACCAAAGTGTTTCAGGTGTCAAGCAAACGGTGTCTCATAAAAAAAATAAATTAGCCGCAAAATTGGCTCTGATTAGAATAGATTTGGTAATTAGCATTAATAAATGACATGGGATTTTACGGAGTATTACATTACCCACCCATTAGATTGGATTCGTCCCAGAATCAAGAGTTGAATCGGTGCTCGGGGTTGATTTGTCGAATAGATGTGGATATTTGGCACTTATTTGGTCCTCGCGCTCCCAAGTGAACTCGGGTCCTCTACTAGAGTTCCATCTGACCTTAACAATGAGAATGCGACTATGCTTAAGTCGTTTGACCTCCCGATCCATAATCTCAACGGGTTCCTCAACAAAGTTCAACTTATCGTCGATTTTGATCTCTTTCAACGGAATCACGAGGGTTTCATCCGATAAACACTTTTTCAAATTTGGCACGTGGAAGGTGTTATGTACTCTGTTGAGCTCCTCAGGGAGTTCAAGTTTATATGCCACAGGACCGATCCTTTCAATGATCTCGAAGGGTCCAACGTATCTTGGGTTTAACTTTCCACGTTTTCCAAACCTAATCATCCCTTTCCAAGGTGATACCTTTAGCATGACCCTGTCTCCAACTTGAAACTCCATTGGTTTCCTTCTCACATCGGCATAGCTCTTCTGCCGATCCCTGGCGGCTTGCAACCGTTGTCTAATCTTTACTATCTTCTCAGTGGTTTCAAGAATCAACTCGGGACCTGAGAGTTGTACATCTCCAATCTCATCCCAACAAACTGGTGATCGACACTTTCTCCCATAAAGTGCTTCAAATGGTGCGGCCTTGATACTGGCGTGATAACTGTTATTATATGAGAATTCTGCTAATGGTAGGTGCTTATCCCAGCCTTTTCCAAAATCGATCACACATGCCCGAAGCATGTCCTCTAGGGTCTGAATAGTCCTTTCACTTTGACCATCGGTCTGTGGATGGTAAGCAGTACTCATATCTAACTTAGTTACCAAGGCTTTCTGTAAAGATTGCAAAAAGTTAGACGTGAAACGGCTGTCTCGGTCGGAGATAATAGAAATCGGCACTCCATACCGTGAAACTATCTCCTTCAAGTATAAACGTGCAATAATGTCCATATCATCAGTCTCTTTGATTGGCAAGAAATGTGCTGACTTCGTGAGACGATCGACAATGACCCAAATAGTGTCAAATCCACCCGATGTCTTGGGTAATTTTGTAATATAGTCCATTGTAATTCTCTCCCATTTCCACATTGGTAGCTCTGGTTGAATCAAAAGACCGGATGGCCTTTGATGCTCAGCTTTTACTCTTGAGCAGGTCAAACATTTACCGACATACTCTGCAATGTCAGCTTTCATGTTTGGCCACCAATACAACTTCTTAAGGTCATGATACATTTTGTCTGAGCTAGGATGGATGGAATATTTAGATTTATGAGACTCATGCATGATGAGGTCTCGTATTCCTCCATACAATGGAATCTAACTTCTGTCCTTGAAACACAACCTTCCATCTATTTTCTTGAAAAATCCATTCGTGCTTTCTGGCATTCTGTAAATCTTCTCGTGCGGTCTATTCTCTTCTTTAAGGGCCTCAGCTTGAACTTCAAGAATTTGAGACGGAAGTGGTGATCTGATTGTCATTCCCAATGATCTAACTCTAAGGGGTCTAAGTCGTTCCTTTCGACTCAAGGCATCTGCTATAACATTTGCCTTCCCAGGGTGATAACGAATCTCACAATCATAGTCACTTAATAACTCTAGCCATCAGCGTTGCCTCATATTCAACTCCTTTTGATCTAAAATGTGCTGAAGACTTTTGTGATCGGTGAAGACCGTACACTTGGTTCCATATAGGTAGTGTCTCCATATCTTAAGAGCAAATACTACCGCTCCTAGTTCTAGATCATGAGTAGTGTAGTTTTCCTCGTGGGGTTTAAGTTGTCTAGAAGCGTATGCGATTACCTTAAGTATTTGCATCAATACGGCACCCAAACCTTGGATTGATGCATCACAATATACCACGAAATCCTCACTTCCTTCGGGTAAAGCTAATATCGGTGCTTCACAAAGCTTCTGCTTAAAAAACTGAATTGCCGATTCTTGCTCTTCTCCCCAGTCAAACTTCTTCTTCTTCTTCTGTGTTAACTCAGTCAAAGGCTTAGAAATCCTTGAAAAGCCTTCAATAAATCTCCGATAGTATCCGGCAAGACCTAAAAATTGGCGTATCTCGGTAGGACTCGTAGGGTACGCCCAATTTTTAATAGCTTCGATCTTGGCGGGATCGACATGAATGCCTTTACTGTCGATAACATGCCCAAGAAATTGTACCTTCTAGATCCAAAAATCACACTTGGAGAATTTGGCGTACAATTTCTCTTCTCTGAGCTGTGTCGGTATAGCCCTTAAGTGTTCTGCGTGCTCTTCCTTACTACGTGAATAGATAAGGATATCATCGATGAATATAATCACAAACTTGTCCAAATGGGGTTTGCACACTCGGTTCATTAAATCCATAAATACAGCGGGTGCATTTGTTAGACCGAATGGCATTTCTTGGAACTCGTAGTGGCCGTATCTTGTCCTGAAAGCCGTCTTATGGATATCTTCTTCCCTAACTCTCAGTTGGTCATAGCCCGATCTTAAATCAATCTTCGAGTAGAAACTCGATCCTTGTAGTTGATCAAACAGATCGTCAATTCTTGGCAACGGATATCGATTCTTCACCGTAAGTTTGTTCAACTCACGATAATCGATACACATCCGGAAGGTTCCATCCTTCTTCTTCACAAACAACACTGGTGCTCCCCATGGTGATGAACTTGGGCGAATAAATCCTTTATCTGACAATTCCTGCAATTGCACAGATAACTCCTTCATTTCCGACGGTGCTAGCCTATAAGGTGCTCGTGCTACGGGTGCTGCTCCTGGCACCAGGTCAATTTGAAATTCCACTTGATGTGCTGGTGGAAGGCCAGGCAATTCCTCAGGAAAGTTTTCACACCCCCAAAATATCTGAATGGCAGCGGAAATGGAATACCTGGGGGTGACTGTCATTGCACCACAGTTACAGTTATATTGAACGACCTAAAGTGTCGTTTTGAAAATACATCGTTTGATTCATTTAAAATATTCAGAGTTATAAAACATAGGTCCCAAAAGTCTGGAAAAGTTTGAGGAAATAAGTTTAGTACAATCAAACGATAGTTCATAAGTGCATAAAAATCCAAAATGAGACGCGTCATCCTTGTTACTCAATGATATGACTCCATGCATGCCATGAAGAATATGTCTTAATTACCTGAAAATACATTGCGAAAACGGTCAACAATAATATTGGTAAATAATCATAGGTTTGTAAGTTAAATTGTATTTACATTAGCCACAAGTATATAGTAAACCGACAAAATGTCAAAATGCTACATTGGCTCTTAAGCTCATGACCCCGAAGCTAGACGTTACTTGGCCCCAAATGAGTGTTTACCAGACACTCTAAATATATTAGACATGAAATGCATCCGTTTTCCCGTTGGAGCAACCCAAACACGGATGGAGGAGTCACCCTCAATAGATCTATTCACTCACTCTCGCTTGTAGATTAATTAACGGTCCATGATAACAAATGGGACTTGTCATGACGTGGTAATAAGGCAACTTAAGCAATGTAAGGAATTTAATACTTTGGCATGTACAAAAATAAGTAATGCAATGTATTCTCCCCCGTGGGATTTGAAATCAAAATATTGAATTAAAACGGGGCTATGAAAACTCACCTGAAGTGATAGTACAATGTGATGAAATGATCGGGACAACAAGGCGCGAACACTAGCCGCAACCTAAATGAATGAATATGATCTACTTTAGATCATGAAATGATGTAATGAATATTCATGCACATGATACCTATACCACTCGTAACTTGAAAATACTAGTTATTGTCAAAGTAAGGTATTTTCCATACTTAGGAAAAATAAGTCCAACTAGACTTATAAAAACTTGTCGTAATATATCGTATATAAAATGTTAGTGTTATGTTCCTCGTTTTGAAAACCTTAAAATAACGTCAATTAGTCGTATAAATAAGCTTTGGGTCATACGTACTTCATTTGTTGAGAATATAGCTCTTTAATAATATTTCTAGAAAGTATAGCATTTAGTACGTAGTTCATTATTTCTATTAGTGACTACTAATATATATATATATATATATATATATATATATATATATATATATATATATATATATATATATATATAGTTTTGACGTTTTTAAAACGTGTATATCTTTGTCGTTTTAAGTTCATTTTCCTCGTTCTTTATATCCACGAATTCGTCTTAACATGTACTAATATATTTTTGATAGTTCGGCTCCATTAGATTACGTCTAATGCCTCTCTTTGTCCGTCGAAAATCGTCCAACAGCACGTTATATTTTCAGAAAATAGTTTTCGTCGTTAAACTTGCAAAAATCGTATCTCCTTTGTTATAAGCTCGTTTTAATCCGTTCTTTCGCCCAAGGCTTCGTTTTTGAAAGTATTTTCTAAATATTTGGTCAAAAATTACCCACCATCTACTGATTTTCCCACGTTTTCAAAATAAGGACAGTAGGTATATATATAGTTTCAAAAATCATTTCTAGGGTTCCAATCTAGTTTCAACTTCAACCAAAACACTTTCAATCACCACAAATATAGTCTAATCTTACCATACACCTTCTTAGGGTGTCATGGGTTCCTAAACATCATAAATCAAGTGGATCTAACAAGGATCTACCTATAATCTATTTCTAGGGCTCAAAAGTTAGATATGTATAAAATGGAGTGGTATAACTAACATATGCATGCAGATCTTGTATATATATATCATATGAACATTATAAAAACTTGGTAAAATTATAAAAATGAGTTTCATACACTTACTTGAAAGATTAGTGAGCTTTTGATGGTGAAAACCTAAGTAAACCTTGAGTTTGTATTACAAAACCCTTATAGGAGTACTAAATACACTAGAAAAATACTTGATCTTGGAAAAGTTATGATTTTTGCTTGTTCTTTGTTGTTTGGCCGTGCACCAAGAAGAGAGAAAAGAGAAAAAGTGGTTTACTTACACTTTTAGAATGAGAAAGGAATATTGTACAAGTTATGTATTATTGTAGACAAGATCTAGTGCCTTAAATGGGAGTTAGTAATATTTTCAAAGTTTGTAAGACATTAGTATGGGGGGGGGGGGGGGGGGGGGCGGCAATATGGAGGGTGGAAGGAAAAATGAGGTGTTGTGTAAGAAAGCTAGTAAATCTTGTATTATTGTATGTATATTAATATTTTTAGGGAATACCGGGTACCGAGTTAACTAAAAATAAATTTTAACGGAGTTAACCGGGACATAATAAAGTCGTAAAAATTGTGAAAATATGTTGGGTATCAATATTGAGTGTTTGGATGATTATTGTTTAGTTTTTACGAAAAGCGTCGTAATTATATTAAACTTACGATATTAATTAAATAAATTTCCAAAACACCGGGTAAATTAATATTATAATTTTTATATTATTATTATGAGTATGAAAATATATTAGGCTCGTAGTCGAGAGTGTCGGACGTGTTAGCCACATTATTGATAGCGTGTTAACGTTTATTTAGAAATAAATATACGTAAAAAGTCAATTATACTTAAAGTATTAATTTGAATATCCTACGAGTGGAATAGTATGCAAATGCTATTGTAATGATATGTAAGCCATTTCTAGACCATATGAAGTGTCCCTACTGATGATTTCATGAATTCGCAGCTAAACCTGACTGGTTACGCGAATGTAAATATTGACGATGCATGAATCCGCAGCTTAACCTGACCGGTTACGCGAATTTAAGTATCCGTAAACTAAATTTTATGATGAAATGAATAAAGTACATGAATAGTGTTTTCTCTCCGGAAATGAATAGTGTCATGTGAATAGTGAATTTTCTGAACGCTTCTCGGAATCTCAAACTGACACCAAAAATGATGAATAGTAATCGGTGAATAGTAATTGATGAATAGTAACTTCTCGAGATGAATAATGAAATTTCCACATCTGGACAAGGACCTGAAATTACGAATTGTGACAAAAGTCCTTGACTACTGCCACATCCCCAAGTCGCTTCTCTTCCGACTTCTTCTCAGTGACTTGAGCCAAAAAGGCTTGACATCCTTGTTCGATGTACTTCACTACTTTGACGCAAGAAATGATGCTTAGACGTGTTTTCATTCACCATGAACAATTAGGGTTTCGTCTCGAAGAGGGATGTGAACGACTTTCTCGTCACAAATGATTTTAGCGTTGTTCTTGGATAACCAATCCATTCCTATGACAACATCGAAACTACCAAGTCTAATGGGCATAAGGTCTATGACGAAGGGTGTGTTTAGTAGGCGTAGGGTGTAACCCCGGAGTATGGTGTTAGTGCTTACTAGCTTTCCATCGGCTAGTTCAGTTTCGTATGTGGTGTCTAGTTTGGTTGGTGAAATATTAAGCAGGGTGCAAGAGAAATAGATACGAAACTTTGATCGGCTCTGGAATCAAATAAAACTTTAACGAGGCGGTTGTTAAGAAGGAACGTACCTGTGACTACGTTCGAATCTTGTTGTGTGTTTCCTTCTCCCAGCACGTACACTCTTCCTCGTGCATTGTTGTCCTTGTTTGGGCACTGACGCCTGTAGTGTTCTTTCTCTCCAAAAGCATGGCATACCACAACCACGGGTTGCAAGTTAGCTCCTGTAGCTTTGCAATCTTGTGTCTTATGACCAGTCCTTGAACATTTTCCACACTTAGCATAACAGAGTCCAGTGTGGTGCAGCTTACACTTGTTGTAGAATGGGGTAGGTCCAGTATACCCAGCATTCTTGACTGGTGCGGCGACATAAGCTCTGGCAGCTTCTTGTCGTCGGTTTTGTTGGTTGTGGTGGGTGTTTCTGTCATGGTGATAGTTACGGTTGGGGTTACGGTTGTTGTTGCTGTTGCTGTTGCTGTTATTGTTGTTGTTGTTTGTCTTTCGATTATCAAACTTTCTTTTGTGATCATTGTTTCCCTGAGCAGAGTTACGCTTAATCTCCCGGTCTAGCAGTCTTTGGGCAATAGTCATTGCTTCTTCCAAAGATTGAGGCTTTAATGAGGTGACGTTTCCCTCAATGCTCCTAGGTAGTCCTTCAATGTATCTTTCCAACAACTTTTCCAAATCGGGAACCTTCGAAGGGCAAAGTGTGGCAAGCTCCTGAAATCTCCTGTCATAAGTCCTAAGATCATTCCCTTTAACGACCAGCAGGTGAAACTCATCTTCTAGTTTCTTAATCTCTCCTCTTGGACAGAACTTCTTCAACATCTTTTCCTTAAAGTCAGCCCAGGTGATCTGATAGGTTTCCTCCACACCTATCTTCTGAGCAGTTGCGTTCCACCAAGACAACGCGTCTTCCAGTAGCAAACGAGACTCTGTTTTCAGCGGCACAACCGCTCCTCACAAACACAGTTTCAGTTCGCTCAAACCATCGAGCAAGTTCCGTTACTCCTTCAGTACCCTTGAAATGAGATGGATTACAAGCTATGAAATCCTTATAGGTACACTTCCAAGTCATATAGGACTCGCTTTCTGCAGTAGGTCGGTTGTTACTACTTGATCGCGCCATTGCGGCAGCTTGTCTTCCAAAGCTGTAGCAACACTGTCGGCAAACAATTTCTTGATAGCAGCTTGAGTCATAGCGGGTCATGCGGTGGTAGTTGCGGTTTTCCTAGGGGCCATATCTCTATAAAATCGCAAGTGTATAAGTAATAATTCCAAACATCGATCAATAATAAGAGAAATAATGTAATCAAGCTCATAATAGTCGAGATCATCACAAAATACATCACAATCACACCACGAATACATACATCAACATAAACCATATCATTCATGAATAATCATCACGACATGTAACAACACACATGGAAATTATAATGAATCTCAATATGGGAGCATAACATAAGATCAAACAACCAAAACATCATAAATCAATATCAGTATAGTACAATCATGACCAACACAAAGTTTTAATAATTTGAATTCATTGTTACAAAACAATAAGATACAACATTATTAATGCCGCACAGGGCAAGTTAAGATGTCTCTGAATGTAATGATATGTCATAGATCTATGAAGCTCCAGGTGTGCCTCCTGATATCCTCTCTAGCTCTCTAATGATCCTGATCATCTCCAACATCTCTAGGTCTCTGGGTCTCTGTTGGGAATTACAATTAAGTTGATAAGACAAAACATGTGAAACATGAGTGACTTATGGAGACAAAGGAAGAAACTTGCAAAGAAAGAAAAAGATTACTGCATATCTTTTTATTATTCTAGAATATCCTTTGTAACCCTAGTATCTCTATTATATAAAGAAATACAGGGATTGATTATTTGTGTGCACAAAATATGTAGTCCAGAAAAGTGTGTGTGTGTAAACCTAGGCGTAGGTCTTATAAACGCATAGGTAGTTTAGTCTTTAGCCTCAAGAATCATTGGATTCCTGTTACAATGATTGGTGTAACCGTATATTATATTGATATAATAATATTGGGGCTGTGGAGAATGTTTGGTAAAACCTTGTTATGATAATATTGATTCTATGTATGAATATTCCGTCTATATTATCATTATCCTAGATTAAGACCTAATAAGTCTAGAGCCAAAGCGATCCTAGAAACTATTCTCTATCACATTATTAGTTTCTAACATGTGGTATCAGAGAGGGGGCTCTTGATATCTGGGATTTACAAGGTTTGGTTTGTAGAAGAACGAAGAAAACTAGAAAAATTCGAATTTGGTTCAATTTTCGTAACTCACTACAGGTTAGTTTTCAAGGCGCGATATTTTCTTCGTTAACCGTTGGATTGGGCTGAAATGTTTACTGGATCTTCTCCACATATCAATAAAGATTTCCACCGGAGGGATCTTCAATCTGAACTTCCAATAAAAAAATAAAAATTCTCGAAAACGACTGCACAGGGAGGTATATTGTTTCGAATTTTTAGGGTTTTCTTTATTCAACTTCATAAATTCATATTAAATCATTATGGAAGTTGTTTCTATGTTTCTCGGTGTTCGTTATCAATGGAAGAACAACAAGTTTTAGACTATAGTCGATTTGTTCTTAGGGTTTACCTGATCATGTTCTTATTTGAAGCAAACCCTAAATTCACGTGGCTGCTGGTATTTTTCATTGATGAAAGTTGTGATTCGTACATGCTGATATTGGAACAAATGGTGTTTAGGGTTTACCAAAACCCTAATATATTCTCTATTGATCATGATTCAAGTTCTGATGTTGTGTTTTCATGTACTGGTTCCTGACTTGCGCATGCCTGCACAAGCTTATTGATTTCAATCTTATTCCTACTGGGTTTTTGTTCATACTGCCATGGTTTGTACTGATGGATCGGTAACAAGTTTTGTTGATGGTGTTCAGAGTTTAACAGTGCACAAGAGGGTTTCATGTTCATAATGCTATGATAATATTTTTGTACTGTTGCTGTTGGATAATTTAAATAGTCAGTGGATAACTAATTCAGATTTTATTTCTCAACAATCATGGGTCGGTGTTAATTTTTTTTATTGGCTGATTCACAAAGATTTTATCATAGTGGGTGAGTTACTAGATAATGGTTGGTCAAAAGGTATAATCCTCATACTGAATTCATGAGGCGACAAATGGAAGTTGAAGCATATAGTTTATTTATTCTTGGGCATGTGGGACGTTCATTAATGCTGTTGTGATCCTATTTAATTTATTCGTGGGTTTTAAGAGCAAGAACAAAGGAGTAAGGCTACAAGAAAGTATATACTGAGGTTACTACTACATTCGTTTTCTCATACTTATTTGTACTGGTCTATTACTTAGTTTGTACCCGTGGTTATTCAGATTAGTGCTGCTCGTTGGTTTGATATTCCCACTGCTAGCTTGTTGAAGATGAAACGTTACCACTGCTAGTAGTAATCACTACCACTGCTCATTCTACATTACCACTGCTATGCGTAATCGTTACCACTGCTGCGATGATTGTTTCCACTAGTAGTACAAATTTTCCACTGATGCCTACTTTGTTTATACTGATGCTTAGATTGTTTCCACTGCAGCTGGTCCTTTAAAACAAATTAGTAACTGCTGTTGGGATAAACAAGATGATTAGAGGATCATGCTACTTGTACTGTTGGTGTTAGGGTTTTGTGAAACTCTTAATTTAGCATCTGATTATGAATATGTAATGCCAAAGGCGGCTATTGAAGACTTAAAGTACACCAGCCGGGATAAATGCTAATGATTACTTTATGATTACGACCGGACAAATAATCAGTAGGTGCGTTTATGATCAATTCCATTGATGGCGTTTGTGATTGGTGCGTATTTGTGATGAATCAGTTGGTGTTTAATTGGTGATCAGTGGTTGAATGTTACCTCGTACTACATTTACTGATTGAAGGTTGTCATTTAATGGTGAGTGAATTTATTATTTTATACGGTACAAGCTATTCACGTGAATTTGCTAGTTTAAAAGTGATTCATTATCATTGAGATGTCAACGTAGTGGGGTATGATTTATTTATTGATGATTGGTCAAGAGGTCACAAGAGTTAAATCTTGGTTGAAAATGCATGGTACGACACACACAAGAAGATTTTTGGCGTTTGGTTTATTAGTGCTTAAACAGATTCAAAAGGCTCGTTCATATTGGTTTTAATTGATTACGAAGAAAGGTTTTTATCACCTATTTGAAGTTGAAGTGGAAGTTCACAGGTTTGTGTTCTTATCATATCTCAGATGGCCTGCAACATTTGAAGGTATCTTGTTCGTGCGTTCAAGTGACTACGAATTGACAAACACTTGAAGGAGTTGCGTTATTGTGCTCAGTGTTTATTGTCAAGAGATTGCGATCTCCCTATACGTTAAGTATACGTTCGAAGTCAATTTTAGTACAAGAAATAAGACACAAGTTTGGGTTATTCTACTTCAGCATCAAGTTGGTAATACTTAGTTTTCTTCATCAGTGATCATTACATAGAGCCTACATTCAAGAAATGGTTAACATATGGGTTTCAGGGGAAGCTTAAGTGTTAAATGTTTAACCATTTATATGCTACATCGACGTGAAGGTTTTAACAACTACTAGTTGTTATTATTACTGATAGTTTGGGATTCTATTGTCTTGCGTTCATTTATAGTAAGCTTTTTGGTGTTCTTAATTGTGGGTAATTTGAGACATTGGAAGACTAGATTGGAGGTATGATAGTGGTTTGTGGTTGTGAAAATCAAAGTTGCTTTTACTTAGAGTCCCCTAGTGGATAAGACAAAAAGGGGAAGAATATTTACATTAAAGCTGCAACTTGAAGATCCTTGGCGATATGCATGGTGTAAGGGGAAGTCACATGTTTCATGATATACTAACTTTAGGGGATGTTCATGCTTATTGGTTTTGTCATTATCAACTAGGGGAAGATTGTTGGGAATTACAATTAAGTTGATAAGACAAAACATGTGAAACATTAGGGACTTATGGAGACAAAGGAAGAAACTTGCAAAGAAAGAAAAAGATTACTGCATATCTTTTTATTATTCTAGAATATCCTTTGTAACCCTATTATCTCTATTATATAAAGAGATACAGGGATTGATTATTTGTGTGCACAAAATAAGTAGTCCAGAAAAGCGTGTGTGTGTAAACCTAGGCGTAGGTATTATAAACGCCTAGGTAGTTTAGTGTTTAGCCTCAAGAATCATTGGATTCCTGTTACAACAATTGGTGTAACCGTATTATATTGATATAATAATATTGGGGCTGTGGAGAATGTTTGGTAAAACCTTGTTATGATAATATTGATTCTATGTATGAATATTCCGCCTATATTATCATTATCCTAGATTAAGACCTAATAAGTCTAGAGCCAAAATGATCCTAGAAACTATTCTCTATCACGTTATTAGTTTCTAACAATCTCTCTCTGGCCTGGACCTCCACAAGCGTGACTGACAGGGTGTGGATAGTAGCACTAGATGCTCCAACATCTGTTGTGTGGTGACTGCAATCTCTCTCAGATCCTCCATCTCATGTCTCTGCACATCGAGTCTATGACCGAACTCAGTAATGGTAGCCTGTGCCTCCTCGATCTCAGTACCCATTATCTTAAACACAGTCTCCAGAGCTGTCCTATGTACAACGAGGTTCTCGACCTCCTTGATTGGCTCCAAACGGTCAACCTAAATTGACCAAAGGATGGTCAACAAGGTCAAACTACCTAGAGTCAATGCTCCGCGGAAGTATAGGGTTTCCCCGGGTCGTTATGTCCCGACGAGGTGTGGATGGTATAAAAACGGGTTTGTGATCGGGTGAATTGAATGGGAAGTAACCAGATAAAGATTTGGATTTGTTTACACTACTGGAATGATTAGGAATAACAGTATTAACAATCACGGGAAACAGAAACGTATAAACGTAAACCAAATTAAAAATCAGACACGACTGCGTGCTGAGAAAAAGGTGAGTTTTAAGGAAAATAAACTACAGGGGGGGGGGAATGAAACTTTTACAAACTTAAAATAAAACGAAATTTTAAAATGAAAATGAAAATATTAAAATGATTATTTTAATATTTAAATACTATTTAATTAATTAAAACTATTTAAAAAGTAAATTAAACCTAATTTAAATAAAACTATAAATGATAAACACTACAAATTAAACTAAAAACTTGCAAAAATAATTTCTAAAACTTAAAATGAACTTGAAGAAAGTATAAAAATTAAAAATAAATATTTTTGTCTTTTTATGGATTTTCTATTAATTAATTACTACTTATATATTAATTACCTAATTAAACTAATTTAAATTATAAAAAATAGCAAATGAACAGTAAAAATTATAAGAAAATTTCTAAAATTATTTTACATAATATAAAAGCTAGGAAAAATATAAAAACTAGGTTTTACTTAATAAAAACTAATTATGCTATTTAAAACTTAATTATTAATTAATTATTAATAAAACTAATATTAAATCTAATAAATAATAAATGACAAAATAAAAATCTGAGAAAATTACTAAAATTACTTTACTATAAAAGGTAATTAATAAAAATATAAAAATGCCAAGTACTTAATAAAAATATAAAAATTTAAATTACATTAAATAGAAACTATCACTTATTATTAAATTAGTTTTTCTTGATTTTTCTTTTTGAAAACTATTTTATACCAAAAAACAACTAACTTTTGTAAAAACAACTTTTTTATAAATTGAAAATAAACATTGTGGAAAGCAATAAGCCAAACAGTTGACTTTTGTTGACCAAAGAGGAAAATATGCTCAAATGAGCTTAAGTGGGACCCACTATGGATGATTCTGATCTAAATAAGTTAAGTGAACATGTTTAAGCAAGAAAAAGCACATGAGGCCCACATAATAAGCAAATAAGCAGAATTAAGCACTTGGCCACTTGGTTCTACTCAGAAAATGGGACAACTTTGAGGGGTTGATTCAGGTGAGGTCCACAGGGTCCTAGGTCAAAATGGAGAGAGGGGTAGGAGGAGGGTTGAAAGGACCAAGGAGGGGGGCTGTGGACTACTGTAGTGGCCAGAAAACACCACCCAAGTGGTGGTGATGGTTGAGTTAACTGCTGCAGCAGGGTAGTCCCTCCCCTGGAAGTGACTTTGGGGTTGTGTGGGGCCCAGCAGAAAAATCCCAAAAATGTAACAACTATGGGACACTGAAGTTGATGTGGAGGGTTACAAATCCTAAAAATCTTAAGGCTTGAAACACAATACTAAATTCTACAAAAATCCCACCAGATTTGGAATTTCATGAAAAAGGAAAATTTGACTTTTTGAGATAAAACCTATGTTTGACTATTATGAACTTGGGATGATCCTAGCTTATTACTTAAGTTATACTAATACTATAATAAGCTAAATTAACCTACATAAACTAGTTTAGGCATGAATTGAAGGTGTGTAGGTCTTAAATTTCCACACAGTGGACTGTGGGGGAATTAAAAAGCCAATTTTTACTTTTTACACTAACCCTCTGGATTTTATGCTTAACTTACACTACATTGACCTAATGGAAGCTGTTGATACCAAATGTCAATCCTAAACCTGAGTGAACACAGATTTGCAGCTTGAACCAAACACACCTTAACTGGTCTGTTTTCACTAACTTTGTGAGTTTAAAGCTTAAAGCTACTAATTTTTATGAATTAAACAGGTTTCCTAAACTTATTTAATGCTAACTGAACATTGAAATCTTATAAAGAACACTTAGATCTCAAAATCACAGATCTACTACATCAAGACAGTACAAATCATAAAACAATGAAACCAGCTACCAAATGTATATTATTGATCACAGAAGCTCAATTATGCATAAGACAAACTAATTAGAACAGTGAACTTGAACAACAACCAATTGGTATTATCAAACTAGTAACATGTGTTGAAGAACTAAGAATAAAAGAGAAGCTTACAATCTTGGAATCCTGACTGAATTAGGTGAAACACCAACCTAAACCTATCTTTGGATAGGCTTACACATCACCATTAACCATGAATAATAACCAGAATCTCATGAACCCAGGATCATCACCTGATGTTGACCAAGGTTGACCCGGAGTGTTTATCTATTTAAAACATAATTTAACTAATAACTATAACAATAAGTTATTATTTAAACTGATTTGAGCTTAGGGAACTAAGAAACAACATCATTTAACAATTCCAAATGAATTGTCAGTTTCATTCAAAAATTGCCAAATATGGATTTACTAAATAAAACTTGAAATTAAATTCATAAAAAGTTAATATTACATTAAGGTTGTTGATTACAACTATTTTACACTAAAAATACAACTTGAATTTTAAATTACACTAATTTCGACACTAAAATTGACTAAAAATCTATACTACAACTAACTAATGACTCTTTTCCCTGTTTTCTTCATTTTTATATGCCTTGGAGTCCTTCTCTCAATTTCCCACTTCAATTCTTGTCCATAGGATGAGCTAAAAATAATCTAGGTCGTCCACTCAATTTTGGCCGGAAAGAGGTTTTTGGCAGTTGGTGGATTTCTTGGAGGATTTCAAGGAACATTTAATGGGTTTGTTTGGTTCTGTTTGGAGGGGGTCAAGGAATGGGAATGGTGATGTGGAGGAGGGGGGTTGGTTGTGTGTTGTAGGGGATTATCAGGGAAGCAGGTGTGTGGAGGGAAGTGGTCAACTGGGGTGTTTGACTGGGATATATAAAAAAAATGGGGTGTGGTTTTTATTATAAGGGGAGATGGGCTTAGGGTTGATGGGCTTAGGGTATTAGGATGTGGGCTGGGTGTTTGGTTTGGGTTGTGTTTTGGATTTGGGGTAAATAATAAACAACGGTCCGTTTTGCATGGTAATATTTCACAAGGACCAAGTTTGTAATTTTGCAAAATATGAGGGCTGAACTTGTGTATTTCCCAATTTATTACCAAGGACCAAAATTGCCAATCATCAATATTCCAAGAACCAATTTTGCCTTTTTTCCACTTTTCAAAATTCCCAGGGACCTATTTTGCCATTTTTAAAATCTCAGGGACCAAATGTGTAATTTTGGAAAACTTATGACCCAAATATAATATTTTGTAAAATTTGACTTTCAAAACCTTGGGTTGACTTTTCCTTTCAAAATAAATGCATAGGGACTATTTTTGACAAGTTTTGAAACTCGGGGGACTGAAACTACCAATATTGCAAACTTTTTACGTTTTTCATTTGTTTTTGCTCATTTTGCTTTTAAAACACATAAAACACAATCCCTGGGATAATTTAAGTATTTTGATAACTTTTTGATTGTTTTTGTATGTTTTGGCAGTTTAAATACGACAAAATTGATGAGTGTTTGAGCACTCATCAATCCCCCACACTAAAATATTGCTAGTCCCTAGCAATAAACTGTTTTGAAAACTTAATGGATTTTAAACTCTTTACCAAAAGCCATCACTTCTGGAGTAGCCAGATGTATCGATTCAAGTAAGAACTATGGTCCACCTGATAACCATGTGATTTTGAGCAAACCACCAGCTGTCAACGGATTTGATTAGTCTTTACGAAGAGCCATTTGCTCCTGGACTAGCCAACTCTTGATGGACAAAGTCAACATCTTGGTGAGCTGATTACCAATTATGGTTTTTCCACTGCCTTTACCACAAGCCATAATCTTGCGGGCTAGCCAACTCATTCACTTTTTAGGATATGGCGAGTTGAGGTACCATACAATTTTGGGCAAATTGCAAGCCATCAACGGATTTGATGTATCTTTACCAAGAGCCGTTTGCTCCTGGATTAGCCAATCCCTTTGTCGGTTAGACATGGCGGACTGATAACCATAAAAATTTTGAAACTCAAGTGAAAATGTTTTAAAATTTTTGAGATTTTGGCCAAAAACGGGGGTACTTGATAGTAAAATGTGATAAAATTTGCTAGAATACCCCCCCCCCCCACACTTAGAATGAATATTGTCCTCAATATTCAAAGTCCCGGCTATTATGCCGACTCTTTGAACGTAAAAGGGCAACATTACAAGCTAAATGTGGAAAACACCATTTTGTATTTTCACTTCATAAGTAACCACAGTGGGGGTAATTCCCCCACACTTAGGGTGAAAACCCTATAAACATGCTACTGTTTTTGTTTACCGAGTCGCTAGCTTGACTCGACCCCGAATTCATTTATCCTTGGGGAAGCATGATGTGGAAGAAACAATCTCAATCGGACTTTCATTCAAAATGTCTGGACAAACATTTGAAGCACGTGAAAGTTCCACACCGACGAGATAAGTACCTTGCTTATAATAGTATAAACTATAAGCGGTGATGCCGGGGTCAAAGATGGTATCTTCATTCCCGAAGGAGTGAAGAACAGGAGAAGTCACCCAATAGGTGAAGAATGGTAGAAAGATCTTGATAACAATCAAGATTGATTCATCATCATCAAAAAGAGAATTCATGATTGGTGTATCATGAATCTCATCATTTAGGCTCGTATGATCTAGACATATTATGGGTGGGAGGGTTGGGATTTTGATATCAATCAAATTCTCGAGGTTGAGAATATTTCCCTCCGGAACACAAAAATTATCTTTGTCTAGATCAAAGTAGAAGTTATCATACTCCGGTGGAGATATGATATGAGTGAGTTCATCGGAGAACTCCTCAAAGGTGAATGAATCATATTCGGGGAGAGAATTTTGAGAATGAGAAGTGGTACTGCCACTAATCTTCTCTCCCATATGATCAAAATGAAAGGCTTCAAACTCCGGAATAGGATCATCGAAGAAAATGTCACTATCCTTAATCGGGATAGGAGATGAAATAGGTTTCATATTGAAAGCCTCGATTTTAGAAATGAGGAGATCGACATTCAATAATGTTGCACGAAGTGCTTCAACCTTGATTTCAGTGTCAATCTCAACATTCTCTTCTTCTAAGCTAACTAGCTTAGAAGGTAATTCTTCCATATAAATGATGTCTCCACAAGATAACGAATCGTCATAAGTAGAATCGGAGAACATCTCATCATGATTAGTTGGGAAGATAAGAGGAGGAGGGATATCACAAATATGATCAAGAATTCCCTGTGACTCTCTTGGGATTGGGACAAGGTTCTCAACACTAGACTTTATGAATTCGTCCGATTCCTTTTCAAGAATAGTGTCAAGATGCTCGCCCCCCATGCTCAAAGAGTGAGTGGGAACCTCAGGTGTGATAACAGTAGGTTGAGATGGAATCTCAACTGATGGAATTTCATCTGATGAACCTGATGAATCTTTATCAAATTCAAGAATATCAAGTGTATCTTCATCATCACTGTCATCAGGAATGAAACGGAATCGAGAGCTAGATCTGGCTGCTTTTTCTTTTGCAATTGATTCCCTAATAGAGTTTTCAAAAGCATCTTGGGAATTTATTTTAGCAGCCTGTTCTTCAGCTAACAATTCTTCCATTGATTTTTGTTTTGGATTATCTGGGGTATGTGTTATTCCTTTCAAGTCTTTCACTAAATCCAAAAGATCAAGGAGAAGACTTTGAGGAATTGGCTGAGATGGAGGTTCGTCATAATACGATGTGTCAAAAGTGTTACAAGGAAATGGATTCCTTGTTTGACAATCAGAGCTAAAGTGTGGACCTCCACAGTAATCACAACAGTAAAACTGATGTGGCTGTGGGTTGTATGTGCTAGAGTCATAATCGTTATCAGGAAATTGCTCATAGACAAGCGTGTTTCCCGATTGACAATCAGAACTGTAGTGTGAACCACCATAGTACTCACAATAGTAAAACTGCTGAGTCTCATGGTGTGGTAGCTGATGGAATAAATTAGTCGTGTCATGGTAAGAATAGGGATCTTGGTTATAGACAGACCCGTTTCCTGACTCAACCATGCCACAACTGGGGCAATTACCACCATTGTGAGGATTACCACACCATTGGCAAATAAGAAAGTGTGGATGAGACCTAGAAAGAATTAAATGTGTATAGAGGGGTAGGGATAAAGAATAAAAAAGGTAGGAGGGTAAAGATGGATATTTTTGTGGTTTTTGGAAAACATTTTATATACAAATAGGAAAGAAAATGTATTTGTGTTTTTGTGTTCGTTGAAAACTGATTTTAAAAATTTTTCAGGAACTGTTTTGTTTTTATATGAAAATAAGAAGATTATATGAACAAGGGTGGTAAATATACAATGGATGTATATCCCGATTCACTAATACGCAAAACCGTTTAAAATAGCGCGCACACCTCCCCGGCAACGGCGCCAAAAATTGATTAGCTCTAAACGGTCAACCTAAATTGACCAAAGGATGGTCAACAAGGTCAAACTGCCTAGAGTCAATGCTCCGCGGAAGTATAGGGTTTCCCCGGGTCGTTATGTCCCGACGAGGTGTGGATGGTATAAAAACGGGTTTGTGATCGGGTGAATTGAATGGGAAGTAACCAGATAAAGATTTGGATTTGTTTACACTACTGGAATGATTAGGAATAACAGTATTAACAATCACGAGAAACAGAAACGTATAAACGTAAACCAAATTAAAAATCAGACACGACTGCGTGCTGAGAAAAAGGTGAGTTTTAAGGAAAATAAACTACAGGGGGGGGGAATGAAACTTTTACAAACTTAAAATAAAACGAAATTTTAAAATGAAAATGAAAATATTAAAATGATTATTTTAATATTTAAATACTATTTAATTAATTAAAACTATTTAAAAAGTAAATTAAACCTAATTTAAATAAAACTATAAATGATAAACACTACAAATTAAACTAAAAACTTGCAAAAATAATTTCTAAAACTTAAAATGAACTTGAAGAAAGTATAAAAATTAAAAATAAATATTTTTGTCTTTTTATGGATTTTCTATTAATTAATTACTACTTATATATTAATTACCTAATTAAACTAATTTAAATTATAAAAAATAGCAAATGAACAGTAAAAATTATAAGAAAATTTCTAAAATTATTTTACATAATATAAAAGCTAGGAAAAATATAAAAACTAGGTTTTACTTAATAAAAACTAATTATGCTATTTAAAACTTAATTATTAATTAATTATTAATAAAACTAATATTAAATCTAATAAATAATAAATGACAAAATAAAAATCTGAGAAAATTACTAAAATTACTTTACTATAAAAGGTAATTAATAAAAATATAAAAATGCCAAGTACTTAATAAAAATATAAAAATTTAAATTACATTAAATAGAAACTATCACTTATTATTAAATTAGTTTTTCTTGATTTTTCTTTTTGAAAACTATTTTATACCAAAAAACAACTAACTTTTGTAAAAACAACTTTTTTATAAATTGAAAATAAACATTGTGGAAAGCAATAAGCCAAACAGTTGACTTTTGTTGACCAAAGAGGAAAATATGCTCAAATGAGCTTAAGTGGGACCCACTATGGATGATTCTGATCTAAATAAGTTAAGTGAACATGTTTAAGCAAGAAAAAGCACATGAGGCCCACATAATAAGCAAATAAGCAGAATTAAGCACTTGGCCACTTGGTTCTACTCAGAAAATGGGACAACTTTGAGGGGTTGATTCAGGTGAGGTCCACAGGGTCCTAGGTCAAAATGGAGAGAGGGGTAGGAGGAGGGTTGAAAGGACCAAGGAGGGGGGCTGTGGACTACTGTAGTGGCCAGAAAACACAACCCAAGTGGTGGTGATGGTTGAGTTAACTGCTGCAGCAGGGTAGTCCCTCCCCTGGAAGTGACTTTGGGGTTGTGTGGGGCCCAGCAGAAAAATCCCAAAAATGTAACAACTATGGGACACTGAAGTTGATGTGGGGGGTTACAAATCCTAAAAATCTTAAGGCTTGAAACACAATACTAAATTCTACAAAAATCCCACCAGATTTGGAATTTCATGAAAAAGGAAAATTTGACTTTTTGAGATAAAACCTATGTTTGACTATTATGAACTTGGGATGATCCTAGCTTATTACTTAAGTTATACTAATACTATAATAAGCTAAATTAACCTACATAAACTAGTTTAGGCATGAATTGAAGGTGTGTAGGTCTTAAATTTCCACACAGTGGACTGTGGGGGAATTAAAAAGCCAATTTTTACTTTTTACACTAACCCTCTGGATTTTATGCTTAACTTACACTACATTGACCTAATGGAAGCTGTTGATACCAAATGTCAATCCTAAACCTGAGTGGAACACAAATTTGCAGCTTGAACCAAACACACCTTAATTGGTCTGTTTTCACTAACTTTGTGAGTTTAAAGCTTAAACCTACTAATTTTATGAATTAAACAGGTTTCCTAAACTTATTTAAAGCTAACTGAACATTGAAATCTTACAAAGAACACTTAGATCTCAAAATCACAGATCTACTACATCAAGACAATACAAATCATAAAACAATGAAACCAGCTACCAAATGTATATTATTGGTCACAAAAGCTCAATTATGCATAAGACAAACTAATTAGAACAGTGAACTTGAACAACAACCAATTGGTATTATCAAACTAGTAACATGTGTTGAAGAACTAAGAATAAAAGAGAAGCTTACAATCTTGGAATCCTGACTGAATTAGGTGAAACACCAACCTAAACCTATCTTTGGATAGGCTTACACATCACCATTAACCATGAATAATAACCAGAATCTCATGAACCCAGGATCATCACTTGATGTTGACTAAGGTTGACTAGGAGTGTTTATCTATTTAAAACAGAATTTAACTAATAACTCTAACAATAAGTTATTATTTAAACTGATTTGAGCTTTGAGAACTAAGAAACAACATCATTTAACAATTCCAAATGAATTGTCAGTTTCATTCAAAAATTGCCAAATATGGATTTACTAAATAAAACTTGAAATTAAATTCATAAAAAGTTAATATTACATTAAGGTTGTTGATTACAACTATTTTACACTAAAAATACAACTTGAATTTTAAATTACACTAATTTCGACACTAAAATTGACTAAAAATCTATACTACAACTAACTAATGACTCTTTTCCCTGTTTTCATCATTTTTATATGCCTTGGAGTCCTTCTCTCAATTTCCCACTTCAATTCTTGTCCATAGGATGAGCTAAAAATAATCTTGGCCGTCCACTCAATTTTGGCGGGAAAGAGGTTTTTGGCAGTTGGTGGATTTCTTGGAGGATTTCAAGGAACATTTAATGGGTTTGTTTGGTTCTGTTTGGAGGGAGGACAGGGAATAGGAATGGTGATGTGGAGGAGGGGGGTTGGTTGTGTGTTGCAGGGGATTATCAGGGAAGCAGGTGTGTGGGAGGGAAGAGGTCAACTGGCGTGTTTGACTGGGATATATAAAAAAAATGGGGTGTGGTTTTTATTATAAGGGGAGATGGGCTTAGGGTATTAGGATGTGGGCTGGGGTGTTTGGTTTGGGTTGTGTTTTGGATTTGGGGTAAATAATAAACAAGGGTCCGTTTGGCATGGTAATATTTCACAAGGACCAAGTTTGTAATTTTGCAAAATATGAGGGCTGAACTTGTGTATTTCCCAATTTATTACCAAGGACCAAAATTATCAATCATCAATATTCCAAGAACCAATTTTGCCTTTTTCCACTTTTCAAAATTCCCAGGGACCTATTTTGCCATTTTTGAAATCTCAGGGACCAAATGTGTAATTTTGGAAAACTTATGACCCAAATATAATATTTTGTGAAATTTGACTTTCAAAACCTTGGGTTGACTTTTCCTTTCAAAATAAATGCATAAGGACTATTTTTGACAAGTTTTGAAACTCGGGGGACTGAAACTGCCAATATTGCAAACTTTGTACGTTTTTCATTTGTTTTTGCTCATTTTGCTTTTAAAACACATAAAACACAATCCCTGGGATAATTTAAGTATTTTGATAACTTTTTGATTGTTTTTGTATGTTTTGGCAGTTTAAATACGACAAAAATGATGAGTGTTTGAGCACTCATCACTCCTCCTGCATGATCTCAATCCTCTCCAGGGATATATCTTCTATAACACTCAACAGCTCATCAAGGAGATCCTCATGTCTAACCAATCTAGCATCCAGTAAAGGGATGGTATGATGTATCGGCTTCCCAGTGACCGGTAACACAGCTGAGGAGCTCTCTCCAAGCTCAACAGCCCTAGGTGATCCCTCAATATAACTCTAGCGGCGAATGCACTCTAACAGGAATGACCATCGGCGGGCATCAACCATCCTATGAAAGCTAGGTGAAGTAGTGGTCTCAGTAGGAACAGATGAAGGTGATGGAATAGGTGATGAAGCAGGTGATGGGGTCGGTACAGTAGTAGTCTGAGAGTAGAAAACCATAGGTGGTGGCATGGGTGGTAAAACCTCAGAAGAGTGGGGTGCGGTGTAAGTAGGCAAGATATAAGGATGTGACTCAGGTAATGGTGATACAGGTGATGGTGACAGAAATGGTGAAGGTGCTGGTGATAACACAGGTGTCAGCACAAGCACAGACACAGGCACAGGTGGAAGTACAGGTGTGGGTGATGGCACAGATACATGTACAAGTGGTGGAACAGTAGAAGTAGGCAAAATACAGACTCGTTTCCGAGCTGTACATTTGCGGGTGAAGCTATCATCATGGTATCGAAACAACTCTCCAAAAGGCTCAGGCTCAAAAGGCTCAAGGGTCCTCACTCGCTTGCATCGACGAGTCGGTGCAGGCGGGGATGGTGGTGGGATAGATGCACCAGTGTCAGAAGTATCTGAGTCAGAAGACTCGTCATCAGCATCTGAACCAGAATGGTGACTAGCAGGTGGTGTAGGACGGTCATCAGCCGCAAGAAACTGCTGAGATGTGAGATACTGATCATATAGGTACTGATCGTGTGTCATAGGCCCACAGACATGATGGAAAAGTGGCTGCACAGTAAAAGAATCAATGGGTGTCGAAGCAACCTCACCCTCCTCGAAGGGCTCAGTCTCTGCAGATGTGTTCCCAGACGGAACAGTAGATGGAATGACATGTGATACTGGTAAGGTGTCATGGGTATCAGGGGAGTCATGGGTGTCTCGGGTGTCATGGGTGTCATAGTCAGATAGGTCAATGGTAGGGAAGGATGATGTCGGCATGACGTCATCGCTGTCAGACAAGATAATAACCGGGGGCGACATGGTACTGTAATATCCCAAAATAATAGTAATATAAGTCATTTAGTCTACATAATGCTACATGCACCGTGATCATGGTGTCATAGTGAACTTAGTGCAATGGGTGCTAAAAAAAATTAAACCTTAAAACATGATGTTGGCAAGCGCTGGCACGGAGGGCACTTCGGTGATAAATAGTTTGTTTAGAAATCTGGTGTGGTTATAGTCCAATGTTTTGAAAAATCATTTGGTTCTCTATAACCATGGCTCTGATGCCAATCAGTAACACCCCTTAAATTTGGTAAGCAGCGGAAGTCTAATCGGGGTCATTACAGTTTAGAACACAGTCATACTTATAGAAAAACAATTCAAAAGATAGTTAATATCATTCCATGAAAACTCAAAGTATTCAGAGTTACAAAATTTTTTTCCAAATGTTAATTGTTTCACAAAAGAGATGATGAGTTTGAAAAGAATGGTATAATTATTGAAATAAAGGGAGGTCCTGTGTGCCCTTTTTGCCAGCTCCGTGCCATCATGCCTGCTAGTTCCCTGAGATAAACATGCTAAAAAGTCAACACAACGGTTGAGTGAATCCATAGTAGTTTAAATTAGTAATAGTGTGAACACATGTCAAGTATTTTGAAATAAACAAGCCAAGATAGATCGGACTTGAATAAACTGGTGTCATATTGCTCCTAAGCCTCACGAAGCTCAAGCCTTAACATCGTATCGAAATATCATAAAGATAAAAATCACCTACACCACGGGGGTTGTAGATAACAAAGGGTCCCTCAGTGATGGAAATGTACTCGGTTTCCATGGTACTTCGAATATAGCACACCTCCTGCGAAATGATCACTTTAACAGAGATGGGTTGCCGTTCCAATAGATCTATTAGCTATATTCGCACTCACTCGCAAGTGATTAAGGTTCGTGATATGAGGGACTTGTAGTACGGGTGTCAACTTAGGCAATGTCAGATACTAATAGCAGACTGAAAAATACTTGTGTTCGGTTGATTCGGTGAAAATCAAGTTATATAGTATAGATATAAGCTCAAGAGATCCGCAAAGAAATACGGATAATCCGAGGTCGTATTCCGTGTGAAGGGTGAATGGAATTCCGAATTTCCGATTCGGAAAACGTGTCGTGAAAAGTGGTAAAAAGTGATATGAATGAGATTACACTAATGAAATATTAAATGAGGCACAAATAATCAATTAAGCACGTAATTCAACTAAACAAACCAAAAACGTAACGTAGAATCGAAAACCGTAAATTAAAACGTAAAATAAACGTAACCGAACAAAATAAAACGCGACTTTTAAGCTACACGACTCCTACGGACTTGGAAATAATTTCTAAAAATCAAAAATGATAAAAGAAAATTTTGAGAAAAAGAAAAATATTTTTTTGACTTTTTATGTATTTATTATGAATTAAAAACTATTTTAACTAATTAAAAATTAAAAGAAAATGAAAATAAAGTGAGAAAAATACAAAATAAATTTCTAAAAATCTAAAATAACTAAAAATAATTTTCTAATATTTTTTTGGATTTTTCTGGACTTTTTCTGATTTTTTTGGAATTTTTGGTGATTAAAAAGTATTTTAAAATGATTAAAAAGGAAAATTAAATAAGAAAAATAGCAAATGAGCTTGGAAAAATCTGAAAATTTCAGGAAAATTTTAAAATTATATTTAAAAGCTAGTAAAAATAAAAAAAAATGGAAAAATAAGCAGTGGAACTGCTTATTAGCCTCAAACTACTTAATAAGAAGTGCTTATTAGATAAGCACTTTGACCAAAACTTTACCAAACCTTTGACTAGTGATTTTTAAACTTAATTGAGCTTGATGGAACAGTTAAAGACCAAAATGAACTCAGAAGCTCAGTCAATCATCAAATCAGTTGGGAAAAGCACTTGGATATGAGCTTATTTTTACACAAACTTAAACTAATGATCACCCAAAAGTACACAGTGGTCCACACAGGTTATATAAAGTTAGAACAACTTAATACAATCAATAAAGCACTTAAGAAAAGCTGATAAGCAGTGGTACAATTTTGCGAAACAAGACAGATAAGACAGCTCCAACACCCCTTAGCAGCTTAGAAATAAGCAACCTGATAAGCTAATTAGAGAATCCTAAGAGCAGATTTAGAAACCTTGTACTATAGGCTACCTAGAAAACCTAAAAACTTTAACTCTAAGCACCAATTAAACCATCAAACATGCATTAGATCAGATCAGTTAATACTTAGTTAACTGCAGGGTTGACTTTTAGCTTGCACACTAGAATTGACTAAAGTGAATTTCTGATGCACTAAACTTACTCTAAGTGTTGTATTAAGCTAATTAGTGATGCTAGATAACCAAGATGCAACTAGATCTAATAGTATGCACAGTTCACAGAGCCAACTAAAGCAAGTGTGAACACAGAATTTCACTTTGTATTGAATTTTGACTTTCTGCGACTAACCTACTGATTATATTTTAAGACTAAGCCTAAATGTAACCTATGAGTCTTAACTAAACTAACCTTTACCTCTGAAATATCCCTGTTATCAGCAGATCACTCAATGCCAAACACCCTCTTTGTGAGTGACAGATTAAACCAATAGACTACTTTAGTCTAATCCAACTAAATCTAAACCTCAAACTCAGCACTGAATATGGTTCTCAAATTCTAATGAAACTCAGATAAACCAAACATAGATGTAATAACACTCAAAAGCAGAAATCCACAGATGTAACAGTGCAATGATAATGAAACAGTTAATTCTAGTGAATATCAAACTTGAATCTATCAACTATGACTAAGCAACAATTAATAAACAAAATTAGACTATATAAACAGTAGGTAAACTAAGCAATATCTAAAAAACTACTAGTTAAACTATTAAACTGAAACAGAAATGGAAATGGAGATCACTTACAACTCAAATTCCCCCTCAGCTCAAATAGAGGGGGATTCACTAAGCTAGCCTGTCTCTTAAACAGGCCAATAAGCTTCCAATTGGCTGTCTAACTCCTTAGAATAAGCTGAAGCTTATTGAACAATAAGCTCTTCAATGTGACCTCTTTGATTATTTGGTAGATTTGATGAAACAGTAAGCTAATATATCTATTATAAGCTTATAACAATATAAACAAACTATTTGAAGCTGAATTCAGATGGATCAAAACTAATTTGAAATTTTATTTTATTTTTTTTTTTTTTTTTTATTTTTTTTTTTTTTATATATATAAGATAAACAGAAATAAATGGTAATGATAAGCAAACTAAACTAAAGTAGAAGCAATTTAAATGAAATTGAAAATAAAGAGACAATTAATCGAAAGCAAATTTTATTAAAATAAAAAAGCTGAGTACAATACTGGAAAGAAATAATTGAAAAATACAAAGCTCAATTCAAAAAACCTACACGCTAACACTGATGTGAGGGGGGGGTTTTATAGCCACTGAGGAGAGGTGAGGGTTGAGTCCAGGCTGGCAATCCGCGTGTTAGTGTGTTTGTTTGAGCCTCATTTCAACCGTGTGATTGTATTCCAGATGCTTCCACTCGTTTTGGACCCTTGATTGATTGATTGATGTGATGCCCATCCTCCGTGTCTTTCTCCATTGGTCCACGTGTTCCCCTCTTACATTCCCTGACTTTGTCAGACCTTCTAGAAACCCTCATGATTGGGTAATAATGACTCAACTTGGGGTAATTTGGGGATGGTAGTTTTAGGGTTCGTGGAACAGTGAATGTTTCTGGGTAATTGGGGGTAAAAGGGCGGGGTTTGTTTTTGGGGGTGTTTTTATTAGTTTTAAGTTGGGGTTTGACCGGGTCTAGGTAATTGGGTTTGACCGGGTAGTTTTAGGTGGACTGGGTAAAAGGCTAAAGGTGGTGGGCTTTAGATGTATGGGCTGTGGGGTTAAGGTTTTATATTAGATCCGGATGTAGTAATTAGTTTAAGATTTGTATTTCAAGGACCAAAAGTGTATTATCTCAAACCTTAGGGACCAAAACTGATATTTATCCAAAGTTATTTTCAAGGGTCTAAATTGCCAATCTCTGAATCATGAGAGACCAAATTTGACTTTTCTTCGATACTCATTCAAAGGACCATTTTAGTAAATATCTGAAAGTATAGGGACTAAAATTGCCAATCTCTCCAAACTTTCACCAGGGACTGAATATGCAACTTTGATGAATCTCTGAGGTTGATTTTATCATTTTGAGCTTGGACTTTGACCATTTGACTTCCCCGGCCTCGGCTTTTGACCTTTTTCCAATCTCGTGCTCGTTTTTGTCGGTTTTGCTGTGTTTTCGTTCATTTTTCTCATATCCGTACCTGCACATACCCAAATACAAAAACATGCATTCTCTTGGCATTTTTGGTTAGTATTTGGTGTATTTGGTCTGAAATTGGGTCTAAAAAGGATGTGTAAATAAGCACACATCAAAATCCCCCAGACTAAGGTATTGCCGTGTCCTCACGCAATGTCATCACCTCACGCTTAAAAGATAAATAATTTTCAAAACCTCTCTTTACTGACGTTGTAAAGTAGCAATGACTTTCAAGAGGGATAGTAAAATCATTTATTCTTAAAAACGCTCCGTTTTCCGATTTTCATGAATAACAACCATAACTACTCTTTTTGTACTTTTTCATTTTTATATAAGTGACGGTTTGATTTGACTTTCATTATCAATTCTTATCTGTTGATAATTTTCAGGGTCTACGAGTAGAAACACTTCTCACAGAGAAGAGACCGTACGGATAAAAATCGTCATCCTTGATTTTTCACAAGCTCCCAAACTAAGCGTAAAATCGAGATCATTGTTTAACTAGAAGTTAGATGCTAACACTGCCCACAAAAGTTACTTGTGTATTACCTCTTGTCCCCAGGTCCTAAGTTTTGTATCTAAGGATTTTAATTTGTGAGAAATGAATTGCTTCATATTTTCTCGTTTCGATATTTGTTAGTCCGATAAGAGCACAAAATTTGAACGCTAAGTAGTTTCCAAACTTTCCCTCGAAAATCCCTGCATACAGAAATCGGGTCCACATGAAGGTCTCTGATTTAACACGATTTGTGGAGGCTCCCTTTTTATTTACGACCGAGACATACCATGTTTGATACCCGAAACGGAAGCTTTTTATTAGGGAAACCCCCGGAGTCGAAGTTTGGCATTTTTGCATAATCATAAGCACTTTAATAATACTTTGGTCCTTAGTCCTTTATTCTTTTACAGTCAACGGTTTATGAGCCGCCAAGATGTAAGAGCTTTATTATGACTTTGGATTTCTATCCGCTGCTTTTTTATAGCTTTGGATTCCTCGGCCTTTTTATTTTGGCTTTGGACTATTATTATTGATATTCATAACTATATGCCAAACCCCAAGTCCTACGGCCTTTACTAAGATCACAACATCGGCTGCGAACCGGCAAGATGCAATAGTCTATTTCACCGTAACACTGGCAGTACCCCTATGTGTACCAAACCCCCATATGCAGAGATTTTGTTGGGAACGAGAAAAAACTAAGTATTGCCCAAACCGTATACCCTTAATTAATCCTAGACATCTATTATATATTGGTGACGTTGCTGATGGGAACAAGGAGGCCACAAGTACCTCTCGTGGGTTTTTTAAATCCCAGTGATGCGATCCGTGTATAGCACGAAACTTCTAAATAAACTCTATCATTCCTTGATCTCCGCAAATTTAAAATCCCAAATAATGAGATCCGCGGATGCTTAGCCATAATCTTTTGATTATTTTGGTTAAGGGAGACAAGCTAGGGCTCAACACGCCCGGTCAAGTCGGAACATTTATTTCTACTCTCGCCGGTAGGAAAGTCAAAACAAGGTGTCAAATCTTATTATTCATAACATAACATTTTTTTTTTTTTTTTTTTTTTTTTTTTTTTTTTGAATTTATAAAATGGTGACAAAAATTAAAATTTTTGGTGGAAAACGGAGTTGCGTAAGTTAACAGCTCAGACGATGGTACAGGTCAAATCGAATCGAAGATTCACCCCCCCAGACTAAAGTGAAACATTGTCCTCAATGTTTTAAGGGACGGGTAATCCTACGTAAAATCTAAGGCCGTTTATTAAGTATGCCAAGAGATAAACGTTAGTCGATAAGATTTTGGATATGGTGAATTTCCGAAAGAGCAGCGAAGGATGAGACTCGAGTGGAGAGAACGACAAACCACGAGCACGAGAGTCCTCAAACTTCGGGGAAATTCCTGAACATTCAAAAACAACCACGAAAACACGAGTTTGGAAAGGGTCGCCCCCCTCACGTCACGTTATTAGAAAATAGAAAATTAAGAAGATGAAAATGGATAAGCATGGGGTGCCTCCCACGAAGCGCTTGTTTTTGTTCACCGAGTCACATGAGCTTGACTCGATCCCCGAATTAATTCGTCCTTGGGGAGAGCAAATGGAAAATAATCTCCATCGGGCTTTCATTTAAAATATTTTGAAAAACATAAGATTTAATTGAAAGTTCCATCCCGAAGAGATAACCACTGGTATTTTAATTTTGAAAACGTTTAGAAACGATACCCGGATCAAATACAACATCCTCACTTCCCACGGAGTGAAGGATAAGAGAAATCACACCAAACGTTATAAACGGCAAGAACGTTATGATAACAATCTTGAAAAACTCCTCATCTTCAAAAGAAAACTTCATAATTGTGGAATTATGAATCTTATCATTCAAACTCATTTTAAAATCTTTTCCGGGTGGGAGGGTTGGGAAAAACTTTTCTTTAAAATTCTCATTCTTAAGAACTCCACCCGGATCATGATCAACTTCAAGATCAAAACTGAAACTTTCATATTCCGGATTAGAAAACTTTTCAATTTTACATTCAATTTTATCAAAGCAAAATGACTCATATTCCGGAAGAGAGATAAAAGCATGAGAAGTGGTACTGCCACGACTCGTCTCTTCCGAGTGATTGAAATGAAAAGCTTCAAACGTCGGATCATAAAAATCAGGACGATAAGTGGGATTGCCACTTATTTTCTCAGTCGTATCAAAGAAGAAACTCTCAAAGTCGGGTAAAAATTCCTCGAGCTCGGGCTCAAGAGGATTATCAATTATAAGCTCAATCTTCGTCTTAACTTTATCCGGAGGGATTGACGGTTCATCATTCAACAAATTGTTAAGAAAAATAGTATCTCCCTCCGAATCAAAGTAAGAATCGTCAATCTCAGAAAACGGAATCGTATCAATAGCAAGAAATTCATCGACCTCTTCCCAAAAAGAATCATGTTCCTTAGTCCTAGGAAATGATGGGGAAGAGTCGGAGACGAACGTTTTCACAAAATCATCAAAGGAATAATCACAAACATCAATGCTTTTGACGGAAAACTTCTTTGATTTCGGTGCATCGGCTTTAAAAATCATTATGTCATCATCATGTCGTAAAGTTAGAGTATCCTCAAAATGATCTACTAGGGCTTTTGCGGTTCGTAAAAACGGTCGCCCTAGTATAAGAGGAACTCTCGGATCGGGTTCAAAATTAACAACGACAAAGTCGGCCGGAAAAGTACACGAGTTCACTTGAACAAAAACATCTTCCGCTATTCCAACCGGATGAGTAATCGAACGATTAGCAAGCTCTAACGTCATTCGGGTCGGTTTAAGTTCCCCCATCCCAAGTTGTTTATAGATTGACAAAGGCATAAGGTTAATGCTTGCACCTGAATCGGCCAGGGCTTTGCAAACCTCTTGATCTTTCAACGAACAAGGAATGAGAAACTTTCCCGAATCTCCAAGCTTTTCGGGAAGCTTCTTGAGAAGAATCGCGGAACATTGAGCATTTATCGGTGTTTCGGCTAATTCGAGCAATTTCTCTTTGTTACTTATTAGATTCTTAAACGTTGAGGCAAATTTCGGCATGTAAACAAGAGCATCCATGAAACTGATATCAAAGTGCAACTTTTGAAAAATATCGAGAAACTTTTCCATTTGTTTTTTAGATTTTGCACGGAGCTCTTCATCATTAAATCGTGACGGATATGGCAATTTAGACTTGTATTTCACATTATTCTCAAAAACGACTTTTTCTTTTTCTTTAGACGTTTGAACAACCGGAGGTTGGACGTTTTCAGCACCTCCGTTGTTAGTAGGAGGTACCGGGTCCTTTGTCACCTTGGTCTCACGGTCCACTACCTTTGGTGGAAGAGAAGAAGAGGTAGTCGGAACCGTGGGTTCATATAAAGCACCACTGCGAGTCGTGATCGCCTTAATCTCGCCCCTCGGGCTTGGAATCGTATTACTTGGAAGAGTACCAGATGTCGACGCTTGATTCATTTGCATAAAACTACTCATCATTTGCTTCAGCTCATTTGTTTGTCGAGTAATAGATGTGTCGATCTCTTTCTTAAATTCAACCCTCAAGTTATTGATTTGATTTTGCATTGCTCGTATGCTAACATCGTTCGTTTTCATATAATTAGCAAGCTCAGGAGAAGGTTGTACTTGTTGTGGTGGTTGATAAACTTGTTGGGGTGGAGGGACTTGAAAATTTTGAGTTTGATTGAAATTGGTTCCACGGTTTTGATTGTAACCTTGGTTTTGATTACCTTGGTTATTTTGAGGATAACGGTTTTGATTAGTTTGCACGGGTGGAAACCCAGGTGGACTTGTTTGGTTAGCACGAAAATCTTGGTTTTGATTGTAGTTTACGGCTGCTACGTTAGCATTATAAATTTGGCCATCGGTGGCTTGACAATCATAATACGGATGCGGTCCACCACAAATCACACATTTTTCATTAACGGCTTTAACGGGCTCGGGTTTTTGGTTCTGCGACTTAAACTCTTTCATCATACAACGGATAGCGTCGGTAAGTTCGGCCAATTCCGATGATTGGACCGACGAAGGTGAAGGAGGAGTAAAAGAAGTCACTTTCGAAACATTCGGTTTGTTACGAGAAGTCGGAACCTTTGATTTGTTCTCGATAATCGTCAAAATATCCCTAGGCGTACGATTCAAGATATTGCCACCGGCGGCTGCGTTTAAAGAATCTTGATCGTTTTGCGTCAAAGCATTATAAAACGTGTCGATTTGGTGTAACTCGGAGAAACCATGGTGAGGACATTTTCGAAGAAGATCCTTAAAGCGTTCCCAAGCCTCACCAAAGTTCTCATCAAAACGTTGTTGAAAATTAGTTATATCATTCTTAAGATTAGTCGTTTTGGACGGCGGAAAGAAATGATTAACAAATTTCGAGACGAGTTCTTCCCATGTGTGAATTGATCGAGGGGGTTCTTTTTCGAGCCAAATCCGGGCTGAACCCTCGAGTGAAAATGGGAACAATATCAATTTGATAGCATCGTGAGGGACATCCTTAAATTTCAAAGTCGAAGTTAGCTTATTAAACCATCGGATGTGTGCGTGAGGATCGTCCCTCTCAAAACCGTGAAATTGTTTTGACGTAACAAGTTGAATCAATCCAGTTTTAAGTTCAAAATTATCGGAAAGGATTGGTGGTAAAACAATTGCATCCCCGTATCCCTCGGTGGGACACTGGAGCAATTCTTGCATAGTACGTTGATCGTAAACCGGTTGTGGTCCCATCGGCGGGATCACATTGTTTTGGATACCACCCATCGGCGGGGGTCCCAAGTGTTGTTCGTTCGGGTTCATTTCCTCCGTATTAGGAAATAGAACTCGGTGTGTGTGACGAAACAAACTTTCCGGATTTGAAAGTGGTGAAACAAGTCGTTTAGACGTAGAACGTGTGTTCATACACCACAAAAATCAAATTTTTGAAAAATAAAAGGAAAATCAAATTTGAAAAGGAAAATCTTTTTGTATTTTTTGTTTTTATAAAGCAAAATTCAAAAACTTATACTTTTGTTTTTCTTTTTCTAACGTTACGTTAATTGTAAAACGTTTCCCTTAATCTACTCGCGACGGAACGGGAGAGAAGAATGGATCTCTCTTCAGCTTGCAATTTAATGTCAAAGCTTCCGTATTTTCCGCTTATTCGGTCGTAGAATCAAAGTAATCCGTCTAGCAACTAATTTCACGCGTAGTTATATTGAGAAACTTATTTGGTTTACAACGCCCTTTCTTTCGATCGAGTCGAGGCTGTAACTTTATTATTTTTTTTTTGGTATTTTTGTGAAAACACTTTAGGAAAAGTGTTTTTGATTTTTCAATTTTTATAGAATATATACAAAATAGAGGAAGGCTTATCAAAACACAATTTTTCAAAAACGAATATTCAAAAATTCACTTGAACCTTCCCCGGCAGCGGCGCCAAAATTGATTCGGTGAAAATCAAGTTATATAGTATAGATATAAGCTCAAGAGATCCGCAAAGAAATACGGATAATCCGAGGTCGTATTCCGTGTGAAGGGTGAATGGAATTCCGAATTTCCGATTCGGAAAACGTGTCGTGAAAAGTGGTAAAAAGTGATATGAATGAGATTACACTAATGAAATATTAAATGAGGCACAAATAATCAATTAAGCACGTAATTCAACTAAACAAACCAAAAACGTAACGTAGAATCGAAAACCGTAAATTAAAACGTAAAATAAACGTAACCGAACAAAATAAAACGCGACTTTTAAGCTACACGACTCCTACGGACTTGGAAATAATTTCTAAAAATCAAAAATGATAAAAGAAAATTTTGAGAAAAAGAAAAATATTTTTTTGACTTTTTATGTATTTATTATGAATTAAAAACTATTTTAACTAATTAAAAATTAAAAGAAAATGAAAATAAAGTGAGAAAAATACAAAATAAATTTCTAAAAATCTAAAATAACTAAAAATAATTTTCTAATATTTTTTTGGATTTTTCTGGACTTTTTCTGATTTTTTTGGAATTTTTGGTGATTAAAAAGTATTTTAAAATGATTAAAAAGGAAAATTAAATAAGAAAAATAGCAAATGAGCTTGGAAAAATCTGAAAATTTCAGGAAAATTTTAAAATTATATTTAAAAGCTAGTAAAAATAAAAAAAAATGGAAAAATAAGCAGTGGAACTGCTTATTAGCCTCAAACTACTTAATAAGAAGTGCTTATTAGATAAGCACTTTGACCAAAACTTTACCAAACCTTTGACTAGTGATTTTTAAACTTAATTGAGCTTGATGGAACAGTTAAAGACCAAAATGAACTCAGAAGCTCAGTCAATCATCAAATCAGTTGGGAAAAGCACTTGGATATGAGCTTATTTTTACACAAACTTAAACTAATGATCACCCAAAAGTACACAGTGGTCCACACAGGTTATATAAAGTTAGAACAACTTAATACAATCAATAAAGCACTTAAGAAAAGCTGATAAGCAGTGGTACAATTTTGCGAAACAAGACAGATAAGACAGCTCCAACACCCCTTAGCAGCTTAGAAATAAGCAACCTGATAAGCTAATTAGAGAATCCTAAGAGCAGATTTAGAAACCTTGTACTATAGGCTACCTAGAAAACCTAAAAACTTTAACTCTAAGCACCAATTAAACCATCAAACATGCATTAGATCAGATCAGTTAATACTTAGTTAACTGCAGGGTTGACTTTTAGCTTGCACACTAGAATTGACTAAAGTGAATTTCTGATGCACTAAACTTACTCTAAGTGTTGTATTAAGCTAATTAGTGATGCTAGATAACCAAGATGCAACTAGATCTAATAGTATGCACAGTTCACAGAGCCAACTAAAGCAAGTGTGAACACAGAATTTCACTTTGTATTGAATTTTGACTTTCTGCGACTAACCTACTGATTATATTTTAAGACTAAGCCTAAATGTAACCTATGAGTCTTAACTAAACTAACCTTTACCTCTGAAATATCCCTGTTATCAGCAGATCACTCAATGCCAAACACCCTCTTTGTGAGTGACAGATTAAACCAATAGACTACTTTAGTCTAATCCAACTAAATCTAAACCTCAAACTCAGCACTGAATATGGTTCTCAAATTCTAATGAAACTCAGATAAACCAAACATAGATGTAATAACACTCAAAAGCAGAAATCCACAGATGTAACAGTGCAATGATAATGAAACAGTTAATTCTAGTGAATATCAAACTTGAATCTATCAACTATGACTAAGCAACAATTAATAAACAAAATTAGACTATATAAACAGTAGGTAAACTAAGCAATATCTAAAAAACTACTAGTTAAACTATTAAACTGAAACAGAAATGGAAATGGAGATCACTTACAACTCAAATTCCCCCTCAGCTCAAATAGAGGGGGATTCACTAAGCTAGCCTGTCTCTTAAACAGGCCAATAAGCTTCCAATTGGCTGTCTAACTCCTTAGAATAAGCTGAAGCTTATTGAACAATAAGCTCTTCAATGTGACCTCTTTGATTATTTGGTAGATTTGATGAAACAGTAAGCTAATATATCTATTATAAGCTTATAACAATATAAACAAACTATTTGAAGCTGAATTCAGATGGATCAAAACTAATTTGAAATTTTTTTTTTTTTTTTTTTTTTTTTTTTTTTTTTTTTTTTTTTATATATATATAAGATAAACAGAAATAAATGGTAATGATAAGCAAACTAAACTAAAGTAGAAGCAATTTAAATGAAATTGAAAATAAAGAGACAATTAATCGAAAGCAAATTTTATTAAAATAAAAAAGCTGAGTACAATACTGGAAAGAAATAATTGAAAAATACAAAGCTCAATTCAAAAAACCTACACGCTAACACTGATGTGAGGGGGGGTTTTATAGCCACTGAGGAGAGGTGAGGGTTGAGTCCAGGCTGGCAATCCGCGTGTTAGTGTGTTTGTTTGAGCCTCATTTCAACCGTGTGATTGTATTCCAGATGCTTCCACTCGTTTTGGACCCTTGATTGATTGATTGATGTGATGCCCATCCTCCGTGTCTTTCTCCATTGGTCCACGTGTTCCCCTCTTACATTCCCTGACTTTGTCAGACCTTCTAGAAACCCTCATGATTGGGTAATAATGACTCAACTTGGGGTAATTTGGGGATGGTAGTTTTAGGGTTCGTGGAACAGTGAATGTTTCTGGGTAATTGGGGGTAAAAGGGCGGGGTTTGTTTTTGGGGGTGTTTTTATTAGTTTTAAGTTGGGGTTTGACCGGGTCTAGGTAATTGGGTTTGACCGGGTAGTTTTAGGTGGACTGGGTAAAAGGCTAAAGGTGGTGGGCTTTAGATGTATGGGCTGTGGGGTTAAGGTTTTATATTAGATCCGGATGTAGTAATTAGTTTAAGATTTGTATTTCAAGGACCAAAAGTGTATTATCTCAAACCTTAGGGACCAAAACTGATATTTATCCAAAGTTATTTTCAAGGGTCTAAATTGCCAATCTCTGAATCATGAGAGACCAAATTTGACTTTTCTTCGATACTCATTCAAAGGACCATTTTAGTAAATATCTGAAAGTATAGGGACTAAAATTGCCAATCTCTCCAAACTTTCACCAGGGACTGAATATGCAACTTTGATGAATCTCTGAGGTTGATTTTATCATTTTGAGCTTGGACTTTGACCATTTGACTTCCCCGGCCTCGGCTTTTGACCTTTTTCCAATCTCGTGCTCGTTTTTGTCGGTTTTGCTGTGTTTTCGTTCATTTTTCTCATATCCGTACCTGCACATACACAAATACAAAAACATGCATTCTCTTGGCATTTTTGGTTAGTATTTGGTGTATTTGGTCTGAAATTGGGTCTAAAAAGGATGTGTAAATAAGCACACATCATCGGTTTATAGCATGTATCTCCCCACGGGGTTTAGAAATAATTAAAATGTGGGACCATGAACTCACGTGACGGGTGTGTGTGAATCACAACGGTGTATTGCTACGACTAGCAATGAAAATCCTACGACTTGCGACCTATATTTATGTGATATATATATTACCATCGGTGTTTCAGATTCGATGCGTGAATGACATGTGATATGTCTCGAGTACGGTGATATCGATTCGGGTGTCTTAAAATATTCCAAAATAACTTTATAGTTATTTATAACGTTGATACGAACTGGAGATCAATAAGCGTTAATTTATCCGTTATAATATTAACGTTAATAAAAAAATATTTGCTTTAAATATTTTTAGTAATAATGTATATTTATTATTAAAGTGATAATATATATATATATATATATATATATATATATATATATATATATATATATATATATATATATATATTTATATTACAAAAATAATTATGTAAAGAAAAGAAATAAAATACCTTTATTAAAGTTTACCCTTAACATTTATGAAAAGTTACATCTTTTACCCCTTGGTTAAAACAATTTCATTTTTAGTCCTCTTTAGTCATTTTACACATTAGACCTCAAGTTTAAAGTGTTTGCAGTTTCTACCCTCTAGTTTCATTAAAAGTTAACTGTTTCTGCTTTAGTCCAAAAGTTTGGCAGATTTGTCATTTTTGACCCCTTAACGGAATTTTTTGCAAAAGTAGTCCTTAGTTAAGTTTTTGAAAAACAAACTTTTTGTATAAAGAATGTAACATTTAAATCTCATAAAATCCTTTCAAAATCAGCTTTCAAAAGTCTCAAAAAAATCTCGAAGTTCTTATAAGTTTTTAACCAAAAATTCCTTTAGGAAACTTTATGGGCTCGTTAGCCCAAATCAGGCCCAACGGTTGTTTAGTTTGTATTAAGGGGTGTTTCGAACATGGTTAGGATCTAGCTTGTTTTACGTTGTATATAGTCTCGTATTTTATGCATGTTGGGTTGGTTTGATTTAGTTTGGTTCGAAGAATTAGGTTGTCGAAAAATATATGCATGTTGTACGTGAGAAAACAAAGTTACAAGGTCATTTCTAATGGGGTGTCGCGGTGACATAATTACTAGTGTTACGTGTGATATGTGATTAGGTGTTTTCAAAGTGATAAACGAAGTGTGTAATGTGTGTTATACATGAAATAGGTAATGTAGGAATTGAAGAGAGAAGTGACAACTTACAACACCTATACTGTGGAGAAGAGTTCGAGTTGAGGGAGTGATGGAATGGAGGTACACGAACAACAAACAATCCTTGTAAAACTTTAACCCACGTCCGCTATAGTTACTAACCCAAATAGCTAATCCTTTAACCCGGTCCTTGAGTGATACCTTCTCGTTCTTTGAATATGGTGAGACAAGGAGAATTTTGCTTGTAGATTTTGTGAGTGGTGAGAGTGTGTGCAAGGGTGAATTTAATGTGGGTATTTATAGGGGAAATGAGGTAGTTAGTAAGACATACATGTGATTGTCCTTGGAGGTGTCAATCGACTCAAGACAAGCATGGTTCAAGGTTTAGGAGTAGTCAAGTCTAGTTGTAGGTAGTCTTTAGGGCTATGATGGTTTTCTTGATTTGTTTAGTACTAGGTCAAGGTGGGTTTAGCGGAACATGTGATTGTAGTAAGGGATTAGTTTAATGTTGATAAAGTTGGTGCTTGTGGTTAATGAAACACAAGGTCTTTTAGTTAATAAGAACTTAGGGTGTAAGGTTATGGTATGTTGGTTAAACTAGTGAAGTAGGTTCACATAGGGCGGCTTGGTGTTGGTTCTTGGTTGATCTCACACGCAAGAATAAGTAAAGGGTTGCTTTGTGTCAAATGGTGAGGGAACAAAAGAGAGAAAAGAAAAATAAAAGAGTTTTTGGTGTGGTTTTGTAGTGTTTCATTATGGTGTCGAGTAATATATGGAACAAGTAATTGTACACTTTCAATGGTATAACAAAGTTGGGTCGCGTGGCTTTTGTGGTGTCGAGTAGTAAGTGAAAGAAAAATAAGTACGAAGTATATTTGTTGTACAAGAGTAGAGCTCGTTGTGTAACTTAGGCCCAATGCAAAGAAAGGAAACAGCCATTGGGCTAGAAGTGCTCGACCCAAATAGAAACAAAGAAAAAAAATAGGTCTTGGGCTTATGGTATTATTCGGCCCAACAGAAATAAAAGAACGAAATGGATTTTGGGCTTAATGGGGTACGCGGCCCAAATAGAAAGGAAAGGAAATATTGTGGGCTTTAGAAAATCACAGGACCAAAATGATAACGAGGTATCGGTGACTAATACATTCGTAACTTCATTTTCGGTGTCGGTGTCAATTTTGGTTCGTGCAAAACTTGAAAATATTAACGGTGTTGATATAAATAATTGACTAAAAACATTATTCATATCTTTCTATATCTCTATGTTTTGATAATCACAAAACTTAAACTCATCAAACCAAATATTATGACGTAAACAAGTATTTAGTGGTAAATAATCACTTTCACCAACTAATCACTTAAGGTATGAATAAATAAAGTGTTTAGTGCAATTTATGATCAAAGGGGTATTTAATCAACTAATACATAGTTTATTTAAATTATATAAACATATTATATATTTTTGAAAAACACTTTTGGTAATAAAGAAAAATGTTTTAATCATACTAAATATATGATTTCAAATTTTTAACCAAAATCAGTTAGTTTTTCACCAAATAAACTTTCCCCACTAAAAGACAAAGATTCTGGCCGTTTCAGCTGGGCGGCCCCCTTAATTATAAGGGGCGGTCCCCTTAAAATTAAGGGGACCGGCCATGATTTAAGGGGACCGGCCACGCTCCTCTGTCAGAATCTGTTGCCTATAAATACCACCTTAAACCTGGATTTTTTCCTCACCTTTTTGCACAAAAACTTTCTGATTCAAATCTCCATTTCAATTCTAAAAATCCTTTGATCATACAATTCATAAGCCTTTGTTTCCAAGTGATTCAAAGCCTCATTCTTTCAAGTGCAAAGAGAAGAATACTCCTACTTATCAAGACTAGGAGTATTACAACTTAGTATCATCTTACTATCTAAGTTGTTTATTTAGTTCATCTTGTATATCATTTTCTTCCTTGTGAACATTGTGTATACATTGGTTAGATAGATTTAGATATACGATCTAGATCCATTGAAGGTGTGAAGTTGTACTAGTTGTGAAGAAGTAGAGGTGGATAGGATTTATGTTAGAAGAAATAAGTCGTAATTGCATATTGAAGTGGAGATAGTTGTGAAGACAAAGAAGTTGAAACTTTGAAGTTGAAAAGACCTTGAAGCCTAGAAGTTGTGAAGTAGTACATATCTTGGGGTAGTGGATAGGACTTAGTAGTGAAGGTGTGAAGAAACAAGTGGCGTGAAGAAAAAGAGTTAGGAAGTATTAAGTTGTGAAGAAGCTAGGAGCAAAGTAGAAAGTTGTGAAGAAATTTGAAGTGTTAGAAGATTGGTGTGTAGAAGATAGGTGTGAAGAAGATTGGTGTGAAGAAGTTGTGTTGAAGTTGTGATTGTGGTGTGACATTGTTGTGGTGTGCTAATTGGTGTGTAAGGTTTTCTCCGCCATAAAGTAGGTTTTTGATCTAGTGAGGAAAACTCTCGAGTAGGTGACTCGGGGAGTGGAGTAGGGCAAGGAAGGTGTCCTTGTAGCCGAACCACTATAAATCCTTTGTCTCTCGGTTTGATCTTTCCATCTCTCACTCTTTGATTAATTACTTACTTGCATATCATTCATAGTTACAATTGCTTGTGTGGTGCGTATGTTGATTTCACATAAAGATCAAACAAAAATTCATTCATAAAACTAATTTTACAAAAACCAACCAAGTGCATAATTTTATATCAAAACACTTATATATACATATGCTTACATATGACATAAGAAATTGTATATTCTTTCCAAACATTATACATAAGTATTGCTTATACCCATATGGATCTTGTTTGTAACAAGTCCTAAAGTCCATATAATCATATCCACCTATTTGTTACTTGTTAACAATCATCAATATGTTTGTTCTAGGCTAAATGTTATCATTTTCATATAGTTGCACATTTAGCTTATTTGCCTTATTGCCTCCTTAATTGCATATCTTAATTGATAAATAAATAGATAGCATGATTATTAGAAACTTGTTGCTTATTTCAATTATTTCTATATCACTCTCTACATTCATGAATAGTATGTCCTATATTGCCTCAAAGAGTTGAACTTACTTGAATCCAAATCCAAAAACACAACCTTTTTGAAGATTTTCTGCCAAAAACCCATTTCTGGCATTCTGGGAATCACCAGATGGGCGGCCCCCTTAATTATATAAGGCGGCCCCCTTAATGATTAAGGGGACCGGCCCCTAATTAAGGGGACCGGCCATCTGATGGTCGGGGATACTGTTTTCTTTATCACTTTTTGACCCACTTCAACCTATACTTCCCAAAATTCACAAACATATTTTGTCCCATGTTATCCCTCAAAATTTACCTTCCTAAACCACATTTCTCATACACTATAAATACCCTCTTCCCATCATTAATGCCATCACACCCAAACATGTCATCTCCCAACAACTAAAACCCTAAGATTTCAAGAACCGCAAGGATCTCCGTCAAACCCGTTTGGAAGAGGAAACTTGATTCTTGTCATAACTCAAGTGATGTTGTTCCAAGTCAACCAACAACTAAACCTCAATCCCACACTAATGACTCATCTCACAACCTATCATCCACTCATGCTCTCATTAATGCTTCTTCATTTGATGAGCATGCTCAATCCCAAAACAATGATCCCAACCTCTCAATCAACACCTCACATGTTGCTCATTCAACAAAAACACCATCATCTCATGAAGAACTTCTTCCACCCATATCATGCTTTCATGATTACCCAAGCTCAATCATGTCTCCACCACCAAGAGTACCACCACCACATCCTACAACCTCACATGCCATTCCTATGTTGCATGTTCAAACCTTCACCCAAGACAACTATCATGCTCCTCCACCATCACCTTCCTCCGAACACTTGAAGTTCGTTGAGGAGCTAAAAGAGGTTCATGAGCTTAGTGCTCTTTTAGCATTACATCTTGCTCAACGCAATTTGGATCCACCCCAATCAAGCCCACCATCATCACCACACAACAATAACCAAATTGTGAAGCATGTTAACAATTGCCCATGTTGCATCTTCCTTCAACAACAAACCATTGCATTGAATGAGCACTTTACTTGGATTGAGTATCTTCTTACTAGATCTCAACAAACACCATCACTTGAACAACATCAAAACTCACAACCAACAAACCCAACTTCAATTCCACCACCTCCAAACTCCACATCTCCAAACTCACCAACATCCATGCAACCAAAAGCTTACCTCCACTAAACCACCAAGCATTTTATATGCTTATGTTTCTCATTTTCAAATAAGACTCCTCAACCATTTTGGGATTCAAGAAAGTTTGGTGACACTCCTTGTTGGCACATTAGGATGTTCTACTTTGTTTGTAATTCTACTTTTATGGCCTTTGTAACAATGATTATGGGTTGACATAATCATTTTCTATTATTGAATGATTTAATATATGTTTCGAATTATCCTTGCCATGCTTACTAGTTGTTGATGTTATGATATATGTGTTTGCTTGTGCCATGCTTGTGCTTCTAATAATTTTCTTGCAAGAATTCCATTACTCGAACCCTTGGTGCCCTCAAACGAGGGGGGGGCATACATCAAGGGGAGTTTTCTACCTGTTTAAACTTCTCTCACGAAGCTTACTCGGCCTAACCTTTTTGATTCTACAAAAAGGGGGAGAAGTGAATGTAAACTTACTAAATACTTGTCTAAAAATTAATTTTTGGATTTAACAAGTTTAGGTTTTGTAATCATTAAAAAGGGGGAGATTGTTGATATAAATAATTGACTAAAAACATTATTCATATCTTTCGATATCTCTATGTTTTGATAATCACAAAACTTAAACTCATCAAACCAAATATTATGACGTAAACAAGTATTTAGTGGTAAATAATCACTTTCACCAACTAATCACTTAAGGTATGAATAAACAAAGTGTTTACTGCAATTTATGATCAAAGGGGTATTTAATCAACTAATACAAAGTTTATTTAAATTATATAAACATATTATATATTTTTGAAAAACACTTTTGGTAATAAAGAAAAATGTTTTAATCATACTAAATATATGATTTCAAATTTTTAACCAAAATCAGTTAGTTTTTCACCAAATAAACTTTCCCCACTAAAAGACAAAGATTCTGGCCGTTTCAGCTGGGCGGCCCCCTTAATTATAAGGGGCGGTCCCCTTAAAATTAAGGGGACCGGCCATGATTTAAGGGGACCGGCCACGCTCCTCTGTCAGAATCTGTTGCCTATAAATACCACCTTAAACCTGGATTTTTTCCTCACCTTTTTGCACAAAAACTTTCTGATTCAAATCTCCATTTCAATTCTAAAAATCCTTTGATCATACAATTCATAAGCCTTTGTTTCCAAGTGATCCAAAGCCTCATTCTTTCAAGTGCAAAGAGAAGAATACTCCTACTTATCAAGACTAGGAGTATTACAACTTAGTATCATCTTACTATCTAAGTTGTTTATTTAGTTCATCTTGTATATCATTTTCTTCCTTGTGAACATTGTGTATACATTGGTTAGATAGATTTAGATATACGATCTAGATCCATTGAAGGTGTGAAGTTGTACTAGTTGTGAAGAAGTAGAGGTGGATAGGATTTATGTTAGAAGAAATAAGTCGTAATTGCATATTGAAGTGGAGATAGTTGTGAAGACAAAGAAGTTGAAACTTTGAAGTTGAAAAGACCTTGAAGCCTAGAAGTTGTGAAGTAGTACATATCTTGGGGTAGTGGATAGGACTTAGTAGTGAAGGTGTGAAGAAACAAGTGGCGTGAAGAAAAAGAGTTAGGAAGTATTAAGTTGTGAAGAAGCTAGGAGCAAAGTAGAAAGTTGTGAAGAAATTTGAAGTGTTAGAAGATTGGTGTGTAGAAGATAGGTGTGAAGAAGATTGGTGTGAAGAAGTTGTGTTGAAGTTGTGATTGTGGTGTGACATTGTTGTGGTGTGCTAATTGGTGTGTAAGGTTTTCTCCGCCATAAAGGAGGTTTTTGATCTAGTGAAGAAAACTCTCGAGTAGGTGACTCGGGGAGTGGAGTAGGGCAAGGAAGGTTTCCTTGTAGCCGAACCACTATAAATCCTTTGTCTCTCGGTTTGATCTTTCCATCTCTCACTCTTTGATTAATTACTTACTTGCGTATCATTCATAGTTACAATTGCTTGTGTGGTGCGTATGTTGATTTCACATAAAGATCAAACAAAAATTCATTCATAAAACTAATTTTACAAAAACCAACCAAGTGCATAATTTTATATCAAAACACTTATATATACATATGCTTACATAAGACATAAGAAATTGTATATTCTTTCCAAACATTATACATAAGTATTGCTTATACAAAATCATAAATTAACTTGTATCTACATTTGTGCATTAAAGTGATTTGAAATTTCTGACAAATCTTAGAAGCCAAGTTTTACAAAACAAATAAAACGAAAAAGACGTAAAACTATTCAACCCCCCCTTCTAGTTTTCCACAAACGGTGTTGTTCATACGTATATATACTTATATATATACATAATATAATAGTAATTCCATATTAGTTAATATATATATATATATATATATATATATATATATATATATATATATATATATATATATATATATATATATATCGGTGTCATTACAAGGTGTTGCGTCGCAAGTGGGAGTTACCGGTGTTAACCTCATTTGGTGACATCCAAGAGTGACTAATGGTGATGCCAGGTGATAAACATACGGCGACCAAAGTGTTTCAGGTGTCAAGCAAACGGTGTCTCATAAAAAAAAATTAGCCCGCAAAATTGGCTCTGATTAGAATAGATTTGGTAATTAGCATTAATAAATGACATGGGATTTTACGGAGTGTTATAACAAAACCTAAACTCATTAAGTCAAAAATTAATTTTTAGACAAGTATTTAGTGAGTTTATATTCACTTCTCCCCCTTTTTGTAGAGTCAAAAAGGTTAAGCCATCGTGTCGTATGTAAGAATAGTGATGGAATGGAAACTCCCCTTTGATGTGTGCTCCCCCTCGTTTGAGGGCAACAAGGAGACGAGCTATGGAATGCTTGCAAAAAAAATATTAGAAGCACAAGCATATATAGATATAAAAGAAATAAGAAGCAAGCTTATAATAGAAAAACATTCATTAAAAGGAAATGTTGTGTACAAATACACAACCATACAACAAGTACGAATGATAACCATAACTACATCATACAACTAGCAAATATTTCAACCAAGAAAGTATATCATCATACGAAGAGTACATGAACTTCCATAGAGCTTGCAAACAAAATGGTTGATAAGGCTTTATTTATTAAGCATTGCATATGCTTAATTTGGAGAGAATGAAGGTGATGGTGGGGAAATGGGTGAAGATGGTGGAGGTGGTAGAATAGGTGATGATGGTGGAGGTGGTGGTGGTGGTGGATGGGTTAGCAAGTGTCCAATACATGAAAACATGTATTGCATTTCATCTCTAAGACCAAAGATGATTGTTCGGTTGTGGATGCAACAAAGGCATGTATCACCATGAGCTTCAAGCAAGCTCCAAGGTACGGGATTAATAAAGAATGGTGGTGTGATTGGTGAGGATGAGAAATGAGCATCAAGTGGTGTAACTGGTGATAGTGAGATGGTAAGTCCGGTGGATAGAGGTTCTTGTGTAGGAGGTGGTGGTGATACTCTAGGTGGTGATAAATGTGAGTTTATGTAGTCATTGATGGAGGAGGTTGAAGGTATGGAGGAAGAAGATGTTCCATGAGTGGAGGGTGTTTTAGATGGTGCATTAGGTGCACTAGGAGATGAGCATTGAGGTGGAGGTGATGGAGTGAAGTTGTCTTCATGAGTTAAATCAATGAAGAGTTGTTTTGTAGGTATGATGAAAATCTTTTGTTTCTTTGAGGTCTTAGAGATAGAGGTACTTGGTGATGACATGGTTGATGTAGATGGTGGTTGATAGAGATGAAGAATGATGGAATGAGAAATTGTCTTTTGGAGGGAATTTATAATATGAAAACATGGTTGGTTTAGGTATGTTTTTGAAGTTTTTTAATAATATTCCAAGCTCAGCTGGGTTAATAAGGGAAATGGTAGCTAAGACTAGAGGAAGGGTTTGTTAATACAAATAATGTCAAAAACGTCATTTGCATTAATCGGTCTCTACTGGTTTTGATAATCACAAAATATAAACACACGTTACGTAAAACTACGACTAATAAGTTTTTAATTGAGAGGACTCGTTTTCGTCTCCGACATCACTTAAGGTATGTACAAACATCTACCAACTTGTGTATATGATCAAAGGACTTATTTTTCATCTAGACTTTACATTTTCATATAACAAAATATTTTTACAAGAGTATTTTTGTATAATTTAAAGAAATATTTTATTAAGAAAATGCTTTCAAATTTCAAATTCATAACAGCCATATTTCCCGCTCAAAGCCAACAAGAATTTTTCACCAGATAAATTTCACCACGTCAGGATAAAATTGGGAGCGTATGTCGGGACGGTCCCTTAAATAGGCCGGCGGTCCCTTAGCGATAAAGGACCGTCTGGTATTTACGGGACCGTCGCCTCTCTCCTGGCGTCTATAAATACAGAATTATTCTCTCTCAGAAATTTTCACCTCTTATGCACTAAAACTTTTGGCATTCCAAAATCCTTTCTAAAATATATCCTTAGATCACATTATCGGGTTCTAGTTTTTTACAAGTGATCACACACATCGTTCCTCAGAAGTGTAAGAGAAGAACATTCGTTGTTATCAAGAGACGAAGTGTTGAAGAAGAGTCATTATCATCTTGGATCTATTATCATTTATATTCATTGTTTCATGTTTTTAATAGGACTTGAGTGCAAGTCTTATATCATGTATTGTGTTGTATCGTGCCATCGTGTTGGTACGAGGTGTGAAGCCACGCGGGCTTTGATAGATTGGTTCTAGCTAAGATTAGGACTCGATATTCTGCTTAGTGTCATTAAACTTGGTGTAAGCTTGTGTATGGTTTGTGCATAAAAACCCCAATTCACATGTTCAAAATCTTTTAACGAATAGGAAAAATCAATTTTTCTTGCATTGCTAATACAATTCAAAAACGTTTTTCCATGCATGCACTATGCGCTTAAATCCTTTATCGGATCATGTAAAAATTATGTTATCCGACATGGATAGATAAGCAAGATTGAAATTAGGAGACTTTGGATTTTCTCTCTTTTAGGGTCGAGATAATCGCATCTCCACATATGTTTCATTTAAGCACACACTAGAAACATTTTCTGAAATCTGGCAAACCTTCTGGTGGCGGTCCTTTATTGACCGTCGGTCCCCAAAACGATAAAGGACCGTCCACCTATTTATAGGACCGTCCCTTTATTTGTGTGTCGTGACTTTTATGTTCCTGCATGTTTGACTAGCCTACCCTTAGGTCTTATACACATTCCTAATTTTCTTGAACATCATTTGACCTAATTTAACCAAGCATGCATGCTTTGCTATTCTTGCAACCTTCCACCTTTATCTAAACCCTCACCTCCTACATCTATTGTCATGGCATAATCTTCCTTCTTCTCAATGTCATCCAACAAAGTGTCATCTCCAAGAAAACCGAGAATTTCGGTCAAACCCATAAGGAGGAAGAAACAAAGCCATGGCAATTTCATGAACAACTCAAACAACTCACACAATAACCACGTCAACTCCAATCCCACATCACATCATGAGGCATCATCTTCATCATACTCCTTCTTTTCCTTTCAACCACAAAATGGGCCACCATCTACTCACAATGAGCATACAAACCCGACTCCTCAAGATCATTCATTACCACATTTGTTACTAACTCCATTGCCAAATGTCAACTCCCTACACTCAATCAAGGCTCAAGAATTCTGCAACCTTATTGACTTGACCCTCCTCAACATCATCCTATCCAAAAAACTTCATCCTCCAATAATGTCTCATCCCAATCTTGCCCAAATGGATGCCCATGGGGGTTATTGTGCTTGTTGCATTTACAACCACAACCACTTTCAAAAGATGAAGAATGATCTTGACTACATCATTTCCATCCTCTTGTCATCTGGGTTTCTACAACCCTTACCCAAAAACTCATCTCCACCACCCTGTCGCAAGTTCTAGAGAAGAATGCATGCTCATTAATAAAACCGAACTCATCATGAGCTATCCGAGAAGATTAGACTAGGATTATGAATGTAGACTCATGTTGTAAAAGTCATATGAATGACTTCTTTTTTATCTCTTAATGAATGAACTAGTTTATGCATTTTTTACTTGTTCCAGGTCATTTTACTACTGGCGGTCCCATATCTCTCAGTGGCGGTCCCCAAGATTTAACGGCCGCCCACTCCTTTGAGGGACCGTCCGCAGCTTATGTTCTCCTGCCTATTCTTATTATGTTTGCAGGATCTCTTTGTTTGCAAGCATGTTTCTTCTAACCTTTTGCATCCAAATTCCATCGATCGATTCCCGGTGTCCTCATCAAGGGGGAGCACTAAGCTAGGTGGAGTCATCATGATGCCGTCATATGCTTGACCAAGCCTTTTTTATTCTACAAAAAGGGGGAGAAGAAAACAAAAACTCATTTTCAAAAACTCATTAATGCCTAGTTTTATCTAAAATGAGTTTATATTTTGTAATCATGAAAAAGGGGAAGATTGTTAATATAAATAACGTCAAAAATGTCATTTGCATTAATCCGTCTCTACTGGTTTTAATAATCACAAAATACAAACACACGTTACGTAAAACTATGACTAATAAGTTTTTCATCGAGAGGACTCGTTTTCGTCTCCGACATCACTTAAGGTATGTACAAACATCTACCAACTTGTGTATGTGATCAAAGGACTTATTTTTCATCTAGACTTTACATTTTCATGTCACAAAACATTTTTACAAAACTATTTTTTTATAATTTAAAGAAATGTTTTATTAAGAAAATGTTTTCAAATTTCAAATTCATAACAACCATATTTCCGGCTCAAACCGACAAGAATTTTTCACCAGATAAATTTTCACCATGTCAGGATAAAATTGGGAGCGTATGTTGGGACGGTCCTTTAAATAGGCCGGTGGTCCCTTAGCGATAAAGGACCGTCTGGTATTTATGGGACCGTCGCCTCTCTCCTGGCGTCTATAAATACAAAACTGTTCTCTCTCATAAATTTTCACCTCTTATGCACTAAAACTTTCTGTATTCCAAAATCCTTCCTAAAATATATCCTTAGATCACATTATCGATTTCTAGTTGTTTACAAGTGATCACACACATCATTCCTCAAAAGTGTAAGAGAAGAACATTCGTTGTTATCAAGAGACGAAGTGTTGAAGAAGAGTCATTCTCATCTTGGATCTATTATGATTTATATTCATTGTTTTGTGTATATAATAGCACTTGAGTGCAAGTCTTATATTGTGTATCATGTTGTATCGTGCCATCGTGTTGGTACGAGGTATGAAGCCACGTGGGCTTTGATAGATTGGTTCTAGCTAAGATTAGGACTCGACATTCCGCTTAGTGTCGTTAAACTTGGTGTAAGCTTGTTCCGCCATAAGGGAGCGTGTTGATATAGTGTTTGTGAAACTCTCAAGTGTGAGACTCGAGGAGTGGAGTAGGGACGCAGAAGTGAGCTTCGTGGCCGAACCACTATAAATCTCCATATCCGGTTTGATCTTTCCTTTCCTTGATTTTACTTATTTACTTCTTATCGCTTATATCTATTGTTGTATTGATTTCACGTAAACAACGAATCTAATCATTTTCACAAATGAAATTTGTAAAGTAAATTTTTAAAAAACGTAAATAACGATGAAACTATTCGACCCCCCCCCCCTTTCTAGTTTCTACGGGTCACAAGATGGAAAAGTAAACAGTGAAAACACTGTCCTGGATGGCCGGTCCCCTTAATTGTAGGCCGGCCCCCTTAAATATTAAGGGGACCACCTAGTATAATTTAGGGGGCCGCCCATCTGGTGTTTTCCCAGGCGACCAAAACTCAAACATTTCCAGAAAATGGTTGGTTTTTAAGCATGTATTTGTAGCAAGCTCTATTTGGATCATATGCACTAAGAATGATGAAGTACTAGCATAAACATATAAGAAAAATAATCATGCATGCATGTAAACTAATATGATGCAAGCTAAGCATAAAATAGCCATATCAATAACATGAAATAGATAGCAAGAACCTAGCATATTAATAGATAATAATCAAGCATAATTCATGTACCAGCAATACACAAGATAAAAGTCAAGTAATTCCGAATACATCGGAAAAATAGCATCATACATAATTGTCTAAAAACCAATCCACAATATCTAAAAGTTCCACATCCATAACTCTATTTCTTCTTCCCAATAAGTTTCCTGAACATCTTTCCTACGGACTTGAATCCACCTCGAACTTCTTGATGCATTTGTTGAGTCTGGTTGATCAATGATGTTTTTCGTTCGAAGAGGAGTTCATTTGTTCTTTCGTGAGCGAGAGGAACATGATATTAGGTATAATCGAGGTCGGGAAGATTGTCAACGAAGGTAGTAGGAGATGGGTTACTAACACGTGATGTGCCTTCCACCTCATCATCATCATCTCCCCGATGAGAATTCGAACTACGAGGAGCGAAGGACGTAGAGCGACGAGATTTGCCCTTGTCACTTCGAGATCGACGAGTACAAGAAAGAGTAAGTGGATGCAAGGTGGGATAAACGAACTCATATATTTCACTCTCAAGATGTGGATAATGTTCAATCACATGACGATAAAGTCTAGTGAGGAACATCCCGTAGGGAAGGTTTGCATTTGGAGTGGTTTTGGCGGACATGATAGCCATGAGATGATCACGGTGGCCTCCGGTACCAAACGCATTCTCGCGAATGAGTTCTTCCCAACGCTTCATGTCTGGGCTTATCTCCTAAAGAAGGATTTGATTGGTGATGCATGGTTTTGCAACTTTGAAAAAGGTTTTACTTCTCAAGGGATCTTGAGAAGCTTGCAATCCCTACCAGGCAGTGTACCTGACCGATGTAGTATAGTGTAGTGGCAAGTACCGGGAGATTGATCGTTCAACTCAAAGAATAGTGTTCGCTAGGGTTAAAACTCAATTAAACTAGGTCTAGAGGTGAGGGATGATTCTTTTTGTATTTTTATATTTAATGGAAAGCAAGTAAAAATCTCGGGTTTTGGAAGAATGGGCGGAATTAGTTGCTAGTCAACTAACCCAAATAACTACAAATGCAATAACAATAAAATAAAATGACACGAAAATAAATATGGAGAAAAACAATAATAAGAGAAATGTGTTTGCTTAGACTTCACTACTCCCTAGCTATCTTTTACTAGTTGATTAGTTTGTTACAATTGCATGGATGACGGGTTATATTCCATAATACCATTCGTAGGGCCGTGTACGATCTTCCCTAACTCTATAAGCTTCTACCTCTTCCTATGTCGAGCCGACTACTAGCTCCTAACGTGGCCTCCTTAGTAGTTACTTATGCATTAAATACAACCAATTAATCGTAGTACACATCCGATCATGTTTCTTAAGACGTTCAAGCATGTTACCAATTGGAAGTCTGCCAGTTTTCTTAAGCCTGCATCGAAATCAATTATCCACAACAATTATAAACAAACAACCAAGCAGTAATCAATAACTAAGTTTCATTACATCTAAGCAAACACAATGAAAACCTAGCCTAACATGTTAAAGTAAAGACAAGCATAAGTTAGAATCAAACAACACATAGACATATTGAATGATTATTGGAAAACTTATCTTCAATTAAACATGGATGAAACAAGGGTTTGGAACCATTAAAAGTAAGGTAAAAATCGTGCTAGGGTTTCTCCAAAACTATCCCAAAGTTCTCCTCCTTTAACAAATGAAAACTAGAAAACTATATATAGATTTTTGAGTCTGACGGCGGCACGTGTAAATCCTGACACCGTCAACTCACAGCCATAAAAACTCTCATATTGCCTAGATCCAGATCTAACGCCGTCATGTGTTAATCTTCTCATGGCCGTCACATGTAATTTACTCTTGACGGCCTTGGTGACGCCGTCATATATAAATTCTCCAAAACATTCTGGCGCGTCACGTGTATTTGATTTATCCACCTCTTTGTCCATGAGTGACGGCGTCACATGCAAATCCTGACGCCGTCAGGTACCAATTTCAACCTGATTTGGAGACTTTGTTGTTTTCTTCACTTTTTCTCTCCAAAAACGTCCAAAATGCTTCATTTTCCAAATTTCTTCTCAAAAGTACCTAAAATGACAAAAGAAACGATTTAGGGCAATATTTGATCAAATAATCTCGACTTAGGGCTTAAATGACCCCCTAAAAGCGGTACACTTTTTGTCTCATCAAATACCCTTACACTTGAGACTTGCTTGTCCTCAAGCAAATGCGCTTTTATTCTAATCAAAATACAAGCTACGGGTCATTTAACACTAATATAAAAGTAATTACAAAAAATAATCGTTCCCCTTTAACAAAAGCAAGCACAAAAATTATACACTAGCACCTCACAAATAGTGTTTAGATACTCACATCTCTCCGGTGTAATAAAAGTATATATCACAATATGAAAATGGAAAATATCTCTCACTACCTGTCATAGCAAATAGATTACCATAGGCTTAGGAATGGATCAAACCTCCACCACTTGGCGTAAGCACCTAGGATAAACTATCAAAGAGGTCTTTTAAAAAGGGTTATAACGTGAGGTGTAGGGATATGATAAACACGGTTATGTTGGATAAAGGCAATCTTTACTGGTGGCGAGTTAATCATCTTGGTGAATTACATGTACAATGTGGCGTTGTTAAGCCAAGACTCGACTCGACTTAAGCAAATCATAAACTAACCAAAAACATATAACAAACATAAAAGGAAACGGGATGGTAGTCCGTATGTTTTTTCTCTTTTTCTTTTTTTCTATTTTTTATCTTTTTTCTTGATTTTTCGATTTTTTTTATTATTTTTTTTATTTTTTCTATTATTTTTTTTGCATACACTCTTGCCCTACCATCCAAAATAATACATCGTAGGGAATTTACATTCCCCTTACACTTGAACTTTTACATACTTTACAATCAACTATTCCAATGACTCGAATTAAGAGAATCGAAACATTTGGAGTACTTTTTAAGATTAACGCACATATGGGGGTAATAAATGATGTTCTTCCCCATTACTCCATAACACTAGTACTTTACCCATGAGTCCCAATCGTCCCAAAACAATATGTACAAGATATGACTCGACGTAGCAACCATATAATCAATTAGATAATTAACTAAGGGTTTAAACATGTAACAATAATGCACTAAAGATGAGTGCATACAAGGAAGGCTAAGGCGATTTGGGTGTACATTTGGGGTGGATTGTAAACAAATTCTTCCTTTAAGTAAAATGCTTAAAGTTAGAAACGAAAAAATAGGCTCGGAGGGGTTTACTAGGGGTATCGTGTACTAAAAATGAGTACAACGCAAAGGTGTGGGAAAAATTAATTGACTTTATTAGTCAAGTAATTATGACTTTATTGGTCAAGTAATTATGATACGGGTTTAACACAAGGCTGATTCTAATGCCTCTTATCATGTAGTAAATCCTACTACACGAATGTAGTCTCACTAGCGGTCTCGGGATGCATCACTAACACAAGTTCTAGAATCTAAGTACTACAGGTACACTCATAAGCATCTTTTCCTAACAAATCTAGGGTCGAACCTCACATATTTGGGGTGGAAAATTTTTGAGTGGTACGGTTTTTCGTGCTACTCATACAACTCCTATCCATGAGACGCTTATTAAGGCTAAAGCTTCACTCTTAAATGTTGTAAAAAAATTTAAATTTGGCGCTAAAATAGCCCTAACAAGTATTTCTCATAGTTTTATTACACACCTACTTTTGAACAAACAAACTCAAGTGCAATTGTATTCTCTAAGGTATCATCATTTACCCTCCCCTTACACTTAGGTTGAACATTGTCCCCAATGTTCAATAAAAATGATGTAAAAGTAATGAAGGTAAAAGAATGAAACAAATACTCCCCTGATTCGTTCGGTGTGGATAGTGTGATAACATGGTTAGATCTTCCTCCAAGAAAATGAACGTTGAAAGCTTCCCTCCATAAATATAAATCATCTTCTTGTCCAATATAACCTGTTAAACCTAAGAAAACAATCATGACAAACCTCGCGTAAAATCGGCGGCAATCTATATATATTGATATAATGCTTGTGGAATGAATATTTGCAGATTTCCTTGAGTTTATAAAACTAAAGAATTAACAAAAACTTTAAGACTCCGGTAGAAAAACAAAACTCGCAAAATTTTTCAGAATTTTACACCTGACGCCGTCAGAGTGTTCTGACATAAATCTTATGTTAAGTTTTCGGAAAATTTCTGGAAAAACTCACGCCTTAATTCCTTGAAATCCTGCAAAACATCATTATGACTCGATACAAGCATTTGACTCAAACAAATACTAATATGCATGTTCGTTTAATATCGTTGTGGTCCATGTCCAATTTCGTTCTTAGAAACAAATTTAGATTTCCCTTACACTTATCTTTTGCGAAATACCTTTTTTATGAAGTTAAGACGAAGTTAAACATAAAGATAAAGCATTTTCACAATTTATTTTGAAACATGAGCCACAAATAATAAAAATAAAGCATGCATACGTAAACAAATAAAATCAAACAAACAAACAATCAAACAAATAAAGCTTGGGTTGCCTCCCAAGAAGCGTTTTTCTTTATTTACGAGTCTTGTACCTAGACTCAAGGTCACGGGCTATTACGTGACCTCGTCATTAGTCACATTCTCTAGGTCATCTTCAATCTTGGTTTTGTATTCCGGACCTAGTTGCAACCATTCCTTGTAGAAACCAAATATTCTATTCATAACCTAGTCTACTCCTCTACGTCTATCCTCATCATTCCTATAGTATACCGCTTTCTTGTGTTCCTTTTCGATGTTTGACAAAAGACGGAATTGTTCAATCTTATAGGGCGTTTGGTAAGCTATCTCATCGTTCTCATCCTTGAACCTAACTATCCCTAGAGATGGGTCATAATTCATCTTATAGGTCTCAACAAACGGCTTTCCGAACACTACTTGACTTAGGCAACCATCTATTACCGGACGAATATCTTCTACAATCACAAATTCGGTTACGTAAGTGAAGTTTCCTACAAAGACGTGCAATCCATTTACTCTTCCCACAAAGTTACTTATCCAACCCGTGTTGGGAATCATCCTAGGTCCTAGTTGCTTCTTCATTACCCAATTGTAATGGGACCTAGTCATAATGTTTATGGGAGATCTAGGATCGATGTAGGCTTTCCACACATGCACATGTCCAATGTTGCATGGTATGTTAATGTTAGAGGGATCACCTGCTTTGATGATTGGTGAACCAATGACGTATGGTGTTTCGGGGTCATCGAATAAATCCTTATGGTATTCCCGTTCTTCCTTGGTAGGTAACCTATAAAAGTGTTCCTCAACATTTTCTACTTCCTCAACCTTCCCTTCATTATCCTCCTTCTTGGATTCACTACCAACTCCAACCCTACCTACATCATCTTCTTCCCTATCCCTATCGATTAGCTTAATAGTCACGACATTAACAAAGTGGACATGCTTGGATGATGAGGGATCCTTAACTTGGGTTCCACTATTAATGTTCCTAGTGTCCTTATTTGGTGTAGTTAACACTTGGTTGTTGAGGGCTTTCAACAAGTTGTCGATTTTATTGGTCATCTCCATTTGTTGTTGATTGAATTCGGATTCAAACTTAGCTATACGAGTTTCTTGAGATGCCATAAATTGGAACATCAATCCTTCAAGATTATTGGTAATACCATAGTTGTTGGAAGGATTGTTGTTGAAAGTACGGTTAGAAGGTGGACTGATTGATTGATAACGATTAGGTGGAGTGGAAGAATTATTTTGGGCCATGTTTTGGTTTTGTTTCCACCTAAGGTTCGGGTGATTTTTCCAAGAGGGTTTATATGAATCACCGTAAGGGTTTGGCTCGGGTTTAAAAGTGTACCACTTGTCTCCCTCTCCGTTGGTACGCGAGGATGCGTAATCCACAAAAGCTTGTTCGGGGAGTTCCATGCAATCATGAGTGTCGTGGGGACCACTACATAATTCGCACGAAAAAGTGATTTTGTTCACTTCGCTTGAAGGTTTAGGAGCTTCGTAGGATTTTATTAGAAACTTGACTTAGTCTTCAAGTTCCATGATCCTACGGTTGGGAGTGCTTGAATTGTTCGAAGGCAAAGATATTGCCTTGACCATTTTGTTCAAATCACGGGGATCATTCCAACTTTCGTTGTCATAGAGAGCAAGATCTTCTATGAGTTCCCATGATTCTTCCACACTTCGATCACGTAGCTTGCCACCGGCCGCTTGGTCAATGGTTTGCCTCGTGGAGAGATTAATGTGGTCATAGAAAATTTGGACTTGGAGCCAAAGATCTATGCCATGATGAGGGACTTTTTGGAGTAAGTCCTTGAAACGAGTCCATACTTTTTAAAGAGTTTCACCTTGACGTTGTTGGAACATCAAGATGTCATTTCTAAGCTTGGTAGTTCTATCCGGTTGGAAAAAGTGAGCAAGGAAATGAGTGGTGAGATCATCCCAAGAGGTGATGGATCCCTCGGGTAAACGCTCAAGCCATTGACTAGCTTGGTTACGTAGAGAGAATTGGAAGAGACGCAATCGGGTCGTCTCTCGAGTTTCAACATCAAGGTCTATGGAATCTATGATTTTAAGGAAATCCTTGAGGTGTTGATTAGGATCTTCGGAACGGAGTCCATGGAATGCACATCTGCTTTGCACCAACCGGATGGTGTCGGATTGCAAGGGAGATACATTGGCTCCTTGAGTGAGCTCAATGGTGTTTCAATAGCCTTGGTGGCTAGGACGGGAGTACACTCCTAAAGTTCAGGGTCTAGGAGGTTGGTTTGGTTGTGGTGGGTTTTGTGGATGGTTTTGTTGTCGTGGGTTGATGGGGTCAAAGAGATTGCCGCCTTCCATGATGGCGGATGGAAATGGTTACGAACAAAGGAACGAAGAAAAAGATAGAATAAAGAAGACCTATAAAAATAAAAATAACAAATCTTACTCGAAAGGAATCTAGCAAGTAGACCTAATAAGAGAAATTTCAACCTAGACAATAACTATTCCCCGGACTGCGGCGCCAAACACTTGATGCATGGTTTTGCAACCTTATAAAAGGTTTTACTTCTCAAGCGATCTTGATAAGCTTGCAATCCCCACCAGGCAGTGTACCTGACCGATGTAGTATAGTTTAGTGGCAAATACCGGGGGATTGATCGTTCAACTCAAAGAATAGTGTTCGCTAGGGTTAAAACTCAATTAAACTAGGTATAGAGGTGAGGGATGGTTCTTTTTGTATTTTTATATTTTATGGAAAGCAAATAAAATCTCGAGTTTTGGAAGAATGGGCGGAATTAGTTGCTAGTCAACTAACCCAAATAACTACAAATGCAACAAAAATAAAATAAAATGACACGAAAATAAATATGGAGAAAAACAATAATAAGAGAAATGTGTTTGCTTAGACTTCACTACTCCCTAGCTATCTTTTACTAGTTGATTAGTTTTTTACAATTGCATGGATGACGGGTTATATTCCTTAATACCATTCGCAGGGCCGTGTACGATCTTACCTAACTCTATAAGCTTCTACCTCTTCCTATGTCGAGCCGACTACTAGCTCCTAACATGGCCTCCTTAGTAGTTACTTATGCATTAAATACAACCAATTAATCGTAGTACACATCCGCTCATGTTTCTTAAGACGTTCAAGCATGTTACCAATTGGAAGTCTGCCAGTTTTCTTAAGCCTAACATCAAAATCAATCATCCACAACAATTATAAACAAAGAACCAACCAATAATCAATAACTAAGTTTCATTAAATCTAAGCAAACACAAAGAAAACCTAGCCTAGCATGTTAAAGTAAAGACAAGCATAAGATAGAATCAAACAACACATAGACATATTGAATGATTATTGGAAAACTTATCTTCAACTAAACATGGATGAAACAAGGGTTTGGAACCCTTAATAGTAAGGTAAAAATCGTGCTAGGGTTTCTCCAAAACTATCCCAAAGTTCTCCTCCTTTAACAAATGAAATTAGAAAACTATATATAGATTTTTGAGTCTGACGGCGTCAGGTGTAAATCCTGATGCCGTCAACTTGCCGCCATAAAAACTCTCGTATTGCCTAGATCCAGATCTGACGCCGTCATGTGTTAATCTTCTCATGGTCGTCACATGTAATTTACTCTTGACGGCCTTGGTGACGCCGTCATCTATAAATTCTCCAAAACATTCTGGCGCGTCACGTGTATTTGATTTATCCACCTCTTTGTCCATGAGTGACGGCGTCACATGCAAATCCTGACGCCGTCAGGTACCAATTTCAAAATGATTTGGAGACTTTGTCGTTTTCTTCACTTTTTCGCTCCAAAAACGTCCAAAATGCTTCCTTTTCCAAATTTCTTCTCAAAAGTTCCTAAAATGACAAAAGGAACGATTTAGGGTAATATTTGATCAAATAATCTCGACTTTGGGCTTAAATGACCCCCTAAAAGCGGTACACTTTTCGTCTCATCAATTGGCATGGATGTCGACATTTTTTGACTTGATTCTTCGACTAGTCATACCACGTTCTAGCTCTAGAAGTCGACGAATGTCGTCAGGAGTGGGAATTTCATAATAGTAAGGACCATCCTGTGGACGATTTCGTTCAAGAGTAGAAAGATCCCATCCGTTTGAATAAACGGCTTGGCCGTTGTATGGGATACCGAGGATTTGGCCAAACTGAGCAAGAGTAAGAGTGAAGAATTCATTTTAGATCATAGAAGAGATGAGGATATAACCATAGTCGTCGGTTTGAACCGTAACTTGGCTATAGAAGTCAAGAATGAAGCGGGTAATGATAGGCTCATTTATTTTGTAAAGACAATCGAGACGAAAGTTAGTAAACATTCGTTCGATATGATCGGATTGATAGTAGGATGGATCAACAACTCGGCCCTCATGAATGTTTCGACCCTCGATGGTCACTTCAAATAGCCTACATAAGGGGTGGTAAAGATAGTCAGAGAGAGCCTTTTTGTAGCAGTTGATTCTCACCAGATCCATTTTAGCAAATTTTTGTTCTTCTCACAAGATTTCAAGAAAATGCGCCTTTAATGTGTTGCTGATTCTGATGTATCAAAACCAGCAAGGGGGAAGGAGACATACATCTAAATGCATAATGAGTACACGTGATGAACATAATACTTCTTCTTAATTGAGGTTATCCCGAGAAGACATATGTCATAACCGTAGAGAAACTCAGTGTCTTAACTCGCAGCATTTGGTGTATTATTCCAACTATGTGGGGGAAGTGGTCTCTTGATACTTGTGGTGTGAATTACTTTAGCTTTCAGTGGAAAGAAATATGAGAAGGATATGTGGAACGTGAGATGATATTGCTTATCGACATCTTCATATGAGCTGATATGGTTTATGGTAAAGTGCTTCTGGTTAATGCTTCATGTACACAATGGTATGATGATTTCAATGAGATCGCAACCATCAGGGGAGAGATTTGTGTACATCAAGGACGAGCAACAGGTTCACGTGATCGGGCTTAATCATATATTTCGGAGGAGATATCCGCAGAGATGATTAGTGCTTCAACCTGTTACTTTGGTGTCATCATTTCTTCTTGTGTTGGATACATGCGTACAATATAGATTGAGTTGGTATGTGTAAGTTAACTGGAAAGCATTTGGTGAAATGAAGATGTTGATATCTTATTCCCCTGAATAGACAAACTGCTCAAAACTGCAGAGTAATGTGAACATCGGGGACGTACAACAGGGTCATGTGATCGGGCTTCATCATACATTCCGGGATTGATTACCGCAGAGATGGTCCGTGGTTCACCCTGTTACTTCGGTGTTATCGTTCTCTTCGGGTTCTCAAGCTTCATACAAGGAGACTTTTTGAATCACTTCAACTACTTGGGGGAAGTGGTCTCATGAAGATGATTGTCGGTTTGGGGGGAAGCTACCAAAGCTTCACATTGAGGAGGCTAAAACTCATAGATTTGGTGGTGTCTAGCGATTAACTCAGTTGTGAGATTCTAGTGATTTGTTAACTACTTGTGTTTGGTGAATTGTTGTGACTTAAGTCGTTTCGATTAGTCTGATTGTAATTTGACGTTGTGAGTTAATCTTTACGACTTGACTTATTACGATCGGATCTATTGGAACTTGACTTGTCGCGACTTGACACTTAATGCAAATTGTCACTTATCCAAGATCTCTCTCTAAGTCTAACTCTCATATTACATCTTTCGGTTTCTTTTGTTGACTTTAGTAAAATCCCGGGAGAGAATCGATCTTTCGGTTTAAGTCACAAGAGTTGTAAAATCCCGTTTAAGATTATATCATGGCAGCTACCGCTTCAGACGATTATTCAGGAGCCTCGAAAGCTTTGGTGGTGAAAGTTTAAGAGATGTTGACTACTGATTTCTACAACGAGCTGAACGACACTATCATTCTGGTACTCATGTCAACATCTTCTTAAACTGATTAGTATCATTTGTATATATATTATACTAAATTGTAAATAGAAAAATATAAAACCTATAAAAACCATAAAAATTCTGAAAAATCATAAAAAATCCAAAAATATTCTTCTCACGACATGTCTCTTGTGTAATCAATATTATGTATGTTTCTAGAAATGTCATTCAATAATGACACGGAATCATACATATGCTTGAGCAAGAGTTTTTCTTTTTCAAATAATGTTTATCTAAAACATGTCGTTTCTCAAAACATTCTTAAAATTATGGCTTACAGTCATTTCAGGCTGTAACCCGGACTTAAAATTATGGCTTGCTATTACTTCAGATAGCAACCTGTTTTTCAAAATGGGGAAAACACGTCGCCAAAAAGACGGTTGTTCCTTTTACCGGGTGCAGTTCACCTGGGCATGGATTACTTTATATCCATGTTTCCTCGATCTAATGTACGCTTCAGTGCATTATTTCTTGATAAAGAAGAGAAATCTTCTTTCTATCGCCAAATATTTTCCCTTCTATGATTTTTCCGGAAAATATGTGTGCAAAACTTGGTGGTACCACGAGATTTTGATTGAAGATCAAATTGAACTCAAAATTTTGATAAAAAATTTTCACTTAATCAATGACATCATTTACTTAAGCTTTAACATCCGTCATTGATTGAGGGGGAGAGTGATCTCTCAAAATTTTATGTATCGTCAAAACTCTCCACTTTGTACAAAAACCTTGCAACAAAATGATTTGTGATGGTTATGTGTCAGAATGAGAACATTTTCAAAGAGTTTTCGTTAAAACTTCAAATCTTTTGCAAACTCATCAAATCTGACACATAACAACCTCCCTCACAAATTGAGGGGGAGCATGGAAAAAGTTCCTTGTATCAGAAAATATTAAAATTATCCGCATTTCTCTCCCAAACGTTTCCTAACTTATTTAAATCAATTGAGATAAAAAAATCTCAAAAGATTTGAAATTTTTGATCGGGGGAGAGAATGTGATTAAAATATGAAATCTGATAATCAAATGTGATCTTTTTGACTCAATAAAAGGCTCCCGCATATGTGCTAAACACTTTCGAATATCGATGCACATATTGAGGGGGAGCAAAAGGCGTTTGTGGAAGTTATACCAAAGACCAACCATTTATCTTTATGCATGGAGTTATAAGGATGGTTAAGGTTAGGTATGAGTTCCCATGATCCACCAGAACCGGAAGGATCTTCCCAGGGACAATCCATAGATATATTAGAAGTCCTTAGGAATGATTGAAAAAAGGAGTAAAGTGAGAAAGGGAAGAGTGCGGACTGAGATAGAGCTATGACTGGAACAAACCCAACAAGGTTCTAGTGATGAAGTCTCGGTAAGCACTGAAGGGATTGAAGAATGAAAAAGAAATGAAATGTGAAAAGGGTGAAAAGAAATAGCCCTCCAAATATTCAACCTTAGGGTAGAAACCGGGTTCAACTTCATATGCTACTAGTTGTTACTAAGGTAACACTAGTATTGAATACAAGACGTCATGGACCCAGTGACGCACTACACTAAACTTCCCAACCACTCAAGTTCTCTTAAAAGAGCTTGTTTCATTCTCACGGGGAACTCTGTGCAATGTATCGACCGCTCATTGCGAGCCATGTTGGTACCTAAAACAGGAGACGCCTCCCCAGTCTCCAGGAGCGGATCAAAATGCACTATTGAGTCTAGAGCCAAGAGATCATCCATAAATCTCGTTAGGACACACTTCCAAATATGCTTATTGTTTCACACAATGTGGAAAATAAGATAAAATATTAAGAGTCCTACGCATTATCCTTGTGGTATTGCCAGAACATCCGAGTGATATGAACATATTCACAATGAAGATGGAAATCCTTCTAGAGCAAACATCTTTCAAGCTCTTGGTAGGTGACATGTGAGATCCATATTGGATCAATGATCAAGTGACAACTGGAAAGCAACGATGGTGCGATTCAACATTGAATCAAACTTGTTCCAGGATATGGATTAACGGATACTTTTGCAAAAACCTTTCAATGTGCTCACAAACTAACTTTCGAGCACATTGATTGTGTATATCTTTCAAAACAAAAGTATTTTTGATGGAAATATGATTCAAAGCTTAAAACTCTCGTCGTGTCTCAAAAATGTTTATCATATGACACACGAGTGATTTCTATAAATCAATTTCTCATCAATCCGTGAATATTTATTCACCGATTCACTCTATCGTGCTGTCTGCTTTGAGACATTCCGGTATGAGAACATGCTAAGTATGAAGATTCCGAAGTGGATTCTTTGGAAAATTCATTACTACAAGCTGGAAATTCCTATCAAGGAGAGTCTTCCTTAAAAAGAGACTCTACCTGATCACAGGTCGATTTTCACAAAACTGGAGGGTAGTCTGTCCTCGCAGAACGAATGACAAAGCCATATTCATTCTCTATCTTTATTGCTAACTGTTTTATTTCAGTGACACATATAAAGATGGCTTTGATGGCTCCTATTTCCAGCTGAATCGGGTCAATCCATACCTCATGCTCACACATCCTCCTCACTATCAATGATGATGAGAGACATACTACAACGAATGTTGAGAGACTACCAACAACGTTTCCGCAACTATGATGAAAAGTCTCCTGATCCGCAACTCTGATGTAAAGTCTCCTGATCTAGAAGGGTGTGAGCATGATGGTCCTAAAGTCACTACATCACATGAAGGTGATACTACTGTGGATGAGCTTGAAGACTTACTGTGGCTGATGATCTCAAAGAAGCTCAAAGATCACACATCACAAAGGAACCCAAATCACAAGTTCATTGCTTGAAGTACAACGTGTGCTAAAAAGTGAAGAATCAGAACCTACGAGCTACAAAGACTAAAGAATGCTTGAAGATCAAAGAGCTTAATTTCCAAGGTGACCTCGCTTAGGGGGAGATTGTTAGGAATACAAATATTCCTGTTAATACAAATATCGCCTAAAAACGTTATTTATATTTTACGATCTTTGCTAAGTTTTGTTAATGACAAATGTAAACTTTAGTTTCTAAGTAAAACATAATCTTAGTTTTAAAGACTTGCATAAACTAGACTTTTGCTACATTTTACATTTCATAAAACACAACACTTTATATTTCTTAAAATAGAATTGTCACATCACATTTATGGCAAGTTTTGTCATTATACATTTATGGAAAGTAATGTGTTTGACTTACTAAGATGTTGCTTGCAAGTTTAGTGTTTGACTTGATATTATGAGATGTGACATTATTTGGTTTGCAAAGAGTAATGAGATGTGACCTTGTTTGGTTTGCAAGATTTATTGCAAAACCAACTGCAAGCCTGGCGGTACCCTGGGGTTACACGGGCGGAACCCTTCTGAGGGGTCCGCCTAATCCGCCAGACCTGCAGAAGGTTTTGCTATAAATACCAAGCCACAAGTTGAATTTTGGCTTATCACTTGACATCATATTTTACACACACATTCATTCTTTCATCTAACCTCTTAACATTTCATATGTGGGGTTTCTTTTTGTAGCAAAGAGATTCACGAGCTTACTAAAAGTAACAAGTATTCAACACAACGTTGCAAGACTTGTTAGCTTAGCATTGTGTAGACTTGTATAGTTTACACTTCATTTGATTGTGTATTTTCAGTAGTGATCGGTTAGTATTTTAGTCCTCAAAATAAAAAGTGTATCGGGAGTAGTTGTACCCTTGTAAAAGAACTAACGGGAGTGGTTGTACCCTTGGTAAAGAACTCGACATCTAGCTTTGTGTCGGTAAAAGTATAAGCGACGTGTAAGGTTTTCTCCGCCGGTGAAAGGAGCTTGTTGACTAGTGAAAGTAACTCTCGAGTTGGATACTCGGGGCGTGGACGTAGGGCAAGGAAAAAGAGTCCTTATAGCCGAACCACGATAAATACTCGTGTTGTAGTTTGATCATTTCTTTCATTTACTTGCATGTTATATATTGTGTTTGTGTATATATCTTTGATCAAACGGAAATTTTCAAAGCTAACTTAACAAGTTAAAAAGATTTTAATCGGTAAACTATTCAACCCCCCTTCTAGTTTTCCACAATTGGCATCAAGAGCTACGTTACTCAAGCTTTTAAAATATATTGTGTTTTAAAACTTGAAACCACCCATGGATTTTGAAAATTACAAAGAAGGGCAATCTATGCAAAGACCGCCACTCTTTGAAGCAAATGGTTTTATATATTGGAAAAAACGTTTTGAAACTTACGTGAAATCTAAAGATATAGATTTGTGGTATATAATTATTGATGGTGATAACGTAGTTACTAACATTAAAGATGATGATCTAAAGAAATTAATTGGTAAAAAGAATGAAGCTAAAATGATGCTTTACAACGCTTTGCCTAAGAAAGAATATGAAAGAGTCTTTTTGTGTAAAACCATCAAAGATATTTGGCAATCTTTAATTGTCACTCATCAAGGAAACTCACAAGTTAAAGATAACAAAATTGATCTTCTTGTTCAACAATATGAACAATTTGTTATTTCCGAAGATGAGATTATTGATAATGCTTTTGCTAGATTTAATACTATTATTACTTCACTTAAAGCACTTGATGAATCTTTTTGTAGTAAGAACTTTGTCAGGAAATTTCTTAGAGCACTCCATCCGAAGTGGAGAGCAAAAGTGACGGCAATTGAAGAATCCAAAGATCTTTCAAGCATGTCACTTAATGAGCTAATTGGAAACCTCAAAGTTCATGAAATGGTAATGGAAAAAGATTCGGAACTAGTTAGAGGCAAGAAAGAAAAAGTTAAGTCCATTGCCTTGAAAGCTAGAGTCCAATCAAGTGATGATGAAGAATCTACTTCAGATAGTGATGATGAGGAATATGCTATGGCCGTTAGAGACTTCAAGAAGTTCTTTCGTAGAAGAGGAAAGTTTGTAAGGCAACCTAGAGATGATAAGAAAACTTTCCGAAAAGATCGTGATGATAGGAAAGGAAAGGTTGAAAGAAAATGCTATAGGTGTGGAGACACAAGTCATCTTGTAGGAGAATGTCCAAAACCACCCAAGAGCAAACCTCAACAAGCTTTTGTGGGTGGTGCTTGGAGTGACTATGAAGGAGATGACAATGAGCCAAAAAATGATGATATTGCTCTCATGGCTCACAACTCAAATGAGGTATTCTCCGACTCATCTTACTCCTCTATTGATGATGACACTTTACAAAAAGAATATAACAAACTTTGTGAATTGAGCTTAAAAATCATAAACAAAAATAAATTTTTGAAAACTAAAAAGGAGTTTTTAGAAAATGAAGTTTATGAGTTAAAAGAAAAAGCTAAGAGATTAGAAAAGAGTAAAGGTATTGACACATATTGCAAATCATGTGAAGAGCTTAAACTAGAAGTTGAGAAACTCAAAATTACTCAAAATGATCTAATAAAACAAACCAAAAAGTTTAAGAAGTTCGATAAGAGCATTTCTTGTGCGGATGAAATTTTGAAACTTCAAAAGTCACCCTTTGATAAAACAGGACTAGGATTTACGAAAATAGAAACTTCAAATGGTCAAACGAAACAAGAAAAGATTGCACAAGAAACAAACAAAATTGCTACAGCAGCCTACGGATCAGACGGAACCCAATCCAGGGTTCCGCCCGTTGGACCCGAAGGTTCCGCCAGGTCTGCTGCAGCAGTAACTCCATCCACATCGGATCGTTCAAAATTTGTTAAAGTTACATACAAAAATGGAACAAAACCTGTGTTTAAAACTGAAGTAGGATTTAGTAAAAATGAATTTAGAGCTAAAACTACTCAACCAAGACCTAAGACTCCAATTCCCAAACGCCCCTTTCCAAAGAGCAACTTCAATGCTCGACCAAACTACCAACATGTTTGGAACCAAAACACTCCTAGACATTACCAAACTCCAAATCACATGCCATGGAACCCTTACACTCTATTTTCATACTTGGAACAAGTTAATGGTATGCTTAACCAAAATGGACCCATGAGAAATTGGGGACCAAATGTTTGAGTGTTTTTCATAAAATAGGTGTGCCTCAAAGTTTGTTTGGAACCGGATGAATGGATTAAAGATAGCGGTTGTTCAAGGCACATGACGGGTAACAAAAGCCTCGTCACTTCTTATCACAAATGTGACGGAGGTAATGTTACGTTTGGTAGTAATGCTAAGAGCAAAATCATCGGAAAAGGTACAATCTCTCATGACTCCCTTTTTATTGATGATGTAGCTCATGTTGATAACTTAGGTTTTAATCTCCTTAGTATTAGTCAACTTTGTCGTAATAAGTATAATGTTCTTTTTAGTGAAAACGGAAGTAAAATACTTAAAGATGGTATAACCATAGCCAAAGGTGTCCTTAAGAACAACGTATATGTCATGAAGATGGATCCAACATCTAGAGACAAACTTTGTCTTACCTCATTAGATGAATCTTCAACTTTATGGCATAGACGTTTAGGACACGCTAACATGAGACTAATCCAAAACCTTTCCTCCAAAGACTTAGTTCGAAACCTACCTAAGTTGAAATATGACCAACACTTTTGTGATGCTTGCAAAGTCGGTAAACAAGTCCATAATAGCCATAAGGCTAAAAACTTGGTTTCTACATCTAGGTGTCTAGAACTTTTGCATATGGATTTATTTGGTCCATCCGCTATACAAACTTATGGAGGTAACTTCTACACTTTGGTCATAGTTGATGATTACTCAAGATATACTTGGACAAAATTTTTGAAAAGTAAAAATGAAGCTTTTGATAAATTTGAGATTCTAAGTAAGAAAATTCAAAATCAAGTAGGATCTAATATTGTGTCTATTAGAACGGATCACGGTCGTGAATTTGATAATGAATTTCAATTTGGAAACTTTTGTGATAATAATGGTATAACTCATAACTTTTCGGCTGCACGTACTCCTCAATCTAATGGTGTAGTAGAACGTAAAAACCGGACATTGAAAGAAATGAGTAGAACAATGCTTAATGAACAAAACATTCCACAAAAGTTTTGGTGTAATGCCGTTGACACATCAACGTACATTTTAAATCGAGTCTTAATTAGACCATTTTTGAATAAGACTCCTTATGAACTATATAAAGGTAAAAAGCCTACATTAGGATACTTTAGAGTGTTTGGGAGTAAATGCTTCATTCTTAACACCAAGGATTATCTCACCAAATTTGACCCAAAGTCTTATGAAGGTGTATTTCTTGGATATTCACAAAATAGTAAAGCTGATGAGTGTCTAAATACTCATCATTTTATACCAATCTGAGCTGCCAAAACATACAAAAACACTCAAATATGCATCAAAATACTTAAAATATCTTAGAAGTGTGTTTTATATGTTTCAAATGCAAAATATGCAAAAATAGATGAAAAACGTACAAAGTTTGCATAATTGGCAGTTTCAGTCCCTCAAGTTTCAAAAGTTGTCAAAACTAGTCCCTGGTTATTCTAAAAACATGAAAAAGTCATCAAAGGTCCTTTTTAATCATAAAGTTACATATTTAGTCCTTTGGTGCAAAGTTTCACAAAATTACAAGTTTAGTCCCTATACTTTGGAAATTGACATAAATGGTCCCTGGGATGTAAAAACTTTGAGAAAAATCAATTTTGGTCCTTGTATTACTAATCTTTTGCAGGAATGGTCCTTGGTGTGAAGTTTGGAGAAATTACATAATTAGTCCCTCAAGTTTAGCAGTTTGTCAGTTTTAGTCCTTGGGTATAAAAAAATGAAAATTATCAAAAATACCCTTGTACTATTCAATCATGACAAATATGGTCCTTATTATAACCTTTGAAAAAATACCTCAACAAGCCCTCAACTTTCAACTAATTACAACTTTGGTCCTTGTGGTATTTTAATTAAAAACCAAACGGACTCTTTATATTATTAAACCCAAAATCAAAATCCAATCCAAACTAAATAAAAACCAATCCCAGCCCACTCCTTTGGCCCATTTCCCATTCAGCCCAATCCACCCCCTTGGTCAAACCCACTCCTCCGGTCAACATACCAGCCAAACCACCCCTTTCCCTCCCAAATACCACCTCCACCACTGTATCACAAAAACCACCTCCACCTCACCTCTTTCATCACTACTTGGCCTCCAAACAAACTCCCACCTGTCTCTCCACCTCACACAACCCTCCAAACCCCTAAATCCCTCACACGCAACCCATAGCTGCCCAAGTTAACTTGCAAGACTTTTTGGCGCCAAGTTGCAAATTTAAACGGTGGGGATTAGTTTGACTATATCAAGGGCTCACAATTGGTGGGAAAGTTGCTGAGGGACACCTGGTATCTCAAAAGTCTTATAAAGATGAAAGAGAAGCAGAAGAGAAAAAGTATTAGTGTAGCTTAGGTTTATTGTAGTCGTAGGTAGTGTAATCCTTAATTTTAGTTGTAATTTCAATCAAAAAAAACTTGTACTCAGTTAATTTCATGTATTACAATCCTTAATTAAAGTCAATTTCAAGTTTTAGTTGGTATCTCAGTTGGTGCTTAAATTTACTCAAAAATCTCATTTAGTTATAATATTGATAATTGTTGTTGTTCTGTACTCTTAAGCTAATATAAGCTCTTGACAAAAGCTTCTGTAAGCTTTAGTAACCTTAAAAACTAGTATAGAGTTGAAAATAGGAAAATCTCAAAAATACAAGAAAATAGAAAAATAAATAGAAAAGCTGTGGCAAGGAGATTGGGCAATAGAGTATGATGGAGAATGATTTGTTTCTGGTTTAGAACCTTTTGGGAGGTATTAAGTTGGTTACTTGTTCCTTGTTTCATCACTTCTCAGCTGAATCACATTTGTAAGCCTTTGTTCAACATTTTTTTCTTTCACTGTATTAGTTGGTATTTAAAGATATTATCTGTGTTGAATAAGTATATTAGAGTTATAATATAGCTTAATCTTATTTACTTGTTTGATAGTTTTCTTAGTTGTTAAAAATTTCATTTCCTAAATCAATATAGCATATTTGACAAATCTGTTTTTATTGCTTGTGGAATAGAAGTTTTATATTCAATTGAGTTTATAATAGGTTAATAATCAGTTAGAAACCAATAGTTTGGATTAAATTAGAGTTTTGTGGTGTAATTCATAATATAGTCATAGTTATAGGGTTGTTTGGCACAGGGGTGTATCCTGTGCATTTGTGGTATTCAGTGGCCAAGTTTAACTTTGACATGTTTGCTTAGGTTCTAAAATCACATATTAGTCATAAAATAGGTACCTCATTAGTTAGAAAGTCAAAAATCACATTCACAAACCATAAGCAGTTAACTGATTGGGCTTGACACTCCCAATTCATTCATACTTGCTCATGTTTTGTTGTAATTGCATAATTTAGCTTTAGTATATCATATAACATCATAATCAGTAGTTAAATTAGATTCAAAGTTCATAATATTCAAACTAGTTCATTTTCATCAAAAGTCAAATTTACATCTCTCAGATTTTCTCAAAACTTCAAGGAATTTTGTTGAATTGTGTATTAGGATTTAGGCTTTGTGCTTTTGTGGATTAGTAATCTCCCACCTCTACTTCAGTATTCCATTGTTCTTATATTTTTAGGATTTTTCTCCTGGGCCCCACTCACCCTCAAATTCACTTGTAGGGAAGACTCCTTTCCCTGCACCAGATACTCAGTCCATCACCACGACTTTGGTGGTGATTTGTGACCACCACAGTGGGCCCCAGACCTCAAATCTTGTTCCATTGAACCCCTCTCCTAGTAGACTCTTAGTGTTGACCAATTGTTTGACCTGAATCATTGTGGACCCCACCTAGAATCAACCCTAAAGTTTGTCCCCATTCTGTGTTGTAATTAAGTTTTTGGAATAGCTTATTTTTGGTTATCAGCTTATCTACTGAGCTTATTTGGCAAATTTTAGCTTAGACAAGTCCAACTTACTTATTAGAACCAGATTTAGCCATAGTGGGTTGATGAGTGCTCAAACACTCATCATTTTTATCGTATCTGGACTGCCAAAACATCCAAAAAAACACCCAAAAACGCATCAAAATACACAATTTATCCCAAAAGTGTGTTTTATATATTTTAGATGCAAAATGTTTAAAAACAAATGAAAAATGAACAAAGTTTGCACAATTGGCAGTTTCAGTCTCTCAAGTTTCAAAATTTGGCAAAACTAGTCCCTGGAAGTTTAAAATAAAAGAAAAGTCAACCCAAGGCAAAGAAAAGTCAAAAATTATCAAAATAAGTCCTTGGGTGAAAAAGTTTGAGAAAATTACACTTTTACCCCTCAAAATCCAAAATTGACATAAAAGGTCCCTGGAGTTTCAGAAAATGGCAGAATTGGTCCCTGGTGGGGTATTTTTGAAAGGAAAATCATTTTTTGTCCTTGGAAAATCAAAATATGTCACAAATAGTCCTTGGGTGAAATTTTCATAAAATTGCAAGTTTAGTCCCCGAGGTTTGGAAATTGGCAAATTTGGTCCCCGGGAAATTTTGAAAGATGAAAATGCAAAAAAATGGTCCTTGGATAAATAAAAGTTGGAAAGTTTGGTTCCTATAATAAATTTTGGAAAGAATCACATCAGGTCCCTAAACTTTGGAGTTATTACAAATTGGTCCTTGTGTTTAAATTTCAAACAAACCAACCGGACCCCTTAATTTTATTAGCCCCAAAACAAACCCAACACTCCAATCCAGCCCACCTTATCACCCCTTTGGCCCAACACCAACTTCAGCCCACCACTTCTCACCCGTTTCAAATAAATAATACCACTCCCCAACTTTGACCCTCGTTGACCTCCACCTCACCTCCCACCTCACTTCTCTCCCTGCTACAAACCAAACTCACCATCATCACCCCTACTCTTGTCACTCCTGCAACACTCCAACCCCCCCCCTCCCCTTGGTACTCCAAACCAAACGCTACCCTCCAAGGAATCCCCACTGGCATCAATAACTCAAGAAACAGACAAACCAAGTTGGGCGCCAAAATTTTGAATGGTCAAGATTGGATTACCATCATCCAATGGTTTAGATAATTGCTAGGAAAAGACAAAGGAGGCCTCTCAAGCCCTAATTATTCAAGTATTTAAGGAGAAGGATGCAATGAAGGCCGTGTGTAGTTTTTAAGCTTATTTTCATTTAGTCGAATTAATGTTAAATTAATGTTTTAAATTTTCATGTATTCCTAGTGTTGATCTTGTACTCATCTCCTTTCAATAATATAAAAATATTCAGTGTTTATCAAGCTATATTTTCCCTTTTCAGTTTTTGCTATAAAATTCAAGTTTTTATCAAATCATGTAATAAGCTCGTTAGTTGTTAAATTATTGGTATAAGATCACCTAAGTTAGTGAAATACAAAAGAAAACATAAAAAAAAAAAAAAAAAAAAAAAAAAAAAAAAAAGAGATAAAAACAGAAAAATAACATAGAGTACCTTTGCAATGGACTGTGGAGGCTAAGGAAGTGCCAAATAATGGAATTGGCAGAAGGATTTTACCTAGCTTATCTTTGATAAGCTAGGAGCTTGTTGCTGCTTCAAGATACACTAGTTTAGCTAGTGGATAAGGTTTCTCAGTCTTATTTCCAATTTTCAAGTTATTAGTGTAAAAATTGCATATTTAGTACTTGTTAGTCCTAGGTGTTACTTATTGTTCAAAGCTGCCTAATCATGCTGGTTTGATGTTAGTGAAAGCTTATTTGTCAATTTGGTGGCTTAACTTGTTCAACTTCTTTGAAATTCACAATTCAGTGAATATATAAGGGTGTTTGGATCTTTTTGTTACACTGTGGAAATGTTGGTTGTTATGGTTTGATTTTGTTAAAACATTATTCAGTAGGCATAACTAGCTCACATTAGCCAATATATACTCAGGATTTGTAGTATAAAGTCAACATGTCCTCATGATCTTTCAAATCTGAGGAATGCATAATCTGTGAAATCTGATTTTCATGAGTTGGTTAGAAATTAGGTTTATTTAAGTTACTCTAGTCTTGTTATATCTTAATACATCACCCAGGATCAGATTTGATCAGTTGAATCTCAAAATAGTCAAAATTTCACAAAGTCTAAAAAGTCAAAAGGTGTAAAGTCTGATTTTTGGCAAAATGGCATGATTTTTCATGATTTGTGTATTGAGAATTGGAATCTGAATTTTGTTGTGAGTAAACTCTACCATCTGAACTTTAGATTTCCACACTTGTCATAATTTTGTGATTTTTCCCTTGGACAATATTGCCACTTGAAGTAGGCTGCATGGCAAAGTAGTTGCCCTGTCTCAGCAGCTCAGTCTCACCACCTCACTTTGGTGGTTCATTGTGGTTAACCTAGTGGGTCCCACACCCCATAAGTTAGTTCTTACAACCCCCCTCCTACCATAGTTCCACTGTTGACCCTTTGTTTGACCTTTTGACCACTGGGTCCCACCTAGACTAGCTCCTAAACCGTGTCCCCAATCTGTGACAGAATGCAATAAGCCAAGGGCTTATTTGTGAGTTGTTGGCTTATCCAAGCTGCTTTATTGCTTAAATCTTGCTTAACTAAGTTCATTTAACTCAGAGAAACCATATTTCATCATTGTGGACCCCACATCTTCCCATTTGAGCTAAATACCTTCCACAGTCAACAAAAGTCAACTGTGGCATCAATAAGCACTCCAAGTGCTTATTTCTTGGGTTATATTAAAAGTGTTTTTGTTAAAAGTTTTTGTTTTTAGTATTTAATTAGTTTGGAAAAAGAAAAAACCAAAAAAATCAACTTTAATTATAGTGATAGCTTCTATTTAATAGGATTTATCATTTTATTTTTCTTTTTAGCTTATTTATAAGTAATATATCATTTTTATATTTTTAGAAATTCTATTTTAGGTTAAATTAATTATAGAAATTTTTCCAGATTTTTATTTTGTCTTTTAGTGGTTTTTCTAATTAATTTTAGTTTAATTTAGTTTTAATTAATATTAATTAATTAAATAGCATAATTAGATTTTATAAAGTATAACCTAGTTTTTATAATTTTTCTAGCTTTTATTTTAGTTAAAACATTTTTACAAATTTTTCTAGAATTTATATTTCTCATTTTCTATTTTTTATAATATAATTAGTTTAATTAGAAATTAATAAGTAATTAGATTAATAATTAGTTAATTAGTTTAAAAATACATAAAATAAACTTTTTATAATTTTTTTAGGATTCCCATGATGGTTAATTAGATTCATAAAATTTTTCTTAATTTTCTAAGCCTTTTTAGTATTTTTAATAATTCTAATTAGTTTAATTAGTAATAAATAGATAATTAGTAATTAATTAATAATAATTAATTAAATAGTGTAAAAATAGTTTTTATTTTTCTTAAAATTTTCTTTAATTATTAGGATTGTAAAAATATTAATTTTACACTTGTAACCCTTCCCGTCCATCAGTTGTACTTTTCGTTTCGTTCGTCTGAGTACGTTTTTAATTAAAACGTACGTTTTTTGGGTTTTAGCTCAAATCTTTGTAATCTTAATTCCCGTAATCAATCACGTAGCTTTCCTAAGCTATATTTGTTAATAATTTCCAAATAATTCTGATCATAACCCTTTTCTGTGAAGAATCACCCGATCACAAAGCACGCTAAAGTTACATTTCACACCTCAACGGGATTTAACGACCCGGTGATACCTTATATTACCCGGAGTATTGATCTAGGCTATTTGACTTTGTTGACCATTCCTTGGTCAATATAAGTTGGTGGTTTAGCGTCAATCAATTTATGGCGCCGCTGCCGGGGAGGTGTGCGCGTTTCTGCAGCGTCTTTCGAGATTAGTGTTATCTCACCTCACTCACTGTACAAATACCATCACTTGTGAATATTTTCAAAATCAAAACATATAAAAAAGTCATTAACACTTTTCCTAAAGTGTTAGGACACCAAAAAAAATTAAAAAAACAACAAAACATATCGTAACGTTTTCTGATTCGGTTTTCTTTTAAGGTGATTCTTAAAGAGAAACGATGCTGGATTACGGGACGATAACAAAAATATTGTCCAAAAAGTTTTTATCCCTAGTGCATGCGCACTCGTTCTTCAAGGTCCACTAGCCCATTACGTGAGCTGGTCCGGAAACCTCGAAGACCTCGTAGACGTTCTGCACCAACAGTCAGATCTGAGATCCGAGCTGTTCCACCTTCAGCTGTCATCATGGCGGCTGAACCCACTATGAATGAGCTTCTCCAAGCACCCGTCGAGGGTTACGGAGATGCTATCGTTGTTCCGGCAATCATGGCCGATAATTTTGAGCTTAAAACAGGGTTGATAAACCTGGCCACATCACGTCAATTCTACGGTTATGAGAGGGACGATCCTCAAGATCACATTCGATGGTTCAATAAAATCACATACACCATCAAATGCAAAGATGTCCCCTGTGAAGCAATAAAACTTCTTCTCTTCCCATTCTCCCTGGAGGGACAAGCACGGATTTGGCTTGAAAAACAACCTCCACGATCTATTGAGACATGGGAAGATCTTGTGAAAAAGTTCGTAAATGAATTCTTTCCTCCTTCCAAAACCACGAGTCTCAAGAATGAGATCATGAAATTCACGCAGAAATTTGATGAATCCTTTAGTGAGGCATGGGATCGTTACAAGGAATTGCCCCGAAAATGCCCTCACCACGGTTTCTCCGATCTCATGACACTTGATACTTTCTACAATGGTGTAAGCCAATCCGATTAAGACTCTCTAAATGCCTCCGCTGGAGGTAACTTCTTGAATCGCACCACAAAGGATGCTTTAGCGATCATTGAGAATAAATCTAAGGTCCGCATTCCCCGAAGCAAATCGGTTGTTTCCCAAAAGGATGTTGTTCCTTTTTCCTCATCGCCCGTGGCTCAGTCTAGCACCGATGCTAGACTTGACAAACTCACAGAAGCTGTCCATGCATTGGTTCTCGCCCAAGGCAAGAAAGATTCTTCTCCTTCTCCACAAGCTGAAATCAAAAAGATAGAAGTTTGTGTCACTTGTGGTGGTCCACATTCATATTATAATTGCACTGCCACCGAAGGCAATCCATTCGAAGTAAATGAAATAGCCGGCAATTCCAACCAAGGAAGTAACCAATACCGTCCTCAAGTGGAACCAAATTACCGGGCTAGCAACCAGGGTGGACCACCCGGGTTTCCTCAAAATCCAAATAGGTTTAATCCTAATCCACCAAGGGGGCCTAATATACAAAATCAAAATCCTGCCCCCGTCAATCAGTACTCACCCCAAAGGGGTAATCAAGGGTATTCAGCTCCAAATTATCAAGATCCCCTCCCAAACGAGCTCAATAACTACATCAAAGTTAATGAGACCAAAATGAGGGCAATGCAAAATCAAATCTCAAATTTGAAGAATGATTTCCAATCATCAATAGCCAAACAGGGTCAAGAGCTGAAGAGTGAGTTGATGGTAACAAACAACAAAATTGATCAAAATCAAGGCAAGATTGAAAATATGCTTGCCAGTCTTATGAATCATCTCACTCCACCCTCTACATCAGGAGGTCTCCCGGCTAATACAGTTGTTAACCCCAAGGGTGAACTCAAAGCTATTACTACACGCAGTGGTAAAGCTTATGAAGAGCCGCCAGTTCCTCATATTCCTCCTCCTCTTTATTCCAAGGAAGTAGAAATTGAGCCTGAGGCAACCACAGACAAGGTGCAATTTAGTAGCCCACGAAGTACCGCACACGTTCTCCCTCAGGTTGTTCCAGAAATTGTACCAAAATCTGGACTTGTACCAAAACCGGGAGTTGTGTTTGAACCATCAACAACTCCTGGAGAGAACCCTAAATCCAAACCTTCACTACCATACCCGTCGCAACTTAATGAGCAAAAGCTCCGCGAAAAGGCTAGTCACCAAATGGATAAGTTTTATCAAATCTTTCAAGATTTGCATTTTGACGTTAGCCTTGCGGATGCTATCATCCTGATGCCCAAATTCGCATCGATGATTAAGAACTTGTTAAGCAACAAGGAAAAATTGTACAAAATGGCAAAGACTCCATTGAACGAAAACTACTCAGCAGTTATCTTAAAGAAGCTTCCTAAGAAGCTTGGAGACCCTGGGAAATTTCTCATTCTATGTGTTTTCCCTGGGATGGTTGAATGCTTCGCCTTAGCCGATCTTGGCGCTAGCATCAACCTGATGCCTTACTCAGTGTGGGAGAAACTCTCTCTTCCTCAACTTACACCTACGTGCATGACTCTCGAGCTTGCCGACCGTTCAATCTCTCGTCCTCTCGGCATTGCTGAAGACGTATTCGTGAAAGTAGGAAAGTTCCATTTCCCCGCTGACTTCGTTGTTGTTAAGTTCGATGCTGACCCACGAGTTCCTCTCATTCTCAGGAGAGGATTCTTAAGGACGGGTCGTGCGTTAATTGATGTGCACGAAAAGGAAATAACTCTTCGTGTTGGTAATGAAGTTGTAACCTTTAACCTCGATCAAACTTCGAGGTACTCCTCTAATTATGACGCCAAAACGGTTAACCGGATTGATGTCATTGATGTTGCGTCTGAGGAGTACGCTCAAGAGGTTCTAGGTTTTGTCAATGATTCTCTGAGTGAAAACTTCACTCCATCTTCTCACCCCATTATTGCCAATTCTTCTCCTTCCCTCACTCCGTTTGAGGGAAGTGACTTCATCTTAGAAGAAATTGAGGCCTTTCTCAAAAGTGATTCGATTCCCGATGGAATCGATAACCAAGAGATTGACCTCGAGGGGGATGTTCTCATGCTTGAAAAGTTATTAAACGAAGATCCCTCTACTCTTCCTGTTCTCCACAAATACTTCATAAGGAGGAAGTCAAAAATGTTGAGAAAACTGATGACTTTCCCGCGGTTGAACTTAAGGACTTGCCGCCTCATCTTGAATATGCATTTCTGGAGGGTGATGATAAATTACCCGTCATAATTGCTAAAGACTTAAGTGTTGAGGAAAAGGCTGCCCTTATAAAGGTTTTGAAGTCTCATAAGCGAGCAATTGCTTGGCGTCTCTCCGACATCAAGGGCATCGACCCTGAGTTTTGTACTCACAAGATATTAATGGAGGATGACTTCAAACCTGCGGTCCAACATCAAAGAAGGGTGAATCCAAAAATTCACGAGGTTATCAAACAAGAGGTTTTAAAACTTCTTGATGCCGGATTGATTTACCCTATCTCGGACAGTCCTTGGGTCAGCCCAATCCATTGTGTTCCAAAAAAGGGTGGCATTACTGTTGTCACAAATGAGGAGAATGAGTTAATTCCAACTCGTTTGGTTACGGGTTGGCGCGTCTGCATTGATTATCGTAAATTGAATGACGCCACCCGTAAGGATCATTTTCCTCTGCCCTTTATGGATCAGATGCTCGAGAGATTAGCGGGGAATGAGTACTATTGCTTCCTCGATGGTTTCTCGGGTTACTTTCAGATTCCCATTGACCCGCAAGACCAAGAAAAGACCACTTTTACGTGCCCCTATGGAACTTTCGCATATAAACGTATGCCATTTGGCCTATGTAATGCTCCGGGCACATTTCAAAGATGTATGATGGCCATTTTTTCCGACATAATTGGGAAAAGTATGGAGGTCTTTATGGACGATTTTTCGGTCATTGGGGATTCGTTCCAATCATGTCTCTCCCATCTAGACAGCATGCTAAAACGTTGTGAAAACACAAAGTTATGTCTAAATTGGGAGAAGAGTCACTTTATGGTCAAAGAGGGCATTGTCCTCGGCCATAAAATTTCAAAAAACGGGATTGAGGTTGACAGAGCCAAAGTGGACGCCATTGCAAAATTGCCTCATCCCACGACTGTAAAAGGTGTTAGGAGCTTTTTGGGTCAAGCCGGTTTCTATCGTAGGTTTATTCAAGATTTTTCTAAAATCGCCCGGCCTATGACCCATCTCCTCGAGAAGGATGCTCCTTTTATCTTCTCCCCTGAGTGCATCGAAGCCTTTGAAACATTAAAGAAAAGGCTTACCGAGGCACCGATTCTTGTTGCCCCCAATTGGGACTTGCCCTTCGAGCTCATGTGTGATGCTAGTGATTATGCGATAGGGGAAGTCTTGGGGCAACGAAAAACAAAACATTTTCAGCCTATACACTATGCCAGCAAGACTATGACCGAGGCTCAAAGCCATTACACCACCACTGAAAAAGAATTATTAGCTGTGGTGTATGCTTTGGAAAAATTCCGGCCGTACTTGATTATGACTAAAAGCATAGTGTATACGGATCACTCGGCTTTGAAGTACCTTTTTGCAAAACAAGATGCAAAGCCGAGACTTCTTCGTTGGGTTCTCCTCCTTCAGGAATTTGATATCATTATTCGTGATAAAAAAGGAGCTGAGAACCTAGCTGCTGATCATCTCTCCCGTCTTGAAAACCCCCACCAAGATGCTTTCGAGAAAAAGGAAATAAATGAAACATTTCCTCTCGAAACCCTCAATGCGGTTTCATTTCGTGGAGATTCTGTTACCCCTTGGTTTGCCGATTTTGCAAATTACCTTGCGGGTAACTTCATTGTGAAAGGGATGTCGTCCCAACAGAAAAATAAATTCTTTAAAGATGTGAAACATTATTTCTGGGACGACCCCTACCTTTTCAAAATATGTGCGGATCAAGTCATCCGGCGGTGTGTTTATGGTCAAGAAGCCACTGAAATTCTTAAGGTTTGCCATGCTGGTCCCACGGGGGGCCACCACAATCCAAATTACACCGCCAAAAAGGTGTTTGACTCCGGTTTCTTTTGGCCCACGATTTACAAGGATGCCCATGAATTGGTCAAATCCTGTGACGCTTGTCAATGTCACGGGAATATTTCACAAAAGAATGAAATGCCACAAAATGCAATCCAAGTTTGTGAAATATTTGACGTTTGGGGCATCGACTTTATGGGGCCATTTCCATCATCTCATGGAAACAAGTATATACTCGTGGCAGTTGACTATTTGTCAAAATGGGTTGAAGCAAAAGCTTTACCCACTAATGATGCCCGAGTAGTCGTGAAATTTTTGAAAGCTCTCTTTGCTCGATTTGGAACTCCACGTGCTATAATTAGTGATCGTGGTACGCATTTTTCAATGACAAATTTGATAAAGTCATGCAAAAGTATGGTGTAACTCACCGACTTTCTACTGCGTACCACCCTCAAACAAGTGGACAAGTAGAAGTTTCCAATCGAGGCATCAAGAGAATTTTGGAAAGAACCATTGGGGAAAATCGTGCATCTTGGTCGGATAAATTAGATGATGCACTTTGGGCTTTCCGTACGGCGTATAAAACACCCATTGGGTGTACGCCATACAAACTTGTGTACGGGAAAGTATGCCATCTTCTGATCGAGCTTGAGCATAAAGCCTATTGGGCCCTCAAGCATGCCAATTTTGACCTCAAAACGGCGGGTGATCACAGAAAAGTTCAACTAAATGAATTAAACGAACTTCGTGATCAAGCTTACGAGAACTCTTTGATCTACAAAGAAAAGACAAAGAAGATTCATGACTCAAAAATCAAAAACTGCGTTTTCAACGTTGGTGATCGAGTCCTTCTTTTCAACTCTAGACTCAAGATCTTCTCGGGAAAGCTCAAAACCCGATGGGTTGGTCCATTCACTATCGCTAAGGTTTATCCTTATGGCACCGTCGAATTATCTCAAAATGACGGCCCTAATTTCAAAGTGAATGGACATCAGTTAAAGCACTACTTTGGAGAGGACATACCATCCATGGTTGTCCCGGATCTCCAAACTTTCCCCAAGGACAATTGAATTCGGGGATCGAGTCAAGCTAGCGACTCGATGAACAAAAATTAGCAACAATACGGGTTTTCACCCGTATCTCTGATTCTTTCTATTTTCTACCACCTAGTGTGGGGGAATGGCCAACCCCCCGCTAATTTGAAAATGTATATATGTATATAAGTTCAAAAAAAAATGTGTGATTGTATGTACAGATAAATAAAGTGAAAAATACAAAACAAAATTCCACAGTTAGCTTCGAATATTATCTTTTTAAGTTCATAGATTCGGCATAATAGCCGGGACTTTGAATATTGAGGACAATATTCATTTCTAAGTGTGTGGGGGGGGGGAAATTCTAGCGAATTTTATCGCAAAATACTTTCAAGTACCCCCATTTTGGCCCAAATTTTTCAAAAATTTTTCACTTTATTTCAAAATTTTTGTGGTGATCAGTCCGCCGTGTCTAAACGACAAAAGGGATTGGCTAATCCAGGAGCAAACGGCTCTTGGTAAAGATATCTCAAATCCGTTTACGGCTTGCAATTTGCCCAAAATTGTATGGTTCCTCAACTCCCCAAAAACAAATGAGTTGGCTAGCCCGCAAGATTATGGCTTGTGGTAAAGGCCGTGGAAAAACCATAATTGGTAATCAACTCACCAAGATGTTGACTATTCCATTAAGAGCTGGCTAGTCCAGAAGCAAACGGCTTTTGGTAAAGACTACTCAAATCCGTTGACAGCTGGTGGTTTGCTCAAAATCACACGGTTATCAGGTGTGCCACAGTTCTTACACCTGGCTACTCCAGAAGTGATGGCTTTTGGTAAAGAGTTTCAAATCCATCAAGTTTTTCTCAAAAGATTGCTAGGGACTAGCAATAGCTTAGTGTGGGGGATTGATGAGTGCTCAAACACTCATCATTTTTATCGTATCTGGACTGCCAAAACATCCAAAAAAACACCCAAAAACGCATCAAAATACACAATTTATCCCAAAAGTGTGTTTTATATATTTTAGATGCAAAATGTTTAAAAACAAATGAAAAATGAACAAAGTTTGCACAATTAGCAGTTTCAGTCCCTCAAGTTTCAAAATTTGGCAAAACTAGTCCCTGGAAGTTTAAAATAAAAGAAAAGTCAACCCAAGGCAAAGAAAAGTCAAAAATTATCAAAATAAGTCCTTGGGTGAAAAAGTTTGAGAAAATTACACTTTTACCCCTCAAAATCCAAAATTGACATAAAAGGTCCCTGGAGTTTCAGAAAATGGCAGAATTGGTCCCTGGTGGGGTATTTTTGAAAGGAAAATCATTTTTTGTCCTTGGAAAATCAAAATATGTCACAAATAGTCCTTGGGTGAAATTTTCATAAAATTGCAAGTTTAGTCCCCGAGGTTTGGAAATTGGCAAATTTGGTCCCCGGGAAATTTTGAAAGATGAAAATGCAAAAAAATGGTCCTTGGATAAATAAAAGTTGGAAAGTTTGGTTCCTATAATAAATTTTGGAAAGAATCACATCAGGTCCCTAAACTTTGGAGTTATTACAAATTGGTCCTTGTGTTTAAATTTCAAACAAACCAACCGGACCCCTTAATTTTATTAGCCCCAAAACAAACCCAACACTCCAATCCAGCCCACCTTATCACCCCTTTGGCCCAACACCAACTTCAGCCCACCACCTCTCACCCGTTTCAAATAAATAATACCACTCCCCAACTTTGACCCTCGTTGACCTCCACCTCACCTCCCACCTCACTTCTCTCCCTGCTACAAACCAAACTCACCATCATCACCCCTACTCTTATCACTCCTGCAACACTCCAACCCCCCCCCCCCCCTTGGTACTCCAAACCAAACGCTACCCTCTAAGGAATCCCCACTGGCATCAATAACTCAAGAAACAGACAAACCAAGTTGGGCGCCAAAATTTTGAATGGTCAAGATTGGATTACCATCATCCAATGGTTTAGATAATTGCTGGGAAAAGACAAAGGAGGCCTCTCAAGCCCTAATTATTCAAGTATTTAAGGAGAAGGATGCAATGAAGGCCGTGTGTAGTTTTTAAGCTTATTTTCATTTAGTCGAATTAATGTTAAATTAATGTTTTAAATTTTCATGTATTCCTAGTGTTGATCTTGAACTCATCTCCTTTCAATAATATAAAAATATTCAGTGTTTATCAAGCTATATTTTCCCTTTTCAGTTTTTGCTATAAAATTCAAGTTTTTATCAAATCATGTAATAAGCTCGTTAGTTGTTAAATTATTGGTATAAGATCACCTAAGTTAGTGAAATACAAAAGAAAACATAAAAAAAAAAAAAAAAAAAAAAAAAAAAAAAAAAGAGATAAAAACAGAAAAATAACATAGAGTACCTTTGCAATGGACTGTGGAGGCTAAGGAAGTGCCAAATAATGGAATTGGCAGAAGGATTTTACCTAGCTTATCTTTGATAAGCTAGGAGCTTGTTGCTGCTTCAAGATACACTAGTTTAGCTAGTGGATAAGGTTTCTCAGTCTTATTTCCAATTTTCAAGTTATTAGTGTAAAAATTGCATATTTAGTACTTGTTAGTCCTAGGTGTTACTTATTGTTCAAAGCTGCCTAATCATGCTGGTTTGATGTTAGTGAAAGCTTATTTGTCAATTTGGTGGCTTAACTTGTTCAACTTCTTTGAAATTCACAATTCAGTGAATATATAAGGGTGTTTGGATCTTTTTGTTACACTGTGGAAATGTTGGTTGTTATGGTTTGATTTTGTTAAAACATTATTCAGTAGGCATAACTAGCTCACATTAGCCAATATATACTCAGGATTTGTAGTATAAAGTCAACATGTCCTCATGATCTTTCAAATCTGAGGAATGCATAATCTGTGAAATCTGATTTTCATGAGTTGGTTAGAAATTAGGTTTATTTAAGTTACTCTAGTCTTGTTATATCTTAATACATCACCCAGGATCAGATTTGATCAGTTGAATCTCAAAATAGTCAAAATTTCACAAAGTCTAAAAAGTCAAAAGGTGTAAAGTCTGATTTTTTGCAAAATGGCATGATTTTTCATGATTTGTGTATTGAGAATTGGAATCTGAATTTTGTTGTGAGTAAACTCTACCATCTGAACTTTAGATTTCCACACTTGTCATAATTTTGTGATTTTTCCCTTGGACAATATTGCCACTTGAAGTAGGCTGCAGGGCAAAGTAGTTGCCCTGTCTCAGCAGCTCAGTCTCACCACCTCACTTTGGTGGTTCATTGTGGTTAACCCAGTTGGTCCCACACCCCATAAGTTAGTTCTTACAACCCCCCTCCTACCATAGTTCCACTGTTGACCCTTTGTTTGACCTTTTGACCACTGGGTCCCACCAAGACTAGCTCCTAAACCTTGTCCCCAATCTGTGACAGAATGCAATAAGCCAAGGGCTTATTTGTGAGTTGTTGGCTTATCCAAGCTGCTTTATTGCTTAAATCTTGCTTAACTAAGTTCATTTAACTCAGAGAAACCATATTTCATCATTGTGGACCCCACATCTTCCCATTTGAGCTAAATACCTTCCACAGTCAACAAAAGTCAACTGTGGCATCAATAAGCACTCCAAGTGCTTATTTCTTGGGTTATATTAAAAGTGTTTTTGTTAAAAGTTTTTGTTTTTAGTATTTAATCAGTTTGGAAAAAGAAAAAACCAAAAAAATCAACTTTAATTATAGTGATAGCTTATTTATAAGTAATATATCATTTTTATATTTTTAGAAATTCTATTTTAGGTTAAAGTAATTATAGAAATTTTTCCAGATTTTTATTTTGTCTTTTAGTGTTTTTCTAATTAATTTTAGTTTAATTTAGTTTTAATTAATATTAATTAATTAAATAGCATAATTAGATTTTATAAAGTATAACCTAGTTTTTATAATTTTTCTAGCTTTTATTTTAGTTAAAACATTTTTACAAATTTTTCTAGAATTTATATTTCTCATTTTCTATTTTTTATAATATAATTAGTTTAATTAGAAATTAATAAGTAATTAGATTAATAATTAGTTAATTAGTTTAAAAATACATAAAATAAACTTTTTATAATTTTTTAGGATTCCCATGATGGTTAATTAGATTCATAAAATTTTTCTTAATTTTCTAAGACTTTTTAGTATTTTTAATAATTCTAATTAGTTTAATTAGTAATAAATAGATAATTAGTAATTAATTAATAATAATTAATTAAATAGTGTAAAAATAGTTTTTATTCTTAAAATTTTCTTTAATTATTAGGATTGTAAAAATATTAATTTTACACTTGTAACCCTTCCCGTCCATCGGTTGTACTTTTCGTTTCGTTCGTCTGAGTACGTTTTTAATTAAAACGTACGTTTTTTGGGTTTTAGCTCAAATCTTTGTAATCTTAATTCCCGTAATCAATCACGTAGCTTTCCTAAGCTATATTTGTTAATAATTTCCAAATAATTCTGATCATAACCCTTTTCTGTGAAGAATCACCCGATCACAAAGCACGCTAAAGTTACATTTCACACCTCAACGGGATTTAACGACCCGGTGATACCTTATATTACCCAGAGTATTGATCTAGGCTATTTGACTTTGTTGACCATTCCTTGGTCAATATAAGTTGGTGGTTTAGCGTCAATCATGGGTCCCACATAAGCTCATTTGAGCTTATTTCCAATTTCAGTCAAACAAAGTCAACTGTGGAAGTATTAAGCTTCCACAGTGCTTATTATTAGCTTATAAATTAGTTGTTTTTATTAAAGTTGTTTATTTTTAAGTATAATATAGTTTTGTAAAAGAAAAATCCAGAAAAGACAACATAAAAATAAGTGATAGTTTCTATTTAATTTAATTTAATTTTAATTTTCATTTTTAGATATTTATTAAGTAAGTTGTGTTTTTATATTTTTATTAATTTACTTTTAGGTTAAAGTATTTTTAATAATTTTCTCAGATTTTTATATTGTCATTTGATATTTATTAGAATTAAAATTAGTTTAATTAATAATTAATCAATAAATAAGTTTTAAATAGCATAATTAATTTTTATTAAGCAAGACCTAGTTTTTATATTTTTATAGCTTTTATAAGTCATAAAATAGTTTTATAAATTTTTCCATAATTTTCTAAGTTAGTTTAGTATTATTTGTAATTTAAAATAGTTTAATTAGTTTAATTAATATAAATAGTTTTTAATTAATAAAAAGCTCATAAAAAGACAAAAAGATTTATTTTTATTTTTTATACTTTCTTCAAGTTCATTTTTAAGTTTAGAATTTATTTTTAAAAGTTTTTAGTTTAATTTGTAGTATTTATAATTTTTAGTTTGATTTAAATTAGTTTTAATTAAATAGTTAAATAGTTTTTAATTAAATAATTAATAATAAATAATAAAATAATCAAAAATATAATTTTCTTTTTTAATTTAATTTTATTTCAAGTTTAAGTTTATATAATTTTCATTTTTAGCCCTTGTAGTTTATTTTTCTTAAAACTCACCTTTTTCTCAGTACGCAATCGCGTCTGATTTTTAATTTGGTGTACGTTTAAACGTTTTAGATATCTAGGTTTCACGTAACAGTTCCAATAGCTTATTTTAGCTATTTTATTTTATAAAACCCTAGTTTAAATCACACACACACACTTTTATACCTTTCCTGTTCACATTCACTCGATCACAAACTCGTTTTTAATAAAACATCGCACACCTCGTTGGGACATTACGACCCGGGGAAACACTGTATTCCACGGAAGCATTTGTTTTAGACGTTTGACTTGATTGACCATCACCTGGTAAACTTAGTTGACTGTTTGAGGCGAATCAAAATTTGGCGCCGCTACCGGGGAGGTTGTGCGCTTATTCTAAACGATTTTGCGTATTAGTGATTCTGGATATACATCCATTGTATATTTACCATCTTTTATCTATATTTTTATAAATCAAAACACAAAAATATTCACCTTTACACCCCTACCTATTTGATTCTTCATTTCTCATCCCCTAAACCCTTTGATTCTTCCTATGTCTTATTCCCACCCTCTTGTCTGTCAATGGTGTGGTAGTCCTTATAATGGTGGTAATTGCCCCTGTTGTAGCATGGTAGAGACAGGAAACGGGTCTGTCTATAACCAGAATCCCTATTCCTACCCTGACATGACTGATTCATTCCACCAGCTTCCACACCATGAGACTCAGCAGTTTTACTGTTGTGAGTACTGTGGTGGTTCACACTACAGCTCTGATTGTCAATCGGGAAACACGCTTGTCTATGAGCAGGTCCCTGATAACAATTATGACTTAAACACATACGACTCACAGCCACATCAGTTCAACTGTTGTGAGTATTGTGGAGGCCCTCACTACGGCTCTGATTGTCAAACTAGGAATCAGTTTGTCTATGAACAGGTTCCTTGTAACAATCATGAATTTGGTTTTAACCAGCCTTCACAGTACACAAACCCTCAACCACTTCCTCAGGATGAGTTAGCTAAAGCTGAATTGATAAAAATGATTTTGGCTCAAAGTCAAGTCAACAAAACCATTCAAGATGGAATAAACAGTCTTACGGATCAGATTCTTAAGAAACAAAAACCTCTTGTTGACTCATTACATCTTGAGGATATAAGTGACGAGGATGAGCCAATTGAAGTCAAAAACTCAAATGACCCTTCAGATATCTTAATAATGGGGGACAAGCAATTCAAAGTAACTCCTTTTAAAGAAATAAATGTCCTTGTTCCAATCCCAAAGCTATCTGAGGAACCTTTTGATTCAACTTCAGTTGAAGCTACTTCAGTAGAAATACAGGGAGAAAAGAATATAACTGAATCACCAGCAATAGAAATAACGGAACTTGTAGACTCCATTACTGCTAGTCCTTCTCAGCTCCCTGAGTCTGCTGTTATCACACCCGAGGTTCCCACTCACTCTCTGAGCATGGGGGACGAGCATCTTGACACTATTACTGCAAAGGAATCGGACGAATTCATAAAGTCTAGTGTTGAGAACCTTGTCTCAATCCCAAGTGAGTCACAGGGAATTCTTGATCATGTGTGTGATATCCCTCCCCCTCTTGTCTTTCCAAATGATCATATTGAGATGTTCTCTGATTCTGATGAGGACAAATCTTTATCTTGTGGAGACATAAGTTATGTGGGGGAATTGCCTTCTGAGCTTGTCAACTCAGAAGAAGAGAATGATGAAGAAATACACCAAGACGAAGCTCTTCGTCTTACATTATTAAATGCTAATCTTCTCATTTCTAGAATCGAGGCTTTCAATGAAAGGCCTGCTACATCTCCTATCCCCGTCAAGGATAGTGAGGTTTTGATCAATGATTATATTCCGAAATTGCAAACGTTCCATTTTGATCAAACGGGAGAGAAGATAAGTGGTATCACTACTTCTCATTCTTATAATTCTCTTCCCGTTTATGAATCATTTACTATTGAGGAGTTCCCCAATGAACTCACTCAAATCAATCCCGAATACGAATCATTCACTTTTGAGGAGTTCTCCTGTGAACTCACTCATATCATATCTCCACCGGAGTATGATAGTTTCTATTTTGATCTAGACATACCCATAATATGTCTTGATCAAACGAGCTTAAAAGAGAAGATTCATGAAAAAATGAATTCTCCCATTGAAGATGAGGAGTTAATCATGATTTTCATCATGACTTTCTTTCTTTTCTTCATATATCCTGTTCCTTATCCTGTTCTTCACTCTTTCGGGAGTGAAGACATTATCTTTGACCCCGGCATTCTCATTTATAAATTATGAGCCGGGTACTTATCTCATCGGTGTGGAACTTTCACGTGCTTCAAATGTTTGTTCAAATATCTTGAATGAAAGTCCGATGCAGATTGTCTCTTCCACATCATGCTTCCCCATGGACAAATGAATTCGGGGTCGAGTCAAGCTAGCGACTCGGTAAACCAAAACAGTAGCATGTACTTAGGGTTTTCACCCTAAGTGTGGGGGAAATACTAACCCACATGTTGTGTATATATATATATATATATATATATATATATATATATATATATATATATATATATATATATATATATATATATATATATATATATATATATTCTAAAAAAAATGTGTGTGTATATAAACTTAAATAAAGGCTATGGAATATTTTTCTTCTTACGTTCTAAGTGTTGGTTTAACACCCGGTACTTTGAATATTGAGGACAATATTCAGTTCTAAGTGTGGGGGGAGATTCGTTATTCTAACGAATTTAAACACATGTTCCATCAAGAACCCCCATTTTAGCCAAATTTTAAAATTTTTTCTCACTTAGAACGCAATAAATGGTTATCAGTCCGCCATGTCTAACCCACATAAGGATTGGCTAATCCAGGAGCAAACGGTTCTTGGTAAAGATAACTCAAACCTGTTTATGGCTTGCAATTTGCCAAAAATTGTATGGTACCTCAACTCGCCATATCCTAAAAAGCGAATGAGTTGGCTAGCCCGCAAGATTATGGCTTGTGGTAAAGGCAGTGGAAAAACCATAATTGGTAATCAGCTCACCAAGATGTTGACTATTCCATCAAGAGTTGGCTAGTCCAGAAGCAAACGGCTTTTGGAAAAGACAAATCAAATCCGTTGACAGCTGGTGGTTTGCTCAAAATCACACGGTTATCAGGTGTGCCACAGTTCTTACATCTGGCTACTCCAGAAGTGATGGCTTTTGGTAAAGAGTTTTTCAAATCCATTAAGTTTTTCTCAAAAGATTGCTAGGGACTAGCAATAGTTTAGTGTGGGGGATTGATGAGTGTCTAAATACTCATCATTTTATACCAATCTGAGCAGCCAAAACATACAAAAACACTCAAATATGCATCAAAATACTTAAAATATCTTAGAAGTGTGTTTTATATGTTTCAAATGCAAAATATGCAAAAGCAGATGAAAAACGTATAAAGTTTGCATAATTGGCAATTTCAGTCCCTCAAGTTTCAAAAGTTGTCAAAACTAGTCCCTGGTTATTCTAAAAACATGAAAAAGCCATCAAAGGTCCTTTTTAAAAGTTACATATTTAGTCCTTTGGTGCAAAGTTTCACAAAATTACAAGTTTAGTCCTTATACTTTGGAAATTGACATAAATGGTCCCTGGGATGCAAAAACTTTGAGAAAAATCAATTTTGGTCCTTGTATTACTAATCTTTTGCAGGAATGGTCCTTGGTGTGAAGTTTGGAGAAATTACATAATTAGTCCCTCAAGTTTGGCAGTTTGTCAGTTTTAGTCCCTGGGCATAAAAAAAATGAAAATTATCAAAAATACCCTTGTACTATTCAATAATGACAAATATGGTCCTTATTATAACCTTTGGAAAAATACCACAACAAGCCCTCAACTTTCAACTAATTACAACTTTGGTCCTTGTGGTATTTTAATTAAAAACCAAACGGACTCTTTATATTATTAAACCCAAAATCAAAATCCAATCCAAACTAAATAAAAACCAATCCCAGCCCACTCCTTTGGCCCATTTCCCATTCAGCCCAATCCACCCCCTTGGTCAAACCCACTCCTCCGGTCAACATACCAGCCAAACCACCCCTTTCCCTCCCAAATACCACCTCCACCACTGTATCACAAAAACCACCTCCACCTCACCTGTTTCATCACTACTTGGCCTCCAAACAAACTCCCACCTGTCTCTCCACCTCACACAACCCTCCAAACCCCTAAATCCCTCACTCGCAACCCATAGCTGCCCAAGTTAACTTGCAAGACTTTTTGGCGCCAAGTTGCAAATTTAAACGGTGGGGATTAGTTTGACTATATCAAGGGCTCACAATTGGTGGGAAAGTTGCTGAGGGACACCTGGTATCTCAAAAGTCTTATAAAGATGAAAGAGAAGCAGAAGAGAAAAAGTATTAGTGTAGCTTAGGTTTATTGTAGTCGTAGGTAGTGTAATCCTTAATTTTAGTTGTAATTTCAATCAAAAAAACTTGTACTCAGTTAATTTCATGTATTACAATCCTTAATTAAAGTCAATTTCAAGTTTCAGTTGGTATCTCAGTTGGTGCTTAAATTTACTCAAAAATCTCATTTAGTTATAATATTGATAATTGTTGTTGTTCTGTACTCTTAAGCTAATATAAGCTCTTGACAAAAGCTTCTGTAAGCTTTAGTAACCTTAAAAACTAGTATAGAGTTGAAAATAGGAAAATCTCAAAAATACAAGAAAATAGAAAAATAAATAGAAAAGCTGTGGCAAGGAGATTGGGCAATGGAGTATGATGGAGAATGATTTGTTTCTGGTTTAGAACCTTTTGGGAGGTATTAAGTTGGTTACTTGTTCCTTGTTTCATCACTTCTCAGCTGAATCACATTTGTAAGCCTTTGTTCAACATTTTTTTCTTTCACTGTATTAGTTGGTATTTAAAGATATTATCTGTGTTTCTGTGTTGAATAAGTATATTAGAGTTATAATATAGCTTAATCTTATTTACTTGTTTGATAGTTTTCTTAGTTGTTAAAAATTTCATTTCCTAAATCAATATAGCATATTTGACAAATCTGTTTTTATTGCTTGTGGAATAGAAGTTTTATATTCAATTGAGTTTATAATAGGTTAATAATCAGTTAGAAACCAATAGTTTGGATTAAATTAGAGTTTTGTGGTGTAATTCATAATATAGTCATAGTTATAGGGTTGTTTGGCACAGGGGTGTATCCTGTGCATTTGTGGTATTCAGTGGCCAAGTTTAACTTTGACATGTTTGCTTAGGTTCTAAAATCACAGATTAGTCATAAAATAGGTACCTCATTAGTTAGAAAGTCAAAAATCACATTCACAAACCATAAGCAGTTAACTGATTGGGCTTGACACTCCCAATTCATTCATACTTGCTCATGTTTTGTTGTAATTGCATAATTTAGCTTTAGTATATCATATAACATCATAATCAGTAGTTAAATTAGATTCAAAGTTCATAATAGTCAAACTAGTTCATTTTCATCAAAAGTCAAATTTACATCTCTCAGATTTTCTCAAAACTTCAAGGAATTTTGTTGAATTGTGTATTAGGATTTAGGCTTTGTGCTTTTGTGGATTAGTAATCTCCCACCTCTACTTCAGTATTCCATTGTTATTATATTTTTAGGATTTTTCTCCTGGGCCCCACTCACCCTCAAATTCACTTGCAGGGAAGACTCCTTCCCCTGCACCAGATACTCAGTCCATCACCACCACTTTGGTGGTGATTTGTGACCACCACAGTGGGCCCCAGACCTCAAATCTTGTTCCATTGAACCCCCTCCTAGTAGACTCTTAGTGTTGACCAATTGTTTGACCTGAATCATTGTAGACCCCACCTAGAATCAACCCTAAAGTTTGTCCCCATTCTGTGTTGTAATTAAGTTTTTGGAATAGCTTATTTTTGCTTATCAGCTTATCTACTGAGCTTATTTGGCAAATTTTAGCTTAGACAAGTCCAACTTACTTATTAGAACCAGATTTAGCCATAGTGGGTCCCACATAAGCTCATTTGAGCTTATTTCCAATTTCAGTCAAACAATGTCAACTTTGGAAGTATTAAGCTTCCACAGTGCTTATTATTAGCTTATAAATTAGTTGTTTTTATTAAAGTTATTTATTTTTAAGTATAATATAGTTTTGTAAAAGAAAAATCCAGAAAAGACAACATAAAAATAAGTGATAGTTTCTATTTAATTTAATTTAATTTTAATTTTCATTTTTAGATATTTATTAAGTAAGTTGTGTTTTTATATTTTTATTAATTTACTTTTGGGTTAAAGTATTTTTAATAATTTTCTCAGATTTTTATATTGTCATTTGATATTTATTAGAATTAAAATTAGTTTAATTAATAATTAATCAATAAATAAGTTTTTAATAGCATAATTAATTTTTATTAAGCAAGACCTAGTTTTTATATTTTTTATAGCTTTTATAAGTCATAAAATAGTTTTATAAATTTTTCCATAATTTTCTAAGTTAGTTTAGTATTATTTGTAATTTAAAATAATTTAATTAGTTTAATTAATATAAATAGTTTTTAATTAATAAAAAGCTCATAAAAAGACAAAAAGATTTATTTTTATTTTTTATACTTTCTTCAAGTTCATTTTTAAGTTTAGAATTTATTTTTAAAAGTTTTTATTTTAATTTGTAGTATTTATAATTTTTAGTTTGATTTAAATTAGTTTTAATTAAATAGTTAAATAGTTTTTAATTAAATAATTAATAATAAATAATAAAATAATCAAAAATATAATTTTCTTTTTTAATTTAATTTTATTTCAAGTTTAAGTTTATATAATTTTCATTTTTAGCCCTTGTAGTTTATTTTTCTTAAAACTCACCTTTTTCTCAGTACGCAATCGCGTCTGATTTTTAATTTGGTGTACGTTTAAACGTTTTAGATATCTAGGTTTCACGTAACAGTTCCAATAGCTTATTTTAGCTATTTTATTTTATAAAACCCTAGTTTAAATCACACACACACACTTTTATACCTTTCCTGTTCACATTCACTCGATCACAAACTCGTTTTTAATAAAACATCGCACACCTCGTTGGGACATTACGACCCGGGGAAACACTGTATTCCACGGAAGCATTTGTTTTAGACGTTTGACTTGATTGACCATCACCTGGTAAACTTAGTTGACTGTTTGAGGCGAATCAAAATTTGGCGCCGCTACCGGGGAGGTTGTGCGCTTATTCTAAACGATTTTGCGTATTAGTGATTCTGGATATACATCCATTGTATATTTACCATCTTTTATCTATATTTTTATAAATCAAAACACAAAAATATTCACCTTTACACCCCTACCTATTTGATTCTTCATTTCTCATCCCCTAAACCCTTTGATTCTTCCTATGTCTTATTCCCACCCTCTTGTCTGTCAATGGTGTGGTAGTCCTTATAATGGTGGTAATTGCCCCTGTTGTAGCATGGTAGAGACAGGAAACGGGTCTGTCTATAACCAGAATCCCTATTCCTACCCTGACATGACTGATTCATTCCACCAGCTTCCACACCATGAGACTCAGCAGTTTTACTGTTGTGAGTACTGTGGTGGTTCACACTACAGCTCTGATTGTCAATCGGGAAACACGCTTGTCTATGAGCAGGTCCCTGATAACAATTATGACTTAAACACATACGACTCACAGCCACATCAGTTCAACTGTTGTGAGTATTGTGGAGGCCCTCACTACGGCTCTGATTGTCAAACTAGGAATCAGTTTGTCTATGAACAGGTTCCTTGTAACAATCATGAATTTGGTTTTAACCAGCCTTCACAGTACACAAACCCTCAACCACTTCCTCAGGATGAGTTAGCTAAAGCTGAATTGATAAAAATGATTTTGGCTCAAAGTCAAGTCAACAAAACCATTCAAGATGGAATAAACAGTCTTACGGATCAGATTCTTAAGAAACAAAAACCTCTTGTTGACTCATTACATCTTGAGGATATAAGTGACGAGGATGAGCCAATTGAAGTCAAAAACTCAAATGACCCTTCAGATATCTTAATAATGGGGGACAAGCAATTCAAAGTAACTCCTTTTAAAGAAATAAATGTCCTTGTTCCAATCCCAAAGCTATCTGAGGAACCTTTTGATTCAACTTCAGTTGAAGCTACTTCAGTAGAAATACAGGGAGAAAAGAATATAACTGAATCACCAGCAATAGAAATAACGGAACTTGTAGACTCCATTACTGCTAGTCCTTCTCAGCTCCCTGAGTCTGCTGTTATCACACCCGAGGTTCCCACTCACTCTCTGAGCATGGGGGACGAGCATCTTGACACTATTACTGCAAAGGAATCGGACGAATTCATAAAGTCTAGTGTTGAGAACCTTGTCTCAATCCCAAGTGAGTCACAGGGAATTCTTGATCATGTGTGTGATATCCCTCCCCCTCTTGTCTTTCCAAATGATCATATTGAGATGTTCTCTGATTCTGATGAGGACAAATCTTTATCTTGTGGAGACATAAGTTATGTGGGGGAATTGCCTTCTGAGCTTGTCAACTCAGAAGAAGAGAATGATGAAGAAATACACCAAGACGAAGCTCTTCGTCTTACATTATTAAATGCTAATCTTCTCATTTCTAGAATCGAGGCTTTCAATGAAAGGCCTGCTACATCTCCTATCCCCGTCAAGGATAGTGAGGTTTTGATCAATGATTATATTCCGAAATTGCAAACGTTCCATTTTGATCAAACGGGAGAGAAGATAAGTGGTATCACTACTTCTCATTCTTATAATTCTCTTCCCGTTTATGAATCATTTACTATTGAGGAGTTCCCCAATGAACTCACTCAAATCAATCCCGAATACGAATCATTCACTTTTGAGGAGTTCTCCTGTGAACTCACTCATATCATATCTCCACCGGAGTATGATAGTTTCTATTTTGATCTAGACATACCCATAATATGTCTTGATCAAACGAGCTTAAAAGAGAAGATTCATGAAAAAATGAATTCTCCCATTGAAGATGAGGAGTTAATCATGATTTTCATCATGACTTTCTTTCTTTTCTTCATATATCCTGTTCCTTATCCTGTTCTTCACTCTTTCGGGAGTGAAGACATTATCTTTGACCCCGGCATTCTCATTTATAAATTATGAGCCGGGTACTTATCTCATCGGTGTGGAACTTTCACGTGCTTCAAATGTTTATTCAAATATCTTGAATGAAAGTCCGATGCAGATTGTCTCTTCCACATCATGCTTCCCCATGGACAAATGAATTCGGGGTCGAGTCAAGCTAGCGACTCGGTAAACCAAAACAGTAGCATGTACTTAGGGTTTTCACCCTAAGTGTGGGGGAAATACTAACCCACATGTTGTATATATATATATATATATATATATATATATATATATATATATATATATATATATATATATATATATATGTATATATATATATGTATATATATATATATATATATATATATATATTCTAAAAAAAATGTGTGTGTATATAAACTTAAATAAAGGCTATGGAATATTTTTCTTCTTACGTTCTAAGTGTTGGTTTAACACCCGGTACTTTGAATATTGAGGACAATATTCAGTTCTAAGTGTGGGGGGAGATTCGTTATTCTAACGAATTTAAACACATGTTCCATCAAGAACCCCCATTTTAGCCAAATTTTAAAATTTTTTCTCACTTAGAACGCAATAAATGGTTATCAGTCCGCCATGTCTAACCCACATAAGGATTGGCTAATCCAGGAGCAAACGGTTCTTGGTAAAGATAACTCAAACCTGTTTATGGCTTGCAATTTGCCAAAAATTGTATGGTACCTCAACTCGCCATATCCTAAAAAGCGAATGAGTTGGCTAGCCCGCAAGATTATGGCTTGTGGTAAAGGCAGTGGAAAAACCATAATTGGTAATCAGCTCACCAAGATGTTGACTATTCCATCAAGAGTTGGCTAGTCCAGAAGCAAACGGCTTTTGGAAAAGACAAATCAAATCCGTTGACAGCTGGTGGTTTGCTCAAAATCACACGGTTATCAGGTGTGCCACAGTTCTTACATCTGGCTACTCCAGAAGTGATGGCTTTTGGTAAAGAGTTTTTCAAATCCATTAAGTTTTTCTCAAAAGATTGCTAGGGACTAGCAATAGTTTAGTGTGGGGGATTGATGAGTGTCTAAATACTCATCATTTTATACCAATCTGAGCAGCCAAAACATACAAAAACACTCAAATATGCATCAAAATACTTAAAATATCTTAGAAGTGTGTTTTATATGTTTCAAATGCAAAATATGCAAAAGCAGATGAAAAACGTATAAAGTTTGCATAATTGGCAATTTCAGTCCCTCAAGTTTCAAAAGTTGTCAAAACTAGTCCCTGGTTATTCTAAAAACATGAAAAAGTCATCAAAGGTCCTTTTTAAAAGTTACATATTTAGTCCTTTGGTGCAAAGTTTCACAAAATTACAAGTTTAGTCCTTATACTTTGGAAATTGACATAAATGGTCCCTGGGATGCAAAAACTTTGAGAAAAATCAATTTTGGTCCTTGTATTACTAATCTTTTGCAGGAATGGTCCTTGGTGTGAAGTTTGGAGAAATTACATAATTAGTCCCTCAAGTTTGGCAGTTTGTCAGTTTTAGTCCCTGGGCATAAAAAAAATGAAAATTATCAAAAATACCCTTGTACTATTCAATCATGACAAATATGGTCCTTATTATAACCTTTGGAAAAATACCACAACAAGCCCTCAACTTTCAACTAATTACAACTTTGGTCCTTGTGGTATTTTAATTAAAAACCAAACGGACTCTTTATATTATTAAACCCAAAATCAAAATCCAATCCAAACTAAATAAAAACCAATCCCAGCCCACTCCTTTGGCCCATTTCCCATTCAGCCCAATCCACCCCCTTGGTCAAACCCACTCCTCCGGTCAACATACCAGCCAAACCACCCCTTTCCCTCCCAAATACCACCTCCACCACTGTATCACAAAAACCACCTCCACCTCACCTGTTTCATCACTACTTGGCCTCCAAACAAACTCCCACCTGTCTCTCCACCTCACACAACCCTCCAAACCCCTAAATCCCTCACTCGCAACCCATAACTGCCCAAGTTAACTTGCAAGACTTTTTGGCGCCAAGTTGCAAATTTAAACGGTGGGGATTAGTTTGACTATATCAAGGGCTCACAATTGGTGGGAAAGTTGCTGAGGGACACCTGGTATCTCAAAAGTCTTATAAAGATGAAAGAGAAGCAGAAGAGAAAAAGTATTAGTGTAGCTTAGGTTTATTGTAGTCGTAGGTAGTGTAATCCTTAATTTTAGTTGTAATTTCAATCAAAAAAACTTGTACTCAGTTAATTTCATGTATTACAATCCTTAATTAAAGTCAATTTCAAGTTTCAGTTGGTATCTCAGTTGGTGCTTAAATTTACTCAAAAATCTCATTTAGTTATAATATTGATAATTGTTGTTGTTCTGTACTCTTAAGCTAATATAAGCTCTTGACAAAAGCTTCTGTAAGCTTTAGTAACCTTAAAAACTAGTATAGAGTTGAAAATAGGAAAATCTCAAAAATACAAGAAAATAGAAAAATAAATAGAAAAGCTGTGGCAAGGAGATTGGGCAATGGAGTATGATGGAGAATGATTTGTTTCTGGTTTAGAACCTTTTGGGAGGTATTAAGTTGGTTACTTGTTCCTTGTTTCATCACTTCTCAGCTGAATCACATTTGTAAGCCTTTGTTCAACATTTTTTTCTTTCACTGTATTAGTTGGTATTTAAAGATATTATCTGTGTTTCTGTGTTGAATAAGTATATTAGAGTTATAATATAGCTTAATCTTATTTACTTGTTTGATAGTTTTCTTAGTTGTTAAAAATTTCATTTCCTAAATCAATATAGCATATTTGACAAATCTGTTTTTATTGCTTGTGGAATAGAAGTTTTATATTCAATTGAGTTTATAATAGGTTAATAATCAGTTAGAAACCAATAGTTTGGATTAAATTAGAGTTTTGTGGTGTAATTCATAATATAGTCATAGTTATAGGGTTGTTTGGCACAGGGGTGTATCCTGTGCATTTGTGGTATTCAGTGGCCAAGTTTAACTTTGACATGTTTGCTTAGGTTCTAAAATCACAGATTAGTCATAAAATAGGTACCTCATTAGTTAGAAAGTCAAAAATCACATTCACAAACCATAAGCAGTTAACTGATTGGGCTTGACACTCCCAATTCATTCATACTTGCTCATGTTTTGTTGTAATTGCATAATTTAGCTTTAGTATATCATATAACATCATAATCAGTAGTTAAATTAGATTCAAAGTTCATAATAGTCAAACTAGTTCATTTTCATCAAAAGTCAAATTTACATCTCTCAGATTTTCTCAAAACTTCAAGGAATTTTGTTGAATTGTGTATTAGGATTTAGGCTTTGTGCTTTTGTGGATTAGTAATCTCCCACCTCTACTTCAGTATTCCATTGTTATTATATTTTTAGGATTTTTCTCCTGGGCCCCACTCACCCTCAAATTCACTTGCAGGGAAGACTCCTTCCCCTGCACCAGATACTCAGTCCATCACCACCACTTTGGTGGTGATTTGTGACCACCACAGTGGGCCCCAGACCTCAAATCTTGTTCCATTGAACCCCCTCCTAGTAGACTCTTAGTGTTGACCAATTGTTTGACCTGAATCATTGTAGACCCCACCTAGAATCAACCCTAAAGTTTGTCCCCATTCTGTGTTGTAATTAAGTTTTTGGAATAGCTTATTTTTGCTTATCAGCTTATCTACTGAGCTTATTTGGCAAATTTTAGCTTAGACAAGTCCAACTTACTTATTAGAACCAGATTTAGCCATAGTGGGTCCCACATAAGCTCATTTGAGCTTATTTCCAATTTCAGTCAAACAATGTCAACTTTGGAAGTATTAAGCTTCCACAGTGCTTATTATTAGCTTATAAATTAGTTGTTTTTATTAAAGTTATTTATTTTTAAGTATAATATAGTTTTGTAAAAGAAAAATCCAGAAAAGACAACATAAAAATAAGTGATAGTTTCTATTTAATTTAATTTAATTTTAATTTTCATTTTTAGATATTTATTAAGTAAGTTGTGTTTTTATATTTTTATTAATTTACTTTTGGGTTAAAGTATTTTTAATAATTTTCTCAGATTTTTATATTGTCATTTGATATTTATTAGAATTAAAATTAGTTTAATTAATAATTAATCAATAAATAAGTTTTTAATAGCATAATTAATTTTTATTAAGCAAGACCTAGTTTTTATATTTTTTATAGCTTTTATAAGTCATAAAATAGTTTTATAAATTTTTCCATAATTTTCTAAGTTAGTTTAGTATTATTTGTAATTTAAAATAATTTAATTAGTTTAATTAATATAAATAGTTTTTAATTAATAAAAAGCTCATAAAAAGACAAAAAGATTTATTTTTATTTTTTATACTTTCTTCAAGTTCATTTTTAAGTTTAGAATTTATTTTTAAAAGTTTTTATTTTAATTTGTAGTATTTATAATTTTTAGTTTGATTTAAATTAGTTTTAATTAAATAGTTAAATAGTTTTTAATTAAATAATTAATAATAAATAATAAAATAATCAAAAATATAATTTTCTTTTTTAATTTAATTTTATTTCAAGTTTAAGTTTATATAATTTTCATTTTTAGCCCTTGTAGTTTATTTTTCTTAAAACTCACCTTTTTCTCAGTACGCAATCGCGTCTGATTTTTAATTTGGTGTACGTTTAAACGTTTTAGATATCTAGGTTTCACGTAACAGTTCCAATAGCTTATTTTAGCTATTCTATTTTATAAAACCCTAGTTTAAATCACACACACACACTTTTATACCTTTTCTGTTCACATTCACTCGATCACAAACTCGTTTTTAATAAAACATCGCACACCTCGTTGGGACATTACGACCCGGGGAAACACTGTATTCCACGGAAGCATTTGTTTTAGACGTTTGACTTGATTGACCATCACCAACTTAGTTGACTGTTTGAGGCGAATCAAAAGCATACATTGTTTTGAACAAAGAAACCTTAAGAGTCGAGGAATCGTTGAACGTAACATTTGACGAGAGTCCACCTCCCTCTAAGACATCACCTTTGGTAGATGATGACTTAGTTGAAAGACAAGCAATATAAAATCAAGAAATTTTAAGTGATGACAAAGAAGATGAACTATTTAACAAAGAACTTGTCAAATGTCAAAGAATCTAAAAGTCATCCATTAGATGGTGTCATTGGCAATATTAACGAAAGAACACTAAGGTCTAAAGTTCAAAATGAAAGCAACTACTTTTGTTTCGTGTCAACCATTGAACCTAAAAATATTAATGAAGCCATTAAAGATGAGTCTTGGGTAATTGCAATGCAAGAAGAGTTAAACCAATTTGTTAGGAATGACGTATGCAAGAAGAGTCAAACTATAATTGGAACAAAATGGGTATTTCGTAATAAAATGGATGAAAATGGAATTGTGTCTAGAAACAAAGCTAGGCTAGTTGCACAAGGATATAACCAACAAGAAGGCATTGACTACGATGAAACTTTTGCTCCGGTTGCTAGGCTCGAGTCAATTAGAATCTTACTTGCATATGCATGTGCACACAATTTTAAACTCTTTCAAATGGACGTCAAAAGTGAATTTCTAAACGGAGCCATTAATGAAGAAGTACATGTTGCTCAACCACCGGGCTTCATCGATTTTGAAAAACCAAATCATGTTACAAACTTAAAAAGGCTCTTTACGGACTTAAGCAAGCTCCAAAAGCATGGTATGATCGACTCAAAACATTCCTAGTTGACCATAAGTATACCATGGGCTTAGTTGATAAAACTCTCTTCACTAAGAAGAAAGATTCACATATTATCATAGTCCAAATCTATGTTGATGACATTATATTCGGATCAACTTGTCAAGAATTATGTGTGGATTTCTCAAAAATCATGCATGACGAGTTTGAAATGAGTATGATGGGAGAACTCAACTTTTTCCTAGGAATCCAAATCAAACAACTAGAAGATGGTATCTTCTTTAACCAATCTAAATATATTAAGGACATGCTTAAGAAATTTGGACTAGAAGATTCGAAACCTATCAAAACTCCCATGTCCACGGAAACTAAACTCACCAAGGATGAGGAAAGTGAATCCGTAGATAGCACTAAATATAGAGGTATGATTGGTAGTCTACTTTACCTAACGGCTAGTAGACCCGACATTATGTTTAGTGTTTGTCTATGTGCTCGTTTTCTATAAGATCCTAAAACTACCCATCTCGAAGCCGTTAAAAGGATTTTTAGGTATATTAAGGGCACTACACATTTAGGTTTATGGTATCCCAAAGGAACGGGAATAGACACCATAGTGTATGCCGACTCGGATCATGCCGGTGACTATGTCGATAGAAAAAGTACAAGTGGTATTGTACTTTTGTTGGACATTGTCTCACCTCATGGTTCTCTAAGAAGCAAACGGCTCTTGCTATCTCAACAATGAAAGCCGAGTACGTTTCGGCCGGAAAGGCATGTCAACAAGCTCTTTGGATGAAGCAAGCTCTTGTCGACTACGGAATTCAACTCAACGACATCACAATTCTTTGTGACAACAAAGGTGCCATTGATCTTAGCAAAAACCCGGTTCAACATGCTCGTACCAAACATATTGAAATCCGTCATCATTTCCTTCGTGACAACGTTCAAAAAGGAAATATCTCAATTGAGAAAGTTTCTTCCGAAGACAACATAGCCGACATTCTCACAAAACCCCTTAAACGTGAACCTTTTAACCTTCTTAGGCTAGGCTTAGGACTCATGGAACCTACATTATAGTTCTGGACATTAGACAAAAATCACAAAAATCAAAACAAATCCATAACTATTTTTCTCAGCAGGGTCGGCGGAACCCTCAGACATAACGGGCGGAACCCATTCCAGGGGTCCGCCGTATCCGCTGACCTGCAGAATCAAAATCTTTGTTTATATTAAACCAAACACCCATTATCTCATACCACCACTTCCAAACTGCTACTATTCACTTTACCATCCATCCATACCTACGAATTCTTGGTCTTCCATTCATTTACAATGAAAATCAATCATCATTGTAAGTATTCTAAACATGATTACAATCCTGATCTGAGTCTAGGAATTCTATTTCTTGCACAAAAACAAAAACTTGGGGTTATGCATTAACTTGAAAAACTCATGCATAAGATTAGGTGCTTAATAAAACTAATCATGTTTCCCATAGTTAGGAATTGCATCCTTAATTAGTATAAACATGTTTGCTAAAACACCCCATGTCAAATCCTTCCAAAAATTTCTCACAAGTAGGACAAATATTTTTTCGTCTCACATTGAGAATACAAAATCAAAACGTTATGTTTAAAACATCACTTGCATAATGTCTCTTGAATGCTAAAGGGAATACATAACCAATATGTATTTTCGGGTACATTCAAACGAAGCTACATTGAACTAGGAGCGTTTGGGTTATCTTTTGTTTTATAACAAAACTTGCATAAAACGATTTTGAAGCATCAAAATGAGTCAAGATAACCGCACCTCCACATTGTTTTCATATAGGCACACACTAGAACATCCACATTATAATAGTGGTTTACGTAAACTAAAATGTGAAATTTTGTTGTTCTAGGAATCATCATGCCTCCTCTAACCCACTACAACCACAAGGACACCATTAAGTACCTACCAAAACACCACAAAACCAAAGGCCTTACCCCAAACCAAGTAAACGTTTTCAAAGCCCTAGAAAAACACTATGTCCATGAGGGTAGAACCATTGACCCATCTTTCCTAGAAGGCACAAACCTTTACGCCGAATTTGCCACAATCAACTTTGAGTGTCTTTTGAATATCGACGAGCCTATTTGTCCTAGATTCATTCTAGAGTTCTATGCATCCTCCGTCCTCTCCACGGATGATTATGGTCATATGTCTATCAACTTTAGGGTTAGTAGTCATCAATACTCCTTCACTCTTGAGGAGTTTGCTCAAATCCTAGGTGTCCCAAACCGTGGTACTTGTCTCTATTCCGACTTACACTCTCTCTCAACTCTTGACAACCTCCAAGATCGTATCCATCCTTATGACACACCCCTTGTCTCAAAAGATGTACTCCATGACCACCTCTTTTTTAGGACCACCAACACTAGGAGAACCCGTTCGGGAAATGAGGTCGAAAAGGACCCATATGGAATGGAGATGAATGAACTCAAGCCCCAATTCAAGAAATGGGAGGAAGTCCTTAGAACCAATGTGATTAGCACAATAGGAAACCGAGATCATATCAACCTTTGCCTTTGCTACATGCTCTACTCCTTGTCCGTTAGGCAACCTTTCAACCTTGCCTACTACATAGCCAAGAGAATGGCCGACATTCCCGTGCATGGCACAACGGCTATGCCGTATGGAATGCTCTTGACCCGTCTCTTTAGGTCCATCTCACCCATTTCACCAACTCCAAATGGCCTTCGTCTTGACTACACTCTCATTCCACACACCTTTGTTCCACTTAGTGAGAAGAGAGTGTACAAAGCCCAAGGAAAACGTCCTCATCCTCCTACCTCATCATCGTCTTCCTCAATGAGTGAAGATGACAATTTGCCAACTCTAGGCTCCCACCTCTTGAATACCTATCCCAACTTTCGGATATTCCAAACGAATCGGTGGAGTTCAAGCAAACAAAGGGGATGTTTAAGAATCTTGGAAGATTCCTTGGAAAGCTCAAGAACAAGATTGACCGTCAATGAGAGCGGGTGTGTAGGAGTGTTTGGCACTAGGTGCTATTTGAACTAATTTGGTTGTTTAAACAATGCTTATGATGTACTTGTAGGTTGGTACAATGTTTGATACTATTTGGAACATGTTTCATCTAACTTTGATGCAGGAAGACAACTTTTAGCAAGTTGTCAAATTTTCAAGCTTATAATATTTTCACTAAGTTTAGTGAATATCGCTAGCCCCCGGTCAAAGTCATATGGTATGAGTGTTTGCATGTTCATTTTTTGCATTTTCTAACCAGATATGCATTATATTTTTGATTTTAGGAGTTTTCGAAAATTTTGAAAATCGTCTCGCGGGTCAAAAACGCGGACTGCCTATTTTTGGAGCTCTGGCGGATCTGGCGGTACCCAAAATTGGGTTCCGCCAGTGCAATTTCTCGGAATCCCAGAAACGGCCCAACGGACCAGACGTCACCCTCAAATGGGTTCCGCCTGTGTATTCTTAGAGTGCCGCCAGAAGCCTGCAGAATTTTTGTTTTTATTTTCAACAATTCAACATCCAAACACCAAAATCCAATCCTTTTAGGTAGAAACCCATTTCTTGCAATATGTTTAGCATAATAGGGTACTTCTTCTTCCATAAACTTAACCAAAACCATTTCCCGCCAAAATTCAAAATTTGCCATAACAACCTCAAGGACCTCCCACACATAAAGGAAGGAAACCTTTTAAAGGATCCTTGAAATTTCTGAGATTTATACTCCAACAAATCCACCAAAACCACTAAGCATTTAGTGCAAAACTTGTCTTCTCACTTCACCATTTTCACTGGATTGACTTCCATGATATGACAACCCACAATTAGTTTTCCAAATCATTAAAAACCTCCATTTTTGTATTGACTAACATCAAATCCAAACACTCCTTTCCACAATCCTTCAACACTATAAATTAAGCCATCCTAAACACTATCAAATCACACCTCCTTTCCACAATTTCTGAACTTCTAAACCATTTTTCACCATGACTAAGTCAACAATCACCTCTCAACCATCACGACCCATCCGGAAAACCGCCCGGATAAGTGTTAAACCACTATGGTCTAATCAACCCATCAACCTAAGCTCCTCATCTTCGGATGAATTCACCTCACCTAAAAAAAATGAACACTTTTTGAACCTTGCATCTCCATCTCCATCAACCAATGAACCAAATGAGCTCACTCTACCACCTACTAAATCACCCATTGACCCAACTCCACCAAGTGCTCCAACCCAACCATCCAAAACTTCATCACCATCACCATTACCCAAAATTGAACCTATGGAGTTATTTGGGTCTCCTCCCACATCACCACACCCTTTTGTCCAAGATCTAAATGATCTTCCACCAAGACCTTCACAACCACCACCTTTTTCACCAAGGTCAATTCTTGACCAAAATAAGCTTTTTAACCACACCCAACCACCACAACAAATATACCATCAACCCAAACTATTGTTGTTTCACCCCATCTACAATGACATCCATGGTCCTTTTTATGGAGAACCAAACTTTGAAAACCATGATCACCCAACTCCACCACATTCTCAAGCCCAAACCTTTGAATCTTTCTTTCCCTCATATGAGGATATACAAAGCATGGTTGAGAACCACCTCCATCAAGCAATGGAATTTCAAACCACCTTGCTTGACTCAATACCAAACCCATCATCCACCCAAGAACCACAAACCAACCAACCCTCAAACCAAGAAACCAAAAACAACCCATTTCCACCCACTCATCCCCATGTTTGCTCAAATTGTAAGCAAATGGGTGCAAGCATCAAAACGTTGCTTCACCAACTCCAAGATGAAACCCGGTTTGCATTCCAACACGTCATAGAACGTTTGGATGCTCTCTCCCACCCAAACAAATCCTAGACAACCTTTGGAGGCCGTTTGCCCTAATTTAGGAAACTAGGCTTTTATTTTTATTTCTTGGTTATTTTTTAAGTTTTTAGAAGTAGAAGAATACTTACCATTTCTTGTCCTTTGACTTTTTAAAGTCAAAATTTTACTTGGAATGCTATTTCTTTCTACTTACTTTCGTGCATTGTTGGTTGATCATTTTTATGTTGTCATTGTGGTTGCAATGTGTGTGGTAACTACAAACTTGATCACCAACTAACCATTTTTTTTGTAGGATCAAAATCCATGTTTCCCATCTTGGCACTCCTTTTAGGGGGAGTAACAAGCAAGGGGGAGCAGGTACTTTTTTCCGCTTCGCTACTCTACTTTTTGTTTCGACAAAAAGGGGGAGAAATATATTAAACTTTCAAAACTTAATATGATTTTCATAACTTAAGTAAAACAATTTTAATATTAATTTTTTTTAAGTCTTAAAAACCAAAACTTTGTGAGTTACTTAAAAACAAAGTTTATGTTTTGTCATCAACAAAAAGGGGGAGATTGTTAATACAAATATCGTCTAAAAACGTTATTTATATTTTACGATCTTCGCTAAGTTTTGTTAATGACAAATGTAAACTTTAGTTTCTAAGTAAAACATAATCTTAGTTTTAAAGACTTGCATAAACTAGACTTTTGCTACATTTTACATTTCATAAAACACAACACTTTTTATTTCTTAAAATAGAATTGTCACATCACATTTATGACAAGTTTTGTCATTATACATTTATGGAAAGTAATGTGTTTGACTTACTAAGATGTTGCTTGCAAGTTTAGTGTTTGACTTGATATTATGAGATGTGATATTGTTTGGTTTGCAAAGAGTAATGAGACGTGACCTTGTTTGGTTTGCAAGATTTATTGCAAAACCAACTGCAAGCCTGGCGGTACCCTGGGGTTACACGGGCGGAACCCTTCTGAGGGGTCCGCCTGATCCGCCAGACCTGCAGAAGGTTTTGCTATAAATACCAAGCCACAAGTTGAATTTTGGCTTATCACTTGACATCATATTTTACACACACATTCATTCTTTCATCTAACCTCTTAACATTTCATATGTGAAGTTTCTTTTTGTAGCAAAGAGATTCACGAGCTTACTAAAAGTAACAAGTATTCAACACAACGTTGCAAGACTTGTTAGCTTAGCATTGTGTATACTTGTATAGTTTACACTTCATTTAATTGTGTATTTTCAGTAGTGATCGGTTAGTATTTTAGTCCTCAAAATACAAAGTGTATCGGGAGTAGTTGTACCCTTGTAAAAGAACTAACGGGAGTGGTTGTATCCTTGGTAAAGAACTCGACATCTAGCTTTGTGTCGGTAAAAGTATAAGCGACGTATAAGGTTTTCTCCGCCGGTGAAAGGAGCTTGTTGACTAGTGAAAGTAACTCTCGAGTTGGATACTCGGGGCGTGGACGTAGGGCAAGGAAAAAGAGTCCTTGTAGCCGAACAACGATAAATACTCATGTTGTGGTTTGATCGTTTCTTTCATTTACTTGCATGTTATATATTGTGTTTATGTATATATCTTTAATCAAACGGAAAGTTTCAAAGCTAACTTAACAAGTTAAAAATATTTTAATCGGTAAACTATTCAACCCCCCTTCTAGTTTTCCACAATTCCTATAGAAGACTCGGTCACCTAAATATTGTAATAGCATTAAGTTAGCTCGTAGTTAGTTTAATTATTAATTAGATATTAGTTTAGTTTAAGTAACACCGTGGAAGAAGGACAGGTCTTTACTCACTGTATGTCTGATCCATAGCCCGGGTGTGGGCGTTTTTATTTTTTTTGTAGGAAACTATAAATACCCCTCTCCACATGTGGAGAGGGTTGGAGCTTCCATTATTCTTAATCTAATATCTTCATTTTTCTCTCTTTCTCTCTCTAGGAATATCTCCCAACTTCTTTCTCTCTCTAGTTTTCTTTCATACTTGAATCAATATAACCACAAAACCATACTAGTTATTATTGAGTATATGCTACAGTCTACGCCATAGTCTTCGTAGATGAGTGCTATGGCGTAGGTAGATGGTACCTCTACGCCGTAGTTAGTGCAGAATCCGCATACTTCAATAATTTTCACATTAATCCTTCCAAATCAGTGCCTTTTCATTCCTATGCTCATCTTTGCCTTGAAAACAGAATATAAACAAATAAAAGTATACATCCTAACATATTAACACAAAAGATGAGTAATCTAGGGGAAATTAACACTAAAATATGGGCATTATTTGATGTTATCACCAAGATTTCGATCTTTTTCTTATTTAATGTGTACTAAGTTCGCAACAGTTGGATTTGTCCTTTTTGGCCCGCCCCTTCTTTCTTTAATTCATCCTTAGAAACACCATCACCCTTTCTATTTCTATGCCTTTACCCATGAAAAAAATCTCACTGTAGATCGAGTTTAAAAGAAAATTATCAGTTTCATTCCAACTTTTCGACAAATAAAACACACTGCGTGTAAACTAATCTAACCTCATATGCCAAAAACAAGTACCTACTGCATCATTTCATCACACCAACTACATCATGCATAAAAACATAAACAAAAACACTTTTCGACACATAAAACACTCTGTGTATAATACACCATAATCTAAACGTATATGCCACAAACATGTATGTATCGCATCACTTCATGACACCAAATGAATCATCCATACAAACACTTTTCGATAAGTTATACACCCTACGAGTAGCCTAATCTAACCTTATATGCCATAGATAAGAACCTATTGCATCACTTCATCATTCTAAAACATATGAACACCTACTGCATCTCAGTTCAAATTCCATCGCATCACATATACTACCAACATACAAACACATTTACACACATAAAACAACCTACGCTTAGTCTATCTCATCCTTACACGTGACAACTGAATACCTACTGCATCTCATTTCAAATTCCAGTGAATTACATATATAATCAAGCATACAAACACATTTACACACATAAAATAACCTATGCTTAGCCTATTTCATCCTTACACGCGATAATTCAACCCCTACTGCATCTCAGTTCAAATTCCAGTGCATCACATATACAACCAAGCATACAAACATATTTACACACACAAAACAACCTACGCTTAGCCTACCTCATCCTTACACGCGACAACTGAATACTTACTGCATCTTAGTTCAAATTCCAGTGCATCACATATACAACCAAGCATACAAACAGATTAACACGCATAAAACAACCTACGCTTAGCCTATTTCATCCTTACACTCGACAACTAAACACCTACTGCATCTCAGTTAATTTTCCAGTGCATCGCACATATAACAAAGCATACCAAAAAGTTTACACACATAAAACAACTTATGCTTAGCCTACTTCATCCTTACATGCGACAACTGAACACCTACTGCATCTCAGTTCAGATTCCAGTGCATCAGACATAGAAACAAGTTTACACACATAAAACAACCTACGCTTAGCCTATTTCATCCATATACGCGACAACTGAACATCTATTGCATCTTAATTGAAAATTAGTGCATCACAGTTTCGTCATTACAAGTGCATCAGAATGTAAACTAAGTGCACCATAGTCATAAAGTCCAATTGAGATATTTTATCAAACACTTTGAATGTAACAATCATAAACATACACATACACACACTCTTGAATAGATTTGATAACCTACTTCATCATATTCAAAATAATGAACTTAAATTGATTTAAAAAATAATAATACAACAATATTTTATCAAACCAAAAGTAACAAAATGATACAGTAATAAAACTAGGGTTTATAAATCAACTTACAAGTACGTTTAACATGTGTAGATTCATCTTCACCTTCGTTAACCGAATGATGCGGTAACCATTTGATTGTGATCTGAAGGTTTAAGATGTGGTAAATGTTTTTAACGATTTGATTGATGAGATGATGCAATAATGATTCAATTAGAGAGAAATATGATGAAGATGTATGTTAATTTTTAGAAATAGAAAGTGAAAATTTTAAGAGAGAGAAAATGAGATCTAAGAAATGGTGAGGAATATAATGAATGGTTTGGTAAATGCGTTTTGTTATAGATATGCCCTTGAAGTTTACATTATTTACAAAAATGCCACCGCTCAATTTGATCTGGTCAAATATGATCCAATAGTTAAGATCTCTTTCTACACTTTTCATTTGAGTTAATTACATTTTTGGTCCTTGTGGTTTGACCAAATCAGGTTTGGTCCCCAAAACATTGAAAGTGCAGTGATAGTCCTTATTTTGAAGTTTGGTCCCCAAAACTTTGAAAGTGCAGTAATATATAATATAAGAGGGAGTTTTTTCAACAAAATAATATTAAACAATTAATAAAATACTATTTATGTGCTAAACAATAGGTTCTTGCCGGCTGAGAACTTACCCTGTTTTGGGAATCAAAAGGCCTAAAATGAGAAATAGGTAATTATATGTACACACTTTCCAATCTTTATTTAGTCACACTTTACTCACATAACCAATAACAAATAAAAAGAGAAATGATAGAGGGACCTAAACTTAAGCTTAAAACCAAGTGGCATCATCTTGATATGTGTAAAATAAGTGGGTATTTGTTTGCAGCCATTAAGATGGTGCCACTTAGTTTTTTAGGCCTAATTTTAGGTTCCTCTATCATATATATATATATATATAGAATTAAGATCAAATAAGAACTTTTTTAAAGTTGTAAAAATGAGAACCAACCAAAATCTCACAAATGACACTCAACTTAAAAGATAATAAAACATAATTAATTACAACTAAAATTGTTAAAGATTTGATGGGTTTCCTTATAAAAATTGACGTAAACTAAGTGATACACTTTGATTCAACGTGTAATATGTATCAAGGTTTAGTATTATGTATCAAGTTTTTAGTGGTTGTTGTGTATTAGGTGCATCAATTTATTTATAAGAAATTAGTTTTTTTGAGATTTTAATGTATATGTATCAAAATTTTAATTGTGTATCAGTAATCCGTTTCTCATGTATGAGTTGGTTATTATTCGATTTAATGTTAACTTGTATTAATATATAATATTTTAGTGCATCTTTGCTAAAATGGTTATGTATCAATGTTTTAATAGTATTTTAGAATAGTTCTCATTTTTTCAACTTTAATAAAGTTCTCACAATATATATATATATATATATATATATATATATATATATATATATATATATATATATATATATATATATAAGGTGAGGATCATGTACGTTTTTGTCTTTTAGTGCGGATGGTACGGACGAATATCAGCCCTCCATCTAGTCAACCATCTGAAAAAGGCGGAGTGGCAATATAGTAAATATCCCGTCTTTTTTTAGAATCGTTACTATCGTATTAGCTTTTTTTCTGAAAAAGATTCAAAAAAATCTGAAAAAATTATAAAAATAAAGAAGACAACAAATAATTAAGAATCGCTGAAAAAAATTTCAAAAAAAATCGTTTTCATCGTTAAAGGTAATATGATATTAGCGTATGATTTTGACTTTTTTACAAAAGTCAAGATCTGATCAAGATCAGATCTTGACTTTTGTAAAAAAGTAAAAATCAGATTCTGATATCACATAAACTTTTTTACTATCGTAATAAAAAAAGTCAAGATCAGGATCAGATTCTGATATCACATAAACTTTTTTACTATCGTAATAAAAAAAAGTCAAAATCAGATTCTGATGTCACATAAACTTTTTTACTATCGTAATAAAAAAAAGTCAAAATCAGATTCTGATATCACATAAACTTTTTTACTATCGTAATAAAAAAAAGTCAAGATCAGGATCAGATTCTAACTTTTTTACTATCGTAATAAAAAAAAGTCAAAATCAGATTCTGATATCACATAAACTTTTTTACTATCGTAATAAAAAAAGTCAAAATCAGATTCATAATATTGTTAATATCACGGTAGAACTCATAATATGGTTAATATCACGGTAGCACTCATAATCAAAAAAATAAAAATTCTCTCAGAAAAATCTGAAAAAATAAAAAAATGAAAGAAGATAACAATATTAAGAATCGCTCAAAAGGAAAAAAATTAAAAAAATCGTTTGAATGGTGATTTGGTACCGTGATAGTTGCGTAGATCTTGACTTTTTTACAAAAAGTCAAGATCAGATCTGGATTGAACGGCCTAGATCTATCCGCACGTCCGCACTAAAACAAAACATCCGCACGTGATCCTCATTATATATATATATATATATATATATATATATATATATATATATATATATATATATATATATATATATATATATATATATATATATATATATATATAATGCCTAAGCTACAATTAAACCTCACGCTCAAAGACGATTAAACACGCTAACTCTCGCGAATTAAACCAAAACTACCTGCTACAACGCAGCGGGCGCCCATACTTGTTATTTAGTTATAGTATATTTATTGACTATATTTTATTTTATAAATATGCTAAAATAATAAAAATTTTACTAGATGTTATTCATATTAAGATGTATCATATAAATTTGTAAATATATATTAGAGGAAATTGCATTTTTGGTCCCTAACGTTTGGAGAAATTGCATGTTTGGTATCTAAGGTTTGGAAAGTGCACTGGTGGTCCTCATTTAGAAGTTTTTGCTGCATGTTTGGTCCCTGATCATCATCAAATGACTAAATTGCCCTCGCTTTCTTCTTTTTCTATTTTCTTTTCAACTTTCTTACATAAATGGTCCCTGTGTTGTGCCACGTTTTACAAACTTAGTCCCGTTTTTTTTTTTTTTTTTTTTTTTTTTTTTTTTTCGAAATTAATTTTTTTTCTGAAATTTTTTTTAGAAAAATGATTTTTTTTTTCGAAATTAATTTTTTTAGAAAAATTAATCTTTTTAGAATTTTTTTTTCGAAATTAATTTTTCTAGGAAAATTATTTCTTTTTTCTGAATTTTTTTTTTCAAAAATTAATTTTTTTTAGAAAAATTATTTTTTTTTCAAAATTAATTTTTTCAGAAAATTTTTTTTTTCCGAAATTTTTTTTAAAAAAATATTTTTTTTTCGAAATTAATTTTTTCAGAAAAATTAATTTTTTTTCCGAAATTTTTTTTAGAAAAATTATTTTTTTTTTTGAAATTAATTTTTTCAGAAAAATTAATTTTTTTTTTTCCGAATTTTTTTTTAGAAAAATATTTTTTTTTTCGAAATTAATTTTTTTAGAATTTTTTTTTTTCGAAATTAACTTTTTTAGAAATTTTTTTTTCGAAATTAATTTTTTTAGGAATTTTTTTCCGAATTTTTTTTTTAGAAAAATTAATTTTTTTTTCAAAATTAATTTTTTTAGAAATTTTTTTTTCGAAATTAATTTTTTTTTTTAAATTGTTTTTTTTTCCGAATTTTTTTTTAGAATTTTTTTTTTAAATTAATTTCGTCAAAAAAAATAAGACAAAAATTTGTAATTTTTTTATTATTTTTTATTTCGGACAAAAAAGAAAAAAATGGGACAAAATTTTTGACCTTTCTTTATTTTTTTTTAATTTTTCGGAATGAATGGAAAAAAATGGACAAAATCAGGGAAAAAAACGTAAAAAATGGACGAAAACGGATAAAAAGGGAAAAAAAGGTAAGAAAAATGGACAAAAACGTAAGAAAAATGGATAAAAACGGACTAAAAACGAAAAAAAGCAAGAAAAACGGACAAAAACGTAAGAATAACGGACAAAAATAGATAAAAACAGACAAGAATGGAAAAAAAAAAAACGTATGAAAAACGGACAAGAACGTAAGAATAACAGACGAAAACGTAAAAAACGTAAAAAAAACCGTAAGAAAAATGGACAAAACGGATAAAACGGACCAAAACTGAAAAAACTTAAGAAAAACGGACAAAAACGTATGAAAACGGAAAAACATAAGAATAACGGACGAAACTGTAAAAAACATAAGAAAAACGGACAAAAACGTAAGAAAAACAGAAAAAAACGTAAGAAAAACGGACAAAAACATATGAAAATGGAAAAAAAACGTAAGATTAACGGACGAAAACGTCAAAAACGGACAAAAAATAAGATAAAAACGGATAAAAACGGGAAAAACGTAAAAAAAAACGGACGAAAATGTAAAAACCGGAAGAAAAACGGACTCAAGGACCATTTGTGTAAGCCTTGCGCAACACAAGGACGATTTGTGTAAGATGGACCATTTGTGAAAAAAAAGGACTAAATTTGTAAAGCCTTGCGCAACACCAGGACCATTTGTGTTAAAAACTGAAAAGGAATATAAAAAAAGAAAAGGGCAGGGGTATTTATGTCATTTGATGGAGACCAGGGACCAAAATTGCACCAAAACCTTCAAAATGAGGACCACCGTTGCAATTTCCAAACCTTAGAGACCAAACCTGCAATTTGGCCAAACTTTAAGGACCAAATTTGCAATTTCCTCTATATATTAGATAGAAAACTAAAAAATAAGTGTTTTTTTTTTTTTTTTTTTTTTTTTTTTTTAGCAAACAAAAATAAGTTAGAAAATGACAATAATTACATAAAACCTCATTTTACAAAAAAAGTTTATTTTTTTAAGGTTTTGTGATTTTAGCATTTGCGTTATTTTTTATGTTTCACATAATTTCTAAATTTTAATAAGCAACTAACACGTTAACGGTTACCCATTGCCTAGTGGCCGCTCCTTTGTCACGTGTAAGGTACATGAGTCAGCTCCTTGGATCCTCTTAACTAGGGATGGCACCCGTGGGTAATGGGCACGGGTACCTTTAACCCATCACCCGCCCACGTAGTTTTTTTCTCACCCATCACCCACCCGTCACCCACCAATTGGTACAAATTTCTACCCATGCCCTTACCCGCGGGTATTTGTTGCCCATGGGTAAACCCGTGGGTTAGTGTTATGCAACAAAATTATAAAACGATGATATAAAAACTAACTATGAAACTGCGTAATAAGATACCAATCAATTTGTCAAATACAACTTTGATTATTTGATCTTTCATACAATCTTTTTAGTCTTGAAACTCAAATAAACTTTTAGATTAATGTGTTTTTTTTAGACTTGGTGGTAACTGTTAAATGTATATCTGTAACATCATAAATATTTTAATTAGTATAATTAATTTTAACATGGGTTTATGGGTACACCTACCGGTATCTTGACGGGTATACCCATGGGTATTTTAAATGGGTATCATGGGTTTACCCGCGATGGGTATGCCTCACCCGTCACCCGCCCGCCACCCACTGATGGGTAAAGATTTTCACCCACAACCCACCCGTGGGTGAAAATTGACGCGTTTACCCACCCATTTATGACGGGTACCCGCGGGTTGTGGGTTTTTTCTCGCCCATTGCCATCCCTACTCTTAACCCATCCAGAAAGCATACATTGTACGCCAGCTTTTAAACAATTAAATTATTCTTAGCTGTCACGTTTCTTTTTTCTATGAAACTTTTTTCCCGCCCAACATTTCCAAAATTGCCCATATCCGTTTCGAATGCCACCTTCTTACAAACTTTAAATCAATGAGGTCATTTTCGTCCATTATTTTATCACATAACGTTCAAATTGCTGTAAGTGAGCTGTACAGTACTACAGTAGTTTTGTCTTTACTACAAGATATTCTAATAAAATTTCTTAATGACAAAAAAAAAAAAAAAAAATAGTATGGAGTATGAGAAGGAGTTGTTAAGCGAGCCACAAGTGGGAGTAGTACCGAATGGGTGACCATCCGGGAAGTCCTCACTTGTGGTCCACTTGTGGACCATATGTTCCGGAGATATCAGGCAATGAAGAGGAGAACCTGTAAGCCATTAGCTGCGCAGGTTCGAATCCAAGCCGGCCCCGGTTTTCATCCGGCCATTTCTTCAGCGAGTAATCTCGTGTGGAGGCGGTACGGTTTCCGGGCGAAAGCCGTTTAAATCCCCACTGCGCCAGCGTGGGCCCGGTTCAGACAACATAGTCTGGGTATGTGGTGGATGAGGGCCTGCTATTTGGCATGTGCGACTCTAAACCATATATAAAAAAAGTCACCTTTCAAAAAAAAAAAAAGTATATATGGATAATGATAAAGTCGAGCTTTATTATCATTTACTGTATTTTTAAGTTTTGTACTATTAAAAAGTACTGACATCATTTAAAGAATCAATAATAAAATCTAACTATCTTATATTTAGGCCTACTAAATATAGAAATACTTAAAATTAAGCATTACAAATTTTAATGCTAAAAGTACAAGTAATATCAATATAATTAGGCATTTAATACATACAATTAGACATTCACAAGTTTTGTAGCAACATGTACATGCCACTTTCGGCCATTAATGGCCTAAAAATTAATGCAAACCTTAAAATTCAACATTGCACATTTTAATGTTAAAGGTACAAGTAATATCAGGGCATGGATACACCTACCCACCGGGTAGTTTACCCGGATGAGGTGGCACTGATTCATTGAGAGAGAATGAATAATATTCTCCTCTTTCCTTCAACAAATCATTAATTGTGTTTTTATTATGTTTAAATTTATAGTGGGTAGACTACCCTATGAGTAGCTTAAGTTTTCTCCGTAATATCAACACAATTATACATTTAGTGCCTTAAAATTCAGCATTACAACATTAAATTAAAACATAATTAATACTTCTATTAAAACACTCTATTACTTAAAAATATAATGAGTTATTCACATTGTACAACCAGTTAAAAGCATAGCTATCAAATTAATTACAACCAATTAAAACACCCCTTATTATAAAGTACGATAAAATTTTCACAAGGTACAATCTAAACAAGCTACAACATAATCCAAAATATAAAATAATTAAATACACTAATTAATGTTATTTTTAAAACACCCCTAAAATGAAAAATACATGCTATTATACATATTGTACAAACTAATAAAACACACAAAAGTTTATACAATCTAACAAGTTGATGGTACATATAGTTTTGAAAACCAGACCGGATCACGGGTTCAACCGGGAACCGGTGTCGCCACTGGTTTGGCTAGCCAATAAAAGCCATCCGAAAATGAACCAAAGAGAACCCTGTTGAAATCGATACAAACTTGTGAGACATGCCTCATCGGGATCTATTTATCCGGTTAATTGTCACAGAGTACCCGCCGCTGCAACGTGCGGGTACCCTGCTAGTATATTAATCAGAGGTTAACGATAAGAACATACAAATATCTAAAAGATTGTTTTTTTTTTAAACAATATACTTTCTCCGTCTCAAAATTGTTGTCAGGAGACAAGAATTACAAAATTTAATAAAAGTGGGTCTACTTTTGTTTTCAATCACTCAAAGAAAATATTCTTCTACTATATTATCTAGTTTTTACCTTAAAAAAAAATGGACAATTAATTTGAGATATACCAAAATGGAAATTTGGACAATAATTTTAAAATGGAGGTAGTATATCTAACAATATATATAATTCATTAGTTTTTAAGCCCAAAACAAGTAAAATATATATAATTCATTAGTTTTTAAGCCCAAAACAAGTAATTCTTTTCTTGAAACCTATATATAAAACATTGTTTTTTTTACTTATTTTACTTTTAGCTCTTAGCATAAAATGGTTTCATACTATATTTGTCATAATCAATTTCTTTTCTTAAGCCTAATAAAAAAGTCATTGTGGGAGCATATTGCATAAGAAAACAAAACACAAAATTAGCAAAAGTGAAAATTCATGGATATGCCTACACAAGAACCAAAATACCGTGTGGGAGCAAGTTACAGCTGTAGGTTCTTCCTGCCTGCTAAGCAAAGACCTTTTTCTCAACACCCCACTTCTTTATTACACTAAAAAGTAAAAATCATAAAACACAAAATTTAAAGACAATTAATTCAATTGTATAAATACCCCCATTACTCACTTGTATCCTCACTACAAACTCAAACCCCACTTCCATCTTTTCTCTCAACAACCGTCACAAAACAATGGCGACTACTCGTTGTCTTATTAACATTCTCATCATATTTTCCATTTGCCACATCTCATTTGCAACGAGACGACTCACCGAGTTAGTCCACGACTCAACCAACCTTTTACAATACCACAATGGTGCACTCCTTACCGGAGACATCTCAGTAAACTTCATCTATTATGGCAACTTTAAACCGTCGCAAAAAGCTATTGTGACCGATTTCATTACCTCACTTTCAAGCACCTCATTAAAATCACAAACCGAACCATCTGTTTCCACATGGTGGAAAACGACTAAAAAATACCAAGCCAAATCAACCAAATCACTTAAACTAAAACTCGGTAAACAAATATCTGATGACAAATATTCCCTTGGAAAATCGCTAACAGACAAAGATATTGTCGCGCTAGCTTCCAAGGGAGAGACACATAATGCTGTTAACATAGTGCTAACAGCATCTAACGTGTTAGTTGATGGTTTCTGTTCCAGCAGATGCGGGTCTCACGGCTCAGGCTCAGCACCCACATCTGCTAAAACAGTAAAAGGCAAAAACTATAAATTTGCCTATATCTGGGTTGGTAACTCGGAAACTCAGTGTCCTGGCCAATGCGCTTGGCCGTTTCACCAGCCGATTTACGGACCACAGGCTGCACCACTCGTCGCACCCAACAACGATGTGGGTGTAGACGGGATGGTGATTAACCTAGCTGGTTTGTTGGCTGGTACTGCTACGAACCCATTTGGAAACGGGTATTACCAAGGGGACGCGGATGCACCGCTGGAAGCTGCATCCGCTTGTCCCGGAGTTTATGCTAAAGGAGCTTATCCTGGGTATGCAGGGGACTTGTTGATTGATTCGACTACTGGTGCAAGTTACAATGCACATGGTACAAATGGAAGAAAGTATTTGTTGCCTGCTTTATATGATCCATCTACTTCAACTTGCTCCACATTGGTTTAGATGAAAAACTATGTAGTATAGCACTAGCTAGAGGAAAAAGCTTAGAATTATGTAATCATTTATTCATTTATTATATTTTATTGATATTGTTCTAGTGGATAATATATTGAATTTGTTCTTTGGTTAAATTTCTTTTTTAAAAGCTCTTGGTGTGACGATTTAAAACCGTATGGAACAGATAAAAGTTGAGGTGATGTTTGTAGAAAAGATAGCTATAGCACATGAATTTAAACAACAACGTTAATAACATGTCTCTAACATACAAATATTTTACTAGTAACTGTTTTCCCGAATTGATTTGTAAATTGTTAGCGATAGGTTCTATTTTGAGTTTTTTTTGTTCTGCTCCTTTCTCCTTTATTCGGCTTGACTTCTTTCAAAGTGGGGTCTAATGATTTCACATGTTTGTTTGCAGTCTAATTATGGGAGTTCCAGTTAGAGAGGTGCATAAAGCCCGGGACAGGTTGGGCTGGTTGGGCTTGGACCGGGCCGAAAAACTCGGACCTAAAAAGGCCTGGGTTTTGACCAAAATATTAAGCTTATTTCGACCCAAATGTTTTGGATTGGGTTGGACCGGGCTTAGCCCGTCTCAATACGAAACAACATTTATCTAAAGAACAAATAATAAGATCTCAACCATCCATCTATTTTAAATCTAAAGGTGTAGATTAATCCTCATTTTAATATTATTAATTATTGAAGGGCAGTTTTGTAATGTCATAAACTAAATACATATCTGCTCTTTAACTCACATAACCACAAGTTACAATCTAAAATCCAAAGTATTCAAACATCAGGCTCAACACGATAATAAACGACGATCGGAATGTGATTTAAACGCCAGTGAGATTGCAGTACTTCGTAAATTGATTGTCGCCATTGCAGGTTAACGGCGCGTGGTGTGAACGCGAGTGGTGGAGTTGTTGTACTAGATGCGCATGCAGGCAGGCATGGGTTGAATGAAAGTGTGAAAGGTTTGTTTATGAATGTGAAGTAAACTGGACTTTGACTGGGTCGGTGGTGTTTGGATCTGGAAATGTGATGGTTTGTGATTTGGTTTGAGGGGTTGTTAATGAATGTGATTTGGTGTAGTGTTAGAGGTGTTTGTTTTATTTTATGAAGAAGGATGATCAAGATCTAGGAGTTGGTGCCTTTTTGGATAACTGTATCAAAATTATCAAGTATTTCAATAGCATCAAACCAATGCCTCATATTGTTTTCGATAAATGTTAAGTTGTTAACCCAATTGCATTTATGCACCTGAGGGCGGAGATCCAAATGATTGCAGGATATTAACGATGTGTACACTGTTAGGGAAAGAGAATATAGATGGGATGATGGAATTGAAAAAGTGGGTGTTGGACTGTTTAGGGTCAAATGAGGATATAAATGTCAAAAGAACATTAGTATTAAGTATATGCAGCAAAAAAATGTCGCGGAAATAAATATTGCTTCACATCATGGATTGTAAAGCTGGTTGAGGACTGCAATTAGAGGTAACAAAATGGGTGCGTTGTGTTTAGGCCAAAAGCTTTTACGAACTATTTTACGAATCCCGTGGGATTTCTTTACGAATCCCATGGGATTTTTCTGGACGGATTTTTTTTTTAAATCTTCTTTTTACGAATCTAATGGGATTTTTTTACGAATCACGTGGGATTTTTTTTGATTAAAATTTTGAAAAAAAATTTCGTCGAATCTCATGGGATTTTTTTACGAATCCCGTGGGATTTTTCTGGACGGAAATTTTGAAAAAAAAAAGTTCGTCTTTTTACAAACTTTTTTACGAATCCCGTGGGATTTCTTTACGAATCCTGTGGGATTTTTCTGGACGAAAAAAGAATCTTTTTTTACGAATCCCATGGGATTTTTTTACGAATCCCGTGGGATTTTTCTGGACGGAAATTTTGAAAAAAAATTTTGTCATTTTACGAATCCCATAGGATTTTTTTACAAATCCCATGGGATTTTTCTGGACGGAAATTTTGAAAAAAAAAAATTCGTCGAAAGTATATAACAATGCATATCAATAGAAAGATGATTTAATTCTCGTCGCGATGATATATTTTTCGTAGCTTGAAAATTTACCGTTTGCAAAAAATGTTGTTTTAAAAATAATGTAGAAAATGGGTGTTTATATTAAATGAGCTAAAATTGTGAATCCCATGGGATTCTTTGGTGCATCCCATGGGATTCAGTATGAATCTCAAGGGTTTCATTATAAATCCCATGGGATTCTTTAGTGCATCACATGAGATTTTTTAAATGATTAAAATGAGAAATATAATATTTACGAATCCCGTGATTTTTTAAATGACTAAAAACGAAAATTAGCAATGGATCTTTCAGTATATAACTCAAAAAGACAAACAAAAGGTATCATAAAAATTAAAAACAAATGATTTTTTTATGAATCTCGTGGTATTTTTTTACAAATCCCGTAGGATTTTTCTGGACGAAAATTTTGAAAAAAAAAGTTCGTCTTTTTACGAATTCTGTGGGATTTTTTTACGAATCCCGTGAGATTTTTTTACGAATCCCGTGGGATTTTTTTACGAATCCCGTGGGATTTCTTTACGAATCCCATGGGATTTCTTTACGAATCCCGTGGGATTTTTCTGGACGGAAATTTAAAAAAAAATCATCTTTTTACGAATCCCATTAGATTTTTTTACGATCTTGTGTGTTTGCAAATAAAAAATGAGTTTTAAAATGAGATATGAATATTTATAATTTGATGATATGAAGTTATGAACCATTCTGGTTACTACAATAATAATCATATTGAACTTTTTTTTTACTTGTAATTACTAAACAAATCATATGTGATGCACACCAAAAAATCCCATGAGATGCATAATGAATCCTTTGAGATTCATTGTGAATTATGATTCACAATGAATCTCATAGGATGCACCAAAAAATCCCTTGTGATTTCATACAGAATCCCATGGGATGCACCAAAGAATCCCATGGGATTTATACTGAATTCTTTGTGATTATCGATAAGATAAATCATACAGAATCATGTGGGATTTTTTTAGGAATCCCGTGGGATTTTTCTGGACGTAAATTTTGAAAAAAAAAATTTACGAATCCCATGGGATTTCTTTACAAAATGATAGAAAAACTTAATATTTAACACACATGAAAAAAGTAATCGTAATTATTTTATGAAAATGATGTCAATCACTAAATATTATATTTCTCATTTTAGTCATTTAAAAAATCTCATGTGATGCACTAAAGAATCTCATGTGATGCACTAAAGAATCCCATGAGATTTACAATGAAACCCTTGAGATTTATACTGAATCTCATGGGATTCACAATGAATCCCATGGGATGCACCAAAGAATCCCATGGGATGCACCAAAGAATCCCACGGGATTCACAATGAATCCCATGGGATGCACTAAAAAATCTCATGGGATTCATACTGAATCCTTTGCGACTTATCGTCTTTTTACGAATCCCGTGGGATTTCTTTACGAATCCCATGGGATTTTTCTGGACGAAATTTAAAAAAAAAAAAAAAAAAAAAAAATCATCTTTTACGAATCCCATGGGATTTTTACGAATCCTATGGGATTTTTCTGGACGGAAATTTTGAAAAAAAAAAAATCGTCTTTTTACGAATCCCATGGGATTTTTTACGAATCCCATGGGATTTTTTTGGACGGAATTTTGAAAAAAAAGTTCGTCGAAAGTATATAACAATGGATATCTATAGAAAGATAATTTTTTTCTCGTCGCGATGGTATATTTTTCGTTGCTTGAAGATTTACCGTTTGCAAGATATGTTGTTTTTTAAAAAAAAAGTGGAAATTGGGTTTTTATATTAAATGAGTTAAAATACCAATTTTGCCCTCTCTTTGTTATTTTTTGATTTAATCTTAGCCATTAGATGAATGGTGGATGGATGGTTGAGATTGTCTTATTTGTTTTTTAAGTGATACTTGTTTTGCATAGATCTCATCATACATTACTCAAAAATAACAAAAACAAAGTTACATATTATAAACTAGTTATAATACCCGCGCACACGTGGGTTTTTTTATTTTATTTTTTGAAAATAATTATTTAAAAATTTTAATCCTATTGTTAATTGCATCTTATCTATATTTTTTGAATTTATCTTCTACTCGTGTTATGAATAAATATAAAATGTTACCTAATAAGAAAATATATATATTTTTTAAATATCTTATCTATATTTTTTGTATTTATCTTTTACTTGTGTTATGGATAAATATAAAATGTTACTTAATAAGTAAATAATCTTTTTTTTTTTAAATATCTTATCTATATTTTTTGTATTTATCTTTTATTTGTATTATGGATAAATATAAAATGTTAATTTTTTTTTTTAAATAAAATTATTACTAAATAAAGTATGAATTGATTTTTTTGAAATGAAAAATTCCCAATAGGGGTTTTGTTTTATTATATAAAAGATTAGCATATTAATTGCTCAATATCTTTAACAACAAAGCCCGGGTTTCTGGGCATTTTGTCGGGCTCTTTGGGCTTTTGGCTTAGCCCAGGCCGGACAAGGCCCAGGCCCCAGGCCAGACCGGGCTTCGGGCTGACATTTTCGGGTTGTGCTTTTTCAGGCTTTTTCGGCCTGGGCTCAGGTTTTAACCCATCTGTGCATCTCTAGTTCCAATGGAGAGTTGTACTATTTGTTCCTTTACCAAGGTTTTTCTCACTATGTTTAACTTATGAATGTTTTTTAAAGAGGCAGTCTTTACTGGTTATCTTATGCTCCATTGATGACGTTACTGGATTGGTGTGGATGTTATGCCAAGAGCTTTTATGTTTATCTTTAGTTATCGGTTATCGTTTGTAGTCTGTAGCTAGAGTAGTTTGTGTTTATTGCATGTCATAAACACATTTTTATAAGCGTTTATCAAGCTTTGCTTGAGTTTAATCTGGTATTTCAGTCATATTCCATTTGTACTTAATTTTTGTGATTAATACTAGTATATTTTATCGGGGTAACCCTTTACACACACACACACACACACACACACACACACAAAAAAAAAAAAAAAAAAAAAAAAAAAAACTTTTACAGAGTGTTGTTGAAAGGAGTACTCTTGAGTTACATTCCACTTAGACATGTGTAGAGTAGTTTTTCTTTCTGGTCGTCGCATCTTGCATTTTGAGTTCCTTATTCGACAAATATTGCATGATAAGGTCAGACGTAATAAGGGGTGGATAAGGATGCGTTGTCCTCCTACCCCAACATCATGACTCAACGTGAAAACAAGTTGTTCATTTTCTTTTGTAAGAGTCGGTTTGCTCAAAACCGAGTTATAAATTTGGTTGTGTGTAGGGGTGTCAAAAAGGCCGACCTGACCCGAACCCGAATTTGACTATTCGGGTCGGATCAACTGGGTTCAAAACTATATTCGAGTCAAATCCTCCGACTGACCTGAGTTTGATTTTTTTTTCTTTCTAATTTTTACGTACTTTCAAGTATAAACACTAAAAGTGTTTAATTGTTAAATGACCTAGACTCGAACCCGAGTTGACCCGACCCGAATTGACCCGAACCTGAGTAACCTGAGTTTTAAACAAGGAAGAGTTCAACTATTTTTTTTCATTCAATGATGTTTGTTTAAAACTATCGAATGCAATAATTATGTATTTTTTTCTTTGGATTAAAAGCTCTGAGTACAAGTTTAGTAAACCAACTCTTCCTAGATAACCTTGAGATATTATCAAATCTAACATCTTAAACCAAACATGATTAGTAAATATAGTCATATTCGTTCCCTCATATCAAACCCGTAATCCAAACGCACCCCAAACTATTATACACGCAAATATTGCTATTATGTATAGTCTGACTACCAAACCCGCGTTTGCAACACTTTAAAGTGATAACCTTGCTTGATAGTGAAAGATCTACTCGTCTGTTTTAAGTCCCACCAAAAGTCGGTTGATGAACATCACTTCTTGTTTGTTCTAGAAATGGAGCCCCTTGCCTTAATTTCTAAATAGAATCAACATAAATGCAAAACGCTAGAAGGATTCCTCACTTTTGAAATAATATAATATCTCCATTTATATTTTCAAATCGAAAAGGAAAATGTTTCCATTTTGTGAACCAAATATATTTATTATTAAAATTTTGGTATTTGTTAACCACAACTTTACTACTCCCTCCGTCCCATTATAAGTGTCCAGTTTGACTTTTCTTGGTCTTTCTTATTTAACTTTGACCTTAAATAATTTTATTTTTGTTATATAATACTTGATGAAAATTATATCAATGAAAATACGTTTAAAATCCAATCCATTCATATATTTTGCATCAAGTATTATATAACACACATAAAAGTATTCAAGGTCAAAGTTGAACAAGTTAGACCGTAAAAAGTCAAACTGGACACTTATAATGGGACGGAGGTAGTAGTTTTGTTTAAGGGTGCTTTTAGTTTGTTACAAGAAATCACTATATATAATTATATGTTGGATTTAAATAAAGATATCATTGTTGATATTTTTTGGTTTGTTAATATGATATGATATTTGATTTCACAAAATAAACCATTTATTAATTTTTTTCAAGTATAATAAAATAAAATTGAACAAAGTTATAATTTTCAAGATCATTTATTATATATTTTATACTATGATGAAAATTAAATATACCAAAGGGACCATAACAAATCCTTAAAAAACACTTGTCTTCTCACTTCTCACTTGAATGGTTCTATGAGTTTAAATCATAGTTTGATTGTAATAGTAGTAATCCAAACATTTGCAATCCCTATCATAATTATTCCATGATTTCGATATACATGAAACGAACACACCTTAAATAAAGTGTTTGGACTAAATTACCTATATGAACTAAATTACCTCTTAATAATCCTTAGGGGGTTGGCAATGCACCACTCACCCCAAAATACCTTCACTCAGAAACAACCAATCCTCTTATGCCACATCACCCTCTCACTTTTCCCTTCACTCACTCATTTTTTGTTGGCATCACATCACTCACCCTTCACTCACTTCTTTATTTTTTTCCTTTTTCTTTTTTAAATTCTATTAAAAACTAAAACTCATTAAAATTAAAATAAACATTACATATTTTTATTACAAGTCTAAAATTCCATTAAAACTTAAAAAGCGTTACATAATATTATTAAAACTATAAAACTAAACTCCTACAAACTACATGGCCACCCGTATTGTGCACAAATCTGACGTTTCTTGTTGATGACGAATTGCTTAAAAGCCTCGTCTGGGATAATATCGTGCGGATCCATAACGAACCTCATGTCACGATTCATCACCTCCCCATCAAGAAATTTGAAATACTCGTCGTCCTTTTTCTTTTGCACCTCCAATTGTTGCTGCATTAAACTTCTCTTTTCGGCTGTGTAACTTGCAAGAGTATCACGCATCGAGCTTCGGCTTGAATCTTCAGAAATCGTCTTTTTTTTGCCTTTCGATGGACGTGATGGAGTTGGGTTCTCGTTGAGGTTCGGTAAGTCACAGTCGAAATCTTCTACGGTTATTGGCGTGTCACTTGTTGGCGTTTGAGCGCTACTTGACTCCGACGACTTTCTTTTCTTGCTTGCCCCCGTGGATTCCGCAGTCTGATTAACCACCGGTTGTTCTTGCCACTTTCGTTGATCTTTGAGGATGTGCCACGCTTTGGTATGCGCGAAAGCTTTGTTGTATTGTTTTTCAAAATCGAGTTGGCTCTCTCATAAACTTGAAGATCGTTCAATCCACTTTCTCTCAAACGGTTCTACAAAAAAAAAAAAAAAAAAAAAAAAAAAAAAAAAAAAAAAAATGTATATATGAAACAAACATTATATATTCGAACAAAAAAAAAACATGTATATATGAAACAAACATTATATATTCGAACAAAAAAAAAAAAACATGTATATATGAAACAACAATTATATATTCGAAACAAAAAAAATGTATATATACTCGAAACAAAAAATATATATATATATATATATATATATATATATATATATATATACCGCTTGTATGTAGTAACCGTTGAACGCAGCGATCATTTGATGCATAGGAGTCCATTTCGAGTTCAACATATGATAAGTACGTTCGGTTCTCGGGACAAGGCTTTGAAAATGCATTAGAATTCGCCTCAAAAATCCCATCTTTGTTTGGCGGTCGCCAACAACTTTGTCCACCGAAACTTTGATCCAAGACTTAGCTAACGCCTCTTCCTTATCGGGCGTCCAAATTTTAGAGGGTTTTTTTTCCACTTTTAGGCCGCGACACCTCTTGGACTTGTTCCTCTTCTTCATCATTTTGTTATGTCTCGGGTACCACATCAACATTTTCATAATATTCATCATCATCTTCATGAATGGGTAATGGTTCACTCACCCGTTCATGCCTTTTTTGTTGGTTATAACGTGGCTCATACGGGTTATAGTTAGTAGGATTTTGCGGTGGGGGTTGTTGTGGGGGTTGTTGTGTATATTGATAATCAAACGGTTCAAAGTTTGTAGGAATTTGTGAGAGGGGTTGTTGGGTGTATAAAAATGGTGGAGATTGGGGTACATTTCTGGTCGGTAACCGGGTTGTGACGAACCATCGTGACCGGTTTGTGATTGAACTCGAGGACGAATTGCGCCTCTCGATCCACTTCTTGATCCACGAACATTTTTTCTCGGATCTCTATTTTTTCTTGAATCCATTTTGTGCAGCATATTTTTTTTTTTTTTTTTTTGGGGCAGCGTATGTTTTTTTTTTTTTTTTTTTTTTTTTTTTTTTTACGGATTGTTTTTTTTTTTGTTGTGTGTTCACATTTGCAAAGTGAAATGTATATATATACACTTCAAAAAAAACTATCCGTTTGTACCATTAACTCCCCCAATGTTCAAAATCTTAAATGCATAACGTTCATATTTGGTTCGGTAAGCTTCACCGAAAAACAACCTCCCCGTGCGGTAAGAAGGGGAGGGCGGCGGTGTTCCCGTGCGGTGGGGATGCCGCACCGTGCCTCCCCGCACCCATTGCCAACCCCCTTATTAAACTTTTAATATCACGCTTAATAAATGAAAAAAATGGTCAACTTACAAAGTCACTTTAATAAGCTTTTAAAAAATGCCACTTTTAATAAATGAAAACTTTGTTAACTTACACAATCAACTTTTAAAAGTTCTTATAAATATTTTTTGTTTCTAAGAGGTCCAAGTATGGTGTGTTATGTCTCAAGCCACATTAATGGCGCGCCTCAACGGTGCGACAACTACGCTGAAAGTGGGCTGGTCGTTATGACGTCGTAGCCACCAGCGTATGCTATAGGGTTTATTTGTTATTTTGTTTTAGTGGGGTATATGTGGATTCATGACATCACTTTTACTCCATGGGATCACATTTGTACAAGAGAGGGCTGTTTTGATATCATGGGCAAAAAGTGCTGAGGTGACACAACTTTTGCCCATGGCATCACTTCACGGCACCAACCGTACCTAACGCTCTAACTCATGAATTTTTTTCTCACAGTGACTACAGTTAAACACGTACATTTTGCATCAAGAGTCAAACTATCGTAAGTATAATTTTTTACTGCTATACACCGTCGCTTTGTATAGATATTCGTCCATTATTGTAATAACAAAGTTTTACACTAATATGATCCAAGTTTTATTCTTATGCGGAGTTTTTCATTAGCATGTTTATGAATGAAATGATGGATAAGATTGTGTAATGCTAAGTTTATAATTAGATACATTGACCATATTTGAAAATATCGGTATTACTTGATAACAAAAATAACACTCTTGACTAAATTAAGTCAAGCTAAGCAAGTTGAGTAAATATTCAACTGGAGCTTACATATTAGAATTCTCTGCTCGTTAAAGTCATCAACCTCATCAAGCTTTACTGGCGACGAAGATAGGATTTTAATATCTGGTGGGCCAAAATAGTTTCACAAATTAAAAACACGTTTAGAAAACATATTATATTAGTCACTACATTAACGAGATGAACTTCCTTGCAATTTGGTCTGTTTAAGTATTTATTTGTGGGCTGGTTGGGTTCTTTGAGTCTCCTCCGCTCTTGGTATCATCAAGCCTTTCAGATGCCTGCTAAGATGTAATAAACACATTAACCTCGCCCTGGGTGTGACCCTAGGACCAAGCTCTAATGTGAGAATAAGTATAGGATTTACCAAGAGGTATAAATAATAAATGTAAGTGAGAGTGCAGTAAATACTGTGGGAGACGGTGAACACTTTTATTTATAAAATCAGATTATAATAAATAAATAACAGAAATTAAAAAACAGAAAATTAAATACAGACAGAATGGAGTAGAAGCAGAAGACAGACACTATATATAGCGTAAATAAAAGAAAGCAGTAAAAGTCGTGGAACGAGGCTCGTGTAAACACGATTCCCTTAAAACAGATTCGCCGTCTGTTTCCCAGGGTACAACGTCCAAAGCTGTTGTACAGCCGGACTTGACTTACTTGCCTGAAAGGTCACGGAAATCTTGCGTGTTTCTGATCGACGAGAGTGCTGGAATACGTATGGTAAAGAGCAGCGTTTTTCTGTGTCCCAAAACCGAATGAGATGGGTTTAATTTATAGGGAATACTTGTCTTGGTCACCAAGACAGAATTTCTATTAAACTTTAACCCGATTTGCAAATCTGTTATTCAATAAACACGATTTGCATATCTTTTATTTACACAACAATATATTCTGTAAACTTTGTCCACAAGTTTGAAATCTATTCCTAAAATAGACTTACAGAAACTGGAAAGAAAGACCCCCGAATCTGCAGCAAAAAGATACGCACGTAGGCGAGATTTCGGTGCTGCATTCGTGTCCGCAGGTCGCGCGGGCTCGCATGAGTTCAGTAGCTTCGAACTCATTTTGGTCCAGAAATCCCACAATCTGCACCCCCCCCCTGCGCGCGCGCACGTAGGAGTGGGAGCATAGCTCACCTAAAGGAATTTGGAAGCAAATACCAACTATTCCTTATAAACAAGCATTCACTTCTTGTTTTGGGCGATGTGGGACTTTTCCAATTTTGTGTTTCACGTGCCTCACTTTGAGACACGATATCTCATTCATCTTAGCTCTATTATGGACATACTTTAGCTTGTTACGAAGCTCTCTTGGAGGAGAACAAAACGCCACCAAGAAACATAAATATATATAACATATACATACATTAAATTATGTCCAAAGTTTTACAAAAACTCATTTTGTAAACCATTTTTCCAACAATCCCCCACATGAATGGAGATCGGTCGAAAACATACGAAAATTTCCGCGAAATTTCTGCGGTTAAGTCTTGCATAGGATAGGTAGGTGTGACCCTTTGAACCTTCCCTTGTGAGATGCACTTAGTCTCCTAGATCTGAGTAGACGCGATGTCCTTGAACTCAACATCTGTTTACGTAGACGACAATACATACTCACACAAGACTCTCCCTGACAATGTCAAGTCCTCATAGTCGTATTCGTTATGGTCATGAATACTAGCCTGGTTCTGCAAGAGCTCTTAGGAATTGCGCCCCCACAATTCCCTTCGAAGCGACCCCACTTCTCTCCCACATAGGTGATTTCATCTTGAATCATTAAAAACATATGTTTTGTGATTTCGTCTTGAATCATTATGCTTTATGATTTCATCCTGAATCATTAAAGCCATATGTTTAACCTCTCAACAAGTCACATCTGTTATAGGAATGGACTAGGAAGTTACAATATATAAGTAACTCCCCCACATTGACATGACTTACCCCACATTTCTATGATTAGGTTGTCCTATTGAACCCAGATCTTGGGACCTCTAGTCAACTGGGTTAGGTTTTCCTTCATAGAAACTCATTCCTTCAAGGGCTTTAGTCCCATTCCTTTAGAAGACTTACTAACTAACTCTCTGCTTAAGCCTTTCGTAAGCGGATCCGCGATGTTATCCTTTGACTGCACATAGTCAATTGAGATAACTCCTGTTGAGAGTAGTTGTCGTATCGAATTATGTCGACGACGGATATGTCTGGACTTTCCATTATACATTATGCTATGAGCTCTGCCAATTGCCGATTGACTATCACAATGTATACTAATGGCCGTTACCGGTTTAGGCCACCTTGGTATGTCCTCTACGAATTGACGTAGCCATTCCGCCTCTTGTCCGCATTTATCTAACGCGATAAATTCTGATTCCATCGTGGACTTAGCTATAACAGTTTGCTTGGAAGACTTCCAAGATATAGCTGCCCCTCCTAGTGTAAACACATATCCACTAGTCGATCTAGAATCCTTTATGTCAGATATCCAATTAGCATCACTGTATCCTTCAATAACAGCTGGATATCTTTCATAATGCAGTCCATAATCGCGACTGTATCTCAAATAATGAAGTACCCTAGTCATAGCTCCCCAATGTGCATAACTTGGATTACTAGTATACCTACTTAGCCTACTAACAGCATATGCTAAGTCAGGTCGGGTACCTGTCATTAAGTACATTAACATGCCAATAATTCTTGAATACTCTAATTGGGCAACACCTGCGCCTCTATTTTTAGATAGATGCTTGCTGGTGTCAATTGGAGTTCTAGCTAGGCCGGAATCCCCCGCATTATGAGTATTCAGAATTTTGTCAACGTAATGTGCTTGACTCAACACAAGTCCATTTTGAGTTCGTATGATCTTTATTCCAAGGATCACATCAGCCAAACCCATATCCTTCATGTCAAACTTTGATTTCAACATGTCTTTAGTAGATTTGATCATCTTGTCATTACTGCCAACGATAAGCATATCATCAACATATAAGCACAAGATTACATATCCACTACTTGTGTCTTTTACATAAACACACTTGTCGCATTCATTAATTTTGAATCCACTCTCTAGCATGGTGTGGTCAAATTTTTGATGCCATTGTTTGGGAGCTTGCTTTAAGCCATATAATGACTTAACAAGCCTGCAAACTTTGTTCTCTTGTCCAGGAGCTATGAAACCCTCAGGTTGGTTCATGTAGATCTCTTCTTCTAAATCCCCGTTTAGAAAAGCCGTTTTCACATCCATTTGGTGAATTTCCAAATTTCTTAAAGCGGCAATAGCAAGTATCATCCTGATCGACGTTATTCGTGTAACAGGAGAATATGTATCAAAGTAATCTAGACCTTCACGTTGTCTAAATCCTTTGATTACCAATCTTGCTTTGTACTTGTCAATGGTGCCATCGGCTTTCATCTTCTTCTTGAAGATCCATTTATAGCCTAGTGGTTTACAACCAGGAGGTAAATCCACGAGCTCCCAAGTATGATTTTGTAAAATAGAATCTATTTCACTTTTAATGGCTTCTTTCCATTGAGGCCCTTCTGAGGAAGTTACCGCTTCTCGATAAGAAGTAGGTTCATGTTCTACCATAAAAGAAACAAAATCGGGTCCAAACGATTTCTCGGTTCTTGCCCTTTTGCTTCTTCTAGGTTCTACTTCTTCTTCCTCGATTTGATCTTGTCTCTCATCTTGGAGATCATTATCATCTTTTCTAGATGAACTTCCAGTTTCCTTCGTTAAACAAGGAAATATATCTTCAAAGAAGGAAGCATTCCTTGATTCCATTACAGAACCCTTTTGTATATCCGGATTTTTCGAATCATGTACAATGAAACGATAAGCACTGCTATTCTTAGCATATCCAATGAATATACAATCCACAGATTTAGGTCCAATCTTTTGGGCCTTGGGAGTCGGTATAGCTACCTTTGCTAGACACCCCCACACTCGTAAGTACTGATATGATGGTTTTCTTCCCATCCATAGTTCATAAGGGGTCTCTTCTTTTTCCTTACGAGGTATCTTATTTAAAAGATAAGTAGCCGTTAGAATGGCTTCCCCCCACATGTCCTGGTTTAAACCAGAACTTATCAACATGGCATTAACCATTTCCTTCAAGGTACGGTTCTTCCTTTCGGCAATACCGTTCTGTTGAGGTGAGTAAGGAGCAGTGAACTCATGTCTGATTCCATGTTTCGCACATAGATTAGCGAATGGAGACACATATTCACCTCCTCTATCACTTCGTACCACCTTGATTTTCTTACTAAGTTGATTCTCAACTTCGTTTTTGTATAGAACAAACTTGTCTATAGCTTCATCTTTACTTTTTAACAAGTAAACGTAGCAATACTTTGTACAATCATCAATAAACGTGATAAAGTACTTATTGCCACCTTTAGTGGGTAGTGATTTCAAATCACATATGTCAGTGTGTATCATATCAAGTGGTTCGGTTTTTCGTTCAACCGATTTGAAAGATGCTCTTGTAAGTTTGGCTTCAACACAAGTTTCACATTTATATTTTGAGTCAATATGGAAATTAGGTATGCAATTAAATTTAATCAAACGGCGCATTGAATTAAAATTTACATGTCCAAGACGGCCATGCCACACATTAGAAGACTCAATCAAATAAGCAGAAGAATTCATTTTATTGATATCATTCTTAACAACCATTACATTGAGCTTAAACATACCATTCAGGGCATATCCCCTACCAACATACATTTGATTCTTAGAAAGAACAAACTTATCAGACTAAAAAACAAGACGAAAACCAAACTTGTTCAACAGCCAACCAGACACAAGATTCTTGCGAATTTCTGGAACATACAAGACATTAGTCAACTTGAGCTCTTTCTCGGATGTCATCTTCAGGATTACATCTCCTTCGCCCTTGATATCAGCAGTTGCAGAGTTGCCCATGTACAACTTGTCTCCATTGTCAACCGCTCTGAAAGAGTGAAACATACTCTTATCAGCACACACATGACGGGTAGCCCCAGTATCAACCCACCATTCCCTGTTGTTTGAACCTACCAGGTTAACTTCAGAGATCATGGAAATGACGTCAGAAACCATAGCAATCATGTCCACATCATTCACAATTGAAACACACCCCTTGGAACTGCGGTTTCACAATTGCAGCTTTAGGAGCAAGGTACTCAGACTTCCCTTTGCCCTTCTTGTCATTCTTTCCTTTCCCCTTGCCTTTTCCCTTGACATGAGACTTTGAAGATGACGAAGCATGCTCAACCAAATTTGCCTTGGCAGAATCAGGTGTATAAGTGTTTTTCTGAGCCAGCTTGTTGTCCTCTTCAATACGAAGACGAACAACCAAGTCTTCAACACTCATCTCCTTTCGCTTATGCTTCAGGTAGTTCTTGAATTCTACCCAGCTTGGAGGTAACTTTTCTATAATAGCAGCAACTTGAAAAGTTTCACTCAAAGTCATTCCTTCAGCATGAATGTCGTGTAGCAAAATTTGCAGATCTTGAACCTGACTCATCACTTTCTTTGAATCATCCATCTTGTAATCCAAAAAGCGTGCTACCACGAACTTCTTTGTACCAGCATCCTCAGTTTTGTACTTGCGTTCCAATGACTCCCATAATTCTTTGGCAGTCTTGGTCTTGCAGTACACGTTGTACAAAGAGTCAACCAAACCATTCAGAACATAGTTGTGACACAAAAAATCTGAATGCTTCCATGCTTCCAAGGCTTGCACAGCCTGTTGATTAGAGGATTGACCTTCAGCAGGAGTTTCCACTTGAGGTGCGTTCTCTTTTAAGAACCGCGCAAGGTTCAAAGTAGTGAGATAAAAGAACATCTTCTGTTGCCACCTCTTAAAATTCTGTCCATTGAATTTCTCTGGTTTCTCAGCATGATTAAGAACTGTGTTGGTAACTGGCGCACCAGATCCATTCACTGTAGTAGTCCCAAGAGGAGTAGTGTTTGTCATCCTGAAAGATAAACACAAACAGTTAAACAAACTGTTGCAAATCGGTATCTACTTGTACCAGATCTGACTGAACGAAACTCTAACTTGGTTTCGATAAATCAGTTAATAGAAACTTAATCTTGGTTTCAATAAACTGAATAGAACAACTGCTTAAAAAAAAACGTTATAGTTCTGTACACCAAATCTGTAAATAAAATCTGTTTAAATAAAACTGATTTCTAAAGAAACTCAACAAGGCCTCGATAGAAAACAGTTTATAAATCTGTTAAAATAATTAATCCGATTTTAACAAAGTGTTTAAATTCGGTTAAACCGAATCTGTTTTAAGACTGTGGGAGACGGTGAACACTTTTATTTATAAAATCAGATTATAATAAATAAATAACAGAAATTAAATAACAGAAAATTAAATACAGACAGAATGGAGTAGAAGCAGAAGACAGACACTATATATAACGTAAATAAAAGAAAGCAGTAAAAGTCGTGGAACGAGGCTCGTGTAAACACGATTCCCTTAAAACAGATTCGCCGTCTGTTTCCCAGGGTACAACGTCCAAAGCTGTTGTACAGCCGGACTTGACTTACTTGCCTGAAAGGTCACGGAAATCTTGCGTGTTTCTGATCGACGAGAGTGCTGGAATACGTATGGTAAAGAGCAACGTTTTTCTGTGTCCCAAAACCGAATGAGATGAGTTTAATTTATAGGGAATACTTGTCTTGGTCACCAAGACAGAATTTCTATTAAACTTTAACCCGATTTGCAAATCTGTTATTCAATAAACACGATTTGCATATCTTTTATTTACACAACAATATATTCTGTAAACTTTGTCCACAAGTTTGAAATCTATTCCTAAAATAGACTTACAGAAACTGGAAAGAAAGACCCCCGAATCTGCAGCAAAAAGATACGCACGTAGGCGAGATTTCGGTGCTGCATTCGTGTCCGCAGGTCGCGCGGGCTCGCATGAGTTCAGTAGCTTCGAACTCATTTTGGTCCAGAAATCCCACAATCTGCACCCCCCCCCTGCGCGCGCGCACGTAGGAGTGGGAGCATAGCTCACCTAAAGGAATTTGGAAGCAAATACCAACTATTCCTTATAAACAAGCATTCACTTCTTGTTTTGGGCGATGTGGGACTTTTCCAATTTTGTGTTTCACGTGCCTCACTTTGAGACACGATATCTCATTCATCTTAGCTCTATTTTGGACATACTTTAGCTTGTTACGAAGCTCTCTTGGAGGAGAACAAAACGCCACCAAGAAACATAAATATATATAACATATACATACATTAAATTATGTCCAAAGTTTTACAAAAACTCATTTTGTAAACCATTTTTCCAACAAATACTACCTTGATTTGAGTTACTATGTGTCTATTTATACTACTTGCTAACTATACCTGGTCGTTGTCCAAGTCGTTGCCTCTGATACTGTTCTCGCTGCTGCGACTGACATTGTCCCTGACAACTATGCCTAACAGCCATGGAATAATAAGACAAGGTGTCTTCAGGCTAGATGCCAAAAGTAGTGTCAGGTCAACGATCATTGGACCTTTCGGACCTCGGACCGTGGATGTTGGGCCTTCCGGCCATATATGTCATCATGGTCAATCATATATGTATACACCGGTAACTTATCAAACTAATGTAGTATCACAACAATCGTAAAATGATTTCGGATGAAGCTCTATTAAAATTTTAAACTTACTAAACCAATTTTGATTGGATCTATCAGTGGGATAGCAACGATTTGCTGAAGCATAGTAATTTTTTTACGGATAAAGAAGTTTGGATATTTAATGGGTGGGCAAAACCATTTCTAATGTCCAAATCATCAAAAGTGGTATACTTGTGGAGTGATTAGGGGGTGTACGTTTGTTTAGTTAAGCTTATATATGATGGGTTTATTAGCTTATTAGCTTATATATGCCAAATAATTTTAACTAAGTGTTTGACTAAACTTATATAAGTAAGGATATTAGCTTGTATAAAGGTTTTTTTATAAGCCCTAAAAGTGTGCCTTTTTTATAATGGTTGAGCTTATATAGCATGTTATATCACAAATTACAATTATGGAACATTCATATTTTACAGCACATGTGCTTTTTAGCCATTTACCAACCTAAGATAAATCTAAGACTTGATTTTGACTACTTATTAAACATAATCTAGCTTATGATATATATATATATATATATATATATATATATATATATATATATATATATATATATATATATATATATATATCATAAGCTAGATTATGTTTAATAAGTAGTCAAAATCAAGTCTTAGATTTATCTTAGGTTGGTAAATGGCTAAAAAGCACATGTGCTGTAAAATATGAATGTTCCATAATTGTAATTTGTGATATAACATGCTACATAAGCTCAACCATTATAAAAAAGATATATATATATATATATATATATATATATATATATATATATATATATATATATATATATAAAAGTCATAAACTACTTATATAACATAAGCATAAGCCAAATTAATTCATAAGCGTAGCTATGCACCCTTTTAAATACTTTAGGTTGGCCATGGCCTACCCTATTTCAAGAGTGCTTACCTTTATATATTTTACTGTTTGTGTGTACTACTAGAAAATTTTAATTATACAGTATTATCATTTAAAAACATAAAATCTTATGTATATTTTAAAAAGTTAGAGCATCAACATGTACGAAAGTAAGAAAAATAGTTAGCAGAAATTGTAAATATAACCGTGGCATCGATCTTGTATTGGATTCTTGAGCGTGTGTCTTTATAATGTTATTGGGTCAAAGGTTCTATGATCACGTGTGTTTACATATAAATCAAATTTATTTTAAAATTTTTGTTTACTATATGGACATATAAGAATTTAACTGTGAAAATTGTGATATAAGTACAACTAATAAGTATGCATGAGTTTTTCATTATGTATTAATATCAATTAATATTTTGTAAAAATTTTATTAGATGAAAGATTTAACTTTATTTAGCTGATATATATATTAATGTTGAGGTTGATGTTGTTGTTTAACTTTAACTATTGATATTATTTTATACAAAATGTGCAAGTTTAGTAGCACATAATGAGTGTTGATGAAGTTAAAATATACTCTGTAAAGTTTTTTAAAAATGTTTTTCCGGATATCCGTATATAAACTTTAAATAATAATTATATGAGTCGTTATAAGTACAATCGCGTATATTTATTTTCATATCACAGTAACTCATATTTATCATTTGATATTTATATTACCGTTAATAATAATTTAGTTGTATTTAATATTCAAACACGTGTACGTATATATTAAACTTTTAAATAGGATAATATGAGTTTTTATTTATATTTAACGTACATAGTAAAAATATATTTTAATAGATGAAAGTTTAAAACTAATATTCATTTTAAAAGTATTTAACGTATATTAAAATTAATTCATACATTTATAAAATTTTATAAGTTTAACGGATGTAAGTCTCAAACCAATATTAATACTCATGTAATAGTAAACAAAGTTCATATTATAAAGTGTACGGGTATAAAGTGTAAGGGGTTATTTGTTTATTATCTAAAGTTATCAAAAAAATATGAAGATTTATAATTTTACACTTACTCCATATAATATATTTAAAATTCAACACTAATGTTTTATTAATTACATCATCTTTTTTCAAGTTTTTATTATAATAAATTGGACACTTATATTTTTATGTGTTTTTTTCCTCAATCAAATTCTCCACCAAAATTTTTAAAGTTTGACCAAAATCAATTCAATTTTCACTTTTTATTGGCCAATCATATTGTTCGATTTCGCTTATGTGTTAAAATCGAGTTTTCCTATTGATCCAATTTTCTTTCCACTAAAATTATTTTGCCAAAAAAACTCTAAAATGACGTAATTCCTATATTATATAAAAGATATGATCACATATAATTAATTTAGCATGATTAGTGTATAACATAACCAATTCGAGTCTATTCAATCAAAGTTCAAAATTATTAAGTCTTTATATATTACTATCTCCGTCTCACAATTATAGTCCACTGTTGACTTTTGAAGTCTTTAGTTTTCAACTTTGACTTTAAATATTATTATGTGTATTACATATTACTTGATTCAAAATATATGAATGGATTGAGTTTTAAATGTACTTTTCATTGGTATAATTTTTATCAAATATTATATAATACAAATAAAAATATATATAATCAAAGTTGCAAAACGAAAATTTAAAAAGTAAACAGTGGATTATAATTATTAAACGGATGAATACCTTTTATCAACTTGATTAATAACCATCAATTAAACTATTGTTACAATTATTTTCTTACAACAAGCTAATCGAGTGGCCTTAGAGTCTCATAGTTGTTAGTTCAAGTCTCAACATGAACAGTTTTAGAAACATATATGTAATTAATATGTTATTATGTTTTGCCTTTCAATAAAGGAAAAAGAAAAGAACCACAATAAAACATTTATAAATTAATACTCGATAAATTAATAACTTAAATAAAATTAATAATTTGGCCAGTCTCAATTTGAGACCAGTACAAATTTGGACCCTAATTGATAAAATAATAAGATAATATTTTTTTTGAAATCCCAGTGTATATATGTTGGTCCTAACGAAATTATAAATTAATAATTACTAAAAATTTTCATAATATACATGTGATAATTTATTTTTCATCTCTAATTAGTATACATTGTAATTTATTTTTCATATCTAATTACACTGTAATTTGTACATATTGGAACTTGTTTTTCTAATTTATTTTTCATTTATAACTAGTATTTATTATAATTTATTTTTCATCTCTAACTAGTATACATTGAAACTTGTTTTCTTAATTTATGTTTCATCTCTAACTAGTATACATTGTAACTAGTACATATTGGACTTGAAAATTTAAAAGTCATACGTAAAATCTCTTTAAATTAATAAATTATTAATTTATCGGTATAATAATATTTCGCTAAATTAATAAAATATCTCGGTCCCAACACTATTAATTTATAGAGGTTTTACTGTACATAGTGATCGATCGACTAAACTTGGATGCCAGTATGTACGTAAATGAAAGCTCGATCGAGTCAAAGTCGTGTTTCGAATTCAGAGTCATATAATTTAAATAAGGTTGCGCTTAACACTGCTTAACTTGAGTTGAGTCATATTTTACTTATTGATTTTAATACTAAAAGCAAACATATACGGAGTATTATAGAAAAAGAAATATAAAATGCTTATATAATTATAACAGAAAAACGTAAAAGCTGATGTTTGAATACAGCAAGTGGGATTCGTTGACTTTGCCGTTTAGTTAAGCCCTCCAGAAAGTTGCTAACCAAATACCACCCGCAAACTTATACCAGATATGTCCATTAGCTAGCTGTCTCCATTGAATCATCCGACCAAACATGCAAGTTTTCGTTCGCTTTTTTGTTCTAATAATAAACTAGACATGTAAGTATTGTTTACACGCAACAAAATAGATAGTAAAACAAACTTAATAATAGATAAAAGGAATTAAAAAAATAACAATGAAATAACCAAGACCGGACACCTTGGTCACCAATATCACCACCTCCACGACAGCGTCACATCACCATTATCATCATTTTTCAGTTTCAATGATCATCACCATTAAAAATTATTCACTTTATACAAACATATCTCACAAAATACACATACACACTTGAAAACAAAAAAAACATAATGGCGAGAGTAGTCACTATTAAGTGCATAAAATAGAGCTGATAAGGGTGAGGAAAATGGTGGTGGCGTGTGATACATGAGAGTGTGGTGATGTGTCACCTTTCATCCTACCCAACCTAATACTGAAGCACAAAGGTGTTCTCTATTTTTGTTGTCCCAACGCGATTAACAAAAAAATTCATTTATAACACTCTTATTAATAAGAGAGAAAGTTGCATTTAACATGAACTTTTTATTAGCTTTGCTTATATATTACATGTAATTACATATAAAACGAAAAAATTGACCTTATTTGAGTGGATGCTTTGTGCAATGGTATCGCTCGCGCACCTCTGCAACTCCTCTAATAATTCAGGTTAAAATAAGTTCTATTAGGTTGACTAATAAAAACAATAACCAATTCAAATAATTTTGTTTATCATTAGCTTTGATAATTATACTGTAATTCTTTGACAAATACAACATTTAACAAGGTTTTTGAATGCCCCGCGTTACATCAAAGATAAAATATAAACTTAAAACGTGGTTTGCCTCATTATATTTTTCAGTGGACTCTTTCTCTTCCGCTTTGTTTTAGTTATACTCATACTATAATAAGGTATTAAGGTGTAACTTGTAAGTGATTCGTAAACACAAATATTATGCTAATATGATAATACATTGTTATCTAATTTTGTTAATTTAATTTGGTTGGAACTACATTTTTTTCACTTTTTAGAACGAAAACTAACAATATCACAATATATAAATCACAAACTATCTCGCATGTCCTAAACAGGACTAGCTTGAACCTACAACCATTTGTGTTGGGGAGCTTTTCACACAACTAAGGTACTATCGGGAACAAGCCTTTTGGTTGAAACTACATTTTATTCGATTAATAGACTAGATTTCAGCTTATGTGCTTAACTTTTTGGACTTTCCTAACAGGAGGATGTATTTTATGTATATGCTCGGTCGAATATTCGAGTTAAAGTGCTTATACCCTTCAACATTGATTAAGATCATAGTGAAACCTATGGTCACCAAATAAAATAAATTGATTTTGACAATTCTATGTTAGGCCAATCGAGAAAGTTGTTTACTGCGGGTCATAAGCATAAAAGAAAATTTGAAAAAGAAAAAGAAAAAAAAAATCTGAATTAGTAGGAGTTAAAATATAACTTACATAAATTATATTAATCGAAAAGTAACGTGGTGCATCTTTACTTTTCGATTATTGTATCCTTCAACAATATAATTTATGTAAGTTATATTTTAACTCCTACCAATCTATTTTTTATTTATTATTATTATTATTATTATTATTATTATTATTATTATTATTATTATTATTATTATTATTATTATTATTATTATTATTATTATTTATTTATTTATTTTTTTGTGCAACAATCGGCTTACGGTGGTGCGTTAGGGATGAAGGTTGCGATTCCGGTAGCATTTTCATAATAACTTAATTACGAATACACGGACGTTGACGTCGTTAGCTAACTTCAAGCGGTTTAATAGTTATAAGCAAAAGTGTAAGCCATTGTTGTTTTCTGAATTCAGAAGCTTGTTCTTGGCATGTCATCGTGGCTAGGGTGGTTATTCCGGTATACTTTTCTCTGGAGTTCTAATATGAATCAATGGCGCTGACTGCGTCAGTTAACTCTTACTCCCTCCGTCCTAAAATAATTGTCACCCGACGAAAAATAGACAGTTTAAGATAAGTGTATTTATTACCGCTTTCTCTTTCTTACTTTTTAACAGAATAACAGTTTTACTCATAGCTAATTAATTAAGTTATTCTTTAAAGTTTGTAATAATAATTACAAGCAAGGTCAATATGGTAAACTCGATTAAACTTTCCTATCTATATTTAGTAGTGGACAATTAAAATAGGACATCTAAAAAAGGAAACGTGGACTATTAATTTAGGACGGAGGGAGTAGTGATTTAGGGGTTATTGTCAAAACAATATGTTGCGCTTCTATTTTCTAGATGGATGAACGGCGACGACTAGGGTTTGATGGGTGGCGGCTCAAGGTGCTTGCCTAGGTCTAGGAATTATACCCGCTTCGATACCATACATCACATGAACCGACACTCACTTGATTGATAAGCGTTTCGCGGATGTCGCTAGTCTACAAGCCATTTATTTCATAATTTATTTTAACGTGCTCTACTTTTACCCTAGTGTTACAGCGATATAAAATTATTCTTAAGGTCAAGTTCAATTTTTGCTTAACATATTTTCAATTAAAAACATCAAGGTTGCTCATCACATCTTAATTATATTCATTTAGGTGTTTAACTCTAGCAGTTTAGGTTGAACAAAAACGTAATCTTATTATGTTAAGTCGTCTAATTCAGGCAATCGATGGTTTTATAGACGTGTACATCAATTTGGTTAATCAAGTTAATACTGGGTTAGGGCTCAAAAATGCGAATATAAACTTTGCATTGATAAATTTTTTGAAATGAATACTCTCCCCGTCTTAAAATTTAAGTTCAGTTTAACTTTTTGAATCTATATTTAACCTTAAATATTCTTGCTTGTATTACGTAACTAAGCCTATAAACCCGTGAAAATCACGGTTTACTGTATAAAAATTTCAATAAATATAAAACTTATTATGTTTGAAGTATTAAATAATACGGAGTAGGAAAAATAAAAGGTGACAACCACAAAAAGGTTATAGTTTTTAATAGGAATAATTACTTATAATGTATCTAACTTTTCATTTTTTTAATTGTACGTAACATTCTTATTTTTTTTGCTATTATGTACTCTAAACTTTTAAATTTCGATCTTCGTGTTATTTTGCGCATTCAAAATGACCATTTTACCCAATATATTTTGTAACCTCTCCATTGACATCGAAAGGTAAAATTATCATTTTACATAAACAAAATATACACAAAAGTCAAAATTCAAAAGTTTGAGGTATATAATAGCAAAAAAATAAAAAAGCTACATACAATTATAAAAATTGACAAGTTAAATACATTCTTAAGTAGCTATCCCTGTTTAATAAACTCGTGAAAGTCATGAGTATATATGTAACAAACACTAAACCATTTATAAAACTTTTAGTTCATAGACCCGTGAAAGTTACATGTAAGCTTGAACAAACCGTACAAATATTAACTTGCCAATAAACCTAAGCATCTTTGGAAGAAAAAAAAAAAAAAAAAAAACTCTTACAACGATCCGATGTACTCATCTACATAATATTAAAAACAAAGATACGTTTGCATGCAATTACAAAAGTATGAACAAAAGATTGTTAATGACTCACACATGCATAATCTAAAAATATAAACACATTTAAATCAGAAACCCAAATTTTAATTAGTATATGTGGAGGAGGCTGCTCTGCTTTTTGACAAAGGATTGCGCGAGGCGGTTGAGGATATGGTGGTTTGTGGAGGTCCCTTCTTTGGGGATCTCCAGTGGCGACTTGCTTCTTTACCTATTAGGTTTGGTGGTTTGGGGCTATATTCGGTGGTAGAGGCTTCATCTTATGCCTTTGTGGCCTCGAGGGCCCAATCTTGGGCGCTTCAGGACCACATCTTACGCAACAGTGGCGTATGCGATATGGATTATGATTATGATTGTGCTTTGACTTGTCTTCGGGATATGATTCCAAACTTTGACTGTGGCGGTTTCGCTAAAAAGGACATCGTCCCCACTAAAGCCCAACACACATTGGCGAGTGCTCTTTTTAGCAAGATTGTCCAGGACATGGAAGTTTACTTTGAGATGACCGTTAGACAAAAAGCGGTTTTTGAGTGTCTGCGTGCACCACATGCTCAAGAATTTCTTCTTGCCATCCCTATAGACGGTCTCGGTCAACATATGTCGCCGATTGAGTATCGCACCATCCTTAAATATCGCCTCATGATCCCAATTTTTCCGGTTGATGAAACTTGCCCGGTTTGTCACAAAGCTTGTTTGGACTCATTCGGAGAGCATGCAGTTCATTGTAGAGAGCTTCCGGGGTTCAAATACCGTCACGATTTGGTTAGGGATGTTCTTTTTGACATATTCAGGCGCGCTGGGATTTCAGTTAAGAAAGAAGCACCTGTGAATTTCTTGACCGACCCGATGGAAGGAAGATCGACACTTAGACCAGCTGACATTTTGGTTTTTGGATAGATAGGGGGAAACATGCTTGTGTAGATCTAACGGGGGTTTCTCCACTTGTGGGATTGGGGAATCATGCTTTTACGGCAGGTCGGGCTGCTTTGAAAGCCGCTTCATGCAAAGTAACCAAACACGAGAAAGCGTGCCTTGATAACCAACACGCGTTTATACCTTTTGCATTTGATACCTTTGGTTTCCTTGCATCGGAGGCTGTGGAGCTGCTCAAAAGAGTCCAACGGGTTATGCATGGCAATGTTACGACCCCAAGGTCTTTGAATGTAGTTTTTAAAAGATTAAGTTTCGCTATTCAAAAAGGGCTAGCGGCGCAGCTTGTTGCCCGCTTGCCTGTCGCTTCAGTGTAAAACTTTTATTAATCATATACGTGTTGGAAATTAAAACTTATTAGCTAAAATCAAAGGTTGCATGACTCCGAGCTATTTAAAAAGATAGTCACCTTGAGATTAGTCGGCTCGCAATGTCGAGTCGAAAACCCAGATAACAAATAATAATAATAATAATAATAATAATAATAATAATAATAATAATAAATAAATAGACATATTTTAAAACAATTTACACTTCGTGACTTAAAATCGTGTATGCCACACCCGGCTTCCAAGTAAGTCCGTCCATGGTGCACATATAGCTCAATCGTAATTTCAACTTCTACATCATATGTATAACATGGTCATGCATGTCATCTAAGTTAAGTTGCAAAAAATCAAGCCATCGTGGCTCATCCATCAAGATTTGTTTTTTGAGGATAAAGTTGTACTCACTGGTTATACAAATTAAAATGCAAAAAGCCTGTAACATTAACATTACGAAGGATTTGATAGCCTTGGGCGGAGCTATTAAGGGACCGGGAAGGGTCCCGGCCCCCTAGGCCTAAGCCCGTTAATGTATTTTTTTCGCGATTTCATGTGTTTAAATTTTATTTTTTCCATCTCGGCCCTCCCATTTAATGTTCTTCTAGAAAAAAAAATTGTTTTGGCCATCTCAAGAAAATTTTTCTAGCTCCGCCATTATTGATAGCAATATATAGACACTGGTATATAGCGTTAAAGAGCAGCATACATTTGTCAAAATGGTTGTTTCAAATCATTAACCATCAAAATAGGAAGCAAAATTCATGTGAGAATACAAAGAAAGTAGCCCGTTATATATTTTACGTTTCGGTATGTATAATGACAATGCAAGTTTGTGCTCAAAGAACCCGGATATTGTCAACATTTTCAAGCTCACATCTCCATTTTATGCAACCACCTTTTAACTAAAATGATTGTTCAATATGTGATAACAACCACTTCTTAATTACACATTTCAGCTATGGGAACATGTAGCGCCATAGACGGAACTTGAACATTTTTTTTTAGGGGGGCAAATTTATTTTGGGGGGCCGAATCGGAGATTTGTTTGTAACCTCAACTAAATTACCCATAAAACATATAATATTTACACTAGGTGCCGCAAATTTTGGGGGGTCGGGGCCCTCCCCTGCCCCTACATAGTTCCGTCCATGCATGTAGCAATTAAACATTTAAGGTGATTTACGTTGTATGAAACACATGAACTAAAAGTCCCTGTACACACACATTAAGTAAACTTGTAAAATAAAATTGTTTAATCAACGAGTTGGGCGCCGGTCCGCCGCGTTGCGGCGGGGCATCGAAGTTGGCCATATTTGGCTATCGTAAGTTATTATCAGGTTAAAAACTGGTATTTTTTAGAAGATTATTTTTTAGAAGGTTAAAAACTAAGGCTAGGTGCCTTGTGGGTTTAGGTTGTTGTAGATGTTTTTTGGTTTTTGAGTTCTTAGTTTCTGCTTTGCCTTAGTTTTAGGCCTCGTGCGTTGCTCTGTTTTGCTTTTAGGTTTTTTTTTTTTTTTTTTTTTTTTTTTTTTTTTTTTTTTTTTTTGCCTTAGTTTTAGGCTCGTGCGCTGTTCTGCTTTGCTATGTTTTGCTCCTTTAGGTTGCCTGCTTTCTGTGTGCTTTTGTGTGTGCCTTTGTTTGCTTCCCTGGTTTGGTTGTTTGTTTTGCCTGCTTTTTTTCCTTTGCCTGCTTTTGCTTGTTGCTTTCTGCTTTTTTGTGCTCTGCTCTCCCTCCTTTTTGTTTACTGTTTTTTTTCCCTTTCCTTCTCATCCGCACACCTGCACTTGCCGGAGGTCTCGTTGGAAGCAGTCTCTTTACTCCCGGGTTTATCCTGGGGTAGGGGTAGGATCTGTCTACATTTTACCTCCCCCATACCCTGCCTCGGCGGGATTGGGTTTGTTGTTGTTGTTGTTGTTGCCGTGTCATTTATCTAAGTTTTTTGGGTTTATGGATTTTTAATTATTTTTAAGAAGGAAATTCATCCAGCTATGCACAAACACTGACACTTTATGAAAGATTTGTTAATTGTTATCAAACACATATCAATCCAAAATGCAACAGCCCTTAATTAAGTAACCAAGTTAGAACATGCAGAACACTATATATGTTCAAAACTTGAAATAAAGATCATACTGCATAACCTTAACAGTGAATCAAATATAATAGAAAAGAAGGTCGATGTGGGAATCACCTGAAGTATAATAAAAAAAAAAAAAAAAAAAAAAAAAAAAAAAAAAAAAACCCTCCACACTGTCTGCGTCAAGAAAGGCCTCTCTATTTGGCTTACCAGTTCCATTGCATTCTGCAATGATACAGATAAATAAAAAAAATGACTGCTGGTGGGGATCGAACCCAGAATCTCTGGTTTCGTAGACCAGTGCCTTATCCATTGGGCCAGAGAGTCGAGTATATTGTGGGATCTTATTTAGTATCTAATTTTGCCTACCATTTATGAATACTTTTCAAAATGTTAGAGCAAGTTTAGCTTAATTTTAAATCAAAATGAAATAAAAAGAATTAGCAGTTTAGTACGTTTGGAAAAACCTATGCAGCTAGTGATTTTCAAGTAAATAAGAAAATGGGAGTCTATGGAATTGTTTAACTTACCTTTGATGAAAATCAAATAACCTGAACCGATGGCATCTCTTTGTTGACTTTCGATTGAAATTGACAAAGCAAGCACTTTCAACTCATATAAATAATATTAACCTTTTTAATGATTCCAAAAACTGCCTAATAAGGGCCAACATTTGGAGGTTCAGTAACATGCTAAACATTTTTCATCATATAACTGCTGACCTTACTAACAAAACCTGTCGGAGATCGTCGCCTTTTTGGACCACGTTTGAAATGTGCATTTCCTTTACAAAATGACACACCTAAAAGATAAAGAATAAGTGATATTAAATTATGGCACTGTATAGCGTTGATAAATATTCTGATAAAAAGTATCGGGAAACAATTACAGTTGCTGTGTTCACAACAATTGTCACATGTATTCTGAAATAGCAACATAGGGGCCACCTTGATAGTCGTTCACTGATGATGGCGTGACACTGGCTACAGTCGTTCGACACATGTTAAATTCTGGTGCGAGCTCTTGTCGGGACCTCTTTGAACGGCTACTGTGAGGTTCTGTTCTCCGCATCTGACATAAGAACAACAAGCATTTGTAAACTAATTTTGAGCATAATATTGATAAACAGTTTTGAATAAAATATGAACAAAGAATTACAGCTAATAGCATGACAACAACCATGACACGTAAGTCAGAATGGCAGCGTATGACCGACCGGGGCTAATTTGGTTTGATGAAAGCCTCACATTCCCCGCATTTGTTGGAGATGCAATACGAATATCACGTGACCCTAAAGGATTTGAGGATTCTAATGTTTATAAGTAACTCAATAACTAACTGGTAGAGAAAGTTAAAGGTATATAAAATAGAGCCTCTCACCATTTATGGACACTCTAGCAACACCTGGCTCCAGAACGATAGATACAGTTGTTTTACATCTTTTCGCTCGCTGGCCTTTTAGCCGACCGACTGTTGAATCAACATCATCTGATATAATATTCAGTAAATGAACATAAAACACATCATCCATTGCGAAGAAAGCATATAGAAGACCTCATTAACTTTGAATAAGGGTTAATCAGTTTATCTATTATAAAAAACAACTAAAATGTTAAAAAGAATACCATAGTTTCAGAAAATAACTACACATTCAGAAAATTTATGTACATTGCACACTGGAGTGCTATACAAAATATACTCATCAGTTAAATAAATATTAATAACCTAATTTACCTAGACACAGAAGAGTGAACGAACCGGCCCAAAGAAAAACTACCCAAGTTACTACCTAGTACGCTACACTGTATTCATAGAAATTCTCCATTTTCTATTGCACTGATATCTCCATGCTCTTTCCAGCCCCTTCCAAGCTTCCAGATTGCTAAGGCCCAATCTTGATCCATGAGTTCCTATATTATGGTCAATACAGAAAGTACAACTCAAGCCGTAGTAGAAAGTCAGCACCCCTAAATTGCATAATTTTGTGTAATAAGTTGTATTGTATTAGACAATATATTAAGCACATGAATAAGCAAATTTAATATAGAACTTTAAAACACACTCTTTATCCCATAGAACTGAATATGAATACACTAATAAGAAAGTCTTAACTAAGATTTGTTGTTGCATTAGCTAAGTCAGTAGAGTGTAGACAAACCTTTAGTTATCTTAACCATGTCTCCACAACACGAAGAAAATCTCCACATATTCGAGTCCCTTCAAGACTTTTGAAAGACTTCTCCATATTATTGTGAAAAAGTAACCGAAAAATCTAGTGAAATACTATTATAGCATATAAACGGGCTGCTTTAGAATTACCCTCTGCATAAAATGGCCATACCTTTTTCACCAACCCCACATCTACTATCGCCAGCGTTAATCGACAACAAACAAAAACTATTGATATTGATTGTAAACAGAAGTTGCTAAAACCTATATCAAAATACGAAAGGTCACACCTCTCAAAAAATATTAAACCATGAATTCAACAATCAAAAATTGAACCTTCATTAAATTGCTAAAAAAAAAGTTAACTAAACCTTCATCAATCTAATAAAGAAAAAAACTAATCTTGAAGATTATATATGATTCAAGACAAAAGTGACAAAAAAATATGAGTCTAAACTTACAAAATCGATTTGGGCAAAACCAATAATCTGCTTTTTCTTGATCATAAAATCTAACAACTGCATCAGGCTGCCGACTTAGGTGTTTTCCACATCAAACATACAAACCACAGCTTCAGTAAAAAATGGGGATCGTGATGGGAGGAGATGAAGGAAGTAGAAGGCGGAGTGCTTGTATTCTCCAGAGTGTTCTACCATTATCAGTTGCACTTATCAAACCGGATTAGGCACAGGCTGGATTGGGCCATAGGTAGCAGGCCAAAAACAATTGCATGTAACCCACTTTAATACACGACGTCGTATTAAATGGTATTTAATATATATAGTAATTAGATAAACATAATCATAAATATTAAGCGGAACATGGAAATCACATATACCTGAGCAAAGTTTCCGTTACCATTAATCACTCAAAAGAATTAGTGTTACACTTGAAAATTGAGTTAGTGGAGAATGAGAGAAGATGGGTTACGTATATGGAAAGTGTAACAGCATAATCAATGTCAATTAAAATGTTAATTATAAAATTAGGGACTTAATGTAAAATCACACTGCCACGTGACTTTTATGACGTGGAATTAAAATCCAGGTGGCTATAATGACATGTACAAGTTTAAAAAAACCTTTGTTTATTTATATATATATATATATATATATATATATATATATATATATATATATATATATATATATATATATATATATATATATATATATATATATATATATATATATATATATATAGATTTGCGTTCATGTGGTGTACAAGCTTAAAATAGATAAAATAGACACACATGTGGACCGTTGGATCAAATTTGATAGATCAAGATCAAAATAAATAAGATGAATTAATTAGACATTTACTATAAGGGTATTATAGTAATCTTAGTATTTTCCATGATTTGCATTTTTTTCAATTGTAATCCCATGTTAAATGCCCCCATCCCTACTAATTAGTTATTCATACGTTATGAAACCTAACTAACCGGATAATACAACTTCCTTATTCTTCTTATTCATTTATAGCATGTATCATGTTATATACTCACCGGTCACCACTACAAGAAAAATGTCTATTACTGACACACAAAAAGTGTCAGTAATCTGTTTTTTGCTTCACCTTCAATGATAAAAAGTGTTAATAAAAAGGCAGGCAAAAACAATGTCAGAATAGGTCGAGTTTTATTGTCACACATTTGATTCTGTCTTTATTGATGCCTTTTTTTTTATATACATTTATATTCTATTATAAAGCTGCTTTATTTATGTAAAGCAACACAAGAAAACAAATAATTAATTAATGAATTCTATTTATCATTTCACTACAAGTTACAAATTCAGTATTTACCAAACCACAAACAAAAACATGTTCTTTCTCAAGTATGATTTACATGTACAATTGATTATTCCAATCCAATGCTACTGGGCTTAAAACTGAAGGCGGTAATCATGCTTTGTAGTCGATCTTCCTCATGTTCCTTAAATCATTTCCTGTAAAAACTCCCAATACAAAAATATGTTCAGTAACTATTCAAATGTTAAAAAACAAAAGGTAATAGTCATTCTTATTCTTTGATCTTCCCACGTCGCTAATATGTGTATTAAAACTTTTTTAACAAACAACTACCTGGACTATGATGATAACTTGGACCTGCTTTGTCGATAGTACTATCACGAACACTGCATATGTAAACAATTACATACTCAAAATTCTTATCATAATAACCAACGTATCACTTATGTTAGATATTTTTGATATAGCATCGATAACAAAACTTATCATTACAAATAAATGCTCAAAAAGTACGTGAACATACAGGTTTCTAAAATATTTTTAATAAAGTGACGAATAACCCTACCAGATCTTTACAAACCGCTGGAGCATGAGGAGCTTCCTCTAAATATTCTTCCATGGCTTGTACGAATGACAATGATGGCTGCATATCCACGAACAAAAGAACATCAATAATAATAATAAAAAAAAAAAAAAAAAAAAAAAAAAAAAGAGAGAGAGAGAGAGAGAACTAGAGATAGTGTTAAACCAACATGTTACAAGATGGTACTCATCAACAATCATACCTGCTCAATCTTAATGAATTCGTTTCCACGTCCAATGTCAATACTGTTACACATCTCATAAAAATTGGTCAATCTCTCAGCCTAAACACATGAATACATAAATCTAAGAGTAAGTACAACCTTTAATAAGTTATAAATAAAGTTTATTAAAGCATTACCTGCATCTCTGCCCTTTTATATATATCCATAGCTATAACCGCATCATACCGTTTCATCTCAAAGAACTGTTCATGGTGATGTTAATATAAGCTGAATACGCTGAACAACTAAAGTTCAAAGGCTTAATGCCAAGTTTACAGCTTACCTTGTAAACAAAAGTTTGTGTACCTTCACTAACTGCCTTGTATATTTTTACACTTTTAGAAGCAACCTGATCCAAAATTTAAGATATGATCCTATGCCAGCATGAGATTATGACACCAAAATTAGATGCTACTAACCATTGTAAATGCTAGTTGAATCACAAAGTTATGAACTGCTGCTCCTTGTGGCTTCATAGAACCACATTGTTCTGTTATGAGAGTATAGTGAATTTTTAAACATACCCGAAAGTATTCAACTGTAAAAAAAATAGTAACGAAACCTCACAGCCTAAGACACGATACAGAAGCTGTTGCCAAGCTGATAATTGTCCAAACAGCTCGGGAGTATCTAGATCCCTTGTTCTTTGCACAACAGATAATAGCATCTGATGCTTTCTTGATTCATAACTCGAAAAAGTAAGGAAGTAGCACTTCAAAAGTAATCTTACTATACGTTCTGTTTCAACATCGTACTTCAAGATATGGAAGCAATTCAGCCTCTCCTCCAATTATAAAGCATAAGTACGGATCCAGGAAGAATAATCCCATGCTGAGCAAAAGTTCAATATAGTTTGTGAAAGATATATTTACTCTTGTACCTCATAACACATAACATTCTTAAGATAACTTTAGGACTCAAATCATCTTTGAAGTGAGATAAGTTGAATAAAGTTTTAGTTCCGTAGCTAAGAAGCTCTTCTTGGAATGCGGGATCCACCTCCCACAAGTCCCGATGAATAACAATTAAAGTTTTCAAAGCAACCTGAATCAACATGTGGTCAGCCTCAAAATGAAAAGACCCATCCGTAACAGAAGGTGATAACATGGAATCTACATATCGGATCAAATTTGTCAAATAACTGTCATAAAGCACAGAAAAGACATGTCTATCTTTATAGTCAACAGGATCTAGTCAATTAAATCTCTGTCACATAGGTACACTGTCACAATCGTTTCCGTTATATCAGTAGGAGTCGCGTACATGTCACACAGGTACACTGTCATACTCATTGCTTTATCTGATACAGTTTCATTATCCACATTTTCTCCTTCAATAACATTTTCGCTTGCTCCATCAATAACATTATCTGATTTATCCGAGAAAACAAAAAAAAAATTGCTTTACACTCTTATATACAACAACAAAATAATACACATAATCAATCAACTAATACATAATAATTTATTTCACGTAATACACATAACCAACTAGTACAACAACGTATATGCACCTGATTCACATCAATCCTTTATCAACTACTACACATGAATTAAACTGATTCACATGAATCAGAACCAACTAATACACGGAATATCATACTATCTGAGTAGAAAACATATATGAAACTGGTTCACGTTTATAATTATCAACTAATACACATAATCAACTAGTCCACATACTCAACTTGTGCACATAATCTACTCCACATAATCAACTTGTACACAATAGCCTATTTCACAACATCTATCAGTCACTGAAACACATAAACCAACTCATACACACTTAACCATGTTGGTTACAAACTCATACACACTTAAGCTTGTTACAAAACGCATACTCAGCCAATACACAACACTTTATTCCGACTAATACACATAACCAACGCATACCTTATTCGAAAATTTTATTCCGACTAATACACATAACTAACAACTACCTAATCTGAAAACAACCATATGACTAATACAAATAATCAACTAATAGGTTCTTTTCAAAACATATATCAAACAAATGTTTAACAGATGCACATGCATCATATTCAACTAACCTACAATAGTAAGTAGCTTACAAACATAAACCAACTCATACACATTATACACAATTGTGGTCTCAGAGATACTTTGTTCCTCTTCACTATCTCCATCAATAGTTAGATCGATCATTTCATAATGCTCATTATCTTTGTTTGGTCGCTGCCGATTTGACAACCTACCACTTCGTCGAACTGTCACAAAACACGAACAACTAAAATTAACAAACAACTATATTCACTAAATAAAAAAGATTAAATAGCCAAACAATGTATCACTTACCAAACAAAATTTGTTCATCGTTCCCATTGTTGATCACTTCGTTCTGAAAATTCACCATCTATGTTAGTTTTGGAATGGAAACACACCTTCGCTAATGCTATTTAAAGAACAACTGTAGAACGATGAATCGGGGATTCTTGATTGTGTGAGTGATTTTGGGGATTAGGGTTTTAATTTTCAATTTCATGATTCGGGGATTTTGTGGATTGAGTGATTTTGGGGATGAACTCTAGCTGGTACCTAATTTTTGTAACTTACGTATTAATGATAGTCAAAAAAATGTATATACCAGTATTATAAAATAGGTACATAAATGGCATTTGTGTTTCACTTAATTACAATTCTGCCACTCAGTTATTTAATATCTAACCTCATCTATGATACTTGATCCAACGGTCCACATGTGTACCTATTTTATCTATTTTAAGCTTGTTCACTACAATAACGGCCCCCTATATATATATATATATATATATATATATATATATATATATATATATATATATATATATATATATATATACGCAAAATATATAAATAGATTGGTTTTAAATATATTTTCATATGATATAATTTTCATCAAGTATTATATAATAAAAATAAAAATATTTATAGTCAAAGTTGGATTTAAAAAGTCAACCTGTACTTAAATTTTGGGTGTTATTCAGGTTGACCCGTTCGGGTCAAGGCTAAAAAAAATCCGAACTCGATCTTATTTAGAACTCGGGTTACTCGGATCAGGTCAATTCGGGTTCGGGTCTAAGCTATTTAAAAATGATACAACTTTGGTGCTTAAATATGAAATACGTAAAAATCAAAAAGAAAAAAATCAAACTCAGGTCACTCGGGTTGACTCGAACCTGACCTTGTTTAGAACTCGGGTCAATTCAAGTTGACCCAATTGACCCGACACGAATATCCATATTCAGGTTCGAGTTTGTGTCGGGTCAGCTTTTGACACCCCACTACACATCAACCGGAAAAATAAACAGAAGTGATACTTACAGGGTAAATTTATTAAGCTTTAGCGAATAGTATCTCTAAGTTAATAGCGATTTTTAACATATTTAAAACAATCACTACTACAACTGGTGTAATTTTACACACTGATAAGAGCAAATCTCCACCATTTTAGGTGTGGCAAAACTAAAAGTACACGCTTGAAAATACCGTGGCAAATCTTGGCGTCACAAAATGGTTTACACTATTAAGCGTGGAGAAGTACTTACATTGCAACACTTTACATCGTGGGGAAATTGATAAAGAAGTCCACGCTCATTATGGTGGAAAACATTCAAAATTTGCACACACTAAAAAGCGTGGCAAATTGGCAACTACACACTTTTAACTGTTACTATTTTTTATTGCGAAAGTTTCAAACACACTAAAAAGTGTGGCAAAAATTTGAGAACTACACACTTTTAAATGCCACTATTTTGATAATTTTACATTTAAAAAAATCACAATTCTGCACAAATTCAAAAAATTCAAATCTGTAGCATACAAATTCTGCTACAAATCTGTTTCATGGCCTGCATATTCAAATTCTGTTACATGGTTTGCATATTCAAATCTTATTAGCCTATTTTGGCCAAAATCTACATATTCAAATATGTAGCATACAAAAGATTTCAAATCTGTAAAATAAAGCTACACATACAAAAGATTTCAGTGCACAATAAAGCTTTGATCTTTTTTCTTCAAGTATTCATTGCAAGCTTTGATCTTTTTTCTTCAAGAACCTCCTAAATAATCAAAGAGAAGTAGGTCCATCAGAAAGGCTTAAAGGAAAATGGTATCCACACAGAAAACTCCTAAATAGCAAGTATCAGACATCTACTCAACTTGGTTCAATAGTACTTGTGAATATAGATGTTTCATTCTAATCCAAAATCACATTTGAAATCCTAGTTTTAATGGCTGACCAATTATTAATGAACCAATCCATTTTTGTACAAACGAGCTTGTACTTCAAGTGCTTAACTCTTAGGATATAAGGTAATGCGGAAAGTGAAATTTACAAGTTTATGAAACTCATTATGCAATATCTAGAAGAGTACAAAAAGACACCTAAAAATAGTTTATGGTTAAAAGATGAAATCTCAAGGATCACTCATGCCTAAATGAATTCGTGTAAGTCCTAGTAATACCTATTTATCGTGACTTATTAATTGGAAAACGGATTAAGATAAGGAATATCCGTGAAAAGAAGTATTTGCAAAAACCCCATTTAGATTAACAAAGAAAAGTTAACCTGACATTAATTGTCTGAAAGTCAACAATGGGTGACCACGCGGTCAAATATGAGCCCAGAAGGTCATATTGTGTCTGAACAGCTAGTTTTAGGCAATGGTCGAAAAGTGGCCCGTAGACATAGTCAATGCTCCAATCCATGTTTTGACCTTAGAGGAACATGGCATATTGTGTCTGTTGCAGCTACCCTAAAGTGATTATTTTACCACACCCCCTAAAACAATTATTGTTTCTATTTCCCCCCTTAATTCTAACCTGGCTCAGCCCCTGTTATCATCCTAAATGTTCCAACACTTTCTATTGAAAAACAGGGTAGTACTATAGTTTCAATAAAAAAGCAAGAGTCCCAAACACCCCCTAATATGAATTCAGTCAATATCAAATAACATCAAACAAACATATAAATTTAACATTAAAATATATACCTGGGTAGTGATTTGGAAGTGGTGATGTGCCAAAAGAGGGCTGAAAAAAAAAAACATAAAAATACTTCAAGGGACTGAAAACAATAAACCACTTACCTGTTTGTCATATGTACCAGTAGCATCAGAAGTAGAAGCACCATTATATAGACCAGAAAATGCAGTTTCAACGACTTTGAGCATTCCATAAAGCTCATTGAGCTTTTGTCCCATATCCTTGAGTTGCAAACCTTGAACATCTAATTGCTTTTTATGAGTCTCTATTTCCTTATTTTTATTCTCTAATTGCTTTTTTTGAGTCTCTAATTGGTTTTTTTGAGTCTCTAATTGTTTTTTTTGAGTCTGTACTTTCTCCAACAAAAAACGGTTTTCATTTTTTATAACCTCACCCCTTATCTTTCTTAGATCGCAACTGAATTTGGATATTTGAGATTTTGTTATACCGGCTCCAAAACAATGAGGTTTTTCATCTCCGATAAGTTTGTTAAGAACATTCCTAGCAATTTCTGCCACTACGTCATGTTCAACATTACCTTCAGGGCCTCCTAGCTCTAACTTCTTTCTTTCTATTTCTCTATTTGCTTGAACCTGAAATAATGCATACGCTTTTAACTTCATAAATCAAAACATGCCGTATAAAACTTTTAAAAAAAATTATAAACAAATATGCGTATACCATCATTTCTGTTGTTGCTTCTTGAATATATGTGTCGTCCGCTGTTTTATAACAAATGTGAAACCTCTCAACATCATTCGGTGATCTTTTATTTGTCACTTTCTGTATATTAGATAGAGAATATCAAAGAATGCATAACAATATGAGTTATAACAATTTCAAGATTAAATGTTACTCACAAATTCATGATCTCTTCGCGCGAAACTAAAAGCACAAAACTGTTTCTGTATAAAAACAAGCAGAAAAGCTAGCCCAAACACCCTATAATTAACATTCTCATTCCTTTAGCTGGTTTGTTTTAGTTACGGCCCGAACATCACCCATGTATATGTAGCTTGATTATCTAACTAATGGTTTGACCCGATTAACTCATCACTTAAACGAACATTATTATAACTCGCATTCAACAACGGACTTCAAAATCAACAACATACTTCAAAATATCGCATTCAACAACAACTTTCAAAATCAACGACTCCACAAGCTTGATTCAAATAATCAGTTTCTAAGCGCATATTCAGATATTATACTTAAATAAACGCGTATAAATTATTTATACATTAGCTGCTGCAACTGATTAACAAGCTCAAACCCTAGCTTCTGCTGCAACAACTCAAACCCTAGCTTCCAATTAGCAAGCTCTGCTGCAACACCTAGATTCCGATTAACAAGCTCTGCTGCAACACCTAGCTTCCGATATGCAACACCTAGCTTCCGATTAACTGATTATTTGGGGATTTTGAAAAAGTGGTAGTGAAAAAGTGATTTGGGGATTTTTATAAAATCGGGTTTGAACAACTGATTTGGGGATTTGAACGAATTAGGGGATTTGAACGAATTAGATGTAGTGAATGAGAGGATGTAATAGAAAAAGTGATTTTTATAAAATCGAATTAGGGGATTTTTATAAAATCGAATAGTGAATGAGTGGATGTAACAGAAAAAGTGATGACACGTATGAAAAAAATTTGTCCACGCTTTTAGCTGTGGAATAATTGTTCCCCAATTTATTTGTCCACACTTTTTTACGTAACTTGAGCTATTACACGCATAAAGTTGTCACTTAATTTCACACTTATTTGCGTGTACAAAAAAAAAAATAAAAAAATTCACCCTTTACAAAGTGTGTCAAAATAAGCGTGTGCATATTCACTTTTTGTAGCAGTGAATAGTTTCATGTTTTTCTAAAAAATTTGTTATCGCGTTTTTCTAAAATTTGTTATCTTTAAAGAAGCGTGTACATATTCACTTTTTGTAGCAGCGAATAGTTTCATGTTTTTCTACGCAATACTTTGGGTGGATACAACTGTACACATCGAACCATTTATTTAAGTGTGGTTTAAACTTTAAAGAAGTGGGTCGGTAGCTACACACTTTATTCCCGAAATGTTGTGACCAAAACCCGCACCGTTTTTTTATTGAACCCCATTAGCATATGTTCCCTGTTATCATTGCCCCACCAACCACTACCATATATATTGTCAAATATTATTAGAAAGAACTGATTCGTATAAAAATATCTAAGGTAGTATTTGGTCATGTACTTTAATATATTTCAATGTATGAATTATATTTCATAATATAGAATGGGATATGATACGAGTACACACATCATATTTAAAGGCATTGTTTGGTTTGGTAGGGTTTTAGTTTTGAAAAATGTTAGACCCACAAAAACAAATTTATAAAACAAGCTACAAAAAGAGGTGTCATTTATTGATGTATTTTTATATAGTTTTTTTTCTCTTATCTCTTACGGAGTATTAAGTCAATCATAAAGTGACACTTTATTTTGTGGCTTGTTTTGTGGAATTGTTTTTATTGGTGTAGTATTGCCCTTTAATTAGTTTTTCCAAAAAGATGCCATATTATCGAGACTTTTAAAATGTTATTAGAACTCATCCTTGTACCGCGAGTCTCTTAAGTACATGAGGTGCAAGACGCCAAGACGATTTCACCAATTACAAATGAAAAATGGCAAAGCGTTGGTTAATTATATTAGAAGAGCAACTAGAGTTAGAACCATATGAATAGCAGTTCTGTTATACTTTTGTTGACCTATCTATCATCTTTGGTTCGGTTGGTTCTTTGTACCCTATTATATTCTTGTTATTGTTGGTTGCCTGTGATAGTAGTTGCCCACTGGTTTTTTGTCCGACTAACATTAACGTGTCATCTTTATTATATCAATTTCTGATGCATGAGCCAAGGACGGCCCAAATTATATATATAGAATCGATGAATTCATCATATCTAAATTACAGTAATTTAGAGTCCATGAATCGAGACGACCAAATTTATCGAATATCAAGGCCAGAAAAAATATGCATGTTTCGTCTAGTAAACATCAATAGTTTTTGAGAAACTAATCGGTATCGTCTAGTGGTGCCTGGTGGGTCTGCTTATAAGACCCTGCGTTACAAAGCCACCCATAAAATTTATATCGATTAAAAACTCGTGTCCTACGTTAGGTGAGTTTTAGTAATGTTTTAATTGGTATATTACTTTCTCAACAACTAGAAATGATTAAAAGCTAGCATCGATTCATCGAATAGATACTTTTTTTAATGGTAGCTAATTAAAAGCACTAAACGTTCCGAAGAACCACATGTATTTCATTGATTAAAGCATTAAACCACTCTTTATTTAACATTATGGATGTCGAGATGTTAAGCTTTGACTAAAATCGAGTACTGAACTGACCAATAATTTAAGCAGTCTAGCTGGTATATGAATACGTATTAACTGTCTTGAAGTCTAGTAACTGAACATCGAGTAATGAGGTCCTAACAATTTACAATGTGACATGGTGACCACCGGTTGTTTTAAATGAACCAAACGGTGTATATAAATGAGCATAGATATAATGTATGCATGCCGACTTATATACCAAAACTCCACCAGAAATACCATTAAATTTCTTTTAATTTGGGGACGTACATATATAGAGGTATTTATTATTTCGACGTGATCGGTTAATGTAAAATGATTGTTGTTTTCAATAAAATAAAATAAAAAATAAGATAAAATAAAATAAAATAAAATTTAAATCTAATGTGAAGTGCATACTTATTTGCTGATTTTCAAAAAGTGCATGACTTTTGACGAATTTCTGGATCCAGCTGGTTTTAACCCACGCGAGTTTATGCGAAAAAGGCCAATTACGATTTTGTTAGGTCAAACAAATTTTATGTTATGGTATATTTTTTTTTGTTTATGAAAAACAAGAAAAGACATATTTACACATTGAGATCATAAACAGGTCTTTCATTACTATTGGTGTGTGGTTATGCACGTTCATAATTTAACTGACCGTTTTAGATGTTAATTTTTTTGAAACAAAGTTACTACTCTTTGTTTTATTTAGCGACATATACTGAATTAATCAAAGAATAAACATCTCTACATCATGCATGTTTGAATTAGCTGATCTTTAATATTTATTACCAAAATCTATCTACTAAAAAAACACATATGCATGCATATTATTGATGCATTCACCAACCATTTGCAAGTCGATGGAACGCGTTTTCCACTTTCTTTTGACATGCTCCCCACTCTTTCCCCTTAAACCCTAATAACATAAATACCCCCGAAACACAAACACATTTCATTCACTTACGCTCCCCATCACATCTCAACACCATGCATACTTCTAGCATTTCATCCCTCCTATTCTTTGCTTCTACTCTCCTCCTCATCTCCACTATAATCCACCCATGCTCCGCCACAATCCCTCGTAAACTCGCCTTAGTACAAACACCAGCAACTATCCTTAAATACCACAAAGGATCCGTCCTTCATGGCAACATAACCATTAACCTCCTTTGGTACGGACACTTTACACCCGTCCAAAAGAATGTGATAACCGATTTTATCCAATCACTAAACGGTCAAGTAGTCCCAAAGCCACCCTCCGCCTCTGCCTGGTGGCAAACCACCAGGAACTACAAAGGCGGAGTTAGAAGTATCAACTTAGGAAAACAAATAATCGACGAAAAATGCTCACTTGGGAAATCACTCAAAGATTCTCATCTTATTAAACTAGCTTCAAAAAACAAAGGGCCTAACGTCATAAGCTTAGTATTAACATCTTCTGATGTGCTTGTAGCAGGTTTTTGCATGAACCGTTGTGGCACGCACGGTTCAACCCGTATAAACAAAGGTCATAACTTTGCATACGCATGGGTTGGTAACTCGATCACTCAGTGTCCTGATCAATGTGCTTGGCCCTTTGTTTTACCCACTTACGGCCCCAAGATTCCGCCTTTGGTTGCACCAAACAAGGATGTTGGTGTAGATGGTATGATTATTAACATTGCTACGGTTCTAGCAGGAACCGTGACAAACCCGTTTGATGGCGGGTATTTTCAAGGTCCCGCTACTGCCCCATTGGAAGCTGTTACTGCTTGTACCGGGATATTCGGGTCGGGTGCTTTTCCAGGTTACCCGGGAAGTGTTTTGGTTGACAAGACGACTAAAGTTAGCTATAATGCTCACGGTGTGAAGGGTCGTAAGTACTTGTTGCCCGCTATGTGGGATCCCAAAACTTCAACGTGCAAGACACTCGTGTAAATTGGTGTTCGATGATATATTATTTGTTTTCTAAATGTTGTTTTGTTTATTCTAAATTTAATTAATTGAATACAGAAAATACTTATTATACATGATTTGTTTCGAAGCTCGCAAATAGTATTAAAACCTATTTTATTTTTAATCGGAATTGATACGCTAAAAAGGACGCGCAATTGAGAAAAAGTGTTAAAAAAACTGGAAATGAAATTTATACTACTACTAGTAACGAGCGTGACTAGGATTGTCCTAAGAAGGGTGGCAGTGGGGCAGCATCACCCACCGGCAAGGTGATGCCGGCGGTGAACACCGCTGCCACCCCACCGGCATCATCAACGGCAAGCATTGAACGGCAAATATTGCCTCGGAGGCATGGGCTTTTCAAGGCAAATCTAACCGTTGGGCATTAAATTTTTTGGACGTTGGAGGAGCGTGCATCGGCCAAAAAAAAAAAAAAAATTCCCCTATATATATTCAACCTAAACACACACATTTTTAACACAAACAATACAATTCACATATATAAAATTCACATATTTTTACAATGGTTTTATCTTCTTCTTCGTCCGAATCGTTAGTGAGTCCCCCCGGCGAATTGTCCGAACTAGTGCCATCCGATAGCACCCTAGAAACCTTATTAGACGCGTACGATGCAATTGACGACACGGCAAGCTCTACCGAAAGTCGGGAGTATGTAACTCGTTTTCGTGAAGAAGCTTTACGAACCCTTATGAATGATTATTTCGTTGAACGTCCAAAGTTTAACGACGAACGTTTTCGTGAACGGTTTCGTATGAATAAAAGCTTGCTTTTAAGAGTTGTTGCTGATGTTGAAGCGAATTTCGAATGGTTTCAAGAGGGCTTAGATGCGAGGGGAAAAAAAAGTTTCACGGCATTACAAAAATGCACATCGGCCATTAGGCAACTCGCAACGGGTGAACCTCCAGATAGATTTGATGACTATTTAAACATGGCGCGCCGAACGTCAGGTTATATATATTTTTTAAAGTTATTGTTATTAATTTTTTTATAAAGTTAGCGTTATATATTAATTTTTTTATAAAGTTAGCGTTATATATATATTTTAAAGTTATTGTTATTAATTTTTTATAGGAGAATGCGTTGATCATTTTTGCCAAGCGATTATTCAATTATATGGTCGAGAGTTCTTACGTAGGCCTACATCCCATGACATTGCACGCTTATACGAGTTCCATGAAGATAAACATCACATTCCTGGAATGCTTGGTAGCATTGATTGTACCCATTTCCCATGGCGTAATTGTCCTAGACATTTGAAAGGTCAATATAAGCGAGGTGATCATCAACACCCAAGTATTATGCTTGAAGCCGTCGCTTCTTACGATTTGTGGATTTGGCATTCGTTTTTTGGTCCTACAGGTGCAAACAATGATATCAATGTTTTGAATCAGTCCCCATTGTATCTTACGGAGCGAAACGGAACGGCGGCAAACAGTTCATTTCATGTAAATGGACGTTTTTACAAACGTGGTTATTATCTTACCGATGGAATCTATCCTACATGGTCAACGTTTGTTAAAGCATACAAGCATCCGGTTGAATTAAATGAAAAGAGATTCAAGAAGCTACAAGAGTCTGCAAGAAAAGATATTGAGCGAGCTTTTGGTCGTGTTAAAAATAAATGGATGATTCTCGCTCGTCCTCTCCGGGCAATGTCGGTTGACAAGATTCGACAAATCGTTTATACGTGTATCATATTTCACAATATGATTTTAAAAGACGATGGGATGGCAATATCACCGGTTCATATAATGGATCCGCCAGTCGCGCCAGTTTATGACGATAGTGTATTACCGGAGTTAATCGACGAACAAATGCATTACCGACTCCTATATGATCTTACGGACCACGTAGATGCTCAAAACTTAACATATCTCGATGATTAGTTATTATTTTTTTTTTAAGAATAATGTAATTTTCTTTTAATTATTTTTTTTTTGTTTTTTTTAAGTATTATGTAATTTTCTTTTAGTTATTAATGAAATATTTATGTTTTAATTAAATTGTTTAATTTAATTTAAAAAAAAAAAAAAGTTGGGAGGTATGAAAAAGGCATGGTTGCCACTAAAATGGGGTTGGGAGGTATGGAAAAAGTATGAATGAGGTGAAATGAGATGGAATGATATTATTGGTGGATTTCGGAGGTATGGACGATTTCAGAATCATGACTGCCAGTGTCCTAACATTAATGGTTGCAATCATGTCAAACATAAAGTTGAGTAAGATAATTAAGATAGTATTTGGTATGTCATAAATAAAGAAAAGTAAAGAATCATTACTAGGGGTGTTAACGAGTCGAGCTTTTAATGAGCTACTCGAGCTCGAGCTCGTTTATCTCGAGTTGAGCTTGAAAATTATCGAGCTCGAGTCGAGTTCAAACAAAAATTTGTGCTCAATTAGTTTCACGAGTCGAGCTTATAAATCTAATATTTGGCTCGGCTCGTTCGAAAGCTCGTTTAGTTATTCGAGTTGAACGAGCTAAACGAGCTAGTCGAGTTTAACAAGTCGAACGAGCTAAACGAGCCGATCGAGCCAAACAACTACTATTTAGATATTATACGTTAGATGTTTCTGTAAGTGTTTATAAAATAATTTAAACACGATAACATAATTCAAAATATGTCATTCATCATTAGTATCAAAACTAGATACTTCAAGTCAACATCCATTATTTACTTGGCCTTTTATTTTTATAGCCTCCACCCTTTCTTTACTTATAGTACTCTTTCTATGTGGGATGCAATCCTATTTAGGCAAATCCGTTTATGTTTATCTGATAAGCATATCAAACATGTAAACACATTACATGTAAGAACAATATCAATGAATGATCGCTATACGTCAAAAACTCATTGAATTATTTACTTAGAAAATTACTATACCATTTTTATATAATAATTAAGTATATGTTTTAGTTACAAATTGTTAATATTTTCTTATGTTAACTAACTATACCATTTTACCATATAACAATTACTATGATTACTGTTATGTCGATATATAGTAAATATATAATTAAACAAATCGAACTATAAAAACAATTGAAGTATTAAACGAACAAAAGTTTTTTTTATATGTTGAACGACATTTAAATATAAAATAAAACTAGCCAAGAGCTAGAGAAAATTACAATCGTTTTTTAAGCCTATCAGACCAAATTAAACATTTAGAACCTCTACAATTTAACCAAGTAAAAGAACAAAGACGAATATTGTCAAACAAATCACATTTCCTCATGCATTAAGAGTTAAATGTGAAGGGGTTCCTATACTTCCAAAAGGTCCACCAAAATGTAGCAGCAATCACTTGTAACCGAGACTTCCCATCACTTGATAAATGGAGATTATCAAACCACAACTTCCAACTTGAATGAGAATACATAACAGGAATAAACATGTCTCACCAAATACGGACCAAACACCAAATATGTAATGCAACATCACACGTATAAAATATATGATCATTCAATTCCAAACCATTGGAACATACCGAACATGAAATAGATTGGATTTCCAGCCCTCATCTTGAAAGATTTAATCGATGCGGAAGTCTATCCAAATTAAGGTGCCACAAGAAAATATTCACTTTCTTAGGTAAGATCTTGCACCACATGGTTGAAACATCCAAAGTTGGTAAGATTGCATCATCAATTTGGTGTCTTGTAGCCCCTACTGTAAACGTTCCATCATGACCAATTCCCCAGCGAACCTCATCTTGGCCCTCAAAATGTGTCACATGTTGCAACTCAGCTTGTAGAGATTCCCACAAGGCATTGATACGACTAGAAACTATAGGTCTCTTAGACTGCATTTGCCACTCCTTATTGATAAAGCAATCTTTGATAAAACAAAAGGGTTGTACATCTGGGCGATATAATCGGTTATACCGCTGCACTAGAGGGCTATCACCAATCCATGTATCAATCCAAAATCTCACTTTTGTGCCACAACCAACTTTATATTTTAATGTATCTTTTGGGATAATGCAACAATCATGCAAATGGTTTATGGAACCAACTATATTTCTTCAAATTCCTTTAGTTGTACTTGCTATATGAACAAAACCAACATCCTCTCCATATATAGCTTTGATCACATGAACCCACAAGTGATTCGGGTTAGAATGTAATCTCCACCTCCACTTTTGAAGAAGCGTCTTCAAACTTCTAATACCTAACATGATTAAATGCCTTCAACATGGTTACTCCTTGCAAGGCCGGAGGTTTTTTTCTACCTTTGGTAGAACTGGCAACCTCTCTACCATAGATAAGGTTAATGAAGTTCAAAAGTTTAGAATTAACTAACAAAAAGATAAGATGTTTGGATGATTGTATTCGTTCGAACACTCGTGCATATAAAAAAAGTAAAAACCAATATATTAAAGATTTATAGTTGATAAACTTGATATAGGTATATGTATTTTTTTTAATGAAAACAGTTCTTATTTGTATCATGTTATTTTTTTTTCATTAAATGTTTTTTTGTAAGTCCTGCCGTACTGTTTAATTTATTTAATGAGGATTCGATATAATTTTACAATTGTAATATTAAGTGATTTTACTTTGTTAATTAGTTTAGTTAGTTAATTGTAAGTGAAATTTAGCATAAAGAACATAGATTATATCTTTGATTAAGAGTTACAAGAATAACTATCTAAACTTTTACTTTGAAATTTTTGTGTGGTAGTTTGATGGATCTATACACCTTGAACTGTGTTAGATTGATACTTTGAGTTATATCACTAAGTATGCGGAATCTATTTAGTAATACTTAGAAGTTTGATTGTGAATGAAACAGTTGTTTATGAATGAGAACAATATATGTAACAAATGGTTAGCTCCAATATTATTAATGATAATAATACGAGTGATCTTTGTATCACTAGGGTTACACCTTGAAGCTCTAGAAAACGTATATCTAAACTTTAACCTAGGACCTCCTTTTATAGCACAAGGAGTCCTCTTCTACAAGATAAGTATAACTCTAATAGAATAAGATATACACAAGATCTATTCTATATTTATCTAAACACGTTTCCTAACAATTATCCAAACATCAGTGGTAATATATGTACTTGCAGTTCCACTGCAAGTGCATTTTTCAGCAGTTGTAATATCTTCACTAGCCGTGGTAACTGTTAGTATAATTCCCAACAATCCTCCCCTAAACTTATGATTAAGGTTTAAATCAATAAGTTTCTTCAAGTAATCAGCAAACATGAGGATATGGGAATTCTTCCAAACACTTATCTTCTTCTTCTTAATTCCTTATCAGCTCTCACACTTTGATCATAGATCCTTTGCAGCAAATCTTCTATGACTTCACTTCTTTCCCAACATCTAAGCTTTACTGACATCATCACAGTTAAAACTCCAGCTCTCAATGGATATTCTTTCTCAGCAAGCATAAACACATCAACTCCATCTTGAGTAGAAAGATGATGTACAGCACTTGAGTCATAAAATTTCCACAAAGTATTCATGTTGTGAGCTTCAAATCTCCAATGTCTGTCACTTGGGTCAGGTTCATATAATCTTCTAAAGTGAACCCATAACTCCTTAGCCTTGACATCAACAAGTTCATCTTTCTTGAACTGATCTTGAACAATCCTCCACAAAGTATCCAAGTCTTCTCTATCACAAGATCTAACAATATCTTCAAAGTCTCTGCAAATACTTGTGACACTTCCAGTTCTGATAATCTTCCAAGCAACTCCAAAATCATCAAAATAGATCTCCCAACCAACTACTGGATATTTTGTTTGTAAACGTTCAATATTAAGCACATCAGTCTCTATGAACATCATATTTGTAACTTGTTCTTCTGTCAACTTGCTAGGACCTTCTTCTGCTTGAGATGACTCCTGAGTCTTCAATTTCTTTGCATCTTTGGATCCAAGACTCGCTCCTGACCTTTTTGGCTTTATCACTACAGGTTCTTTATCCATAGGAATAAAATTACTATCTTGTCTTTTAATCCTGTAGTAAATACCTTCAATTTGATCATGTGACATTCCTTTGAACTGTGCCATCTTCATATTGCCAACATGACAGCAAAAAGTCTTCATCTCAGCAATGATCTGTGCCTTTGTAAGTTGCCTTGGCTTCTTTTGACCTTTTCTTACATCTCCAATGATATCATCAAGAGCCTGCTGATCAAAGTTGTCAAAATCGCGCCTAAGGCGCGCCTAGGCGCTAGCCTTGGGGCTTTTTTTGACTCGAGGCGCACGACATGCATGAATCCCCAAAAAAGCGCGCGCCTTGGCGATTTTTGCGCCTTGGGGGATTTTTGCGCCTAGGCCATATTTTGCGCCTTGGGGCTTTTTTTTTATTATTATTTTTTTAAGATATAATACATGGGCCTTTTAAGTCATAGGTGAGTATTTATATGATTTGTAAAATTGAATTGATTTTATGTTTATTTTATTGATTGAAATTTTCTTTAAGAAGTTATTTTGTTTCATTATGTATTTTTTTTACGACATATTATCATGAAAATGTGGCATTGTGCCTTGAATATTAATATGTTGCTTGCTTGATATTTTGGGTTAAATTGTGAGCTTTGTTAGATGTAAGCTACAAGTGTAGGACACAAACATATTTAGTCTGATATGGATTTTAATCTCTATATATGTCATCGAGGCAAAGAGTTGATCCGTTTTAGAAGTGACAACCGATCCATTTTAATATTTACATTGCAATATGTGTTATGCATTAAGTATTTTAATGTTATTTTGTATTATTTAAGTTACATAAATGGTCACATATGTTATAAAAACCTTAATGTTTTTAGTGCGCCTCGCATTCATGAATCCCGCGCCTTGGAATGCGCCTCGACTCGAGGCTCTTTGGCCCCCTTTGCGCCTTAGTGCGCCTTGAGCCTTTCAGAACACTGCTGCTGATTCTTCATTTGAATGAAATCTTTCAGTTAAGCATACCTTTGTTCTTCATTCAAAGTTGTATTTGCAATAAGTTCAATAGCCTTCTTCTGATCACTGGATCATGATTTATCATGTAATAAATCTCTTCCTCTGTAGGCACATAGGTGAACATAGGAGGTTTCTCATGTAATACAGTTGGTGGATCCAATTTGTCCAACCTCTTTGCTTCCATAAAACTAGCAATTTCATCTTCCTCTAGCTTTTTCTTCTTTTCAATCTCAGCTTCTGCTAATTGCTCTGCCAATCTTGCATCAAAATCAATCTGAGCTTGATCTTTCTTGGAAATCTTTGTTGTTTGCTCTTGTTCTGTACCAGTCATAATTGCTTTACCTTTGACTGTTCTTATTCTTGCAGCTTCTTCCTCTGCAGTGGTAACATCATAACTAGCAGTGGGAACATTTTCACTTGCAGTAGAAATATTTTGACTTGCAGTGGGAACTTGTTCTGCAGCAGTGGAAATTTGTTGAGTAGTTCCAACTGTATCATCAAAATCAAAATTAGCATCAGCATCCAAACCATAATCTTCTCCAAAGTCTATCTTCCTCCCCTTAGTCTCAGCTTCATCTTCCTTTGCTTGAGCATTATCAGAATCACTTAACTCAGCAAATTCCTGATCAAAATTAAGTCTCATCCCCTTAAACGCTGCATCTGATTTCCTCCCCTGTTTGGAAGAATCTCCCGAATCTTTACTAGAACCTGCAGAGAACTCATCCTGAGGTGAAGAAGAAGAAGAAAACACAACTTTGGCAGATCTTTTCTTCTTGAGATTCTCAACTTCATTCTGTAACCTTTGAATCTCTTCCTTCATTTGATTCAGCTCTGTGGCATGTTGTAGTTTAGTCTGTGCCAGATCTTTTTCCAGAGCTTGAACCTGCTTGACTAATTTTGTACATAATTCCATCAATTCAGTTAGTTGCACACTGCCCTCAACACTTCCAACTGTGTTACCTGTTGGGAGAGGTGAATCATGGGGCATTGATTCAGGCTGTTCTCTAGTTGGACTAGGATTAAGCCTTGAACCACCACTGCTTGTTCCTAAACCAAAAGGTTCAGCAACATGCAATGTTGAGATGAGAGAAGTTGGTTGTTTATGCCTTCTCCCATAAGTGTGAGTTACTGCAGGGGTATGGTGAATTGGTGGAACAACAATGTTGGGTGTGTGATGGGATACAACTGGGATAGTTTCATCTTCACCCTGTACCTGTGAAATGTTTGAAAACATTTGAGGAAAAAGTGGATGAACCTCCCCATTCCAAAGTTCTGAAGCCTTACTCATGTTTTGAAAAACTTTTGGCTTAAGACAGGAGGTTTCATAAATTCTATTGTGAGGTTGCAGTTGAAATTCATTTAACACTGCTTGCACAAACCTTGGATACATCAAAAATTTATATGAACTCTTTACATTGCCTTTCATATTATTGAAAATAAACTTTGAAAAATTAAAAGTCCTATCAATAGCCAAACAAACCAAAGGATAAGCCATGGTAGATGCAAATTGTTCATAAGATGTTTTCTTAGGAATTAGGCAATGTAAAAGAGTGTGAATTAAAAATCTCCAATGGGGACAAAAACATCCTTTTCTGAAAGTTACTTTTTGTTCAGATGCATCATACCCCATGGAAGCAATATTACTGAAAATTTCTGAATTGGGTAATGGGATGATACCATTGAGATCATCCAATTAGAGAACTCTCCTCAAGGATGACTCAGTAACATCAATGGTTACCCCATCCACTGTGGCTCTTAGAGCTTCCACAGTTTCGTGTGTGTCTCCCTGTTCAAGAGTTATGGACTCCACAGTGTTCCAGAACTGTTTGATATGAGAGACATAGATTGTAGGATTAACAGTTAAAGCATACCTTATATGGGTGGTATTAAGAAAATCCACAATCTGATGAAAAACAGGGCCACTCTTCTCGTTTGACTTTTGTAGGTAGGCCACTTGGTTGTGCTCCTCGACAAATTTTAGAATCGCCATGATATTTGTGAAAAGAAGATAAAAGTGTTAGTAATCGAGATAAAAAGCAAGCCGTATGATGATCAATTTATACTAATAGGGTTTGAGGAGATTGCGTGATGTGAATTATCTTTAGAAAGATTTATCTTTGGAAAAGAATAAATTATAATAGGTAAGAAGATAATTCACAAAAGATTTACCCTATTAATAAGGAAATACGGTTATATTTTCAACGGCTAGTAAAAAATAGATTACTGACACAACAGTTGTAACGGCTAGTTCACCAGTGGAAAAATTTACTCTTGCATTGGTAACAAGTGAACTAGCAGTGGTAAAATTTCACAAAGTATAAAAGAGCAGTGGTAAGTAAAACATGAAAATTTGCTGCTCTTATCATAGTTTTTAGCAAACTATCAGCTATCAACGGATTTGATATGTCTTTACCAAGAGCCGTTTGCTATGGACTAGCCAACTCTTTATCACTTGGAGTATGGTGAGTTGATAACCATATAGTTTTTGGTAAACTATCAACCATAAACGGATTTGTTAAGTCTTTACCAGAAGCCGTTTGCTCTGGACTAGTTGATTCTTATGTTGATAAGACATGGTGAATCAATAACCATTTGTTGTGTGTCTTTGATACACACCTTATAACTCCAATGACTCCAATAATATGGGTTTGTATGCTGCAGAATTAAATAACACTCAACTTAACCCATAAACGTTAACCCAAAGTAACTTTTTAACCAAGTTACTATTCACAAAAATATCTTCCAAAAGTCAACCCGATAATAACCAAATTTACTCCTCCAACCTACCAAAACAGGTAAGAGTAAATATTCTTCATTAATTAGAATTCGACCTTGACTTTGCTTATAAAAGGGGGCTCATTAACCTTTATCTTTCATCAACACATATCTTCAATAACACAAACCCTACATCAACACAATGAGCTGGTTTCCAATTGTCTACATATCCTCAGATGATTCATCTGATGAGGAGATCAGCTATTGCACAAACTCCGAGGAACCTTCTACGGGGTGGAGTGATTACTTTCCTCCAAGTGCTGCCACATCTACATCATCCAACATGAAATTCAAAAAGACTGCAGTTTCTCCTGCTCCATCCTGGAGTTCTATTTCAGTTCTTCCTCTGATGATGATGATGATCCAACCTTCAATCTTTCCAAAGAACTTCCAAAAGCCCTCACTACAGCATTAGAGACTGCCATAAGTAACATGAAGTAGCCTGCTGTTGAGAAGCCTGCACAAGCACCAAAGCCTCCCAAGCAAGTTCTGGGCCTTGCTTGTCCAAGGAAGCAACTTTCTTTTGATGACAAGAGAAAGAGAGCTTCCAAAGGCAAGCATGATTATGAGGGAAAAGGAAAGAGACCTATGAAGTAGGTGTGCTGAAGGTTTAGATGTTAGGTTGTTGGTTTATGTTTTGTGATGGTATTCTGGTGACTTGTTATCTGAATGGTTGTAATGTACTTTCCTTGGCATCAAATAAAAGTACTTGTTTCTTTTTCTTTTATCACCAATCTTTCCACTGTTGTATAACTATTTCCACTGTGCTTTAATATCTCTGCATACAAGTTAGTAGAAAACCATACACACATATACAAACAATATTAGTACCTAAAAACTATCCTGCAACATTGAAAAGTATTAGACATCAAAGATTTATGGATTTAGCTTTCCAATACCTGTTACCAAGTACTGAAACCGACCCACATCAAGCCCTTTTGTTAATAAATCAGCATAATTGTCATCAGTATAGATTTTGACAACATTAATAAGCTTTTTCTCAAAACAATCTCTGATAAAATGATGTCTAATTTCAATATGTTTAGTTTTAGTGTGTTGTACAGGATTTTTAATTATGCATATGGTACTACTATTGTCTATATATATAATGGTGTTCATGAAATTGTACCCATAATCCAATAATTGATTCTGAAGCCATAGGATCTGAGCACAACAACTAGCAGCTGCTACATATTCTGCTTCAGTGGTTGAAGTAGCAACCATAGTTTGCTTCTTGCACTGCCATGACACCAATCTACATCCAAGAAATTGACATCCTCCTGTAGTTGACCTTCTATCCAAACTTGCACCAGCATAGTCACTATCTGAGTATGTGATCAATTCCATAGGGGATTCTCTTGGATACCATAATCCTAGATTAGGATATGTCTTCAAGTACCTAAAAATCTTCTCCACTGCTGTCATATGTGATGTCTTTGGAGTCACTTGAAATCTTGCACAAGCACATATAGCAAACATAATGTCTGACCTTGATGAAGTAAAATACATCAAAGAACCAATTATAGACCTGTAAGTATGCACATCAACATTAGCACCACTAGCATTCTTCAACAATAGATGAGTGGTCTTATCAGCAGGGGTATTTGAAGGTTTTGCATCAGTAAACTTGAACTTCCTAATAATCTCAGTCACATATTTGTCTTGACTGATAAAGATGCCTTCTTTACTCTGTTGTACTTGCAGTCCCAAAAAGAATGTAAGTTCTCCCATAGAACTCATTTGAAATTCATCTTTCATCAGCTTTTCAAACTCTTTGCACATCTCTTGTTTAGTAGACCCAAAGATAATATCATCAACATATACTTGAACAAGTAGAATATCACCCTTGTCTTTCTTGATGAACAAAGTTTGATCAATCTTGCCTCTATGAGACCCATTATTCAACAAATAAGTAGCTAAGGTTTCATACCACTTCCTTGGAGCCTGATGTAAGCCATAAAGAGCCTTAACCACTTTATACACTTTATTTGGGTGTTGAGGATCTTCAAAGCCTGGAGGTTGAGAGACATAGACCTCCTCATCAATTGTACCATACAGGAAGGCACTCTTAACATCCATTTGATAGACAGTAAAGCCCATAAAGGATGCATAGGCTAGAAACAATCTAATAGCCTCAATCCTTGCAACAGGAGCAAAAACTTCCTCATAGTCAATACCCTCCTCTTGAGTGTATCCTTGAGCAACCATTCTAGCTTTGTTCATGATTACTATACCTCTTTCATCTTTCTTGTTTCTGAAAACCCATTTAGTACCAATGACCTTCATACCATCAGGCAGATCACAAAGAACCCAAACCTTTTGAAGTTTAAACTGCAACAAATCCTCTTGCATTGCTTCAACCCAACTAGATTCTTCTAAAGCCATATAAACATTTTTAGGCTCCACTTGTGAGAGAAAACAGAAAAACAAACATTCATTCTTTCTCCTATGCTTCTTGGACTCATAAACTTCACTAATGAACCCATGAATATCATCCTTCTTTGTCTGTCTTCTAGTCTTCATATCTGATTGAAGTTCACCAATAACATTATCAAGTGGATGCACTTTGTGAATTGAAGTCTGTGATGTGCTAGGAATATCATATGTTGTAGGCATGTTTGAGATCTCAGCATCATCACTGGGTGATTCCTGAGATGAATTTTCCACATTTGGACTGTCAGTGGAAACTTCTGGTGTAGCAGTGGGAATTGAGTTACCACGCTAGCAGGGATTTCTTTATTCAAAACATCAAAATTCACTCCATCTGCATCACTTTTCTTTTCAGAATTATCAACAAAGTCCCAAAGTGGCATAATAATTTGATCTTTATCATCTTCATCATCTTTGCAAGTTTCATCTTCATCAATGAATTCTTCTGAATCTTCAAGATCTTTGTCTCCTGTACTTGAAGTAAGAGGTACATAATTCATTGTATTGGATAATGTTTCAAGATCAAATAGCCATTCTGGTCCTGAACCTGCCATGTTAGCTTTATTTTCAAGAAACTCAACATGCAAATTCTCTTCAATCTTCTTTGTTCTTAAGTTATAGACTCTGAAAGCCTTGCTAACCATTGAATATCCAACAAAGAAGCCTTCATCAGACTTTTCTTCAAATTTACCCAGATGATCAATGGTATTGAGAATAGTAACATGACATCCAAATGGCCTCATAAACTCCAAAGTAGGAGGTCTTCCTCTGAATAGCTCATAAGGTGTCTTGTTCTTTGTTTTAACCACTAAAACCCTGTTCTGAATGTAACAAGCAGTGTTAACTGCTTCAACCCAAAAAGTCACTGGTAGCTTTGAATCAGCTAACATGGTTCTAGCAGCCTCAATTAGTGTTCTGTTTCTTCTTTCAGCAACTCCATTTTGTTGAGGAGTTCTTGCAACACTAAATTCTCTCTTAATACCTTTGTCTCTGCAGAAGTCATCCATAACTTTGTTCTTGAACTCTGTCCCATTGTCACACCTGATGATCTTGATCTTCTTATCAACTTGATTTTCAACTTCAGTAATGAATGTCTTAAGGATGCCAGTGGTTTCATCCTTGGTTCTTAAAAAGAAAACCCATGTCAATCTACTAAAGTCATCAGTCAGAACAAGACAATACTTCTTCAAATTGATGCTGCTCACAGATGTAGGACCAACACAAGTCCATATGCAGCATGAAAAGTGGATGATCAATGGAATTGTATGCCTTGGTCTTGCATGAAGCTTTGTGTTGCGTTCCTTTGAGACATGCAACACATGTTTGGTCATTTTCAAATCTTTTCTCTGGTAAACCTCTGACTAGACCATCTTTCACAATCTTGTTAATGGTCTTGAAATTAACATGACCAAGTCTTCTATCCCAAAGCATGGATTCATCCAAAGTGGCTTTTGAAAGCAAGCAAGTAACATCATTATTAGCCACTATGTTCTTCATGTCAATGCTATATAGATTTCCTTTTCTAGGGATTGTAAGCAAAATTTCACTTTCATTAGGAAGCTTATAATCCTTAGATAAGATATAGCATGCATCTTCAGTGAATAGAACTTTATGCTTCTTGTCACACATCTGTGACACACTGAAAAGGTTATACTTGAGTTCTTTCACATAGTGCACATTCTCAAAGTCCAAGTTTCCAGCCTTGATAGTTCCTTTGCCAGAAACTTTGCCACCAATTCATCCTCCAAAGCTGACAAATTATCCATCATAAGGTTTGAAATCTGAAAGATAGGACTTATTGCCAGTCATGTGCCTGGAACATCCACTGTCTGAGTATCCTTGATCATCTTTTGGTTTTGAATGTTCCTGCACACAAAATAAAGGAATTAGTTCCTTTTGGGGACCCAAGCCACAAATGACTTGGATCTGCCTCGTGTATCAATATAATTGTATCTGTCAAAGGTCATTGATACACCATTGGGATTGTTTGAGGTGATGGTTCCTTTTGGTTTCCATTCCTAACGTGCTGAGGCCTTAACAACATTTCCCACATTTACCCTCTTTTTGTTCACAGACCCACCAGTGGAAACCTTTGGCCTTGCAGTGGTAACTGCTGGCTTAGCAGTGGAAACTGCTGGTTTTGAAATTTTGGGTACCCACTTGTGATTATTGTAAACTTTCTTTTCAAAATTGGTCTTTTTCCCTGTTTGAGTAGATTTAACAAACGTAGTAACAGGGGACTTAGGGTAAACTCTATTTGTATTTCTGGCAGTGGCAACTGCTGGTCTAGCAGTAGAAATAGGTTTAATGCCAGAGTTAAGCAAAACAGACCTGGGAATCATCTTGCTAAGTGGATTTGGGTGAGTTAAGTTATTAGTATTATATCCATTCACCCTAGTATTCCCAAACACTTCCCTTCTACCCATGTGATAGGTACAGTTATAAGACAGATGGTCAAAGCTACCACATATATGACAGGGTTTGTTGTTGAACACAAAGTCACTACCAAATTGCCTAGATTTAACATGATTCCAACTCCTCATATTTCCCCTAGGAGTTGTTGACCAATGATGAGGCGAAAAATGATAACCCTTTTTTAGGGGGTCATTTAAGCCCGAATTCAACTTTATTTGATCAAATATTGCCCTAAATCGTTCCTTTTGTGATTTTAGGTACTTTGGGAGTGAAATCTGGAAAAGGAAGCAATTCGGATGTTTTTGGAGCATAAAAGTGAAGAAAACGCCAAAGTCTTAATTTTTCATGCTGGGAACAGTAGGTGACGGCGTCAAGAGTAATTTCCTGACGGCGTCAAGAGCAAAATTCCATGACGACCCAGTATAGATTTGACGGCGTCACGAAGGTAGGGCGTCAAGAGTAAAAGTCATGACGGCCTGGAAATGATTTAGTCTTGACGGCGTCAAATGTAGATCAAGGCAGTCCGAGAATAGTTTTGGCGGCGAGGTGACGGCGTCACAAGATTTGTCTTGACGCCGTCAGACCTCTTTTCCTATATATAGTTTTCTAATTTTTCACATTAAAAGAGAGAAGTTTTGGTAGAAACCCTAAGTACGATTTTGGTGTAACTTTACAGGTTTTTCAAGGGTTCCAACCCCTTGATACCTTGCATGTTTAATCAAGATAAGTGTTCCTTTAATTCAATCAATATGTCTATGTGTTGGTTGTCTATATCTTGTTCTTGTCTTAATTCCATCATGCTAGGCTAGATCTATCTTGTGTTTGCTTAGATCTAATGAAACCTAGATGTTAATTATGTGTTGATTACTTGTTTATTCTTGTCTTGGATGAATGATTTATATGTTAGGCTTAAGAAAACTGGCAGATCTCCAATTGGTAACATGCTTGAACGTCTTAAGAAACATGAACCGACGCGCACTAGGTCTTTATTGGTTGTATTTAATGCATGAGCCACTGTTTACAATCCCTATAGTTGTGCTGGGCATGGTGTAGGAGGAGATAAGAGCTCATAGAATTGGGGAGTTAAGTGTGCCACCCCATGAATGGTATTAAGGAATACGATCCATCATCCATGCAATTATAACAAGTAATTAACGTGTAAAAGATGTCTAGGGAGTAGTGAAATCTAAGTAAACACATTTTCTCCAATTACTGCTCACAACTTTAGTATAATTTAGTTTATTTTCATTTTTAGTATTTTATTTTGATTGCATCTTAGTATTGGGTTAGTTGAATAGCAACTAATTCCGCCCAAATCCTTCAAACCCGAGATTTTAAATTGCTTTCTAAAAAATATAAAAATACAAAAAGAATCTTCCCTCACCTTTAGAACTAGTATTTAGGCTTTCTAATCCTAGCGACACTATTCCTAAGCTGAACGATCAATCCCCCGGTACTTGTCACTATACTATACTACAACGATCAGGTACCCTGCCTGGTGGGGGTTGTAAGCTTCTCGAGATCCCTCGAGAGGTAAAGCCTGTTGCGATTCCCATGCATCAACCTACTTCTGTACATCTCTGCATATCTAGTAGTGGGCCTAAGGAAATTAGGTTGTGACCTAGGCTTCTCTTTGACAACTTCAGGAATACTCTTTCTAACATCCACATGTACATTCTCAGGAACACTAGGTTTAGACTCAACATTCAAATTATCATCTTTAAGAGACGAGTCACTAGCACTATCAAATGTATCAACCTCAACCTGAACCTTTTCAATAACAGCTTCTTTAACAAAATTTGGTCCATAGGTCATAGGTAGTTCCTGGAATTCTTCTAATCCTGTGTGAGCTAAGTCAATGCCAGGAGGTGATGGAACACTGATGAGGCGAAAAATGAACCACTTTTAGGGGGTCATTTAAGCCTGGAATTGAATTTATTTGATTAAATATTGCCCTAAATCGTTCCTTTTGTGATTTTAGGTACTTTGGGAGAGAAATCTGGAAAAGGAAGCAATTCGGACGTTTTTGGAGCATAAAAGTGAAGAAAATGCCAAAGTCTTAATTTTCCTTACTGAGAACAGTAGGTGACGGCGTCAAGAAGGAATTTTTGACGGCGTCAAGAGTAATTTCCATGACGACCCAGTACAGAATTGACGGCGTCACGAAGTAGGGCGTCAAGAGTAAAATGCATGACGGCCTGAAAATGCATAACACATGACGACGTCAAAAGTAGATCAAGGCAGTCCGAGAAGTATTTTGGCGGCGAGATGACGGCGTCACAAATTTTGTCTTGACGCCGTCAGACCCTATTTCCTTTATATAGTTTTCTAATTTTCACATTAAAAAGAGAGAAGTTTTGGAGAAACCCTAAGTACGAACTTGGTACGAATTTTACAGGTTTTTCAAGGGTTCTAAGCCCTTGATCCCTTTCATGTGTAATTGAGATAAGTATTCTTTTAATTCAATCAATATGTCTATGTGTTGGTTGTCTATATCTTGTTCTTGTCTTAATTCCATCATGCTAGGCTAGATCTATCTTGTGTTTGCTTGGATCTAATGAAACCTAGATGTTAATTATGTGTTGATTACTTGTTTATGGTTGTATTGGATGAATGATTTCGATGTTAGGCTTAAGAAAACTGGCAGACTTCCAAATGGTAACATGCTTGAACGTCTTATGAAACATGAACTGACATGCACTAGGTTTTATTGGTTGTATTTAATGCATGAGTAAATTCTAATGATCCCATGTTAGGAGCTTCTTAGCCGGCTCGACATAGGAGTGAAGTAGGCACTCATAGGATTGGGGAATTAAGTGCGCCACCCCATGAATGGTATTAAGGAATACAATCCGTCATCCACGCAACTATAACAAGTAATTAACGTGTAAAAGATATCTAGGGAGTAGTGAAATCTAAGTAAACACATTTTCTCCACTTATTGCTCACAACCTTAGTATAATTTAGTTTATTTTCATTTCTAGTATTTTATTTTGATTGCATCTTTAGTATTGGGTTAGTTGACTAGCAACTAATTCCGCCCAAATCCTTCAAACCCGAGATTTTTACTTGCTTTCTAAAAAAATATAAAAATACAAAAATAATCATCGCTCACCTTTAGAACTAGTATTTAGGTTTTCTAATCCTAGCGACACTATTCCTAGCTGAACGATCAATCCCCCGGTACTTGTCACTATACTATACTACAACGATCAGGTACACTGCCTGGTGGGGGTTGTAAGCTTCTCAAGATCCCTTGAGAGGTAAAGCCTGGTGCGATTCCCACGTATCAAGTTTTTGGCGCCGCAGCCCGGGGAATAGTTATTGTCTAGGTTAGAATCTCTTTTTATTAGGTCTACTTGCTAGATTCCTTTCTAGTAAGATTTTATTTTTATTTTTAGGTTTTCTTTAGTCTATCTTATTTCTTTGTGTCTTTGTTCGTAACTCTTCACCACCCGACATCATGGACAACGGGAACATCTTTGAACCCGTCATCCCACCACAACAAAACCTACCACTAGAACCTCTTAGGCCCCGAACCTTAGGAGAGTATTCCCGACCTAGCCACCAAGGCTACCGAAACACCATTGAGCTCACCGGAGCCAATGTGACCCCCTTGCGATCCGACACCATCCGGTTGGTGCAAAGAAGATGTGCATTCCATGGACTTCGTTCCGAAGATCCAAACCAACATCTTAAGGACTTCCTCAAAATCGTAGATTTCATAGACCTAGATGTTGAAACTAGAGAGACAACCCGATTACGCCTATTCCAATTCTCTCTACAGGATCAAGCTAGTCAATGGCTTGAGCGTTTACCCGCGGGATCCATCACCACATGGGATGATCTCACCACTCGTTTCCTTGCTCAATTTTTCCCACCGGGGAGAACTACTAAGCTTAGAAATGACATCTTGATGTTCCAACAACGTCAAAATGAATCTCTTTATGAAGCATGGACTCGTTTCAAGGACTTACTCCAAAAAGTCCCTCATCATGGCATAGATCTTTGGCTCCAAGTCCAAATCTTTTATGACCATATCGATCTCTCCACGAGGCGAGCCATTGACCAATCGGCCGGTGGTAAGCTACGTGATCTAAGTGCGGAACAATCATGGGAACTCATAGAAGATCTTGCTCTCTATGACAACGAAAGTTGGAATGATCCCCGTGATTTGAACAAAACAGTCAAGGCAATATCTTTGCCTTCGAACAATTCTAGCACTCCCGACCGTAGGATCATGGAACTTGAGGACCAAATCAAGTTTCTCATGAAATCTTACGAAGCTCCTAAGCCTTCAAGCCAAGTGAACAAAATCACTTCTTCATGTGAATTATGTAGTGGTCCCCACGACACTCGTGATTGTGTGGAACTCCCCGGAACAGCTTTTGCGGACTACGCATCCACGTATACCGACGAAGCGGGAGATAAGTGGTACACTTTCAAGCCCGAGCCAAACCCTTATGGTGATTCATACAACCCCTCTTGGAAAAATCACCCAAACCTTAGGTGGAAACAAAATCAACCCAATTCTTCCAATCCGCCTAATCGTTACCAATCAAACGGTCCACCCTCCAACCGTACTTTCAACAACAATCCTTCTAACAACTATGGTAGTACCAACAATCTTGAAGGATTGATGTCAAAGTTTATGGCATCTCAAGAAGCTCGCATAGCTAGGTTTGAAACCGAATTCAACCAACAACAAACAGAGATGACCAACAAGATTGACAACTTGTTGAAGGCCCTCAACAACCAAGCGTTAGCCACACCTAGGAAGGACACTAGGGATACCAATAACGAAGTCCAAATTAAGGACCCCTCATCATCCAAACATGTCCACTTTGTCAATGTTGTCACCATTAGGCCGATAGATAAGGGAATAGAGGAATGTGACAAGGATGAAGTTGGAGTAGAAACCAAGACTAGGGATGAAAGTAGGGAACTTGAGGTTAAAAAAGAAGAGGAATTAGAGGAAGTAGAGCCTAAAGAGAAGTACTTTGGTAAGTTGCCCACCAAGGAAGAATGGGAACACCATAAGGATTTATTCGATAGCCCCGAGAGACCATATATCCTTGGCACACCCCTTATCAAAATGGGAAATCCCTCTAACATTAACATACCATGCAATATCGGGCATATGCATATATGGAAAGCTTATATCGATCTTAGATCTCCTGTTAACATCATGACTAGGACTTATTACAATTGGGTGATGAAGAAACAACTCGATTTTAGGATGATGCCCAATAGGAATTTGATAAGTAATTTTGTAGGAAGAGTAAAGGGTTTGCATGTGATTATAGGTAATCTCACCTATGAGATCGATTTTATGATAGTGGAAGACACTCGTCCGGTGATAGATGATTGCCTAAGCCAAGTAATATTTGGAAAACCATTTGTTGAGGCCACTAGGATGAGTTATGACCCGACTCTAGGAATAGTTAGATTCAAGGAAGAAAATGATGAGGTTGCCTATCAAATGCCCTACAAAATTGAGCAATACCGCCTCCTCTCTAATATAGAAAAAGAACACAAGCAAGCGGCTTATTATAGGAATGAGGAGGATAGACGTAGAGGAGTAGAGTATGTAAAGAGTAGGATGCTTGGTTTCTACAAAGAATGCTTGCAACTAGGTCCGGAATACAAAACTGGTTTAGAAGACGACCTAGAGAGTGGAACCAACGATGAGGTCACGTAGTAACTCATGACCTTGAGTCTAGCTACAAGACTCGTAAATAAAGAAAAGCGCTTCTTGGGAGGCAACCCATGCTTTGTATGATTTTATTTTATTTGTTTGTTATTTGCTTCCGTATGCATGCTTTATTTTTATTGTTGGTAGATCATGTTTCTCTATTAAATAGTGGAAATACTTTACTTTGTTGTTTTGGCCTAGTCTCAACTCCACCTAAAAGTTTTTTTGCAAAAGATAAGTGTAAGGGGAAACCCCAAATATGTTTTTAAGAAACAAACCGATCATGATTCTCCACAATATCAAATGAATATGTATATTCATATTTGTTAGACTCAAATGCTTGTATTGAGTCATAATGAAGTTTTGCAGGATTTTCCAGGAAGTAGGACCAAGTTTTTCCAGAAATTTTCCGGAAACTTAACATAAGAATTTCTGCAGGTCACTTCTGACGGCGTCACGAGTTAACTCTTGACGGCGTCACGTGTAAAAATCTGGAAATTTTACCAGTTTTGTTTTTCTAACGGAGTCTTATGGTTTTTGTGAATTATTAAGTTTTATAATCTCCAGGAAATCTGCAAACTTCATTCCACAAGCATTATATCTTATTTTGTTTTCTAGGATTTAGTAACTTATATAGGTTGCTGCCGATTTTATGCGAGGTTGTCTTGTCTATTTTCTCAGGATTTACAGGTTATGTATGACAAGAAGATGATTTATATTCTGGAAGGGAAGCTTTGATTGTTCATTTTCTTGGAGGAAGATCTAACCTGGCCACCTTATTATCCATACCGAGCGAATCAAGGGAGTATTTGATTTCATTTGTTTTACTTATTTCACTTTTACATTCTTTACTTGAACATTGGGGACAATGTTCATCTTAAGTGTAAGGGGAGGGTAAAATGATGATACCTTACATGTACACTTTTGCTTGAGTTTGTTTTGTTTAATAGTAGATGTGTAATAAAACTATGAGAAATACTTGTTAGTGCAATTTTAGCGCCAAATTTAAAATTTTTTACAACATTTAGGAGTGAAACTTTAGCCATAGCAAGCGTCTCATGGATAGGAGATTGTATGACTAGCACATAACCGTATATTCAGAAAAATTTTCCACCCAAATATGTGAGGTTCGCCTTTAGATTTGATAGGAAAAGCATTTACTATTAGTGCTTATGAGTGTACAGATAGCATTTAGATTCTAGAACTTGCGTTAGTGATGCATCCCAAGACCGCTAGTGGGACTACATTCGTGTGGTAGGATTTACTACATGATAAGAGGCATTAGGATCACCCTTGTGTTAAACCCGTATCATGATTACTTGATCATTTATGTCATATTACTTGGCTAGTTAAGTCAACTAATTTTTCCCCACACCCTTAGCGTTGTACTCATTTTTAGTACACGAAACCCCTAGTACACCCTTCCGAGCCTATCTTTTCATTTCTAACTTTAAGCATTTTACTTAAAGGAAGAATTTGTTACACCCCACTTAAATGTACAACCAAATCGCCTTAGCCTTCCGTGTATGCGCTCATTTTTAGTGCATTATTGTTATTTGTTAAACCCTAAGTTAACTATCTAATTGATTACATGGTTGCTAAGTCGAGTCATATCCTTGTACATATTATTTTGGGACGATTCGGACTCATGGGTAAGTACTTATTTTATGGAGTAATGGGGAAGAACATCATATATTACCCCCATATGTACGTTAATCTTAAAAGTGCCCCAAGTGTTTTGATTTTCTTAATTCGAGTCATTAGATTAGTTTATTGTAAAGTATGTAAAAATTCAAGTGTAAGAGGAATTTACATTCCCTATGATGTATTATTTTGGATGGTAGGGTAAGAGTGTATGCAAAAAAAAAAAAAAAAAAAAAAAAAAAAAAAAAAAAAAAATCGAAAAAAATAGAAAAATCAAGAAAAAGAAAAAAAAATAGAAAAAGGAAAAGAGAAAAAAAACATACGGACTACCATCCCTTTTCATTCTATGTTTATTTTATGTTTTTGTTATTTTTCATTTATTAGCTTAAGTCGAGTCTAGTCTTGGCTTAGCAACGCCATATTGTACATGTAATTAACCAAGATTGTTAACTCGCCACCAGTAAAAACTTCTTTTATCCAACAAAACCATGTATTTCATATCCCTACACCTAACGTTACAACCCTTTTAAAGACCTCTTTGATAGTTTATCCTAGGTGCTTACGCCAGGTGGTGGAGGTTTGATCCTTTCCCAAGCCTATGATAATCTATTTTGCTATGACAGGTAGTGAGAGATATCTTCCGTTTCCATATTGTAATTTATACTTTATTACACCCGAGAGATGTGAGTATCTAAACACTATTTGTGAGGTGCTAGTGTATGACCTCCGTGCTTGTCTATTGGTCTTTAGTGGAACGATTATTTGTTGTAATTACTTTTATATTAGTGTTAAATGACCCCTAACTTGTATTTTGAGTAGAATAAAAGCGCATTTGCTTGAGGACAAGCAAATCTCAAGTGTAAGGGTATATAATGAGGCGAAAAATGAACCACTTTTAGGGGGTCATTTAAGCCCGGAATTGAATTTATTTGATCAAATATTGCCCTAAATCGTTCCTTTTGTGATTTTAGGTACTTTTGGAGAGAAATCTGGAAAAGGAAGCAATTCGGACGTTTTTGGAGCATAAAAGTGAAGAAAACGCCAAAGTCTTAATTTTCCTTACTGAGAACAGTAGGTGACGGCATCAAGAAGGAATTTTTGACCGAGTTAAGAGTAATTTCCATGACGACCCAGTACAGAATTGACGGCGTCACGAAGTAGGGCGTCAAGAGTAAAATGCATGACGGCCTGGAAATGCATAACACATGACGGCGTCAAAAGTAGATCAAGGCAGTCCGAGAAGTATTTTGGCGGCGAGATGACGGCCTCACAAATTTTGTCTTGACGCCGTCAGATCCTATTTCCTATATATAGTTTTCTAATTTTCACATTAAAAAGAGAGAAGTTTTGGAGAAACCCTAAGTATGAACTTGGTACGAATTTTACAGGTTTTTCAAGGGTTCTAAGCCCTTGATCCCTTTCATGTGTAATTGAGATAAGTATTCTTTTAATTCAATCAATATGTCTATGTGTTGGTTGTCTATATCTTGTTGTTGTCTTAATTCCATCATGCTAGGCTAGATCTATCTTGTGTTTGCTTGGATCTAATGAAACCTAGATGTTAATTATGTGTTGATTACTTGTTTATGGTTGTATTGGATGAATGATTTCGATGTTAGGCTTAAGAAAACTGGCAGACTTCCAAATGGTAACATGCTTGAACGTCTTAGGAAACATGAACTGACGTGCACTAGGTTTTATTGGTTGTATTTAATGCATGAGTAAATTCTAATGATCCCATGTTAGGAGCTTCTTAGCCGGCTCGACATAGGAGTGAAGTAGGCACTCATAGGATTGGGGAATTAAGTGCGCCACCCCATGAATTGTATTAAGGAATACAATCCGTCATCCACGCAACTATAACAAGTAATTAACGTGTAAAAGATATCTAGGGAGTAGTGAAATCTAAGTAAACACATTTTCTCCACTTATTGCTCACAACCTTAGTATAATTTAGTTTATTTTCATTTCTAGTATTTTATTTTGATTGCATCTTTAGTATTGGGTTAGTTGACTAGCAACTAATTCCGCCCAAATCCTTCAAACCCGAGATTTTTACTTGCTTTCTAAAAAAATATAAAAATACAAAAATAATCATCCCTCACCTTTAGAACTGGTATTTAGGTTTTCTAATCCTAGCGACACTATTCCTAGCTGAACGATCAATCCCCCGGTACTTGTCACTATACTATACTACAACGATTAGGTACACTGCCTGGTGGGGGTTGTAAGCTTCTCAAGATCCCTTGAGAGGTAAAGCCTGGTGCGATTCCCACGTATCAAACACCTCTTAGAGGTGGTGGAACAGATTTGTATCCAACTCCTGATTTGGTTTTGTTCACAACTTGGGCTTCCCAAATTTTGTCAATACACTTGGATTGGTGATCCAGTGTATTACAAGTTATCTTTATATTCTCACTAGCCCTTTTAACCTTTTCTAGTTCTTCCCTAAGAACCTTGTTTACAGCAACCTGATAATCTAAGTCTCTTCTTAACACTGCAATATCATCATTGAACTTAGATTCATTTGCCCTATAATGCTCTAATTGAGTTTCTAAAACACCTAGGCCTCTTTTATGATTTGCTAAGTTATAATTAGTATGATTTAACTCTAGCAATTGTTCATCATATTGTGCTTTAATTTTCTCATACTCTTTTAAGGCCTTACAAGTTTTAGAGCAAGCATTATTAATTTGTACCTCAGAGTCAGAAAAAGCCATTAGTGCAAGCTCAGTAGCAACCATTGCAAACTCTGAATCATCATCTTCATCCTCAGCCATAAAGCTCCAATCATAGCTCACTCCATCAATAGCCAATAGCCCCTTTGGCTCTTCTGTTGTAGGTTCTTTCTTCTTGTCCTGCTTATACCAAGTTGACCTGTTGTCAGGTTTCCTTGGTTTCCTGCATTCCCTGGCAAAGTGCCCCTTCTTATGACAATTATAGCACTCCACATTCTTTTTGTCAAAACCTACTGTCTCATTACCATTAATGGTAATCTTCCTTCCAGTCTTCTTCCAAAACTTCTTTGCCTTTAAGCTTAGTAATGCCACCTGCCATTTAATGTCCATCTCCTCCATATCATCCTCATCAATTTGATCAAAATCCTCATGATTGAGAATTGAACCACCCATCTGACTTGATATTAAGGCATAAAAGGTAGAATCACTAAGTCCTGCAATCTGCCTTTTTGAACTAGCAGTGGAAACACCTCCACTACCAGTGGAACAACAATGTTAGCATTATCATCATCACTATCACTTTCTCCATCTGAACTATCATCAACAGATGATGATATGAGTGCTACACTTCCTGAACCTGTGCTTAGTTTGCCAGCTTTCTTCAATCTTTGTTCAATAACTTTGAAGTTATTGTACAAATCATTAAGTTTCACAGTCTCCAAATCTGGCTTATCTTCCCACACTGCAACATGGGTTCCAAACTCAGAGGGTAAACTTCTTAAGAACTTTAGATTGAGGTCTTCCCTTTCCACCTAAATTCCAAAAACAGTGAGTTGAGTAACAATCTTTTGTAGCCTTGTGAAGATGCTATAAATAGATTCATTACTTGTTGAACCAAAGTTTTCATAAGTCTGTTTCAGCAGGATCTTCTGAGTCTTCTTGGTGGAATCATTACCATCAAAAACATTACAGATCTCCTCAAACAGAGTCTTTGCAGTCTTGTACTTCCTGAATGCTAGAACTTGATCTCTGGGAAGGGTAATCAGCAACAAACCTCTGGCCTTCAGATCATTCTTCATCTGAAGTCTTTCATCATTTGTAACAGGTCCAGTGTCAACCTTTACTACCTCCTTGCCACCAACCATCTCTGAAGTAGTACCAGGTTTGAAGGAATTTCCAACCATAATGATCTCCCATAGAGTATAGTCTTGCACCATAAAGAATTGTTCGATCATTAGCCTCCACATCTCATAGTCATTCAACTTAAGCTTGGGAAGCTTAGCAGCAATATTTGATTGACTGGTTTCTGTCTCCATTGATTCTTCTGAGTGAACTAGGGTCTTCTAAATCAAAGTATCAAAGCCTGGCTCTGATACCACTTGTTGGATCTATACACCTTGAACTGTGTTAGATTGATACTTTGAGTTATATCACTAAGTATGCGGAATCTATTTAGTAATACTTAGAAGTTTGATTGTGAATGAAACAGTTGTTTATGAATGAGAACAATATATGTAACAAATGGTTAGCTCCAATATTATTAATGATAATAATACGAGTGATCTTTGTATCACTAGGGTTACACCTTGAAGCTCTAGAAAACGTATATCTAAACTTTAACCTAGGACCTCCTTTTATAGCACAAGGAGTCCTCTTCTACAAGATAAGTATAACTCTAATAGAATAAGATATACACAAGATCTATTCTATATTTATCTAAACACGTTTCCTAACAATTATCCAAACAGCAGTGGTAATATATGTACTTGCAGTGGTAATGAGTTTTCACTGCAAGTGCATTCTTCAGCAGTTGTAATATCTTCACTAGCCGTGGTAACTGTTAGTATAATTCCCAACATAGTTATATATTGGCTAATTCAAAGAAAATAAAAGAAGTTAAACCCACATTTTTTTTAGCAAAGTTAATCCCACATTGAAAAAGAGAAGAAAGTGGAGAGAGATGAGTCTCCTATAAAACAAAGACTCATTTACATTCTCATAAGTGATTATATCTAACTTGAACGTTTAAAATAACAAGTACCAGTATTGTACATGTTTGCATTTCTAATGCGAATTAGTGTTTATTAGAAGTTATATAAACTTTTAGTTTAAGTTTTAGAACTATATTTTGTAATCCCAAATGAGCTTTTCTGAGCTCGAGATTGAGTTAATAAACGAGCTATTCAAGCATGATATATTATACGAGCATCTAAAGCTTGAAAACTAGTTTATTTTAGAAGTATAAAAAAGTCAAAAATTTTAAACGAGCTTCGAGCTCGAGCTCGAACAGTAAAAAAATATTCGAGTTCGAGCTCGAGCTAGTTTATAAAAGTTTATTCGAGCTCGAGCCGAGTATATATTAAACAAGCCTAGTTCGTTTAGGCTGAAACTCGACTCGACTCGGATCGTTGACACCCCTAATCATTACTACAAAATCAAGGGCCGTTTGGTAGGGGTGTATAGGTATGAATCTATGACTTTAAAAGTCATTATTGTTGTTTTCTTGGTTATGAGGCCCATTGTCGGATACCCAAATGTGAAGGTTTCCTCATATCTTATGTGTGTTGGTAGTTTCATCATACCTTCCATTACCATTCCACCCTATACCAATACCAATACCAATACCTACTGTGATTCATAGCACCAAACCAAACGCACCCTAATAAAACTTATGGATAGGTTAAACGTAATAACTTCCTTATTTTACAAGTAATATCTTTATGTTTATTGGTTTTTGTAGGGTGAGGATCTTCTCCCATTATTTGACTCAAGTTGATCATTTGTGAACTATTGGATTTGATCCAATAGCTCAAATCAAAATATCTAATCAAATGGCTCACACTTCCTCAACTTGAGTCAAGTTGGTTTTTCAACTTGAGACAATCTTCATCCTTTTTCTATGAGTATTACTATTAGTGCCGTTTGTGGAAAACTAGAAGGGGGGTTGAATAGTTTTACGTCTTTTTAATTTGTTATAAAAGATTGTTTGAAAGTTTTCTTAGTTTTCAAAAATATAGATTCGATGCTATATGAAATCAAGTCATGCACAATATGAACAACACTAAATATGTACTTTAAATCAATAATAATGTAAGCAAAGAAATAGATGAGAGTTGGAAAGATCGAACCGCGAGACAAGAGATTTATAGTGGTTCGGCTACAAGGTCACCTTCCTTGCCCTACTCCACTCCCCGAGCACCTAACTCGAGAGTTTTCTTCACTATGTCAACAAGCTCCCTTATGGCGGAGAAAACCTTACACACCAATTTACACTCCACAACTTCGTCACAACTTATTCACACCTTCTACACAACTATTTCACACCTATTCACTACTTAATCACACCTATCTTCTACACACCAATCTTCTTCACACCTATCTTCTACACACCAATCTTCTTCACAACTATCTTCTACACACCAATCTTCTTCACAACTAACTACTAACCAATCACACTATATATATCTAACTAAACTATCATCTAAAAAATATTCACAACTAATCACACAATGAGATAAATACAATGATGATGCTCTTAACAACTTAGTTGTGGAGATCACAACAAGTTGTAATACTTCTTGTCTTGAGGGATAGAAGTATTCTTCTCTTGCACTTGATAGAATGATGTTTGGATCACTTTGAAACAAAGATTTAAGAATGTATGATCAAAGGATTAAGAGATTGGAAATGGAGATCTAAAACAGAAAGTTTAGGAGTGCAAAAGGTGAGAAAAAATCCATATTTAAGGAGGTATTTATAGGCAACAGATTCTGACAGAGGAGCGTGGCCGGTCCCCTTAAATCAAGGCCGGCCCCCTTAAAATTAAGGGGACCACCCTTTATAATTAAGGGGGCCGCCCAGCTGTAACGGCCAGAATTTTTGTTTTTTAGTGGGGAAAGTTTATTTGGTGAAAAACTAACTGATTTTGGTTAAAAATTTGAATTCATATATTTAGTATGAATAAAAAAATTTTCTTTATTACCAAAAGTGTTTTTCAAAAATATATAATATGTTTATATAATTAAATAAACTTTGTAATACTTAATTAAGTTTTTCTTTGATCATAAATTTCACTAAACACTTTGTTTATTCATACATTAAGTGATTTGGATGTAAAGAGAATGTTAATCACTAAATACTTGTTTATGTCACAAGTTTTAGTTCTATGAGTTTATATTTTGTAATAATCAAAACATAGAGATATTGATAATATGTTAATAATGTTTTTAAGCATTATTTATGTCAACAATCTCCCCCTTTTTGATTATTACAAAACCTTAAACTCAATAGATCTAAAACTTTGTTTTTAGACAAGTATTATAGAGTTTACATTTCTCTTCTCCCCCTTTTTGTAAAATCAAAAAGGTTAAGCCGAGTAAGCTTCGTGAAAGAAGTTTAAACGGGTAGAATGCTCCCCCTTGATGTATGCTCCCCCTCATTTGAGAGCACCAAGGGAACGAGCTATGGAAATCTTGGCTACAAAAATATTTGAAGAGAACAAGACACATATACATGCAAAATAACAATCATGCAAATAAAAATAGATTCATTCAAGCATCATAGAAATGATTAGCATTACAACATTCAATATGCTTGAAGCATATTGATTACAAAAGAAAAGACATAGTCCTATATTGCCTAAGAGGGCACTTGGACTTGCTTGCAACCCATGGTTGATTGTTTTATTTTGCTTGAAGGGGAACATAAGCATAAGGCTTAGTTGTTAGATGGAGAGGGATATGGAGTGGGGTATGGAGCGGAAGAGGTGGATCTTACGATGTTGTATCGTGTTAAGGGTGGTATTGGATGAGGACGAGTGAGGAGATATTCAATCCAAGAAATATCTTCACTCAAGTAAAGAATTTGTTTTTGAAGGAAGATGCAACAAGGGCAATAGTGAGTGTGGTTTGTAACTTGATCCAAGTTGAGAGAGTGGGGTAGGCAATTGTTGTAGGGTGATGATGGAAGTTGCCCTTTGTTGCGTTGTGCAAGATGCATGACATTGAGATCACTAAGATCATGGATTTGGGATATTTCATCACGGAACTTTTGCTTTTCCGTGGCAATGCGGAGAGAGTCATTGTATTGATATGGATGAATTGGGTTTGTGTAGTTGGAATTGTAGTTGGATGGTTGATCAAACTTGTATGGATCATTATAAATGGTTGGAGGATGAGATGAGTGGTTTGGCATGAAGGAAGATATTTGGCCAATGTTGTATGGTTTGTAAAGAGGACCAAATGAATGTCCCTGTGAATTTGGTGTAAAGTTTGGGAAGTAAGTGGTTGGAGGTGTTGAGTGATTTCCAACTTCATTGGTTATGATGGATTTGTTTCGAGGGCTTTTTCTTCGCCAAACGAGTTTTTCCGTCATCCTTGCAAGCCTTGAGGCTTTTGGTTTTGGTTTGTTTGGAGAAGTCATGGAGGGATGAATGGAGAGTGTGGAAGATTTGAGATATTTATAGTGTAAGATTTGTGTGTTTATGGATGGATGAAGTTTGTTTGGGAGATTAGGACAAAATATGTTGGTGAAAAATGGGAAATGTAGGTTGAAATGGGCTAAAAAGCATAAAAGATTCTGTAAATCCGTCCAGCAGATGGCCGGTCCCCTTAATTAGGGGGCGGTCCCCTTAAAATTAAGGGGGCCGCCCATCTAATGGTTCCCAGATTGCCAGAAATGGGTTTTTGGCAGAAAATTTGTAGAAAGGTTGTGTTTTTGGATTTGAATTCAAGCAAGTTCAATTTCTTTAGGCAATATAGCATCTAATCTAATCAAGATATAGCATGCATGCAAAAACACATAAGCAGAAGCGCAAATAAGCAACACATAATAAGCAAAAGGAGACAGATAAAGGCAAGAGCACTTAAACTTCCTAAGGCACCTATCTTAGATCAAAGGCAAAGGCAACTAGTGAGTCAAGCATCTAGTGATGAAACAAGATGACAATGTTATGAGTGATTTTGTCCTAGTGTGTGCCTATATGCAACAAATGTGGAGTTGTGATTGTTTCGACTTCTAAATGAAAAGGAAGTTTTTAAGAAACAATCCAAAATCTCCTTGATTTGATTTTTGCTCGATCATGAATGTCAAAGATATATATTAGATTATATGCCTTGACAATTTATGTGAGAGTTTATGCATGATTTTGGAAGAAAATGTTTTTAGCATTAGTCAACAATGCAAGGAAAATGATGTTCATGTGCTTCCTAGATGTGAGAATAATTTTAAAGAAAATTGATTGGGTTTTACAAAAGAGTTTATGCAAAGAAAATAAAATTTCCCAATCTTTAATTTTGTGCGAAATAGATTCCTAGACTCAGAAATGGAGAAGTGGAAGAAAAGAAAATCTTATGCAAGAAAAAAATTGTCTAAATGCAATAAAATTTAGTCAACTTGTTCCATCATTCCTAATCCTAAACACAAGTGATTGAATAATTCACGCTTAAGGGGTTTAGTGAATATATCTGCAATGTTATCTTCCGATGCAACCTTTTCTATAGATATGTTCCCTTTTTATACATTATCCCTAAGAAAGTGGTAGCGTATTTCTATATGTTTAGTCCTAGAGTGTTGCACCGGATTTTTACTTAAATCTATCGCACCTTTGTTATCGCACATAATGGGAACGTTTTCTAACCTAATGCCATAGTCTATAAGAGCTTGTTTCATCCATAGTGCTTGTTGACATGCCTTTCCAGCGCTTACATATTCGGCTTCGGTGGTAAAAATAGCAAGAGCGGTTTGCTTCTTCGAAAACCAAGATGTTAGACAACATCCCATAAACGTGCAAATACCGCTAGTGCTTTTTCTATCTACGTAGTCTCCCGCATGATCCGAATCCGCATAGACGATGGTTTCTATGCAGGATCCCTTAGGATACCATAATCCTAAGTGTATAGTGCCTTTAATGTATCGGAAGATACGCTTAACCGCTTCTAGGTGAGAGGTTTTGGGATCCTCTTGAAAACGGGCACAAAGGCAAACACTAAACATGATATCGGGTCTACTTGCAGTCAAGTATAGTAAACTACCTATCATTCCTCTATACTTGGTGTCATCTACGGACTCACCTTCATCATCCTTTGTGAGTTTTACTTCCGTAGACATGGGAGTTTTCATGGGTTTTGAGTCTTCTAGGCCAAATTTCTTAAGCATTTCCTTAATGTACTTAGATTGGTTAAAGAATATTCCATCTTCTAATTGTTTTATTTGTAATCCTAAGAAGAAGTTAAGTTCACCCATCATACTCATCTCAAACTCATCATGCATGATTTTGGCAAATTCATCACACATGTCTTGACAAGTCGATCCAAATATAATGTCATCAACATATATTTGAACAATGATGAGATTTGGGTCTTTCCTTTTAGTGAAAAGAGTGTTATCTACCATTCCCATGGAATAATCATGTTTAATAAGGAAAGCTTTTAATCGATCATACCAAGCTTTGGGAGCTTGTTTGAGTCCATACAAAGCTTTCTTTAACTTATAAACATAATCAGGTTTTGCGAAGTCAATGAATCCTGGAGGTTGTGCCACATATACCTCCTCATTGATAAAACCGTTAAGGAATGCACTTTTCACGTCCATTTGGAATAACTTAAAATCTAGGGCGCATGTATAGGCAAGTAGTATCCTAATAGATTCTAATCTAGCTACGGGGGCATAAGTTTCGTCATAATCAATTCCTACTTGTTGATTATAACCTTGGGCAACTAACCTAGCTTTATTCATAGTAACTACTCCATTTTCATCTAATTTATTCCTATATACTCATTTAGTTCCTATGATGGTCATATTCATTGGATTTGGGACTAATTCCCAAACATCATTTGCCTTAAATTGATTTAATTCTTCTAGCATAGCTATAACCCAACTTTCATCTTTTAAAGCCTCATTAATATTCTTAGGTTCTATTGCTGAGAGGAAACAAAAGAAATTATTTTTATCTTGAGCTTGTGACCTAAGGGTTCTTTGATTAAGATGTCCTATTATATTATCTAGTGGATGTGATCTAGATTCTTTAACATTTACAATTTCGTTATTTCCTAAGTTAATGTTTTCATTATCATTGCCTATGGGTTTTGTTTTACTAACCTCAATAGCTTCTTCTTCGACTAAGTCATCATCTTCTAAAGGTAAAGTTTTAGGAGGTGGTGGTGTTTCATCAAATGTTACATTTAGTGATTCTTCTACTTTCATGGAGTGTTTGTTAAGTATTATATATGCTTTACTATTTTGTGAGTATCTTAAAAATATTCCTTCATACGATTTTGGATCAAACTTAGTGAGGTAGTCCTTAGTGTTTAGAATATAACATTTACTTCCAAATACCCTAAAGTAGCTTAAGTTTGGTTTTCTACCTCTTAGTAACTCATAAGGAGTTTTTCCTAGAATTCTCCTAATTGATACCCTATTAATAATATATGTTGAAGTATCTACGGCGTGACACCAAAATTTTTGTGGGATGGATTGTTCATTTAACATTGTTCTACTCATTTCTTGTAGTGACCTATTTTTTCTTTCTACTACGCCATTTGATTGAGGAGTACGAGGAGCGGAGAAATTGTGATATATTCCATTTAAATATTTCGAATTGTACTTCATTGTCAAATTCCCTACCATGGTCCGTCCTAATGGCTACTATTGTGTATCCTAATTTATTTTGAATCATTTTACAAAATATTTCGAATTTTTCAAAGGCTTGGGTCTTGTCACTTAAAAACCTAGTCCACGTGTATCGTGAGTAGTCATCTACTATTACTAAGGTATATTTGTTTCCTCCATAGCTCCGCGCAGCGGATGGACCAAAAAAATCCATATGTAATAATTCTAGGCACCTAGTAGTGGATACTATATTCTTAGCTTTGTGACTAGCATGAACTTGTTTTCCAATTTTACATGCATCACAAAAATGCTTGTCATATTTTAGATTAGGCAAATTTCTAACTAGTTCCTTAGAGGCCAAAGATTGTATTTGTTGATATAAATAATGTCTAAAAACATTATTAACATTTATCGATATCTCTATGTTTTGATAATCACAAAACGTAAACCCATTGAGCTAAAAATTATGACGTAAACAAGTATTTAGTGATAAATATTTACTTTACATCCAAATCACTTAAGGTATGAATAAACAAAGTGTTTAATGCATTTTATGATCAAATGAATTTATATTTTTACAAACCTTACATTTTTTATAAAGTGGGACAAACATTTTTAAACTTATACAAAATGTTCTTGTATTTATAAAAAAATGTTTATTAAAAATAAACATTTTGAATTCAAATTTTTACCCAAAAAATGGCTATACTCTTCAGGAAAAACCTTCCCCACAAAAAGACAAAAATTCTGAAGAAAATATTTTTTTTTTGGTAGACGGCCCCCTTAATCATTAAGGGGACCGGCTAGTAAATTAAGGGGACCGGCCAGACAATTAAGGGGACCGGCCACGCTCCCAAACAGTATTTTTTCCCCTTTAAATACTAGTTCATTCCACAGATTTTTCTCACCTTTTGCACCCCAAAACTTTCTGTTCTAGATCTCATTTCTATTCTCTAAAATCCTTTGATCATATATACATTAATCTTTGTTTCAAAGTGATCCAAGCCTCAACCTTTCAAGTGCAAGAGAAGAATACTTCAATCTATCAAGAGAAGAAGTATTACAACTTGTTGTGACCTCCACATCCAAGTTGTTAGAGCATCATCCATTATATCTATGTCTTTGTGTAACTAGTTTTGAATACTTGATAGAAAATAGATTAGCAAGGTGTGTAGATAGAGAGATTGTGTAGTAGATAGTTGTGAAGTAGAGAAGTTGGGAAGTAGATAGTTGTGAAGAAGATTGTTGTGAAGTAGATAGTTGTGAAGATAGATAGGTGTGAAGAAGTAGTGTTGTGATTAAGTAGTGACTAGGTGTGAAGAAGTTGTGTAGAAGGTGTGAATAAGTTGTGACGAAGTTGTGGTGTGTATATTGGTGTGTAAGGTTTCTCCGCCATAAGGAGCTTGTTGACATAGTGAAGAAAACTCTCGAGTAGGTGACTCGAGGAGTGGAGTAGGGCAAGGAAGGTGTCCTTGTAGTCGAACCACTATAAATCCTTTGTCTCGCGGTTAGATCTTTCCATATCTTACTTATTATCTTGCTTATATCGTTATTACTTTTGTAGACGTAGACGTATATATATATTTGCTCATATAGTGCTAGTATTGATTTTACTTAAAGATCAAATGAAAGTTTCATTCACAAAACAAAGTTTTTACAATCAAACTAAAAAGATAACATACATATAATTGATCATTTCGATCAAGTATAGTTTTCATACAAAATATAACTAAGGATTATAAAATAAACGATTACTTACTTATCTCTCGTATATAGCTATAATTGTTTATATTATGCATGTGTTGATTTCATATACTTAGCTTATATTATTATTGTTCATACTTAGATATAGTTGTTCATATTGTTCAAGATTTGAGTTCACATAAGATTGAATCAAAGTTTTAAAAGCAAACAAGGTTTTAAAACTAAACTAAGTTTTCATAATAAAATTAAAAAGACGTAAAACTATTCAACCCCCCATTCTTGTTTTCCACAATTGGCATCAGAGCTACGTTAAACAAGATTTTTAAAATATACTGTATTTTAAAACTTGTATCGATCTATGAAATCGGAAAAATATTTAGAAGGGCAATCTATGCAAAGACCACCACTATTTGAAAGTGATGGTTTTCTTTATTGGAAAAATAGATTCGAAACTTATGTGAAATCAAAAGATCTTGATCTTTGGCATGTTATTACCTTTGGTGATTTTCCCCCTATTCAATATAATTTTGAAACTAAAATGGATGAAATTGTATCTTTTGAAAAACAAAATGATGATTTGAAAAATAAACAAGCAAAAAATAATGAGGCTAAAATGGTTATTTATAATGCGTTACCACGCAAAGAATATGAAAGAATTTTTATGTGTAAAACCGCAAAAGAAATTTGGGATTCTTTACTAATCACTCACCAAGGTAATAGTCAAGTTAAAGATAACAAAATAGATCTTCTTGTTCAACAATATGAACAATTTACGATTCCGGAGGAGGAATCAATAGATAATGCTTTTGCTAGGTTTAACACTATCATCACAAGTTTAAAAGCACTTGATGAGAATTTTTCTAGTAAGAATTTTGTTAGGAAATTTCTTAGGGCTCTTCATCCAAAATGGCGAGCTAAAGTCACGGCTATTGAAGAATCAAGGAATTTGTCAACTCCACAACTTGACGAATTGATCGGTAACTTAAAGGTCTACGAAGAAATAATAAAGAAAGACTCCGAGATGGTCAAAGGAAAAAGGAAGCAAAGCAAATCAATTGCGTTGAAAGCTAAAAAGGACTCTAGTGACGAAGAATGCTCAACCTCCAAAAGTGACAATGAAGAGTATGCTATGGCCGTGCGAGACTTCAAGAAATTCTTCAAAAGACAAAGAAGATATGTTAGGCAACCATATAATGAAAGGAAGTATTCTAAATGTGGTGATCCAAATTATCTCATCGGAAAGTGTCCAATGATGTCAAGAGATCAAAATCAAAAGGCGTTCATTGGTGGTGCTTGGAGTGATAGCGATGAGGACAAGAAAGAAACCACAAAGGAGTTAAAGTGTCTCATGGCTAAGACGTCAAAAGAGGTACATTCCGAAACCGAATTCTTTAGTGATGAAAATTTATCATTAGATGAAAAAGTCCTAGATAATGAATATAATAGATTATGCAAATTAGGTCAAAAAGTAACGATTAAAAATAAGTCACTAAAACATATTAATAATCTATTAGAAAATGAAGTACTTGAATTAAAAATTAAACTACATCATTTGAAAAAAGAAAAAGAAGTTTTTATAGAATGTAAAACATGCTTAGAGGTAAAAAATGAAAACGAAAAACTTAAAGATAAAATTTTCAAACTTGACAAGTTTAAAAAAGGAAGTAACTCACTTAAGAAAATAATAAGTGTACAAGAAACTTCGGGAGATAAAACCAGTCTAGGACTCACCTTAACTAATGTCTCAACTAGTGAAAATAAAAATATAAAGTTTGAATGTGAATCAAGTAAACAAAAACCATTAGAGTCAAAACCTAAGTATATACTTAGAGAAGATAGAAAAATACCTATTGCAAGTGATGAGGAAGTAAAAAGTTTTTATAAACCATCATTAAAAGTCAAAACCGGATTTTCTAAACCAAAATTAAGATCTAAAACTTCACCACCAAGAAAACAAAATAATCCTCATACTCGATCTAAAACACCTCAACCTAGAAGAAACAAAAATAGACAAAATTACAATAACACTAGAAATCAAATGTGGAATTATCAACCAAGTTACAATCCTTGGGAAATATTACCACCATACATGCATCCTAGCCAAATGTTAAATATGTTTGGACCAAAAAACTTTGGACCAATGAGACAATGGGGACCAAGTGGCTAAGTTGTCATTCTTCGAAGAATGATTTCTCGTCTACAAATGATTTCTCGTCTACAAACTTTGGAATCTCGTCTACAAATGATTTCTATAAGTCAACATAATCACTTTAAGTGCTTGAAGAAATTCCATTGAAGACTAAAAAGGTACGCATCTCTTTTAAGTTCATCGCTATAATTTGCATGCTTAGATATATGATTAGTTAGATTAATGCTTAGCTATACATATATATTGTTTGTAACTCTTATACATATATATGTACATAATAGCTTATACTCTTATTACCTAGAAACATCATTGGTTGACCTTCCTAGGTATAAGATGAAATTGTTCATTGTCGAACAAAATAGAAAATGGAAATCTTCTATATCCACTATTAGCAAACTCATGGTGATGAAGTGAAATGAGTTAAGTGGATAAATCGTTAATGTAGAAGTAGGATTAGATTCCACGCGTAAGAAAACTATGGATGAAACAAGCTCCCTTAGACTATGGTATTTAGTTAGATAAGCGTGCAAAAACAAAGGAACTATAGATGTTAGGTTATACCCCATTCAACACTCTCGCATCAAACATATAAATTTTCGTCATCACTTCCTTTAGGATCATAGGATATATAGAAACGATAGCATGAGATAATAATAGGCTTAACCAATCCTCTTGAGTATGAGATCTTTAATAAACATCTTTTAAAATATATGATTAATGATATTTGTTGTCAAAAATCTAATATCTTTAAAAATATGCAAAAACCTCACATTTTGAAAATAGTTTCTCAAATAACTATCCTACTTTTAAATAACATGTTTTCACTATCAATATCCACAATCTTGTTTTGATCAAAACTAAAGATTGGGAAAATATTCTTTACCGTTCATTCACACATTTTGAAGTAAAAACCAATCTATTTTACTCAAATAACTCTCACATCTAAGTGAAAAACTACTTTCAAACATTGTTGAATAATGCTAAAAACGTCTCTTATAAATCATGCATGGTGATCTCATATTTGTCATCTATATTTATATAAATGACACTTATAAGTGAACTAAATCAAATCAAGAGGACCATGGTTTGTCTATTAAGACTTTGTTTGTAACAAGTCTAGAAATCCATGCTATCATAACTACCCACTTATTGCACATTGATACACATTAGGATTAAATCTCCTAGTTATGTAGTTATGAAATACTTGATGTTGCTTTATTGTTTCCTAGCACTTATATTTTACTTGCTTGATGAGTATGTTTACATGCTAGATGAAATTGCTTGTTTACTTAATCTCTTTGGTTAATATGCTTTGGCTACATAATTGCCTACATAATTAGTATATGATTAATTGCCTCAAAGAGTTGGACTTGTTTGAAACCAAAAACACAACCTTTCTGCAATTCACTACCAAAAACCCTTTTCTGGCAATCTGAGAATCACCACATGGGCGGCCCCCTTAAATCATAAGGCGGCCCCCTTAATTATTAAGGGGGCCGGCCTCCAATTAAGGGGACCGGCCATCTGATGGTGGAAGGTGTTGTTTCCTTTTTCTACATTTTAGCCCATTTCATCCTACACTTCCTAAAATTCACAAACCTATTCTATCCAAAACCTTCCATCAAAGTTTATCCATCCTTGATCCTACCAATCCTACATTATAAACACTCTCATTCCTCTCAATCTCCACCAATCTCATCATTTCCTCTTCCATTAAACCAAAACCACCAAGAAACTTGTTCGGAGAAGAAAGCCTAACTTCCTTTAAAATTCCGTCAAACCAAATGACGTTGTCAAACATCCAACACCAAATTCCTCCTATGTTTTCAAACATTACTTACCTAACACCTCACTCTCCTTCTCACCAACATTACATATCAAAAACCTTTACTCACCCATATCCTTCTACATTACACTCAAACCTCATAATCTTTTCACAACTCAAGCGATGTTGTTCATAATCAACCAACACCTAAACCTCACTCTCACAAAAATGATCCATTTAAGAACAAATCATCCATTCGTGCTTTCACTAATGCTCCTTCTTATGATGAGCATGCACAATCCCAAAAAAATAATCCCAACCTCATTACCAATACTTTACATGTTGCTTACTCAACAAAAACACCATCCACTCATGAAGCATCTCTTCCACCCATATCATGTTTTCATGATTACCCAAGCTCAAACATGTTTCCACCAACAAGAGTATCACCACCACATCCTACAACTTCACATGCCATTCCTATGTTGCATGTTCAAACCCTCACCCAAGACAACTATCATGCTCCACCACCATCACCTTCCTTCGAACACTTGAAGTTCGTTAAGGAGCTACAAAAAGCCCATGAGCTTAATGCTCTTTTAGCCTTACATCTTGCTCAACGCAATTTGGATCCACCTTCATCTAGCTCACCCTCATCACCACACAACATAAATCAAGTTGAAAAACATGTCAACAATTGACCTTGTTGCATCTTTCTCCTAAAAACCATTGCATTCAATGAACACTTCACTTGGATTGAATATCTTCTCACTAGATCACATCCAATACCCTCACTTGAACATCATCCAAAACCTTAATCAACCTCTTGCGCTACAAACTCTCCACCAAACTCTCCAACATTCATGACCCAAACATATACCTCCATTAATCCAATATCCTTACCCTAACTCAACCATCTTCATTCCAAACACTCCATCATCAACCATCTAAGCATACTATATGCTTATGATTTTCACTTTCAAATACGAATCAACCAACCTTTTGTTACAAGCAAGTCCGATGACTCTCTTAGGATCTTTAACATAATCACTTTGAATTAATTGTTATGCATCCTTAATATTTGTTTGCTATGCTTGTTATTTGTATATTTCATATTCTTCTATATATGCTTGTGCTTCTACTATTTTTCTTGCGAGCATTCCATATCTCGATTCCTTGGTGCCATCGAATGAGGGGGAGCACACATCAAGGGGGAGATTTCATCCCGTCTAACTTCATTTATGAAGCTAGCCGGCATAACCTTTTTGATTTTACAAAAAGGGGGAGAAGTGAATACAAACTCACTAAATACATGTCTAAAAATTAATTTTTAGACTTGATGAGTTTAGGTTTTGTAATCATCAAAAAGGGGGAGATTGTTGATATAAATAATGTCTAAAAACATTATTAACATTTATCGATATCTCTATGTTTTGATAATCACAAAACGTAAACCCATTGAGCTAAAAATTATGACGTAAACAAGTATTTAGTGATAAATATTCACTTTACATCCAAATCACTTAAGGTATGAATAAACAAAGTGTTTAATGCATTTTATGATCAAATAAATTTTTATTTTTCAAACCTTACATTTTTTATAAAGTGGGACAAACATTTTTAAACTTATACAAAATATTTTTGTATTTATAAAGAAATGTTTTATTCAAAATAAACATTTTGAATTCAAATTTCTACCCAAAAAACGGCTATACTCTTCAGGAAAAACCTTCCCCATAAAAAGACAAAAATTCTGAAGAAAATATTTTTTTTTTGTTAGGCGGCCCCCTTAATCATTAAGGGGACCGGCTAGTAAATTAAGGGGACCGGCCAGACAATTAAGGGGACCGCCCACGCTCCCAAACAGTATTTTTTCCCCTTTAAATACTGGTTCATTCCACAGATTTTTCTCACCTTTTGCACCCCAAAACTTTATGTTCTAGATCTCATTTCTATTCTCTAAAATCCTTTGATCATATATACATTAATCTTTGTTTCAAAGTGATCCAAGCCTCAACCTTTCAAGTGCAAAAGAAGAATACTTCAATCTATCAAGAGAAGAAGTATTACAACTTGTTGTGACCTCCACATCCAAGTTGTTAGAGCATCATCCATTATATCTATTTCTTTGTGTAACTAGTTTTGAATACTTGATAGAAAATAGATTAGCAAGGTGTGTAGATAGAGAGATTGTGTAGTAGATAGTTGTGAAGTAGAGAAGTTGGGAAGTAGATAGTTGTGAAGAAGATTGTTGTGAAGTAGATAGTTGTGAAGATAGATAGGTGTGAAGAAGTAGTGTTGTGATTAAGTAGTGACTAGGTGTGAAGAAGTTGTGTAGAAGGTGTGAATAAGTTGTGACGAAGTTGTGGTGTGTAAGGTTTCTCCGCCATAAGGAGCTTGTTGACATAGTGAAGAAAACTCTTGAGTAGGTGACTCGAGGAGTGGAGTAGGGCAAGGAAGGTGTCCTTGTAGCCGAACCTCTATAAATCCTTTGTCTCGCGGTTAGATCTTTCCATATCTTACTTATTATCTTGCTTATATCATTATTACTTTTGTAGACGTAGACGTATATATATATTTGCTCATATAGTGCTAGTATTGATTTTACTTAAAGATCAAACGAAAGTTTCATTCACAAAACAAAGTTTTTACAATCAAACTAAAAAGGTAACATACATATAATTGATCATTTCGATCAAGTATAGTTTTCATACAAAATATAACTAAGGATTATAAAATAAACGATTACTTACTTATCTCTCGTATATAGCTATAATTGTTTATATTATGCATGTGTTGATTTCACATACTTAGCTTATATTATTATTGTTCATACTTAGATATAGTTGTTCACATTGTTCAAGATTTGAGTTCACATAAGATTGAATCAAAGTTTTAAAAGCAAACAAGGTTTTAAAACTAAACTAAGTTTTCATAATAAAATTAAAAAGACGTAAAACTATTCAACCCCCCTTCTAGTTTTCCACAGTATTTGTTGCATGTTAGCATGTCCTAATCTCGTATGCCACAATGTGGAGTTTTCATCTAGGGTCATTAGGCATATCCTATCCTCAGGCTTGTTTCCTAGTTTCATAACATATATGCCTCCTTTCCTAATTCCTCTACCTATAATTTTTCTATTCTTAACTATTTCGCTATCCTCTTCGGTAATAGTGACTCTACATTTATTATCACATATTTGTCCTATACTAAGCAAGTTATATGTTAAATTATCTACATGCTCTACATTTTCAATAGTAAGTGAGTCTTGAGAAATCGTACCTTTGCCAATGATTTTTCCACGTAAGTCACTACCGAAAATAACGTTACCTCTATTGTATGCCTTGTATGTAGAGAATAGCTTGCGGTTCCCCGTCATGTGCCTCGAACATCCGCTATCCTTGATCCATTCGTCAGGCTCCAAGTCAATTCCTAAATATATTTCGTCGGTTCCTTTTGCCATAAAACACTTTTCGTCTCTTGGCTTTTCCACTTCTTCTTTGTCACTATCACTCCATGTTCCACTAACAAATGCGCCTTGATTTTCATAACCCGGCGGCTTTAGACATTCGCCAATGAGATGATTTGGACTTCCACATCTAAAGCACTTTCTTTTCCCGTAGTTGTCACTTCTATTTCTTTGGAACGGTTTTCTTTCGTCTCGTGATGATCTAGTGAATCTTCCTCGTCTCTTGAAGAATTTCTTGAATTCTCTTACGGCCATTGCATATTCTTCGTCTTCACTTTCGTCACTTGAATTATCATCATCACTAGGTTCTTTTTTGGCTTTTAGAGCAATGGATTTGGTTTGTTCTTTCTTGACTTTAACCGTTTTCGAATCTCTTCTTATAATTTCTTCATGGACCTTCAGGTTGCCAATAAGTTCATCTAGTGATAACGTCATCAAGTTCTTTGATTCTTCAATTGTCGTGACCTTAGCTCGCCATTTCGGATGCAATGCCCTAAGAAATTTCCTAACACAATTTTTACTAGAAAATGTCTCATCAAGTGCTTTTAAACTTGTGATAATAGTGTTAAATTTTGCAAAAGCATTATCAATTGATTCCTCTTCCGGAATCGTAAATTGTTCATATTGTTGTACAAGAAGATCTATTTTGTTATCTTTAACTTGACTATTACCTTGGTGAGTAATTAGTAAAGAATCCCAAATTTCATTTGCGGTTTTACACATAAAAATTCTTTCATATTCTTTGCGTGGTAACGCATTATAAATGACCATTTTAGCCTCATTATTTTTTGCTAGTTTCTTTTTCAAATCATCATTTTGTTTTTCAAAAGATACAATTTCATCCATTTTAGTTTCAACATTATATTGAATAGGGGGAAAATCACCAAAGGTAATAATATGCCAAAGATCAAGATCTTTTGATTTCAAATAAGTTTCGAATCTATTTTTCCAATATAAAAATCCATCACTTTCAAATAGTGGTGGTCTTTGCATAGATTGCCCTTTTAAATATTTTAAAGATTCCATAGATCGTTACAAGTTTTAAAATACAATATATTTTAGAAAATCTTGCTAGACGTGGCTCTTGATACAAATTGTGAAAAACTAGAAGGGGGGGGGGGGGTTGAATAGTTTTACGTCTTTTTAATTTGTTATAAAAGATTGTATGAAAGTTTTCTTAGTTTTCAAAAATATAGATTCGATGCTATATGAAATCAAGTCATGCACAATATGAACAACACTAAATATGTACTATAAATCAATAATAATGTAAGTAAAGAAATAGATAAGAGTTGGAAAGATCGAACCGCGAGACAAGAGATTTATAGTGGTTCGGCTACAAGGTCACCTTTCTTGCCCTACTCCACTCCCCGAGCACCTAACTCGAGAGTTTTCTTTACTATGTCAACAAGCTCCCTTATGGCGGAGAAAACCTTACACACCAATTTACACACCACAACTTCGTCACAACTTATTCACACCTTCTACACAACTATTTCACACCTATTCACTACTTAATCACACAACTTCTTCACACCTATCTTCTACACACCAATCTTCTTCACACCTATCTTCTACACACCAATCTTCTTCACAACTATCTTCTACACACCAATCTTCTTCACAACTAACTACTAACCAATCACACTATATATATCTAACTAAACTATCTTCTAAAAAATATTCACAACTAATCACACAATGAGATAAATACAATGATGATGCTCTTAACAACTTAGATGTGTAGATCACAACAAGTTGTAATACTTCTTGTCTTGAGGGATAGAAGTATTCTTCTCTTGCACTTGATAGAATGATGTTTAGATCACTTTGAAACAAAGATTTAAGAATGTATGATCAAAGGATTAAGAGATTGGAAATGGAGATCTAGAACAGAAAGTTTAGGAGTGCAAAAGATGAGAAAAAATCCAGATTTAAAGAGGTATTTATAGGCAACAGATTCTGACAGAGGAGCGTGACCGGTCCCTTTAAATCAAGGCCGCCCCCCTTAAAATTAAGGGGACCGCCCATCTGTAACGGCCAGAATTTTTGTTTTTTAGTGGGGAAAGTTTATTTGGTGAAAAACTAACTGATTTTGGTTAAAATTTTGAATTCATATATTTAGTATGAATAAAACATTTTTCTTTATTACCAAAAGTGTTTTTCAAAAATATATAATATGTTTATATAATTAAATAAACTTTGTTATACTTAATTAAGTTTTCCTTTGATCATAAATTTCACTAAACACTTTGTTTATTCATACCTTAAGTGATTTGGATGTAAAGAGAATGTTAATCACTAAATACTTGTTTATGTCACAAGTTTTAGTTCTATAAGTTTATATTTTGTAATAATCAAAACATAGAGATATTGATAATATGTTAATAATGTTTTTAAGCATTATTTATGTCAACACCGTTATTGCTCACAAAAAGTACGCAAGATTCCTTATAACTTCCTTATCTTTACTACATAAAAAGATAAAATGGTCAAACTTGAGTTTTTGACTTTGTTAAATTGTTGAAAAATGTGCAAGAAAAAATATTGAATATTTAATGCAATATATGAAATATTGAATTTTTCAAAATGTTGAATGGGTAATATACAAAACCATTTTTCGGGAAAAAGATATTTTATTAATTTTTGGGAAAAATATACCAAACCAATGGAACTGGCCCCTTTTTTCAATAATATACATAACCTAGTTTCGAAAATGTAAAAACCGGTTTTATTTGACCCCTTTTTTCGATCGGAATCGGTTCAACCGGTGGAACTGCCAGATAGAACCGGGTTTCAAAATATTATGTTTAATCCTTAAATCCTAAAACTCTTATTATATTTTGTTTATAAACCATAAACTTTTTATCACCACAACTATTTATCGCTATAAAATCCCGTTGCTATGCACGCGTACTCGTGTAGTTAAAAGTAAAACAACTTTTTTTTATCAGAATATGTTTAAGATTTTTTGACAATTTAATATCTTTGACTTGGTTAAACTTTATATTTTATTTCCGTACTTTCAATTTTGTAGTTTTATAATTAAAAAAATATATAAAAATAACAAAAATTAAAGAATGAAAAATATAGGGTGGTACAAATGATGTTTTAGAGAGGTCTTAACGCTTAATAAACAAATATTTTTTCTATTTTTTTATATCATAAAATTGTGAAACCGGAAAGTGTGGAATAAAAAATATAAAGTTTAACAAGTCAAATATATTAAATTAACAAAAAGTAAAGAATAGAAACTGATAAAAAAAATTGTGTTTAACTGTAACCATAGGATCAAAGGGGGTAGAAGATACAAAACATTTGTACTTTTCTTCAGCCAGGGGTACCAATATTAGTGCCCATGTTAGAACTATCGAATGTAATAATACATTACAAGAAATCACTCATTACATCAAAACAATTACTTTGAGTTTTAAGGGTTTTTTTAATTTTTTTATTAAGTACAGTCCAAAATACATCCTTGTGGTTTGTCCATTGTCCCGCTTTACATCCATGTGATTTTTTTTTTGGCACACACACATCCCTCCATTAGTAAAGTTAGTCACCATACATCCATTTGTTAGTAAAATTAGTCAATGAGGACTAACGGTGCAAATTATTTCTCCGTTATCTCCTAACGATAGAGAAAATATTTGCATCGTTAGTCCTTAGGACTAACGGTACGCTTTTTTTTGAAATAAATTAAAAAGGGGGCATAATAGGCTCGGACTTGGGTCTGGTCATCCAAAAATCAACTCCCCAACCACCGGACTAAGCGTCCAGTGGTGTAATATACGTTTTCTTACTTTTTCATCCATTTTATACGTTTTCGTCTGTTTTTATATGTTTTCGTCCATTTTTATCATCAATTTATATACGTTTTCATCCGTTTTATATACTTCGTACGTTTTAATACGTTTTATCCATTTTTGTCTATTTTCGTCCGTTTTATACACCTTCATCCTGGTTTATAAGTTTTTATCCATTTTCATTTGTTTTTTTATGTTTTGTCTGTTTTAATAGGTTTTATACATTTTTATCCATTTTCGTTTATTCTCATATGTTTTTTATGTTTTCGTCCATTTTTATACGTTCCTTACATTTTCTTACGTTTTCATATATTTTTTAATGTTTTCGTACGCTTTCTTAAGTTCTCATTAGTTTTTTGATCGGTTTTTGTCCATTTTTATATGTTTAAAAGCACACTAAAACGGATAAAAATGTATAAAAAAGAATGAAAAAGTATAAAAACGTACGTGAAAAGATGAAAAAAGACTTATGAGAACGTATGAAAACATATGAAAACGAAAAACGTATAAAAACGGATGAAACGTATAAAAATGGATGAAAACTTATAAAAATATATAAAAACGGACGAAAATATATAAAATGAATGAAAACGTATAAAAACGGCTGAAAACGGATAAATACGTAACAAAATGTAAAAAAGTCGACGAAAACGTATAAAAATGGACAAAAACATAAAAAACTGATGAAAATGTAAAAAATGGATGAAAACGTAAAAGAAAAGAAGAAAACATATAAAAACGTGTGAAAACGGATGAAATGTATAAATACGGACAAAAACGTATAAATATGGACGAAAACGTATGAAAACAGATAAAAACGTATAGAAACGGGCGAAAACGTATAACACGGACGAAAACAGACGAAAATGTAAAAAAACGGATGAAAACATATAAAAACATACAAAAACGGATAAAAACGTATAAAATATGAGGAAAATGTATAAAAAGATTAATAAAATTTATTTCGGGATAATTACACCAGTGGGCCCTTAGTCCAGTGGTAGGGGTTGATTTTTGGGAGACCAGACCCGAGTTTGAGCCTATTGTGCCCTTTTTAATTTATTTAGAAAAAAATTTGCACTGTTAGTCGATGCAAATATTTTCTCTTGCGTTAAGAAATAGAAGAGAAATAATTTGCACCGTTAGTCCTCATTAACTGATTTTACTAACGGAGAGATATATTGGGGCTAACTTTACTAACGGAGGGTTGCATGTGTGCCAAGAAAAACCACAAGTTGTACAATGGACAAACCACATGGATGTATTTTTAACTTTACTCTTTTTTTATTCTATCTTAAAATGAAATCAAAATTACACAAAAATCCCTTTTGAACTATCCACATAAAAGAAACTTACTTTCATCAACCAGATATTTTAGTAATTTTCTTATTGATTTCATTCCATCTTATTATACTAATCAAACATAATTAAAATTGATAATGAATCATTACATTATGTCATATATTCCATTAAGTCATTCATTTGATAGTTTTGATATGGGAATGGTTTTTCTTCTCTAGAGAAGAGTTGAGAATTTTGAAAACCCGTTTAGTTGGAGTTATATTTTTTCTTTTTTAAAAAATAAGTAGATTGTGACGGTGGGCAGCAACGATGGTGGGTGAGGATGGAAGGTGAAGGTGGAGGATGGAAGACAGCGTGATACGAGTATGGTTATAATGAGATTAGAAAATAGTGTTTATTCGCGAGAGAGAGAGAGAGAGAGAGAGAGAGAGAGAGAGAGAGAGAGAGAGAGAGAGAGAGAGAGAGAGAGAGAGAGAGAGGTTTCCAATTTTTCTATTCAAATTTGGAAAAGAAGAATTTCACTTTTTTTGAAAATTGTTTGAAAAAAAATATGACTAAACGGGTTTTCAGTTTTTCTATTTTTAAATAAAAAGTTTCCAAGAAAAATAGAGTATTTCTCTCCAACAAAACGCACCCTCACCTTTGCCAAATCTAAATGATTAATTATCTAAACCAAAAAATGGAGTATATAATTTAACGTGGCAAATACATGGGTGATAGCCCAATTAATATCTTATCTTAATTTGTATTTTGGTGGCCCAACGTTTTCATCCTTGGCCCAAAAGCATACATATAAACAAGGCACAAGCTTTGCATTACTTTTCATCCTTGGCCCAAAATCGTACACGTACCGCGTATTGTGTTAGCATTACTTTTAAAATACAGTGTCCATGATAAGAACTTTAGAAGATAGAGATAACAATGAATCAACGTAGATTGCGGCAGTAAATTTTGAGGATGACCGTTTCAAAGTCGTCTGTGACCCATTAAAAATTGCGAAGACTTGTGTAGAGTTATGACCCGTGTATTAAACGGTGAAGACATTTCATTTGTCTAGGTCTTGACTTGTTGGATTACGTCTTTGCTTCCCTGCATAATTCAGTAACTTGCCGGTACTCGCGTGTTATGGCGCTGAATTTTTTCGGAAGCAATTATTTTTCGGTTCGTGACTATAATTATCGATGGGTGTTGCTAAAAAATTCGTGGTAATGAATATATAAAGAAGATTGTGTATAATCGTAATATGTGTAATAACTTTATAGCTACTATTTAATTATCGATCTGATGGTTTTTTTTTTGCTTTATCAGTTATAACAGTGTTATTAGTGGTTGACGTGGTAGCGACATTGACAATAAATCTTGGCGTGAGTCGAGCTTATAGATATACTGAGTATTTTGGTATTATTTTCCACAAATCTGAAATGATATTTATGGTTAACGAGGCATGCAGAACCCGTGCTACGCACAGGCTTTTAATCTAATTGTTAATCGCGCGTATTGTCGAGTGGATTTGTATTTTTAGTTTAGTATGTTGTATGAAACGTTTTTTGTTTGTTGTTTAAAAATATAAAAATGGTTGATATTGTTTTGGTTTTTTGGTCTTTATAATTTCTAAATGGGGTTGTCGTTATTAAATTGTCATACGCTTGATGTAATTTCCTTTGATTGTTTTGGTCTATTACGTAATCCAACAATAATTTTGCATTATATGGTTTTTGCATGGTAATACGAAGCACACGGCTTTTTCTTATTTGTTATAATGTAATTTGCGTTAATTATTTTTGTTATTAGGTTCGTAAGTTGTGATTGTATTACATCTGTTGTAAGTATGCCATTAGTTGTTTGGTGATTTTTATATTTAATATTTTTATAACATATTAGCATTTATTTATAAAGTTTATGATTAAAAACTAAAGTTAGCTTTATCTCATTTTGTTGTACAACTAATTTCATTGATAATTAATATTGAAGTCTAACTAATAATAATAAATTTTATCAATAAACTCAATTCCAAATAGCTAACTAAATGAATATTAATTAACACACTATTAATAATTCCTAAAACCATTATGTACTTTTCCTTTTATATTCATTATTCAAGTTGCATGCTTACATATACTAATCACACTAAAAAGTATCATTTAACCATTTAAATGTTGCTTTACATATATGTTTGTGCACATTTTCTTGAATCAATTCGCACATGTGAGGTACATCAATAGAAAACACATATAAATTACTTGTATATGAAAATGCATTAACACACACACACACACACACACACACACACACACACACACACACACACACACACACACACACACACACATATATATATATATATATATATATATATTGTTTTAGGTTAAATCATCAATTATTCTTGCAATCTTTTCAACTTTATTTCAATCCATAACCGACATTTAATTCTCTACTAATTACTAAATATCATGTGATCAATTCCGGCAAGCCTTGCACTTCCATCTCGATGTTATATATACTTCACATTAAATGCACCGATTTTGTTTTTCGATAAAAGTTTGAACTTTTGCTTATGTTTAAAACTCAACTTTTTTATTTGATATTATATTTTACAAATGGCTTTAAGTCAAAATTATGTATTTTTTCCTTTCTATTCGTTACTCAATGTGATATTTTTAATATGCTGTATTTTGCTATTATGGCAAACTCATTTAATGGGCGTAAATATTGGTTTCTTACTAATGATTCTACATATAGAAAAAGAAAACACTTTACGATGCGCGGACATTCTTCTTTTCAATAATAATTCAATTGCACACAATAAATTCATTCTAATATTTCTCAAAAAGCATTCGAAAGCAACTATTTACATAAACTAATCACGCTAAAAGTATCATTTAACCATTTAAATGTTGCTTTACATACATGCTCGTGCACATTTTCTTGAATCAATTCGCACATGTGAGCTAAATCAATAGAAAACGCACATAAATTACTTGTATATTAAAATGCATTAACATAATACATATATCTATATATATACTTATCTATAACAATCACCTAAATATGTATGAAACAAAGAAAATAGTTGGTATCCCAGTCTTTGGTTCCATTTATCTGAGCATGCATTATCTTGTGTGAGTTTCATGGTACCTGCGTATTATAACTAAATAAAGAAAAAAATAAGGCCGAGTTAATTACAAAGATCTAAAAGATATGTGAATCATCTCCAAAATGTTGCAAAAGAGAATTTACATACCGCTACCAACAATCAAAGATCTAAAAGATGTGTGAATCTGTACATACTAAATGTGATTTTGGCCGGTTAATATAGGCATGAATTAGGTTATATCATTAATTATTCTTGCAACCTTTCGCAACCCTTGCACTTCATCTAACCGACTTTATTTCTATACTAAATGCCATGTGATCAATTCGGGCAACCCTTGAACTTCATCTCCTTTCATGATTGTATAGTTATTATGAGGCTGCATTGAATTTCGAGCATTAACTGTCTTGTACTATATGCAATGGGACTCCATCTTGAGTATCTTGATTACTCCACATTAAAATGAATTCGATACAAAAAAATAGAGCCTAAAATTACCCCTTCCCACTAATTACGACACATTCTCACTTTCATGTCCCTACCAATATACCAAAACTTATCTTTTCATGAATAACAACATCAAATTTTATACATATTTGTAAGATCAAAATTAAAACAAATAATTTGTGAACTTCAATTAATACCATATAGTAACCATTGGTAAAGAGAACCTCAAATCCCTATAAAAAACATAGATTAAAATAAATTCTCAAAATATTAATTTTGTCAAGTTATACTTTCCATCAATTCAACTTTGATTTTGTATTATTTCTAATGTCATGTGGTGGATACATTGCAACCTCTTAAACTGCTTAAGTGGAAGGGAAAAAAAATAAAAGCAAGATTCAAGCCACCATTAATATTCATCAAAGCTTTGTCACACTAATTATTAACCTTGTTTACATATGATTTTCATTTTCTTGCATGCCTAATTTTTTGACAGTTCTTTTATAAATGTGGAGATATTATCCACTCCGTCTCCATCTTTCACTTTGTTTTGTTATCAACATCTTGATATACCCCGTTAGCGTCACTAACCACTTATCAATACCTGCAAGAATAACATTAATAATGCACGTATACCCCTTTGCGTTAATCAAGTCAATATTTCTACATGAACCATTGCACGTAACATTAATGTGCATAGTACACTTTCATTGAGCGGAGAAATTTTACATTAACCAACTAAATTCAATTCCATGGGTGAGAAGCTACACCAAAAAGAACTTTATCACACTATAAGGAAAAATATGGAAAAACTATTGACTGAAAAAAATGATCATGTCAATATCTATTTCAAAACTATTTATCTAATTAGCAAGCTTGTTAATTCACAGATCTTGAGCCATAAAAACAGATGAGGTACATACAAGGGTACGGTTATTGATGCCAATGAGTTCAATGCCATCAATTGCAAGCATGCGATCCATTTCATTCTCATCATGTGCCTAGAAACAAAAAGTAGAGATCAAAAGGAAATTGGTTAGTTGGTGCTGCACTGAATTTACACACAATAAAAATAAACTAACAACAAACATGTGATTCATACAAAATCATCAAACTACACACAAATTAAAGTTTCATACACACACGCACACACATCATTAACAAAGTCCAAATTGTGTTATTTATAGTATTCAATGATGGTGGTTGAAGGGTTTGTATATTTATATGAAGGCAAATGAAAAGAGCAAATGATTAAATGAAAATAAAGGCTAGCAACACTTTGTATAGTTTCAATCATTTACATTTGAAACACTAAATATAGCTTATATGTACTTACCACTTAAACATGAACATTAAATCAAGGTACTTACGCATGAAGCCTCCGCATAATGAAACTCTATTTTCTGCATTTAATTCCGAGCATTAGGTAACTTGAACTCTATGCAATCTTTACACCTCAACATTAAATTTTATGACTCAATCTTATATGTTTATAGATATTTTCTTTTTGTGTTTAGAAATTAACAAGTATATAGTTCAAATTAAAGAATACAATGAATCAAAATTTAATGGAAGGCATATTAGTCATTTCCTTCGTTTAAAATTCAACATACAACAAATGGCTAAATATTTTATATCCAGTTAAGATTTGAGTTCATTTTATAACACTTTGATTGGTTGAAAAACTTTAAAATTAAAATCAATATTTCATTTTGTAATATCATGATGAGAAGTTATCATACAATCTTATAAAGCATTTAGGCCTTCTAAAAAAAGAAATACTTAAAATTAAACATTACAAGTTCTTAAGCTAAAAGTACAACTAATTAAAACACATTTTCTAATATTAAATACAATCTTTAAATAGAAATACTTAAAATTCAGCATTACAAGTTTTTAAGCTAAAAGTACAAATAATTAAAACACATTTACTAACATTAAATATCATACAAAGCACTATTAATGTGGTCAAAATATTTAATGTAGTCAATTAATTAACTAATTAATAAATACAATTAATGCAGTTATTAAAACACCTCTTACATAAGAAATACAAATTATCAAGCATATTGTACAACCAACTTAAACACAATTCCTGCTCGAGCCTGAACGGGCACGGGCCAAACGGGCTCGAGCCCGAACGGGAACGGGTTAAACGGGCTCGAGCCCGAAGAGGCACGCGCCAAACGGGATCGAGCATGAACGGTTTACAATTCATAACTATCACTTTTGCCTTTTGAAATCTCTAACATTTATTTTAGGGTGCCCGCCGCTGCAACGCACGGGCACCCTACTAGTTTTTTATAATGCATTCTGCATTCTTTAGCAAATGAGACGACATTTATAATAACAAACAAACGGTATGTTTTGTCATTTATAATTCTAATAATAAATGTTGAGGCACGGAGTATAAAATTTTACTAGCAGGATAACTGTGTGTTGCAGTAATGGATACACTGTATTCAAAAATTTTAGCAAGCATTATTTTTCAATCACATGTTTTTTGTAATAATAACTTTACGCACGGCGAGAAATTTTAGGAATAACTTTATCCCACACTATTTCATATTAAAGGTCAAGTACATGTGTATCACGATGCAATGACGATATAAAAATAATAGTGAGTAGTATTACGAGGTTGTGATAATTGACGGAGAGAAGTACTTAGTAATTGATTGATCTTGTGTAAAATTCGTTACAATATTTATATAACATGTAAACATAGAGAATCTTCGTACTTTGTATGTTTACACGTTTTCATACTTTATAAATTATATGAAAATCTTCGTACTTTGACATGCACGATTCCTTTCAGTCGAATTTATTGGAAAAATGATTAGGATTTAACTAAGCATGTACTAAAATACATACATAGATGATAAATGTTTTTTGAGTTTGCAATTCTCGAAATTTTTAAATGTCAATAACCAAACAAAACTTTGGCTAAAGTTACGTTAAGGAATTTTTTAAACGAGTAATTTGCCTGCCGCGCGTTGTGACGGAGCCAATTTAAGTCTAATATTTGTGTCGAACAATTTTTAGCATGAGGTGTAACGCAATGCAGCTATTTTATTATATTTCATGTTAATACAAATATCGCGTAAAAATGTTATTTTCTATTTTACGGTCTCTCAATGTTTTGATAATGACAATTATAAAATCATACGATGTACAAGTTTACGTAACCAAGTTATTAGTCGTATGTTTCCATATCGACGTCAATCACTTAAGATCTGAATAACGAGATTATAAAGCTCGTCAAATGATCAAAGAACCGAATTGCATGAATATAGCAGTAAACATTTGTACAAGTGTACTTGCACATGACTAAACAAATGTTTTCCAAATAAAATCATGGTTAGATAACTAATCCCTTAATCATATAAGACAAAGGATTATTCAAATAAGACAAAGGATTAATAAAATAGGACAAAATAATCAGTTAATATTAGGAAATAAATCTAACCAAATCTTACCAAATCAAGCAAAATTTTTCCTTTTTAGTGTTAAGAAAGATGAAGCCATAACTTTAATGAGATTAGGAAAGATTTTGGAAAGATTTTTAATTAACCGCAAAATACAATTTTTGTCTCGTAGCAACCCACGGATCCCTTTATATAACGGATGGATCCTTTATAAAGGATCTGCCGGATTCAAAAATTTGGGAGGAATTTGCTGTCTATAAATAAAGCCCATTTCTCACACTTTTGACTCATCCTTTTGCATAATTATCTAACATCTTTTAACAGTCAATTGCATTCATTCACTACACACCTTTTGATCAATAACACTTGTTCTATAACTCATTACAAGTGATCCACCATTTATCACTTTGTGTACGAGTGAAGAACAAAAGAAGATCATCAAGCTTCTAAGTTTTGTAGTTATCAGTGTGTACATTTATACATAGTTTTTTAACTCTGTATTTTGTTGTTGTGTCATTATACTCCACCATCACACACCAAAGTTGTTAGTCATCATCATACACCAACTTAGAGGGATCGGTTAGTATTTTAGGCCTTAAAATACATTGTGAAGAAATGTTGGTCTTGCCTTGACAAAGACTCGATATCTAGCTTAATATCGGTAAAGAAGTTAAGCAATGTCGGAGGGAGCTTATTGATATAGTGCTTACGAACTCTCGAGTTGGGTACTCGAGGAGTGAAGTAGGGCGAGGAAAAAAGCTTCGTGTCGCACCACTCTAAAACATTATGTCTATATTTGCTCTTTCCATTACTCTCTTGCATTTACTTATTATTTATTGCATTTACTTATTCTTAATTGTATTTACTTACTTGCATATCTATTTGATTTCACTTCAAGCAAACGAATCTAAATTTACTTAAAACAGACTTTTAAACGGTAAAAATTATTCAACCACCCTTCTAGTTTTTCAATTGGGATAAGAGCTATGTTGACCAAGATTTTTAAAATTTATTGGATTTTAATACTTGAATCGATCTATGGATTTTTTATGCAGGATTTACCGACCAGATTTTATATTTATAATAGTCTCGTCTACCTAAGGTCTACCTAATGCACTATCGGGCAGTGTACCCGGTCGTGTGAGGTATGGCTAGATGGTAAAGCCGAGTTCGTCCCAAGAGCTAAGGTGTGGAAAATATCTAAGTTTATGTCACTAATTAAAAGGGGTTTTTAGTGATTGAAGTAATTAATTAAAGAAACAAAATGACAAAATAAATAAACAAAGCAAACAATGAGCGAAGGGAAATCTGATGGAGAAAGTAGTGTTAACCTAATTACTACTCTTGTTATTAATGACAAGTTTTCTAAACATGCATCCTATCGTTTCATCTGAGGGTTCAATTCAATAGGCTCAGATGGTCAAATCGCCTAATCCAATCTTACACCTCGCCTTATTCTCCCAACTCGTGATTGAAAGAGTTCGCTGGTGCAAAATGCAAGATTCATTAAGTACCTCTATTAACTTAGACTAGTCTAGCGGGATGCGGGCGGTCGCATCTTACGTCCCTCTAACTTCTTAAGCATATCTATTCGGTAGGAGGTCATTCGTTGAAATTTCCAAATGTATGGTGATATTTCTATCACCAAGTCACAACCTTCTAATGAGATGCGTCCGGTCAGAACTTATATCCCCCTCAAAGGAATTACCAAACGTCAAATACCTCTAAAACTAGAGTGTCCTAAGACAAGCTAAGCAAGTATACAAATAAAACGACAATAAATGGGAGAAAACTAAATCATATTAACAACAATTTCATAACAAGGCTAACACCAAAAGGTGTTTAGCCACTCATGTTCATAAATGCAGAAAAACAAGTATTTGTCATAACAAATGTAAACATTGAACTAAAATAAATTGAACGAATTAATAAACTTATGATTATGGCGTGAATTCTCCCTTTGAAATGACTAGTATGCTGATGGAACTTCGTTCCCCTTGCTCCCTGAATTCCTCCTGACTTCTGTTTGTTGAAAAGTAAATGAATAAACTCAGAATTAGGGCTGGTATTTATAGGCCCGACTTTGCTACGACGTAGCTCTAGGTTTAGCTATGCCGTAGCCTTTGTTAACATTATCTATGCCGTAGCTTGATCAAGTGCTACGGCCGTAGTTCTTCAGTTGTCACATCTACGACGTAGTTTTGTTAGAAACTACGCCGTAACTTCATTTTGGCCTTGATAGTTCCATACTGCCTGATTTTGAGGTCTACGTCGTAGGTGGAGTGAAGCTACACCGCAGAACCCTTTGAAGTACCACTACGCCGTAATTGTGTTGTAAGCTACGCCGTAGTCTTCGTAGTTGAGTGCTACGGCGTAGGTAAATGGTGCCTCTACGCCGTAGTTAATGCAGAATTCGCATACTTCAGTAATTTTCACATTAATCCTTCCAAATCCGCGTCTTTTCGTTCTTTTGCTCATCTTTGCCCTGAAAACAGAATATAAACAAATAAGAGTATATATCCTAACATATTAACACAGAAGATGAGTAATTTATGGGGAAATTAACACTAAAATATGGGTATTATTTGATGTTATCAAATATTCCCCCACTTGAACTCTACTTTCCCTCAAGTAGACCTTATTATAATTATTCTTAAAAAGATATCTCCCGCGAAACTAGAAGATATGAATTTAAAAATCTCTTATGCTAGAATATATCAAAGCCAAACACCTCATGAAAATGGGAACAAACACTCATCCTCACTCACTAATCTAAGTGTTAATTTTGGGGTGATCACTCAACGCACAGTCATAGTAAGTATTCTATCATAGGCTTGACGGTCACACAAATCTCCACCACTAGAGCTAAGGTCAAGACAATTTTTAAAGGTAATATTGGCTTAACATTTATAAGGCTATTGGTGTAGTGTTGTTACTAACATACTATGGCGAGGGCGACAAAGGCAATAGTACATGACCGGAATGCCGGACAAGACACCAATGACTACTCGATTATCTCATCTAAGCATGATTTACATCTAAAGGGTAGGATAAGACATGGGATTCACATTAATGGTGTAAAATGAAAAATAGAAACAAATAGTCTTAACCTATAACCGAGTTGCTACCACTTGCCGTTCATCCAAGGTCAAAGCTCCAAGATGCAAAAATTGGATCATAACAAGTGAATGTACCATTAGAGGACGTCATTATAGGCACAACACTTGGTCTTCAAATCTTCATAAGTGATCGAGGTGGCCTCCTCGATGCTAAATCTTCATAAACTCAAAAAGATGGTGTTATACATTTATGCACCTGAAAGATAAACTATCTACATACTGAATTTCACATTTTTTATAACAATTACAAGAAAAGAAAATATATTCCCCCCCACTTGAGATGAATCATACTTGGAATAATTGAGGGGTTTCAAATGATCTTCAAAGATGGGTCTTCAACGTAGGCGTGATTTCTGAATCCCTTTACTCGAACCTCTGACTAGAGCAAGTGGCAACTTCTCAATCACAAACAAAGACTACATGGTAGGCTAAGGCGAATAGGTGTATCGAAAAAATTATAATATGGTTAAGAAACAAAAGGATAGGCTCAAAAGGGTGTAACTAGGGGTATCTTGTACTTAAGATGAGTGCAACAAAAGGGTTTAAACACGGGGGTCGAAGAGTTAATGTGACTAATCGATAAACACACACATATAGGCTTTTTGGGTGATAATCCTAAAATATTGCCTTCTCAAAAAGTTTCTTCCAAATGTGTCAAGTAATCTCAACACACTTCTCGTCTATGGTCTCAAAGTGATGTAAAGGCCAAGTTCTAAAGTTTACAAACTACCGGCACACTCATAATTTGATGGATTTAGGTAAATCAGGGGAAATTGAAAAGGTTAAACCTCACCAAGGAAATAAGGGTTAAATGTGCTCGGCTAAGGTCTATTCTAGTTAGGTTCAGAAAAACATGTCAAAAATTTTAAAATGGCATAATTTTTCAAAATAAACTAGAAAAATGGGGAAAATAAAAGTTCAAGTTACATTCTACTCCCGTCCCCCTACTTGAAATGTACAAAGTCCCTTTTGTACGCAAATAAGCAATGAGAATATAAGAGATAAGTAGAATTGGAACGAGAACATCCCTGAAACTTGCTCTTGAAATGATAGAAGGATCATGTTTGAAAAAACGTGCCTTCGCTTCTCCTAATGAGCAAACTTCATATCCTTGAAATCATGTAAAAACCACAAGCATAAAACCTAAAAAGAAAAATAAAAAGAAAATAGAAATCCTAACTCACTTTCGTAGGAATCACGGTTGCATTTAGCGTATGCAACAAGCCTTTTAAACCACTTGGTGTCCCAAGTGGACGAGTGAAGTCTCATGAGGGTTTACAGTGAACACACCCACAAAGTTCATTTTAAAACTAATACAAGGTTAAAGTATGTTTGTAATAAAAATCTTTTTAATTTCGATGGTACAGGAGAAAACGACGGCGTAGAAGGAATTGTGGCTACGCCGTAGTTGGAAAAATCTTACAGACTGACACTTGGAGGGTGCTACGGTGTAGTAATGCAGTAGGCTATGCCATAGAATTTTCATGGGGGAAATTCCAGGAGTAAAAACTCCATTGTTGGCTCAAATTGTCGACCCCCTTCTCTTTTACCCGCAAAAATTATTAGAATAAAACATAGAATACTCAACTATGCTAATAAAGTGGAAAAACAAAGGATAATTCGGGTTGTCTCCCGAAACAACACTTTTGTTTATTATCGAGTCTTTAAGTTAGACTCACTGTCGTGACTAGTAATGTCCATTGGTCATTTCATGTAGGGTAATGTTCCCATGCCCTAACATGTCAATGACCTGCTCATCCCTTTTGTATGTATCTTCAAGATGCAAACATCCTTTGTAGAAATCCTTAATTTTTTGATATGGATAGTTATATCCATTTTCTTTATCCTTATTACTGATCTCGAGGAGAGGCTTGGCCCTACTTAATTGCTTTTTTGTCCAATGCTTAAAATTAGGCACTGTTCTCGGCATCTTAAAAATTGTTACGTCATTATCTCTAGATTGCCACACTAGCCCGTTGATGGAATCAACTTCAACCCCTTATGCTTCTTGAAATGGCTTCCCAAGTATTACTTCCTATAGGCTACATTCCACAAATTCACAAATATCGTCGAATACCATAAAGTCCAGTAAAAATGAATATATTCCGACAAATATTCTAACATTTTTAATTTCCCCAAGAAACTTATTTCCTCGATATTCAAGCTCCTTTTTAAAAAATTTATGATAACTTCTTTTAGACATTATGTTAATGGGTGAATTAATATTGATGAAGGGGTGAAAATCAACAAACCCGAGTTTGCAAGTGAGTTGCAATGTGTATGGATTTGCATAATGAATCCTGATTCCGGTCTCGAGAAAGCTAGGATGTATCGGTTGAACCAAAGCATGTCCATTATCTTCTGGAGGTGGAATTAAGTCCATGGAGTTAATTTGATGATTAGCCTTCATCATGTTTACTTCAACTCCATGATTGTTTTCTTTAAAGTCTACAAAAACATCAAAATCTCTAATGGGAGAAAGATCATCAGGTCCAGGGAATGTTCATGCAAAATTTCTTCATTGTGAAGAAATGCTTCCAAGTCGAACTCCTCTTGTTTCTGTACCTGATTCACAACATAAACACTATCTTTTTGGGCAGTAGATATTAGTTTGTTAGCTTTAAAAGCAATTATTTCCCCTCCTACTTTAAAGGTTAATTTTTTTCCCTAATACATCAACCTTAGCATGTGCCGTGGCCAACATAGGTCTTCCTAAAATTATCGGTATTCTTTCGTCCTCAACAATTTTAAAAATGATAAAGTCCACCGGAAAAACAAATTTATAAATCTTCACTAAAACATTTTCTACAACTCCTAATGGTGTTTGCATAGATTTGTCGGCCATCTCTATATCCATCTTAATAGGTTTTAAACTCCCAACCCCAAACGTGTAAACACAGAATAAGGCATTATACTAATGCTAGCCCCTAAATCTGGCAATGCATTACTAATTTTAAGATTACCTATTAATTAGCACGGCATAGTAAAACTTCCGGGGTCTTTCTCTTTGGGGGGCAACTCATTCCGTAGGATAGTCGAGCATCTTTCATTGAGTTTTTCCAATTTTACTTCATCAAAGCTATTTTTTTCTTCGGTCAGTACTTGCAAGCATTTAAGATTGTTAGGCTCGTTCTTAATCGACTCTACTAAAGGTATATTAATTGGAAGGGATTCAAATTCGTTAATTAAGGATTGCTCCTTCTCAAGTCTCCGCTTGACTTTTTCGGAGAATGTATTTGGTTCACTCTCTTCCTCTTCAGTCGATAAAGCAGTAGTGTCCTCATGTGGTTGTGTCCCTGATGAGGCGAAAAATGAACCACTTTTAGGGGGTCATTTAAGTCTGGAATTGAATTTATTTGATCAAATATTGCCCTAAATCGTTCCTTTTGTGATTTTAGGTACTTTGGGAGTGAAATCTGGAAAAGGAAGCAATTCGGACATTTTTGGAGCATAAAAGTCAAGAAAACGCCAAAGTCTTAATTTTCCTTGCTGGGAACAGTAGGTGACGGCATCAAGAGTAACATCCTGACGGCGTCAAGAGCAATTTTCTATGACGACCCAGTATAGATTTGACGGCGTCACGAAGTAGGGCGTCAAGAGTAAAATTCATGACGGCCTGGAAATGCATAACACATGACGGCGTCAGAAGTAGATCAAGGCAGTCCGAGAAGAGTTTTGGCGGCGAGGTGACGGCGTAACAAGATTGGTCTTGACGCCGTCAGACCCCTTTTCCTATATATAGTTTTCTAATTTTCACATTAAAAAGAGAGAAGTTTTGGAGAAACCCTAAGTACGAACTTGGTGCGAATTTTACAGGTTTTTCAAGGGTTCTAAGCCCTTGATACCTTTCATGTGTAATTGAGATAAGTGTTCTTTTAATTCAATCAATATGTCTATGTGTTGGTTGTCTATATCTTGTTATTGTATTAATTCCATCATGCTAGGCTAGATCTATCTTGTGTTTGCTTGGATCTAATGAAACCTAGATGTTAATTATGTGTTGATTACTTATTTATAATTGTCTTGGATGAATGATTTATATGTTAGGCTTAAGAAAACTGGCAGATCTCCAAATGGTAACATGCTTGAACGTCTTAGGAAACATGAACCGATTGCACTAGGTCTTTATTGGTTGTATTTAATGCATGAGCCACTGTTTATAATCCCTATGGTTGTGCTGGGCATGGTATAGGAGGAGATAAGAGCTCATAGAATTGGGGAGTTAAGTGCGATACCCCATGAATGGTATTAAGGAATACAATCCGTCATCCATGCAACTATAACAAGTAATTAACATGTAAAAGATGTCTAGGGAGTAGTGAAATCTAAGTAAACACATTTTCTCCACTTATTGCTCACAACCTTAGTATAATTTAGTTTATTTTCATTTCTAATATTTTATTTTGATTGCATCTTTAGTATTGGGTTAGTTGACTAGCAACTAATTCCGCCCAAATCCTTCAAACCCGAGATCTTTACTTGCTTTCAAAAAAATATAAAAAAATACAAAAAGAATCATCTCTCACCTTTAGAACTAGTATTTAGGTTTTCTAATCCTAGCGACACTATTCCTAGCTGAACGATCAATCCCCAGGTACTTTTCACTATACTATACTACAACGATCAGGTACACTGCCTGGTGGGGGTTGTAAGCTTCTCAAGATCCCTTGAGAGGTAAAGCCTGGTGCGATTCCCACGTATTAAGTTTTTGGCGCCGCTGCCGGGGAAATAGTTATTGTCTAGGTTAGAATCTCTTTTTATTAGGTCTACTTGCTAGATTCTATTCTAGTAAGATTTTATTTTTATTTTTAGGTTTTCTTTAGTCTATCTTATTTCTTTGTGTCTTTGTTCGTAACTTTTCACCACCCGACATCATGGACGATGGGAACATCTTTGAACCCGTCATCCCACCACAACAAAACCCACCACTAGAACCTCTTAGGCCCCGAACCTTAGGAGAGTATTCCCGACCTAGCCACCAAGGCTACCGAAACACCATTGAGATCACCGGAGCCAATGTGACCCCCTTGCGATCCGACACCATCCGGTTGGTGCAAAGAGGATGTGCATTCCATGGACTTCGTTCCGAAGATCCAAACCAACATCTTAAGGACTTCCTCAAAATCGTAGATTCCATAGACCTAGATGTTGCAACTAGAGAGACAACCCGATTACGCCTATTCCAATTCTCTCTACGGGATCAAGCTAGTCAATGGCTTGAGCGTTTACCCGCGGGATCCATCACCACATGGGATGATCTCACCACTCGTTTCCTTACTCAATTTTTCCCACCGGGGAGAACTACTAAGCTTAGAAATGACATCTTGATGTTCCAACAACGTCAAAATGAATCTCTTTATGAAGCATGGACTCGTTTCAAGGACTTACTCCAAAAAGTCCCTCATCATGGTCTAGATCTTTGGCTCCAAGTCCAAATTTTTTATGACCATATCGATCTCTCCACGAGGCGAGCCATTGACGAATCGGCCGGTGGTAAGCTACGTGATCTAAATGCGGAACAATCATGGGAACTCATAGAAGATCTTGCTCTCTATGACAACGAAAGTTGGAATGATCCCGTGATTTGAACATAACGGTCAAGGCAATATCTTTGCCTTCGAACAACTCTAGCACTCCCGACCGTAAGATCATGGAACTTGAGGACCAAGTTAAGTTTCTCATGAAATCTTACGAAGCTCCTAAACCTTCAAGCCAAGTGAACAAAATCACTTCTTCATGCGAATTATGTAGTGGTCCCCATGACACTCGTGATTGTGTGGAACTCCCCGAAACAGCTTTTGCGGACTACGCATCCACGCGTACCGACGAAGCGGGAGATAAGTGGTACACTTTCAAGCTCGAGCCGAACCCTTACGGTGATTCATACAACCCCTCTAGGAAAAATCACCCAAACCTTAGGTGGAAACAAAATCAACCTAATTCTTCCAATCCGCCTAATCGTTACCAACCAAACGATCCACCATCCAACCGTACTTTCAACAACAATCCTTCTAACAACTATGGTAGTACCAACAATCTTGAAGGATTGATGTCAAAGTTTATGGCATCTCAAGAGGCTCGCATAGCTAGGTTTGAAACCGAATTCAACTAACAACAAACGGAGATGACCAACAAGATTGACAACTTATTGAAAGCCCTCAGCAACCAAGCGTTAGTCACACCTAGGAAGGACACTAGGGACACCAATAACGGAATCCAAATTAAGGATCCCTCATCATCTAAACATGTCCACTTTGTCAATGTTGTCACCATTAAGCCAATAGATAAGGAGATAGAAGAGAGTGACAAGGATGAAGTTAGAGTAGAAGCCGAGACTAAGGATGAGAGTAGGGAAGTTGAGGTTAATAGGAGAGAGGAATTAGAGGAGGTAGAGCCTATAGAAAAATACTTTGATAAGTTGCCCACCAAGGAAGAACGGGAATACCATAAGGATTTATTTGATAGTCCCGAGAGACCATATATCCTTGGCAACCCCCTTATTAAAATGGGAGACCCCTCTAACATTAACATACCATGCAATATCGGGCACATGCATATATGGAAAGCTTACATCAACCCTAGATCCCCCGTAAACATCATGACTAGGACTTATTACAATTGGGTGATGAAGAAGCAACTTAATTTTAGGATGATGCCTAATAAGAATCTGATAAGTAATTTTGCAGGAAGAGTGAAAGGATTGCATGTGATTATAGGGAATCTCACCTATGAGATCGATTTTATGATAGTTGAAGACACTCGTCCGGTGATAGATGCTTGCCTAAGCCAAATAATATTTGGAAAACCATTTGTTGAGGCCACTAGGATGAGTTATGATCCGACTTTAGGGATAGTTAGATTCAAGGAAGAGAATGATGAGGTTGCTTATTAAATGCCCTACAAGATTGAGCAATACCGCCTTCTCTCTAATTTCGAAAAGGAACACAAGCAAGCGGCTTATTATAGGAATGAGGAGGATAGACGTAGAGGAGTAGAGTATGTAAAGAATAGGATGCTTGGTTTCTACAAAGAATGCTTGCAACTAGGTACAGAATACAAAACTGGTTTAGAAGACGACCTAGAGAGTGGAACCAATGATGAGGTCACGCAGTAACCCATGACCTTGAGTCTAGCTACAAGACTCGTAAATAAAGAAAAGCGCTTCTTGGGAGGCAACCCATGCTTTGTGTGATTTTATTTTTGTTCGTTTGTTATTTGCTTTCGTATGCATGCTTTGTTTTTATTGTTGGTTGATCATGTTTCTAAATTAAATAGTGGAAATACTTTACTTTGTTGTTTTGGCCTAGTCTTAACTCCACCTAAAAGTATTTTTGCAAAAGATAAGTGTAAGGGGAAACCCCAAATATGTTTTTTAAGAAACAAACCGATCATGATTCTCCACAATATTAAATGAACATGTATATTAGTATTTGTTAGAGTCAAATGCTTGTATTGAGTCATAATGAAGTTTTGCAGGATTTTCCAGTAAGTAGGACCAAGTTTTTCCAGAAATTTTCCGGAAACTTAATGTTGGGATCATACTTTTATATTTAGTCAAGTCTCGGTCATTACATTTTGTAATAAGGTGATCACAACTACATCAACTAAGAACAACGAACGATGAATGATTTAGAAGACGTCTAGAGCTTTGAAAGTCAAAGATCAAGACGAAGACGTCAAGCAACCTTGATGACCGACCCTTAGGGGGAGATTGTTGGGATCATAGTTTTCACTATTTTATCAAGTCTCGGTCATTTGTAATAATGTTAGGTTGCTTAACTATTATTTACTTTCATTTACTAAATGTATTAAGTTTACTAGGCTTAAGGTATGTTACCCATGGGCCTCAAAGCCCACGAAATGATGAAAGGAAGGAGAGGGAGTGTTGCCCTAGCTCCTTCCCTATATATAGAAGCCTTAGGTCATTTGTAAACTTGGTTGGTTATTTCATTATCTTAAGGAAACTCTTGCACTTTCACCTTTCTTATTGTCTCATAATCAACCAATCTCTTTTCTCATCTTATTTCTTTCTAAATCATACTTGTGTTTACAAAATGGTGACCTAACAAGTGGTATCATTCGCCTAATAGAGATTGAAGTGTTGTTCTTGGTGTTTACGTGGTCTTAAGGGGGGTTTTTCATCATCTTTTTGCATTTTTCTTTGTTTCTTTCACTCAAATCTTGAAGCTTGGACAAGTTTTAAGGTTGATATAGTGATTTGAAGCTTAGTTTTTGCATAAAGTTTTGATTTTTAAGGCTTTTATCACATGTTCTTATAGTTTCTTAAGGTTTTATAGCTTCTTTGATATTGGAAAACTAGTTTTTGATAGCAAAATCTTTCATTTTTAGTGTTTTCTAAGTATTGGTGAAGTTATTTGATCAAAAGAACCTTAAAACTAGGCCTTTTTTCTTCATAATTTTTGATCTTTCTGATGAACAGTACATCTTACGCGTAAGTTGGTCGGAAATAGTACAATCTCCAGCTGTCTACAGTACTTTTTGGTCGTTTTACGCATAAAACTAAGGTCAAAACCCCTTTTCTACGCGTAACCTTGGTCAAAACCCTCTTTTTACGCATAAGTTGAGTTCCTACGCCTAATTCTTACGCATAAGTGATTCCTACGCATAAGTTCTACGCAGAAGTGATTTCTACGCCTAAATCCTACGCAGAAGTTGCCTTTTCTACGCATAAGTTTCTACGCCTAAGTTTCTTCGCGTAAGTTGGGAATCCTACGCCTAAGTTTCTACGCGTAAGTTTAAATCTTACGCGTAAGTTTCAGAATTCTACTCGTAAGTTTCTTCAACGGTCTTCTCTTCGTGCAACGGTGACTCAGTACTTCCCTAGCTTGGATAAGTTAGTGGAATACTTCGACTACGGATATCTTTCAAGCTTGGATAAGTTTGAAAGATTTGTTTGGTCTTTGAACCTTACGCATAAAATCTTACGCATAACTTTATAGTTTACGCATAAGATCAACCTTACGCGTAACTTTGCAGTCTACGCATAAGTTTCAGTTTTACGCGTAAGATTTCATGTTACCCCAAGGATTTTGACTTTAACCAAAGGAACGCGCATTTCAATCTTCTACAAGATCCATCTTTCACACAAGTCTCTTTTCTTATTTGGCGGGAAATTTTGAGTAAAATTTATTTTCTACAGTAGACTAAACGTTCAATTTTTACGCGAAATTTAAATTTTGGTATAACGTTGAAAATTTTGGCCCAAAATTCAAATTTTTAGGCCAAAATTCGAATTTTTTTCGGTGAAATTTGGCGGCAAAATTTTTGAAACTCAAAATTTTCTTGCAACCTTTAAATTGCATTTCATAGTGATTTTCAAATTTTGGGAGAGAAAATTTTTTCAAATTATTTTGGAGGGAAAACCAGAAATCACTATTTCGACCTTTAAATTGTTTGATTATTTCGATTACGTCGCAACAATCAAGGGGGAGAGATATGTCATCTACAATGTCTCAATTACCTTCTTCCAACTACCTTCCTCACCAATATTCTCATCAGCAGCAGTCATCAGCAACTGTACCTTCTTCCAACTACCTTCATCAGCAGCAGTCATCAGCAACTGTACCTTCTTCCAACTACCTTCATCGGCAACAATCATCAGCAATTGTACCTTCTTCCAACTACCTTCGTCAGCATCAGTATCATCAACAACAAAGTCACAGCTCCCACATTCGTCATGTTCTACTATTTGGCAATGAATCAAGGCCTCCAATGTTGCTACCAGGAACATATACTGTTTGGAAACGGAGATTTCTACAATGGCTCACAGATCGTCCTGCTGCAGATCTCATGCTTAATTCCATTCAAGATGGTCCATACAAAATGATATTTCTTGCTGACTCAACAGGGATTATCAGACCACAAACTGATGAAGATTTGAATGCTACTGAACTTGCTCAGTACGATGCTGACCAACAAGCTGCATGGTTCATTGCATTAGCCCTTCCCAATTCAATTTACATGAATATGGACTTTTAAGCCAGTGCTTATGAAATGTGGAAATATCTTGAAGCTATGCATCATACAAAAGAACTTCATCACATCAGAATGAAGCAAATTCTTGAATCTTGTTTAAGCATGAATCCACTGAAGACCATTCTCCCTGCTCCACCATCTCCAGATGTTGACCATGGATCACTAATCTACACTCCAAATGGTCTCTTCTTCAATCCTCCGAATGCACCTGAGCCTTTCTTCATTCCTCCGTACCATTGATGCGTGGGAATTGCACCAGGCTTTACCTCTCGAGGGATCTCGAGAAGCTTACAACCCCCACAAGGCAGTGTACCTGATCGTTGTAGTATAGTATAGTGACAAGTACCGGGGGATTGATCGTTCAGCTAGGAATAGTGTCGTTAGGATTGAAATTAATCTAACTAGGTCTAAAGGTGAAGGATGATTCTTTTCGTATTTTTATATTTTATGAAAAGCAAGTAAAAATCTCGGGTATTGGGAGAGTGGGCGGAATTAGTTGCTAATCAACTAACCCAAAAGCTACTAATTGAACTAATTAACAAGAAAACTAAACTAAGGTTCTACAAGATAAGTGAAGCATGTCTACCTATGATATGTTACTCCTTGCTAGCTATCCAATCCTACCTATTGAATTGTAACCTTGTTTTAATTGACGGGTTGTATTCCTTAATACCATTCATGGGGTGGCATACATAACTCCCCAATTCTATGAGCTCTTATCTCCTCCTACACCATGCCCAACACAACTATAGGGATTGTAAACAGTGGCTCATGCATTAAATACAACCAATAAAGACCTAGTACGCCTCGGTTCATGTTTCTTAAGACGTTCAAGCATGTTACCATTTGGAGATCTGCCAGTTTTCTTAAGCCTAACATATAAATCATTCAATCAAAACAAGAATCAATAGGAAACAAGGATTATAAGCTAAACCAATTAGATCTATCAAAGTGTCACGCCCTAATTGATGAAGATAGACACAAACATCAACAAGGAATCAATAAGATCTAATCAATTATATACAAGTTTCACACAATCATAAGTAGACACAAGGTGAATTAACAAAACATAATCAAAGAAGGACAATCAACAAGAATAATGAAAGACATAGTTGAGATAGAATCATCAAACCAATACATGATGTTTATGGAGTGATTGAAACCCTCTAAGTTGCTGGAAAAACACCCACCTAAACCCAGGAATCGACCTTAGGGTTTAGGGCTTACAAAAAGTGAAGTTATGAAGTTATATTTATAGGCATGTTTTCTGTCGGCCCTTCTTGACGGCGTCAGCCCGTTACTCTTGACGCCGTCAAGACCACTTTTTCACCAAATTGTAGATCTCTTCGTCCTCTTCGCGTGGGCTTTTGAATCACCTAAATCCGAGTTCGTATGCAAAAGTTATGACCAAAACAATATCAGCTTCTTCGCGCGCAAGTTTTGACAAATTTACACGTGACGGCCTTGGTGACGTCGTCATCAACCACGGTATTTTATTCTTGGGACTCTGACGCCGTCAAGAGCAACTCTTGACGCCTTCATGCACTGTTCCCAGCATAGAAATTTGAGACTTTGCCATTTTCTTCACTTTTATGCTCCAAAAACGTCCAAAATGGCTTCTTTTCCAGAATTCACTCTCCAAGTACCTAAAATCACAAAAGGAACGATTTAGGGCAATATTTGATCAAATAAAGTTGGATTTGGGCTTAAATGACCCCCTAAAAACGGATCATTTTTCGCCTCATCATATACCCTTACACTTGAGATTTGCTTGTCCTCAAGCAAATGCGCTTTTATTCTACTGAAAAGACAAGTTAGGGGTCATTTAACACTAATATAAAAGTAATTACAACAAATAATCGTTCCACTAAAGACCAATAGACAAGCACGGAGGTCATACACAAGCACCTCACAATTAGTGTTTAGATACTCACATCTCTCGGGTGTAATAAAGTAATATAACATTATGGAAATGGAAGATATCTCTCACTACCTGTCATAGCAAAATAGATTACCATAGGCTTGGGAAAGGATCAAACCTCCACCACATGGCGTAAGCACCTAGGATAAACTATCAAAGAGGTCTTTTAAAGGGTTGTAACGTTAGGTATAGGGGTATGAATTACACGGTTTTGTTGGATAAAGGAAGTTTTACTGGTGGCGAGTTAACAATCTTGGTTAATTACATGTACAAGATGGCGTTGCTAAGCCAAGACTAGACTCGACTTAAGCTAATAAACGAAAAATAACAAAAAACATAAAATAAACATAGAATGAAATGGGATGGTAGTCCGTATGTTTTTTTCTCTTTTTTCTAATTTTTTTTCTTTTTCTTGATTTTTCGATTTTTTTTTTTTTTTTTTTTTTTTTTTTTTTTTTTTGTTTGTTTTTGCATACACTCTTACCCTACCATCCGAAATAATACATCATAGGGGATGAGAATTCCCCTTACACTTGAATCTTTACATTAAACTATTCTAATGACTCGAATTAAGAAAATCAAAACACTTGGAGCACTTTTAAGATTAACGCACATATGGGGGTAATAATATTATGTTCTTCCCCATTACTTCATAAAATAAGTACTTACCCATGAGTCCCAATCGTCCCAAAACAATATGTACAAGGATATGACTCGACTTAGCAACCATGTAATGAGTTAGAAAGTTAACTTAGGGTTTAACAAATAACAATAATGCACTAAAAATGAGCGCATACACGGAAGGCTAAGGCGATTTGGGTGTACATTTAAGTGGGGTGTAACAAATTCTTCCTTTAAGTAAGATGCTTAAAGTTAGAAACGAAAAGATAGGCTCGGAGGGGTGTACTAGGGGTTTCGTGTACTAAAAATGAGTACAACGCTAAGGGTGTGGGAAAAATTAGTTGACTTAACTAGCCAAGTAATATGACTTAAATGGTCAAGTAATCATGATACGGGTTTAACACAAGGGTGATCCTAATGCCTCTTATCATGTAGTAAATCCTACTACACGAATGTAGTCTCACTAGCGGTCTCGGGATGCATCACTAACGCAAGTTCTAGAATCTAAATGCTACCGGTACACTCATAAGCACTAATAATGAATGCTTTTCCTATCAAATCTAAAGGCGAACCTCACATTTTTGGGTGGAAAATTTTTCTGAATATACGGTTATGTGCTAGTCATACAATCTCCTATCCATGAGACGCTTGCTATGGCTAAAGTTTCACTCCTAAATGTTGTAAAAAAATTTAAATTTGGCGCTAAAATTGCACTAACAAGTATTTCTCATAGTTTTATTACACATCTACCATTAGACAAAACAAACTCAAGCGAAAGTGCATATGTAAGGTATCATCTTTTTACCCTCTCCTTGCACTTAAGATGAACATTGTCCCCAATGTTCAAGTAAAGAATGTAAAAGTGAAAAAGTAAAGAGAATGAAATCAAATACTCCCCTGATTCGCTCGGTATGGATAATAGGGTGGCCAGGTTAAATCTTCCTCCAAGAAAATGAACAATCAAAGCTTCCCTTCCAGAATATAAATCATCTTCTTGTCAAACATAACCTGTTAAACCAGAGAAAACAACTACAAAAACCCAAAGCATCAAGCCGAACAAAGATAACTCACAACTAGATGTAATTCCAGACTTAGGAATAAAAACAAAACAATTAAAGATATAATGCTTGTGGAATGAATGTTTGCAGATTTCCTGGAGATTATAAAACTTAATAATTCACAAAAACCATAAGACTCCGTTAGAAAAACAAAACTGGTAAAAATTTCCAGATTTTTACACGTGACATCGTCAAGAGTAAACTCGTGACGCCGTCAAAAGTGACCTGCAGAAATTCTTATGTTAAGTTTCCGGAAAATTTCTGGAAAAACTTCGTCCTACTTCCTGGAAAATCCTGCAAAACATCATTACGACTCGATACAAGCATTTGACTCTAACAAGTACTAATACACATGTCCATTTAATATTGTTGTGGTTCATGCTCAATTTCGTTCTTATAAACAAATTTGGATCTCCCTTACACTTATCTTTTGCAAAATACCTTTATATGCAATTAAGACGAAGTTAAAAACAAAATAAAGCATTTTCACAATTTACCTTGAAACATGAGCCACAAAAAATAAAAATAAAACATGCATACGGAAACAAATAAAATCAAACAAACAAACAAACAAATAAAAACATACAAAACATGGGTTGCCTCCCAAGAAGCGCTTGTTTTTGTTCGAGTCACGAGCCTGACTCTACCCTTATTTAACGGAAATCGCGGAGGTTCTCCCTACACTTAGGATCAAGTGTGGGTGAAAGTAACGATACACACCCTTAGGGTGTGAATATGCCACGTGAGGTGAAGGGGGTGAGTGAATGGCTTCCTTCATCCTAAAACTACCCGGATAATATTGGTTGATGGGTGGGTCGGTTCCTCTTTTGTCTCCTAGAAATATATCTAAGGATGGAAAAGTGTGTAAAGATTGAGGTTCCGGTTCATCAACACTAGGAAATTCCCTAGAACTAGGAGTAAGGTTATCACTACAAGTGTTCAAACCTATATCCTCAAGTGGTGCCCGGTCCAAGGGTTCTACCTCCATTGGAATTCCTAAAGTTTCTTCTACTTCTTCCAGGTAAGTCACGGGCGGTGCGTGTGCCTCAAATGATGGTTGAGTATTTTGTGGGCTTATGTTGTTCACCTCATCATTCCATGTATCAGGATCTAGCCCTAACATTCTCCCAAGTATCTCACGTGCTTCTCTAGGCATCTCAACTTCTATGTCCGAATCATAAGGATCATCTTCAATATTCTGACTGCTATATACAAATTGCCCAAGAGATTCATCATCTGTTTCTTGAGATTCATCATCATCAATCATAGAACCTAGGTCTTTTTGATCAATGTGATCATGCTCGGCTAAATCCTCCTCAATTGTATTCTTAGGTAGTGATAATAGCAAACCTAGTGCTTCATCCAACTTATGATTTGTTGCAATGGCTCTCTCCATAATTCCTTGGCAAACTAGGTCGCATTTCCTATTGGCCTCACTAAAACTAGATCTTAAACATGGAGGTTGTTCATAAGAATCTATCCTAGGTGAAGGCTCATATGATTCATATGTGTCTCTAAATGAGGTATTTTGAACTCTTTGGTGTGTTAGCCGCTCAACCCTATCTTGTAATCTTAGAAGTCTAAGTGTAAAGTCCATTTGAAGCAAATTACAAACAAAATCACAAAGAAAAGATAGACTACGAGAAAGCTACAAAGTAAAAAGAAAAAATCTCACTTGATAGGAATCTAATGAGTAGACCTAATAAAAATCAAATTCAACCTAAACAATAACTATTCCCCGGGCTGCGGCGCCAAAAACTTGATGCGTGGGAATTGCACCAGGCTTTACCTCTCGAGGGATCTCGAGAAGCTTACAACCCCCACCAGGCAGTGTACCTGATCGTTGTAGTATAGTATAGTGACAAGTACCGGGGGATTGATCGTTCAGCTAGGAATAGTGTCGTTAGGATTGAAATTAATCTAACTAGGTCTAAAGGTGAAGGATGATTCTTTTCGTATTTTTATATTTTATGAAAAGCAAGTAAAAATCTCGGGTATTGGGAGAGTGGGCGGAATTAGTTGCTAATCAACTAACCCAAAAGCTACTAATTGAACTAATTAACAAGAAAACTAAACTAAGGTTCTACAAGATAAGTGAAGCATGTCTACCTATGATATGTTACTCCTTGCTAGCTATCCAATCCTACCTATTGAATTGTAACCTTGTTTTAATTGACGGGTTGTATTCCTTAATACCATTCATGGGGTGGCATACATAACTCCCCAATTCTATGAGCTCTTATCTCCTCCTACACCATGACCAGCACAACTATAGGGATTGTAAACAGTGGCTCATGCATTAAATACAACCAATAAAGACCTAGTACGCCTCGGTTCATGTTTCTTAAGACGTTCAAGCATGTTACCATTTGGAGATCTACCAGTTTTCTTAAGCCTAACATATAAATCATTCAATCAAAACAAGAATCAATAGGAAACAAGGATTATAAACTAAACCAATTAGATCTATCGAAGTGTCACGCCCTAATTGATGAAGATAGACACAAACATCAACAAGGAATCAATAAGATCTTATCAATTATATACAAGTTTCACACAATCATAAGTAGACACAAGGTGAATTAACAAAACATAATCAAAGAAGGACAATCAACAAGAATAATGAAAGACATAGTTGAGATAGAATCATCAAACCAATACATGATGTTTATGGAGTGATTGAAACCCTCTAAGTTGCTGGAAAAACACCCACCTAAACCCAGGAATCGACCTTAGGGTTTAGGGCTTACAAAAAGTGAAGTTATGAAGTTATATTTATAGGCATGTTTTCTGTCAGCCCTTCTTGACGGCGTCAGCCCGTTACTCTTGACGCCATCAAGACCACTTTTTCACCAAATTGTAGATCTCTTCGTCCTCTTCGCGTGGGCTTTTGAATCACCTAAATCCGAGTTCGTATGCAAAAGTTATGACCAAAACAATATCAGCTTCTTCGCGCGCAAGTTTTGACAAATTTACACGTGACGGCCTTGGTGACGTCGTCATCAACCACGGTATTTTATTCTTGGGACTCTGACGCCGTCAAGAGCAACTCTTGACGCCTTCATGCACTGTTCCAAGCATAGAAATTTGAGACTTTGCCGTTTTCTTCACTTTTATGCTCCAAAAACGAACAAAATGGCTTCTTTTCCAGAATTCACTCTCCAAGTACCTAAAATCACAAAAGGAACGATTTAGGGCAATATTTGATCAAATAAAGTCGGATTCGGGCTTAAATGACCCCCTAAAAACGGATCATTTTTCGCCTCATCAACCATCCTGCTACACTACATAATAATGTGCAATCTCTACTGCAAAATCTAGTGAAGCTTAGTCAAGTATCTACAAAGAAAGGCAAAGGCGCAATGACGGCTAGTTCTGAATTGTTGAACACAATGGAAGATACTGATGATGAAGAAGATCTTATCGAACCAAGCATGGCATTCTTGGCATATACGGAAAATATTGCAGAAGAGGAAGATCAAGATTATGATTCAACCTCACTCTCTGACGATAATGTTGAATACAATGCCACACTTAGTCAAATGGAAGTTGAAGGGGGTAATCTCAATGCAGTTTTGCAAAGTGTCATGGGAGATATTCCATCTGAAGATGAATATGCAGATTTGGAAGCCAATACAGCAAATGTCATGTTAATGTCACATCATGATTATGTTCAAGAACCTGCTACTTCAGATATCATGATCCAATATGATTCATCTCCGCAGCAGACTTCAACTCAACTTGTTACATATGACAACAGTGATGCAGTGTACTATTCAAAAACCAATGAAGATGACGATGAGGATTTCAAAATTCTGAATCAAGAACTCGCACTTATTGCTAGTGCCCTCAGCAAAATCTCCAACAAGACAAACAACCGTCTTCGTTCTTCTTCTCACATAAGGAATCAAGCTGTTGTGCAAGGTGAAAGAGTTGATAGACAAGGAAGGAATGCTGAAAGGACTATTGGGAATACTGCAGATGTCGTTAATGTAGGCAATGAGGTTAAAATATTGGAAGATAATTCGGGTGTCATGGATGATACTGAACCAGTATACGACACAAATGCTTCTGATGACTCTAAAGACCCATTTGAGAGAAAGATGACTGAAGCTGAGAAAAGAGCCATCAATTCTACAGAAAATTGCTTAGCTCATTTTGAATCAGTTAAGACTCTATGCAAGATTCTCTCAGATGCACGGTTTCCTACGGGGGGTACCTTTAATGCATTCTTCGGAACTGGAATGGATCGTCTAACCTTCCAAAGGAAACTCCGAGAAAACATTGTTCAAATTGAAAAACAAATTGAACAAGGAACCGATTGCATGGCAGGATTTAGAGCGCTCAAGGCTCAGTTCAAAGTGTTCATGGCATTGCATTTTAAAGCTCTCATACACTATAAATATGAAAGCAATGTATGGAGAGAGAACATCACAAGTATGGAGGTTGAAGATTTTAGAGATCAACTTGTTTCACGCCTAAACCGCTTAGAATTTATGCTTAATGAAAGATCACTTCATCTAAGTGCTATCAAAGAACAGAAGTTGCAGATTCAAGAAGAGCAAGTTCATAAAGTTGATACATTGGAAGATAATTTGGTTGCCATGGAATGCAAAGGGACAGAATTAGAAGTGCAGGATGACAACAGCAGATTGGGGAATGATAAAGTTGCAGATTGTGCAGAGATCAGACCCTTCTATGACTCAGAGCCCAACTTTGACAAAGGACAGATGGATGAGGAAGATGTCATACCCATCTATGACAAAGAACCGAACTTTGACAAAGAGCAAATGGTTGAGGTACAATCTACTGTTGATCATATTATGCTTGCAAATGAGATACAACAATCTGAGCAACCTAACTTCAGTAATAAAGGAGAGGTTGACCAGAATGTTGTTCAATGTCCTGACAAATATTCTCAGTCTGAGTCCTTACCTGATAATCTAATGACTGAAACATCAAACCAAACTCTTGAGTCTGAAAACATTCTTCTCAAAAAGACCATTGCCCAGTTTCATAAAGATTTTTCAAAACTGGAGGCACATTGCATCTCACTAGAACTCAAATTGCAAAACGAATCTTTAAATTCGGGCAACAATGGTCAATCTTTGAATGAACAAAGTAAACGTGTGGATACATTAGTTAAAGAAAACAAGCTTTTAAAAGGTCAAATTCAAGTAAAGGTGTTTGCACATGCTGCATTGCAAAACAAATTAAGAAGAATGACTGGCCAGAGTGCGAATACTAAGTTTGCAAAACCATCAATCTTGGGGAAACCGCCTTCTCAAACAAATAGAAAACAATCAGTGGTGAGACAACCTACTGCATTTAAATCTGAAAGACTTAAATTTCCAAAATCTCGGTTTGCCTCCCAAGTTGTTGAGAATAACAATTTGACAAAACCAGTCACTCCACATTCTTGGCCAAAGGAAAATGCATCTGTGTCTGCTAAATCTCAACACGTGATTATGCCTGGCTCATCTAGGATTAGTTCAAAAACAGTGTCTAAAACAAGCATTAAAAGTAAAGAGTCTTATGACACATATGACATGTACAAGAACTATGATCTAGAAAAGGCTAGGAAAAAGGCGCTACTTCAAAAGGATGGAATTCTAGGTTCTAGACCTCATGCGATGCCTTCCACTGTAGTACTAAACACTGCTAGTAGTAGCAAACCAAAATCTAGGAGTTCTCAACAAACTAACAGGAATTGGCTAGCTTCTAAGAGTAGTTGCGTAAATAATCATGTTGTTGGTGCTTTAAAATATCTTCAAAAAGAAAATTCACTTGAAAAGGCTCAATCGACTAAGACAAACAAACCCGATGAACCGAAAGTCATAAGTCAGAAACCTAAGAAGTGGATCAATATAGGACGTAGTTTTTCTCAACGAAGTGATGCTCCCACATTTCATTCCACTGCATCTAAAAGGAAAACATCTCCTAGATCTAACATTAGGTGGGTACCCACGGGTAGAATTTTCAAATCAATTGGTCTTAGGTGGATTCCTACAGGAAAGATTTTAGACATTTGCACCAAAACTAATATAATCTCCACAACATCTACCTCTGAGACAAGAATGAAATCCATCGGAATTATGTGTTCGAGTATCAAGAAGATAATTGACACTACTTCTTTATGCTTCTAACATCTGGAACCCAGTTACTCTTGGGGGTCCATGTTCTCTGTTTTCTTGTCTCTTCTTTCTTTCTCTACAGACTCAACAGGGATGGCTTCTGAGCACAACAGCTTAGGACCCGTAATCAACCATTTAAAGCACTTCAGCAATGGCTTCTGAGCACAACAGCTTAGGACCCGCATCCAACCGTCTAAACTTTCTGAAATCTTTGGCTGAACCATTGTCTCTCTCCCGTAGAGAAGTGGAAACCTCGTTTGCTCCATTGTTTGATGATACGATTGAAAACCATCCTTCTGAGGCCTCACCAATTTCCGCTGCGCATCTTGATCACCATCAAGTACCTGACACACCTCAACAAACAACAACAACTATTGATAAATACGGTCCTCCAATTGCATCTCCAACAACAGTAGGACAAACCGCTTCCAACTCCAGACAATCAGCTGAAGATCCATTACAACAATCAGTACCACAACCTGCAGATTATGATGGAAATGCTTTCTCCAATCCATTTGCAACGACTCCAACCGTTCCTGATATAATAGAGTCGTCTTCTCGCAATTTGGATCCGTCTAATATGCATACGTTCTATCAACATCACCCTTCGACACATCATTGGAATTAAATGGATTTGGAAAAACAAGCTGGACGCAGAAGGCACAGTGATTCGCAACAAATCTTGTTTAGTTACAAAGGGATACAGTCAATGAAGCAGGATTGTACATCACTGTCATCAACAAAAGCTTAGTATGTAGCCATGTCTGCTTTCTATGCTCACGTCATTTGGATGAGAACTTAGCTCACAGACTACGGCTATGTATTTGACTAAATCTCAATGTACTGCGACTCAAAGTGTGCTTTTGCAATCTCGTGCAACACCATTCATCATTCCAAGGCCATACAAATTGCTCTCCGCTACCATTTCATAAAGGAGCATGTTGAGAAGGGTACAATTGAATTAGAGTTTGTGGTAACTGAATACCAATTGGCGGACTTGTTTACAAAGACATTACCTCCATCAAGGTTTGTTGATTTAGTTCACCATATTGGTATGCGGTGTTTGACTCCATAATTTGCAAAACTTTCTTAAAAACTAAGAGAGTCAAACATCAAATTTTTTTTTTGTAAATATTCTATCATAAAGTAAATACAAAAAATTGAAAAAAAAGAATCTTCTTTCTCTGTGTACAAACTTCTAATCTTCAAAACTATGTTCCTACATTGTCAAAATGGAACATGTTTTGAGGGGGAGAAAATTTTTCACAAAATCATGAAGTTTGCACACCTAATCATTATTCTTCAAGGATAAAATGTTTCTTCATCATTCGGATTAAAAACTCATTTTTCAAAAGGTTCTATGATCTCTCGAATTAAAATGTGCAAAAATGTTTCACAAAATAAATGCTAATTCGAGGGGGAGAAAAGACATTTTTCGGCAAGGATTCCAATTTAACCATGTTTAGACTTCAAATGAAAAAGTAGTTAACCTTTTATGAGTAATGTTCACAAAAGTCTTAAACTTAGGCAAAAGGACATTGCATGAAAAAATAAAACATGCTCGCATCAATGTTTTCACAAATGTTCTCAAAAGTTTCACACATAATCAGACTAACAATTTTTTATCCTCGATTTCTTTTCAATTGTGAGTTTCAAATTTCTTTATGCTTGTTGTCTAATCGTTCCCTAAATGTTTCAAATGTTTTCAACGGTCAAAAAGGCATAATCAGAAACTAGGGATCGTGTAATTATCGATCGGGGCATTTTTTTATGTGTTTAGTCTATTTAATTATTTCATATAACGTTAGAGAACACTAAAGAATGCTCGATTGGTGTGTTTGCACGATTAGAAACAACATAGGTTTGTAATCATGTGATTTAGGGTTTAAGATGTCGATGTCTTTGCTGCTACTACTAGGGCGTTTGTTTGTTCAATATTCTTGCATTTTGATGCTAACATGCGTGCAAAGTCTCAAATCATAACCCCAAACCATGATAATAATTGGAAAATTTCGAGTGAAAGAATGAATTAATCTGTGATCTTGTGTGTTAATCTGAGAATTCTGAGCACTTAGGAAGATTTAGAATGAGTTTTTGATTCATCCGCATACTTGTTTATGCCTGATGCATTTTCTCTGTGTGCAAGTACATGTCATCCCATTGAAAGTCAAAACTTCAGCAATTGCCAAAATGTTTCTCACGGAACATACTTTGAGGGCAAAGGGTTAAATGTGTTAAAGGTTAAACTGGTAAAAGGATTCAAAATGGTGAGAAACAAATTTTTCCAAACTCTACACTCTCATTTTACACCGGTAAAGCAAGTGTGGAGACCAAAGCAAAGTCATTCAAAACCTTTCTAATTTTCACAATCTGGAATGCTTTACACAATAAAAGAATGTCTATGATCTGAACATCCCAATTACCGGATGTTTTCCATGCATCACAAAAACGAATCTTCAAAAAGAACCCACGAGGTTCAACTTTAGATGGAAATCTTTTTCAGATTTTAAAACTCAAAAGAGAGACTCCGGGTCTCAAACAACTTTTCAACAGTAAAAGAGTTTTGAATTTCAAGCATTATTTGTTGTATAATACTTGATTGTGTTTTTCTAAAACCTTGAGCAGAGTCGTCTCATGAATTTTCAAAAAGTATTTTATAATACGATTCAAAATTCTGCTCAAGAAGACTTTCTCTCGAATAACATTCATTATTTGAGGGGGAGTATTTTTGAAAACCAATTTTGTATTAAAACAATGACTTGTGCACTCATTTCAGTGTACAATTTGGTTTTCAAAGAAAGGAAAGTGCCTTGCTAAACCGTTTCTTAAAAAAAACAAAACGTGCACTTTTCCTTGAAAACAAGAAGTTCTCATGCAAACCTTATCTTAAACTCTCTTAATATTGAGCAAAATTTATTCAAAATTTTTTCAAAAGGTTTTTCAAAACTTTTCAAAATTTTGCTCAAGATTTTTCAAATCTTTACTCCCCAATTCGATCCACAGTTTAAAAAATGTCAAAACACATGCTCGTTTTGAGGAGGAGTATTTTGAAATCAAATGCTTTGTCATAATCATGTTTTTTTATGGTTTGTGCACACATAGCAGTGTACAACCCGTGCTTGTATTGAAAGGACCCTGAGGTACGCTTCAGTGCTTCAATTCTTACATAAGGAGCGAAGGCTTCTTACTTTTGAGTAGAGTTAATCAAACCTTTCTGATTTTCATAACTCTGCTCAAAAGACAAGTATTTCACCTCAATGAGTATTCACTTGTTGAGGGGGAGCACTTGGAAAATTCATCGTTTGAAAAACCAAAAAGTTCTTGTTGATATCTCCCCGTAAGTCTCAAAAAGCATATTTTAATCAAAAGTTTATCAAAAACAACATCTAATATGCTATTTTTGAGGGGGAGAAAAGTGAAAGTGATTAAAATATGAAAGTTAAATGTTGCTTAAAAGCTTAAAAGTCAAATCTCATGCGAGCTAGACTCAGATTCACCCAGGAATTGACGAAACATAAAAGTTAGTAAATTCGAAAAGACTTTTCCTCGACGGGTAATAACATCAAGTTAGTTACTAGAGCTAGTTGTCACCTAAAAGCTGACAATGGAACTCTTTAACTAGACACGTAAGCGTGTCTCGAAAAGGATTTGTCTTAGTAGAAATGTACCATTTCGAGAAACTTTCTGTCGACTTGACCAGGCCGGGTAATAACTTCAAGCTAGTTTAACTAGTGATGTAAGCGTGTCTCGAATCGGTCTTGTTCACGGAAAGTGGATCAATTCAAAATGATTGCTCCTCCCGCATGTGCAAATTTATTAAAACACTTATGAGCACATGTGCAGGGGGAGCCCTTCAAAAGTGTACACATAAACTCTCAAAGTGTTAAACAAAATGTTTGATAATCACAAACACTTTGAGAGATTTTCAATCAAAGGTTTCTTGGCTATTGTCGGATAATCATGGAGTTATAAGGTGATTAAGATAGGAAATTCAGTCCTATGATCCGCCAGAGCCGGAGGGATCTACCCAAGGACATCACCAATAGTTAGAATTAGAAGTCCTTAGGTATGATACGATAAAAGGAGAAAAGAATGAAAGGGAAAGAAGGAGTTGAAGAATTAAAAAGAAAAGTAAAGAAAAGGGTGAAAAGAAATAGCCCTCCATATGTTCAACCTTAGGGCAGACATCGGGTTCAACTCATATGCTACTGGTTGTTACTAAGGTGACACCGGTATTGAAGATAAAGTCGTCATGGACCCAGTGACGCACTGCACTAAACCTTCTAACCACTCAAGTTCTCTTAAAAGAGCTTGTTTCATTCTCACGGGGAACCGATGTAATCTATCGACTTATCTCTTAGAGATGGTTGATATTGAAGCAGGAGACCCCTCCCTAGTCTCCGCATAGGAAACCTAAGTGTGCACTTTTCGAGTCTAGAGCCATGAGATACATCAAAGATCTCTTAGGAACACTTAGTATTTCTACAACTGGTGTTCTACATCAAAGAGCACCAGCTGTAAATTATCGAGTCCTTCGCAGATCTTAGCAATCTGCCGAGAACGTTTATGAGAGAATTTACATAAGTATTTCTCAATGATTGAACGGAAATCCTGCCAGGGTCAACATCAAACAGCCCAGACAGCAGGTCACTTCGGTAACTCCTTGCGGGTTACGCTTAGTGTTTGCGGTGGTTTCTTAGCGGTCTACAATCGTGGAGTGATCCCCAGCGACTCACCCAGTCATTGAGCTACTTAGTAGGTCTTGTAAGCTCCCTCGGGAGTATCTGACATGGGAACGGCCTTGATAAGGGTTAGAAGGAGTCTTCACACTGTGCTGTTGACGATCTCTAGCTCCTTATCTGTAAGTACCGGATGTTTTATTGCTAACTGTTTACATGCAAGGTTACATCATCTCCATGGTGACAGATTCCACATGCTCATACATGCATCTTGAAGTCATCAAAAGCTCCCTCAAAGATCAAAGCAACACAAAGTTCAAAGAAAGATTCTACGCCAAAAAGAAGAATCTACAAAATATAAAGACTAAAGATCTTAAGTGAAAGAAAGGGACTACGTGCATGTATAAGTCAGAATTCAAAGATGTATGAGCATGTTGGAATGGCCGACGACCACCACAGACGCAGAAGTGACGCATGGCAGATAACTTCATAAGATGATCACCACCTCATCAACAAAGATCAAAGAACAATGAACGATTTTGAAGACGTCTAAAGCCTTGAAAGTCAAAGATTAAGATGAAGACGTCAAGCAACCGTGATGACCGACCCTTAGGGGGAGATTGTTGGGATCATACTTTTATATTTAGTCAAGTCTCGGTCATTACATTTTGTAATAAGGTGATCACAACTACATCAACTAAGAACAACGAAAGATGAATGATTTAGAAGACGTCTAGAGCTTTGAAAGTCAAAGATCAAGACGAAGACGTCAAGCAACCTTGATGACCGACCCTTAGGGGGAGATTGTTGGGATCATAGTTTTCACTATTTTATCAAGTCTCGGTCATTTGTAATAATGTTAGGTTGCTTAACTATTATTTACTTTCATTTACTAAATGTATTAAGTTTACTAGGCTTAAGGTATGTTACCCATGGGCCTCAAAGCCCACGAAATGATGAAAGGAAGGAGAGGGAGTGTTGCCCTAGCTCCTTCCCTATATATAGAAGCCTTAGGTCATTTGTAAACTTGGTTGGTTATTTCATTATCTTAAGGAAACTCTTGCACTTTCACCTTTCTTATTGTCTCATAATCAACCAATCTCTTTTCTCATCTTATTTCTTTCTAAATCATACTTGTGTTTACAAAATGGTGACCTAACACTTAACATAAGAATTTCTGCAGGTCACTTCTGATGGCGTCAAGAGTTAACTCTTGACGGCGTCACGTGTAAAAATCTGGAAATTTTACCGGTTTTGTTTTTCTAACGGAGTCTTATGATTTTTGTGAATTATTAAGTTTTATAATCTCCAGGAAATCTGCAAACTTCATTCCACAAGCATTATATCTTATCTTGTTTTCTAGGATTTAGTAACTTATATAGGATGCCGCCGATTTTACGCGAGGTTGTTTTGTCTATTTTTTCAGGATTTACAGGTTATGTATGACAAGAAGATGTTTTACATTCTGGAAGGGAAGCTTTGATTGTTCATTTTCTTGGAGGAAGATCTAACCTGGCCACCTTATTATCCATACCGAGCGAATCAGGGGAGTATTTGATTTCATTCTTTTTACTTTTTCACTTTTACATTCTTTACTTGAACATTGGGGACAATGTTCATCTTAAGTGTAAGGGGAGGGTAAAAAAGATGATATCTTACATATGCACTTTCGCTTGACTTTGTTTTGTTTAATGGTAAATGTGTAATAAAACTATGAGAAATACTTGTTAGTGCAATTTTAGCGCCAAATTTAAAATTTTTTACAACATTTAGGAGTGAAACTTTAGCCATAGCAAGCGTCTCATGGATAGGAGATTGTATGACTAGCACATAACCGTATATTCAGAAAAATTTTCCACCCAAATATGTGAGGTTCGCCTTTAGATTTGATAGGAAAAGCATTTACTATTAGTGCTTATGAGTGTACCGGTAGCATTTAGATTCTAGAACTTGCGTTAGTGATGCATCCCGAGACCGCTAGTGAGACTACATTCGTGTAGTAGGATTTACTACATGATAAGAGGCATTAGGATCACCCTTGTGTTAAACCCGTATTACAATTACTTGACCATTTAAGTCATATTATTTGGCTAGTTAAGTCAACTAATTTTTCCCACACCTTAGCATTGTACTCATTTTTTGTACACGAAACCCCTAGTACACCCCTCAGAGCCTATCTTTTCGTTTCTAACTTTAAGCATTTTAATTAAAGGAAGAATTTGTTACACCCCACTTAAATGTACACCCAAATCGCCTTAGCCTTCCGTGTAAGCGCTCACCTTTAGTGCATTATTGTTATTTGTTAAACCCTAAGTTAACTATCTAATTGATTACATGGTTGCTAAGTCGAGTCATATCCTTGTACATATTGTTTTGGGACGATTGGGACGATTGGGTAAAGGACTTATTATATGGAGTAATGGGGAAGAACATCATTTATTACCCCCATATGTACGTTAATCTTAAAAGTGCTCCAAGTGTTTTGATTTTCTTAGTTCGAGTCATTAGATTAGTTTAATGTAAAGTATGTAAAGATTCAAGTGTAAGGGAAATGTTTATTCCCTATGATGTATTATTTTGGATGGTAGGGTAAGAGTGTATGCAAAAAAAAAAAAAAAAAAAAAAAAAAAAAAAAAAAAAAAAACGGACTACCATCCCTTTTCATTCTATGTTTATTTTATGTTTTTGTTATTTTTCATTTATTAGCTTAAGTCGAGTCTAGTCTTGGCTTAGCAACGCCATATTGTACATGTAATTAACCAAGATTGTTAACTCGCCACCAGTAAAACTTCTTTTATCCAACAAAACCGTGTATTTCATATCCCTACACCTAACGTTACAACCCATTAAAAGACCTCTTTGATAGTTTATCCTAGGTGCTTACGCCATGTGGTGGAGGTTTGATCCTTTCCCAAGCCTATGATAATCTATTTTGCTATGACAGGTAGTGAGAGATATCTTCCGTTTCCATATTGTAATCTATACTTTATTACACCCGAGAGATGTGAGTATCTAAACACTATTTGTGAGGTGCTAGTGTATGACCTCTGTGCTTGTCTATTGGTCTTTAGTGGAACGATTATTTGTTGTAATTACTTTTATATTAGTGTTAAATGACCTCTAACTTGTCTTTTGAGTAGAATAAAAGCGCATTTGCTTGAGGACAAGCAAATCTCAAGTGTAAGGGTATATGATGAGGCGAAAAATGAACCACTTTTAGGGGGTCATTTAAGCCCGGAATTGAATTTATTTGATCAAATATTGCCCTAAATCGTTCATTTTGTGATTTTAGGTACTTTGGGAGTGAAATCTGGAAAAGGAAGCAATTCGGACATTTTTGGAGCATAAAAGTGAAGAAAACGCCAAAGTCTTAATTTTTCTTGCTGGGAACAGTAGGTGACGGCGTCAAGCGTAACATCCTGACGGCGTCAAGAGCAATTTTCCATGACGACCCGGTACAGATTTGATGGCGTCACGAAGTAGGGCGTCAAGAGTAAAATTCATGACGGCCTGGAAATGCATAAAACATGACGGCGTCAGAAGTAGATCAAGGCAATCCGAGAAGAGTTTTGGCGGCAAGGTGACGGCGTTACAAGATTGGTCTTGACGCCGTCAGACCCCTTTTCCTATATATAGTTTTCTAATTTTCACATTAAAAAGAGAGAAGTTTTGGAGAAACCCTAAGTACGAACTTGGTGCGAATTTTACAGGTTTTTCAAGGGTTCTAAGCCCTTGATACCTTTCATGTGTAATTGAGATAAGTGTTCTTTTAATTCAATCAATATGTCTATGTGTTGGTTGTCTATATCTTGTTCATGTCTTAATTCCATCATGCTAGGCTAGATCTATCTTGTGTTTGCTTGGATCTAATGAAACCTAGATGTTAATTATGTATTGATTACTTGTTTATAATTGTCTTGGATGAATGATTTATATGTTAGGCTTAAGAAAACTGGCAGATCTCCAAATGGTAACATGCTTGAACGTCTTAGGAAACATGAACCGATTGCACTAGGTCTTTATTGGTTGTATTTAATGCATGAGCCACTGTTTATAATCCCTATGGTTGTGCTGGGCATGGTATAGGAGGAGATAAGAGCTCATAGAATTGGGGAGTTAAGTTCGATACCCCATGAATGGTATTAAGGAATACAATCCATCATCCATGCAACTATAACAAGTAATTAACATGTAAAAGATGTCTAGGGAGTAGTGAAATCTAAGTAAACACATTTTCTCCACTTATTGCTCACAACCTTAGTATAATTTAGTTTATTTTCATTTCTATTATTTTATTTTGATTGCATCTTTAGTATTGGGTTAGTTGACTAGCAACTAATTCCGCCCAAATCCTTCAAACCCGAGATCTTTACTTGCTTTCAAAAAAATATAAAAAAATACAAAAAGAATCATCTCTCACCTTTAGAACTAGTATTTAGGTTTTCTAATCCTAGCGACACTATTCCTAGCTGAACGATCAATCCCCCGGTACTTGTCACTATACTATACTACAACAATCAGGTACACTGCCTGGTAGGGGTTGTAAGCTTCTCAAGATCCCTTGAGAGGTAAAGCCTGGTACGATTCCCACGTATCAGTCCCAACGATACTTTCCTTAGTGTCCTTTCTCAAGCATTCCTTAATGGCGATAGTGCATTGCTCAAATTTTAGTTCAAGATTTTTATTTCTAATGTCATGAGCTTTCAGGGATGCAACGGTGCTCTCAACAAACTACTTAAGTGTCTCCTCCTCTCGTTTTTTCCTTTCGGTTGATTCGGTGATGTACTTACACACCATTTCTTCTAGACTATCTATCTCATTTTTGCTGACTAGGCTCTTAACATCTTCCTTTCGATAATTATTTTCAACTTCATTTCTTTCTCTCCTCTTTTTCTCGAACTTGACTGCGTACCCACCATCATTCTTAGTTAAAGTCTTCATGACTTTGCGCGTGAAATTATCCTTCGGTCCGGATCCTATTTCCAGATGCCATTTGTGATGATGCTCAGCTATTCTTTGTATGGCTTGAAGAGGCTTGTCAGGAGTTAATCCAGGAATTGGTCCTTAGGAGTCTAGAAGGTTGCGGGTATATGCATCCAATCCTCTATAGAAAACAAATACCTTCATTTGTTTGTTTAGGTCACTCATAGGACACCTATAGAGAAGCTCATTATATCTTTCCCATGCTTGATAGAGCATTTCTTCCTTCTCTTTCCGAAACCTGTATATAATTCTTAGGGCGGCGGCAAGTTTGGAAGGTGGACAAAAATTTTGTATGAAGGCCTTGCGGAGGGATTCCCAAGTGGCCTTGATTTCGATGGGAAGTCTGTTAAACCATTTTCTTGCTGATCCAGACGGGGATATGGGAAAAACCTTCATCATAATTTTGTATTGAGAGACATTCGGACATCCAAAAATGCTCACAATATACAAAACTTCCTCAACATGTTCTTGTGCATCTTCATCGTCATCGTCTCCAGAAAATTGTTTATTTTGAAACTCTTCGATAATTTGTCCCTTAATATCGAATTTAGCAGTCTCTAGTTTCTATACAATTCCTCTCGCATAACTTTCGTTATTCCTTTCCATGTATTGTTCCATGGTGAGGGTGTTGATGCTTGTATCATCATGCTACTCCGTATCTGAATCTGAATGCTCACAAAAAGAAAAGAGATTATGAATAGAAATGGGAGTATTATATCTTTTTGCGCGAAATTGCCTTTCAGGATTTTCGTAAGGTGTTGCCAAAAAAGGTTTTGCACTTCTAGTCTTGTATCCAGACAATATAAAATAAAAGAAAACTTAAATAAATATCCTACTAGCTCCCGGGCAGCGGCGCCAAAAACTTGATGCAGGATTTACCAACCAGATTTTATATTTATAATAGTCTCGTCTACCTAAGGTCTACCTAATGAACTATCGGGCAATGTACCCGGTCGTGTGAGGTATAGCTAGATGGTAAATCCGAGGTCGTCCCAAGAGCTAAGGTGCAGAAAAAATAAGTTTAGTGTCACTAATTAAAAGGGGTTTTTGAATGATTGAAGTAATTAAATTAGAGAAACAAAATGACAAACTAAATAAACAAAGCAAACAATGAGCGAAGGGAAATCAGATGGAGAAAGTAGTGTTAACCTAATTACTACTCTTGTTATTAACATGACAGGTTTTCTAAACATGCATCCCATCATTTCATCTGGGGGCTCAATTCAATAGGCTCAGATGGTCAAATAGCCTAATCCTATCTTACACCTCGCCCTATTCTCCCAACTCGTGATTGAAAGAGTTCGCTGGTGCGAAATGCAAGATTCATTAAGTACCTCTACTAACTTAGACTAGTCTAGCGGGATGCGGGCGATCACATCTTACATCCCCTCTAACTTCTTAAGCATATCTATTCGGTAGAAGGTCATTCGTTGAAATTTCCAAATGTAAGGTGATATTTCTATCACCAAGTCACAACCTTCTAATGTGATGCAGCCGGTCGGAAATTACATTCCCCTCAAAGGAACTACCAAACATCAATACCTCTAAAACTAGAGTGTCCTAAGACAAGCTAAGCAAGTATACAAATAAAACGACAATAGATGCGAGAAAACTAAATCATATTAACAACAATTTATAACAAGGCTAACACCAAAAGGTGTTTAGCCACTCATGTTCATAAATGCAGAAAAACAAGTATTTATCATAACAAATGTAAACATTGAATTAAAACAAATTGACCGAATGAATAAACTTATGATTATGGCGTGAATTCTCCCTTGGAAATGACTTATATGCTGATGGAACTTCGTTCCTCTTGCTCCCTGAATTCCTCTTGACTTCTGTATGTTGAAAAGTGAATGAATAAACTCAGAATTAGGGCTGGTATTTATAGGCCCGACTTTGCTATGGCGTAGCTCTAGGTTTAGCTACATCGTAGCCTTTGTTAACATTATCTACGCCGTAGTTTGATCAAGCGCTACGGCCATAGTTCTTCAGTTGTCACATCTATGGCGTAGTTTTGTTGGAAACTAAGCCATAACTTCATTTTGGCCTTGATAGTTCCGTACTGCCTGATGTTGAGGTCTACATCGTAGGTGGAGTGAAGCTACACTATAGAACCCTTTGAAGTACCACTACGCCGTAGTTGTGTGTAAGCTACGCCGTAGTCTTCGTAGTTGAGTGCTACGACATAGGTAAATGGTGCCTCTACGCCGTAGTTAATGCATAATCCACATACATCAATAATTTTCACATTAATCTTTCCAAATCCGCGTCTTTTCGTTCCTTTGCTCATCTTTGCCCTGAAAACAGAATATAAAGAAATACGATTATATATCCTAACATATTAACACAAAATATGAGTAATTTAGGGGGAAATTAACACTAAAATATGGGTATTATTTGATGTTATCAATTTTGAAAACAACAAGGAAGGTCAATCTATGCAAAAACCATCACTTTTTGAAATCGATGGTTTTATATATTAGAAAATTAGATTAGAAACTTATCTGGAATCAAAAGATCTTGATCTTTGGCATGATATTAGAGAGGGTGATTTCAACCTATTGAAAAGAACGCTACCACACAAAAAGATGAAATGGTTCCTTATGGGAAAAAAATTTGATAATCTTAAAATAACGAGGCTAAAATGATTCTTTATAATGCTTTGCCTGAAAAGGAGTATGAAAGAATTTTCATGTGTAAAATGGCAAACGAAATTTGAAAATCTTTAATAATCACCCACCAAGGTAATAGCCAAGTCAAAGATAACAAGATCGATCTTCTTGTACAACATATGAGAAATTCTTGGTTGCCGAGGATGAATCAATTGATAGTGGCTTCGCTAGATGTAACACTATTATTACTAGTTTAAAAGCTCTTGATGAAGGTTTTTCTAGCAATAATTATGTTCGAAGTTTCTTAGAGCTCTTCATACTAAATGGAGACCAAATGTCACCGCGATTGAAGAATCGAAGGACTTATCATCACTTGCACTAGATGAACTCATTCGTAATCCAAAAGTGCATGAAGTGATAACGGAAAAGGACTCGGAAACTGTTAGAGGCAAAATAGAGATGGTGAAGTCTCTTGCCATAAAAGCAAAGAAAGAGTCTAGTGACAAGGAAACCTCTTCATCGGGTAGTAAGGATGAAGAGTATGCTATGGCCATAAGGGACTTTAAAAAGTTCTTTAAGAGAAGAGGTATATTTGTTAAACAACCTCAAGATGAGAAGAAGTCATTCCGGAAAAGCCGGGACGATAAGAAAGGTAAGAATGACCAGAAATGAGGATTGTGAATCCTTTGATAACACTAAATATAGGGGTATGATCGGTAGTCTACTTTATCTTACGACTAGTAGACCCACATTATGTTTAGTGTTTGTCTTTGTGCTTAGTTTCAAGAGGACCTAAAACATCTCACCTCGAAGCCATCAAATGTATCTTTAGATGTATTAAGGTGACTGTTGGATCTATATTTGTTGTTTAGGTTGATGATATACTGGTGTCGGGTGGTCGGCCAGAATGGCAGCCAAAAACCCCCATGGTGTTGTTAGAGAGAGAGAGAGAGTAGAGAGAGGAAGAGAGAGTGGTGACTAAAGATGAAATATTATTAATGAACAGATACTCCACTAGTGAAACTAGTGGAGGTATTTATACTATGCCACATTCGGCTCCACCATCTTCTCCACCTTGCAACTAAACATCTCTATATGTTTAGTTAAATAATTAAGAGGACTATCTTTTGGGCCAAACATGTTCTAGGAAGTTAGGTTTTTTTAAAGAAATAGCTTGTAGGATTATGTAATGTATGAATCTTTGATGTTTGGTGATGTATGTTCTAGCCTTGTATGCTTTGTTATGAATGAATGAATCATGCTACTATGTTGTGACAATTATAATTGTTGTATTTTAAATTCGTAAAAATTAACCAACTTTAAAATATAAAATAATTAAAATCACAACACATCTGGCCAGAACACACCTTTTGGCAGAGGTCCCTTATATAGGGACGGTCCCCTATATTTAAGGGACCGTCCTAGTATATCAAGGACCGTCCCCAGTTTGGCATGAAAATGAGCTTTCTTCTATTCTCTGCATGCTCGGCATTTTCTGATCTATCTTATTTCGCATCTTCTTTTCCTATCCTATATTTCCTATCTATCTTCTCCTCTCAACCTCTCTACTTCTTCTACATATATGTGTATGTGCTTTGTAGTCTAACTTATTTTTATAGCACGACACCATAGCTCGATTCCCTGATGCCCTCATCTGGGGGAGCACTAAGCTAGGGGGAGCTTTTATACCGTCAATTTCTTTTCTTTCTACAAATGGACGAAGCCTTTCTGATTCTATAAAAAAGGGGAGAAGTAAACGAAAAACTCATTAAAAATTTATTAACACATAATTTTACCTAACATGAGTTTATATTTGTAATCATCAAATAGGGGGAGATTGTTAATACAAATAATGTCAAAAACGTTATTTGCATTATTCGGTCTCTATACGTTTTCATAATCACAAAATATAAAAACACGATACGTAAAGTTATGTTTAATAAGTTTTTAATCGAGAAAACTAGTTTCGACAACGTATCATCTACAACATCACTTCAGGTATGAACAAACACGATACCGACATTAGTTAAGTGATTAAAGAATTTATTTTCTCAAAACTTCACATTTTTATGTGACAAAACATTTTTACAAAAGTATTTTAATTAAAAAGAAAAGTTTTATTAAAGAAAATAAATTTGAATTTCAAATATTATAACAACTATGTTTCCCGTCTAAATCAGATAAGTTTTTCACCAGATAAACTTTCACCACGTTAGGACAAAAAGAGTAGCGTCTGTCAGGACGGTCCCTTAAATAGACAGACGGTCCCTTAGTGATAAAGGATATATAAGGAACCGTCACCCGCTCCTCCTGGCGCCTATAAATACTGCACCATTTCTTTAAGAAAAATAATTCTCTTGGCACAAAAACTTTCTGTTATTTCTTTCTTCCTTCTTTAATCACTATAACATGTCGATATGTGTTTATAAGTGATTCTCTCATCCTCTAAATCAAAGTGCAGGAGAAGAACACTCGAAGTCGTCAAGAATCAAAGTGTTATTGAGTCCACACACAAATGTAACAAGTGTTACGATTTTTTTCTCCCTCCAACTCTATCACTTGTGTTAATTGTAAAGTTGTATATCCGACTTGTGTGTGAGTCATGATTAGATGTGTTAGGGTGTATCCGGAAAATGGTGTAAGTCCGAGAAGTGTTGTAACTAGATTAGGACTTGTATTAGTTTGTGTGTTGTTGTGTGAAGACTAGGAATTACTGTAGTTCTAGTATGAAGATTGGGACTTAGTGAAGTCCTTGTGTGAAGGCTTGAATCAGGTGAAGATTTAAGTGAACGGGAGTGTTCGTTCGTATGAAGAATTGGATGGGGTGATCATCCGTGTGAAGGCTTGGATCGTGTGTCGATCTAACTGGACAAGGGGGCTTGTCGTGTGGCCACGTGGGCCTTGGTGTAGATTGGTTCTAGCTAGGATTAGGACTCGACATTCCGCTTAGTGTCGTTAAACTTGGTGTAAGCTTGTGTATGGTTTGCTCCGCCTGAAGGGAGTGTGTTGACATAGTGATTGTGAACTTTCGAGTGTGTTACTCAGGGAGTGGAGTAGGACAAAGAGTGAGCTTCGTGCCAAACCACTATAAATCTCGGCGCCTTTGTTTGGTTGTATTCTTTCTTTACTCTTTTATTTACTTCTTTATTTACTTGCAATCACAACATTTATAGATTTCACATAATAATTAAATCTTACAAATTTGAAAAAAAGAACTTAAAAGAGGTAAAAGCTTTAAAATGTAATTATAAACAGTGAAACTATTCAAGCCCCTTCTAGTTTCTACAGTATTGTATGTGTTGAAAGACCAAATTTGTGACTGGAAGAAGAGAGCTTAGTGGGGATCTCTTTGGCTTGGCTTATGAATTGGCAGCTTCAAAATAGTTTCAGATCCACCTTTTTCACTATTTTTTGTTTAAAAATGCTAAAAGCTTGGTTCAAATTTGGTTTACTCCCTTATTGGTTATCCAAGTCAAGGTCATTTTGTATAAATTCAACTTTCCCTTTATGGGTTAATGTTTTACTTAAGATGCAAAGCACTTATCTTATTTGCTCATGGTGATTTGTGAATATACTAATTGTGGCATAATCAAGGATTATCAAATTTAAATATTATTTGGATTTTAAAATATGAATATACTTTGCACATGTGTTTATTTCCCAAACACTCAACTTCTTACACAAACCACTTTTATAACATTATTGTCCCCTACACTTCAACACAAGCTCTTCATCATTCTCATTGTTTCTTAAATTCCAAACAATGCCATCTTATTCCCACACAATAAACAAACACTTTCTACCAACAAATTCCTTTATTTTACTCCTCTTGGTCCCCAAGTTACACTCAAACTTCCTTCACACCTGTTAATACAAATATCGCCTAAAAACGTTATTTATATTTTACGAACTTTCTTAGTTTTGTTAACTACAAAAGGTAAAGTTTATTTTTGGTAAATCATAAATATAGTTTAAAAGTCTTTTACTTAACTTCACTCAAACTACATTTACATGGTTTCACAAAGTAATTTCTAAGTAAGTATACTTTAGTTTAAGTACATGTATTGAAAATGTCTCTTATATATATTTAGCAAGTTTACTAAATAGTATGTCATATTAGGATATAAGCAAGCAAACTCTTTTTAGTAAATCATTCACTTGCTAAACATCTCAAACAAACATGTTTTGATTCTATACATAAACTATTTTTACAAGTATACTTTCTTTTTTAGAAATATCTAAAATTAGAAATATAATGTTACTTACATCATCTCTTGCATCACACATGTCCCTTCAAGGAAACATGTGTGTAAGAAATTAAACATGTTTTATTATTCATAGATTCATACTCAAGATCTCAAAGTTGACTTTGTGAGATCTTGAGAATATTGTGTTAGATTTTCTAATATTTTATGCAGGATTCTGTCAGGCTGTCTGGCGGAACCCTCAGGGACAACGGACGGAACCAAAGGATGGGTTCCGCCGTATCCGTGGGTTGGCCTAGATGTTGGCCTATAAATAGCAACCCACTCCTTGGGTTTTTCTTATCACTTTTTATCATAATACACTGCATATACTTCATTTCTAACTCAGTACACTTTCATATTTGTGAGTCTTTCTTTGTAGCAAGATGATCACGAACTTACAAGCTTCAACACAAAGTTGCAAGACTTGTCTAGCATAGCATAGTGTAAACTAGTAAAGTTTATACTTCATTGTATTGTATCCATTTGTAGTGATCGGTTAGTATTTTAGTCCTCAAAATACTTAGAGTTTCGGGAGTTGTTGTACCCTTGTAAAAGAACTATCGGGAGATGTTGTACCCTTGTGAAAGAACTCGACATCTAGCTTAGTGTCGAAAATAGTATGTAAGCGACATGTAAGGTTTTCTCCGCCGGATAAAGGAGCTTGTTGACTAGTGCAAGAAAACTCTCGAGTTGGATACTCGGGGCGTGGAGTAGGGAAAGGAAAAAAGAGTCCTTGTAGCCGAACCACGATAAACAATTGTGTTATGGTTTGATCGTTTCTTACTTTTATTCTTGCATATAATTTATTGTTTGATACGTCTTAATTGTTAATTACACGTAAAAGTATTAGAAGAAAATCAAGTTTAAAACCGGTAAACTATTCAACCCCCCTTCTAGTTTTCCATAATTGATATCAGAGCTACGTTACTCAAGATTTTAAAATATATTGTATCTTAAAACTTGAAATGATCCATGGATTTTGAAAACTTCAAAGAAGGGCAATCTATGCAAAGACCACCACTATTTGAACCAAATGGTTTTATTTATTGGAAAAACCGTTTTGAAACTTACGTAAAATCAAAGGACATAGATCTATGGTATATTATTATTGAATGTGATCATAAGGCTACCGGAAGTGGTCGGGATGAGGATAGTTCACTTACTAAATATAGTGATGATCAAAAGAAACTAATTGCCAAAAATAATGAAGCAAAAATGATGCTTTATAATGCCTTACCTAAGAAAGAGTACGAAAGTGTGTTTATGTGCAAAACCGCTAAAGAAATTTGGCAATCTTTAATAACTACTCATCAAGGAAATTCACAAGTTAAGGATAACAAAATTGATCTTATTGTCCAACAATATGAACAATTTTCTATTCCCGAAGATGATACTATTGATTGTGCATTTGCTAGATTTAATACTATTATTACTTCACTTAAAGCACTTGATGAATCTTTTTGTAGCAAGAATTTTGTCAGGAAATTCCTTAGAGCACTCCATCCTAAGTGGAGAGCAAAAGTAACGGCTATTGAAGAATCTAAATATCTTTCAAGCATGGCACTTGACGAGCTTATTGGAAACCTAAAAGTCCACGAAATGGTAATGGAAAAAGATTCGGAGATAGTTAGAGGCAAGAAGGAAAAAGTAAAATCTATTGCCTTAAAAGCTAAAATAGAATCAAGTGACGATGAGGAATCAAGTTCGGATAGTAATGATGAAGAATATGCCATGGCGTTCAGAGACTTCAATAAGTTCTTTAGAAGATGAGGAAAGTTTGTAAGGCAACCTAAAGATAAAAAGAAGTCTCTACGAAAAGATCAGGATATTAAGAAAGTAAAGAATGAAAGAAAGTGTTTTAGATGCGGAGATACAAGTCATCTAATAGGAGAATGTCCAAAACCACCCAAAAGCAAAACTCAAAGTGCTTTTGTGAATGGTGCTTGGAGTGATAGTGAAAATGATGATGAAGAGCCAACAAATGACGAAATAGCTCTTATGGCTCAAAGCTCAAATGAGGTACATTCCGATTCATCTTATTCTTCTATTGATGATAACACATTAGAACAACAATACAACAAACTTTGAGAGTTAAGCTTAAAAATCATAAACAAATTTTTTTTTTTTTGAAGACTAAAAAGGAATTTTTAGAAAACGAAGTTTATGAATTAAAAGAAAAAGCTAAACGTTTGGAAAAGAGTAAAAATATTGACACAACATTCAAATCATGTCAAGAATTTAAACTTGAAATTGAGAAGCTTAAAATCACACAAGATAGTCTTATTAAACAAAACTCAAAGTTTAAGAAGTTTGATAAAAGTATTTGTTGTGCGGATGAAATAATGAAACTCCAAAAGTCACACTTTGATAGAACAGGGTTAGGATTCATAAAAACAGGATCAATAAGTAGTTTAAAAAAACAAGGCGAAAAAGGACAAGAAAATGACAAAACTGCAGCAATGACCCATGGAACTGACGGATCCAAAAATTTGGTTCCGCCTATTGAACCCATTGGTTCTGTGGAGACTGCTGCAGAACAGAACAGTTTAATAACTAACCGTAATGAATTTGTTAAAGTTACAAAGAAGTCAAACGCTAGTTCAACTAAAACCAAACTTAAACCTGCCATTAAAATAGGAGTAGGACTTGCTAAAAATGAATTTAGAACTAGAACTACTCAACCAAGACCTAAACCGTCAATATCCAAACGCCCCTTTCCAAAGAGCAACTACAACACACAACCCTACTTTCAACATAGCTGGGGTCAAAACTTACCTAGACATCATTAAGCTCCAAACTATATGTCTTGGAACCCATATCCACCATTTCCTTACATGAATCAAGGTAATGGCATGATTAACCAAAATGGACCCATGAGATATTGGGGACCAAATGTTTGAATGCTTGTTATAAAATAGGTGTGCTTAAAAGTGTGTTTGGAACCGGATGAATGGATCAAAGATAGCGGTTGTTCAAGACACATGACGGGGAACAAAAGTATTTACTCTACCTATCAAGTCTATGACGGAGGTAACATTACTTTTGGTAGCAAGCTTAAAAGTAAAATCATCAGAAAAGGTACTATCTCTCATGACTCTCTATCTATTGATGATGTTGCTCATGTTGATAACTTAGGATTTAATCTTCTTAGTATTAGCTAACTTTGCCGTACAAAGTATAAAGTCCTCTTTAGTGAAAATGAAAGTAAGATACTTAAAGATGGTATAACTATAGCTAAAGGAATTCTTAAGAACAACGTATACGTCATGAAAATTGATAAAACATCTAGAGTTAAACTTTGTCTTACCTCATTAGATGAGTCCTCGACTTTTTGGCATAGACGCTTAGGTCATGCTAATATGAGACTTATTCAATCCCTATCCTCTAAGGAATTAGTTTGAAACCTACCCAAGTTGAAATACGACCAACACTTTTGTGATGCTTTCAAAGTTGGTAAACAAGTTCATAGTAGCCATAAGGCTAAAAATATGGTATCCATAACTAGATGTTTAGAACTTTTGCATATGGATTTGTTCGGTCCATCCGCTATTCAAAGTTATGGAGGCAACTTCTATACTTTGGTCATAGTGGATAATTTTTCACGATATACATGGACAAGATTTTTGAAAAGTAAAAATGAAGCTTTCGAACAATTTGAAATTCTTGGAAAGAAAATTCAAAATCAAGTAGGAAATTGCATTGTGTCTATTAGAACGGATCATGGTCGGGAATTTGATAACGAAATACAATTTGGTGAATTTTGTGACAAAAATGGTATAACACATAATTTCTCGGCTCCTCGCACTCCTTAATCTAATGGTGTAGTAGAACATAAAAACCGGACACTTCAAGAGATGAGTAGAACAATGCTTAACGAACAAAATATTCCACAAAAGTTTTGGTGTAATGCCGTTGACACATCAACTTATATCTTAAATTGAGTCCTAATTAGACCATTTTTAGATAAAACTCCATATGAAATATATAGAGGAAAAAAGCCAACATTGGGATACTTTAAAGTATTTGGGAGTAAATGCTTTATACTAAACACAAAGGATTATCTCACTAAATTTGACCCAAAGTCTTATGAAGGTGTGTTCCTTGGATATTCATGATTGGCTCAAAACGGTCAACTTAAATTGACCAAGGAATGGTCAACAAAGTCAGACAGCCTAGAGTCAATGCTCCGCGGAATATAGTGTTTCCCCGGGTCGTTATGTCCCGACGAGGTGTGGATGGTTATAAAACGGTTTCGTGATCGGGTGAATTTGGATGAAAAGGGGTTTGTGATTGATCTGACTAAGGAATCTACAATGAAATAGCTTAAACAAGCTATTTGAATAAAACTGGAAGCTAGGAAAAACCAGGAACGTTTAAAACTTAAAACGTGTACGTTCACGTTTGAATAAAACGTAAACGTACAAAATAAAAAGTGAAAACTGAAATCTGAAAACACCCAGGGGGTGAAAATGACTTTTTTACAAACTATAAGGTAAAAGAAAATTTTTATAAAAAGAAAATAAATTTTAACACTAATTAATTATTTAATATTAATTAATTACTATTTAATACTAATTATTAATATTTAAAATACTCAAATATAATACAATATTAATTTAACACTAGAAAAAATGAAAATAAAATTTCAAAAATTATAAAATAACTAAAAATAAGTTTCAAAATTAAAAATAAGTATTTTTGTCTTTTTCTGAATTTTCTATTAATTAATTACTAATTAATTATTAATTACCTAATTAAACTAATTTAAATTATAAAAAATGATAAATGAATAGTAAAAATTCTAGAAAAAATTTCTAAAATTATTTTATAACATATAAAAGCTATAAAAAATATAAAAACTAGGTTTCACTTAATAAAAACTAATTATGCTATTTAAAACTAATTATTACTTAATTATTAATAAAACTAAGATTAATTCTAATAAATACTAAATGATAAAATAAAAATCTGAGAAAATTATTATAAATACTTTAATATAAGAGGAATTTAATAAAAATATAAAATAGCTAAGTACTTAATAAAAATTTAAAAATGAAAATTAAAATTAAATTACATTAAATAGAAACTATCACTTAAAAATTAAATTGGTTTTTCTTTTACAAACTTATTTAATACCTAAAAACTAACAACTTTTGTAAAAACAAGTTTTATGGAGCTTAAAAATAAGCTGAGTGCAAGCTTATAAGTGTGACAGTTGACTTTGGTCAACTGTCAAGGGAAGAAGGGTATGTAGGCAGCTAGGAGGGCCCACAAGGGTAAAATAAGCTACCAATAAGTTAATAAGACCAAAATAAGTTGAAAGGAACAAATACAAGCTTTGAATAAGCCAAATAAGCTGGTTAAGCTATACACAAACCAAACAGCCCCTTAGGAATGGGACAACATTTGGGGTTGATTCCCAGTGGGGTCCACAAAGGTTGAGGTCAAACAAGTGGTCAAACATTGAAGCCCACCAGGGGGGGGTTGATAGGAACAAGGTTGGGGCCATGGGATTAAGGGTGGTAATGGTGGTTAAGGTTGGGAGGTTAGGGGTGAAGGTGTTGGTTGACTGGTGTTGACCGTTTGACCTGGTAAACGACCAGGTTTATATTAGGATTGGGAGTGGGCTTGTTTTGGTGGGCTGAGGAGAAAGGAGTGGGCTGGAAAGGGTTGTGTTGGGTTTGGATTTGGATTGGTTTATTAATAAAGGATCCGTATGGTTTGTAGTAGATTTAAGCCAAGGACCAATTTTGTAATTTACCAAAGGTTTAGGGACTGAAAATGAAACTTTACCAAGCTGCTCATGAGGACCAATAATGCCAAGATTCCAAAGTTTAATAACAAATTTTGCAATTTTCACTTTTTCAAAATTCCCGGGGACCAAAACTGACAAATTGCCAAACTTAAGGGACCAAACATGACATTTCCTCAAACTTTCCTCCCAAGGTCCATTTTTGATAATTTATGATTTTCTAGGACCAAAAATGATTTTTCTTTCAAAAATATCCCACCAGGGACCAAATCTGTCAATTACTGAAACTCCAGGGACCAAACTATAAATTTCCAAAACTTTCCAATTTTTCACCAAAGGACTAAATATGACAATTTATGATTTCAAAATGACCTTTGGTGATAATTTTCTATATTTTGAATATCCAGGGACTAGTTTTGTCATTTTATGAAAGTCGAGGGACTGAAACTGCCAATTTTGCAAACTTTGTACGTTTTTCATTTGTTTTTGCTCATTTTGCATCTAAAACATATAAAACACGATTTTGAAATATTTTTGGTATTTTGATGCATTTCTGAGTGTTTTTGTATGTTTTGCAGTTCAGATTTGACCAAAAATGATGAGTGTTTGAGCACTCATCAATCTCCCACACTAAACTATTGCTAGTCCCTAGCAATACTGTTTTGAAAACTTGATGGATTTTAAACTCTTTACCAAAAGCATCACTTCTGGAGTAGCCAGGTGTGAGAACTGTGGTACACCTGATAACCGTGTGATTTTGAGCAAACCACCAGCTGTCAACGGATTTGATTAGTCTTTACCAAAAGCCGTTTGCTTCTGGACTAGCCAGCTTCTTGATGGACTAAGTCAACATCTTGGTGAGCTGATTACCAATTATGGATTTTCCACGGCCTTTACCACAAGCCATAATCTTGCGGGCTAGCCAACTCATTTGTTTTTGGGGAGTTGAGGAACCATACAATTTTGGGCAAATTGCAAGCCGTAAACGGATTTGAGATGTCTTTACCAAGAGCCGTTTGCTCCTGGACTAGCCAATCCCTTTTGTCGGTTAGACAAGGCGGACTGATTACCACAAAAATTTTGAAGCACCAGTGAAAAATTTTTGAAATTTTGGCTAAAAACGGGGGTATAAGATAGTAAAATGTGATAAAATTCGCTAGAATAGCGAAATACCCCCCACACTTAGGATGAATATTGTCCTCAATATTCAAAGTCCCGGCTATTATGCCGACATTTTGAACGTAAAAGGGCAACATTACAAGCTAAGCGTGGAAAAACACCATTTTGTATTTTCACTCTATTTGTAACCATTCTGGGGGACTCCCCCACACTTAGGGTGAAAACCCTATAAGCATGCTATTGTTTTTGTTTACTGAGTCGCTAGCTTGACTCGACCCCGAATTCATTTGTCCTTGGGGAAGCATGATGTGGAAGAAACAATCTCAATCGGACTTTCATTCAAGATGTTTGGACAAACATTTGAAGCACGTGAAAGTTCCACGCCGATGAGATATGTATCCGGCTCAAGATAATGATACATGAAAATTCCGGGATCAAATATAGTGTCCTCACTCCCGAAAGAGTGAAGAAGAGAGGAAGGAACCTCGAGAACAGGCTCATTAGCCTGAGTTTGGATTTCAAAGGTTAAGCTCTTAAACAACCCGGGAGGGTGGGTGGGAATTTGCAAATTCTCAAGATTGAGAGTATCTCCCCCCGGGTTATCATACTCCGGAGGAGTAATGATAAGGTGATCAATGATGGGCTCAGAAGATATTTCATCAACATCACTGATGTCTCCATGAGATAAAGATTTTTCATCAGTGGGTGAATCACTAAGCCCGGTATTGAAATAGGAATTGAGTAATGGATCATCATTCAATAAACTTTCAAGGAACAGAATATCCCCCTCAGAATCAAGATAGTTATCATCAACTTCATACGAAGTTGAACTATCTAGAGCAAGGAATGCTTCGACTTCCTCCATATCATCTTTGAAATCAAAGAGATCGTCATCACATCCCGATGGAAGTGGATTGGAGTGAGTGAGTTCATCGGCGAACTCCTCGCGAAGAAAGTCAACATTAGAGTGGGGAAGGGATGCATCAACATACTCAATGTCTCCATAAGATAAACAATCATCACTAGAATCAGAGACAATCTCAATTTGATCACTTGGATTATTAGGGGATGAAGGAATATCACACACTTGGTCAAAAGTCCCCTGTGACTCTCTCGGGATTGGGACAAGGATCTCAACACTAGACTTTATTAATTCGTCCGATTCCTTATTAGGAACAGTGCTAAGATGCTCATCCCCCATGTTCAGAGAGTGAGTGTGAACTTCGGGTGTGATAACAATAGACTGAGGGAGATGAGAGGAGCTAGCATTCATGGAATTTTCAAGTTCCATTTGTTCAACGGCTAGTAATTTCCCCGTCTCATTATTTTCTCCCTGATTTTCAATGGAAAGAATCACAATTGATGAATCTGAAGAACCCTTATAAAATTGAAGGATATCAAGGGTGTCCTCATTATCACTATCATTATCACAGTCTAGAAGAGCAGCTTGACGAAATTTGGCACGTGTTATAGCTGCTTGCTCTAAGACAAGTAATTCTTCCATGCTCAATTCGTTTTTAGCCTCTCGTTCTTCAGCAAGTAATTCTGCCATAGATTTCTCACGAGAGTCTCGAAACGGTGTAGTAACCAACTCCTCCTTAAGTTCTTTTAAAATATCAAGAGCCTTTAGTAAAAGGTCTTGCTCGGTTTCTTGAGGAGTTGTGTGAATCATATCGTACTGTGGAGGTGGGTCTGAAAACGAAGAGCCGTAATTGTTACAAGGAAATGGATTCCTTGTTTGACAATCCGAACTAGAGTGTGGACCTCCACAGTAATCACAACAGTGAAACTGATGTGGCTGTGAGTCGTATGTGCTAGAATTACAATTGCTATCAGGAGACTGCTCATAGACAAGCTTGTTTCCCGATTGACAATTATAACTGTAGTGTGAACCACCACAGTACTCACAACAGTAAAACTGCTGAGACTGATGGTGTGGTAACTGATGGAATGAATCAGTCGTGTCATGGTAGGAATATGGATTCTGGTTATAGACAGACCCATTTCCCGACTCTACCATGCCACAGCTGGGGCAATTGCCACCATTATAAGGATTACCACACCAATGGAAAACCAGAAAGTGTGGATGAGACATAGAAAGAATCAAAAGTGTATAGAGGGGTAGGGATGAAGAATCAAAGATGTGAAAGGGTAAAGAAGAATGTTTTTCGATTTTTGGATAAACATTTTGTACAAAATAGGAAAGAAAATGTTTTTGTGTTTTTTTGTGTTCGTTGAAAACTGATTTAAAAATATTTTTGGGAACGGTTTTGTTTTAATAAATAGAAAATATGAACAAAGGATGGATAAATGTACAATGGAACGAATTCCAAAGTCACTAATCAGAAAAAACCGTTTGGAAAACGCACACAACCTCCCCGGCAGCGGCGCCAAAATTTGATTGGCTCAAAACGGTCAACTTAAATTGACCAAGGAATGGTCAACAAGTCAGACAGCCTAGAGTCAATGCTCCGCGGAATATAGTGTTTCCCCGGGTCGTTATGTCCCGACGAGGTGTGGATGGTTATAAACCGGTTTCGTGATCGGGTGAATTTGGATGGAAAGGGGTTTGTGATTGATCTGACTAAGGAATCTACAATGAAATAGCTTAAACAAGCTATTTGAATAAAACTGGAAGCTAGGAAAAACCAGGAACGTTTAAAACTTAAAACGTGTACGTTCACGTTTGAATAAAACGTAAACGTACAAAATAAAAAGTGAAAACTGAAATCTGAAAACACCCAGGGGGTGAAAATGACTTTTTTACAAACTATAAGGTAAAAGAAAATTTTTAGAAAAAGAAAATAAATTTTAACACTAATTAATTATTTAATATTAATTAATTACTATTTAATACTAATTATTAATATTTAAAATACTCAAATATAATACAATATTAATTTAACACTAGAAAAAATGAAAATAAAATTTCTAAAATTATAAAAGAACTAAAAATAAGTTTCAAAATTAAAAATAAGTATTTTTGTCTTTTTGTGAATTTTCTATTAATTAATTATTAATTACCTAATTAAACTAATTTAAATTATAAAAAATGCTAAATGAACAGTAAAAATTCTAGAAAAATTTCTAAAATTATTTTATAACATATAAAAGCTATAAAAAATATAAAAACTAGGTTTCACTTAATAAAAACTAATTATGCTATTTAAAACTAATTATTACTTAATTATTAATAAAACTAAGATTAATTCTAATAAATACTAAATGATAAAATAAAAATCTGAGAAAATTATTATAAATACTTTAATATAAGAGGAATTTAATAAAAATATAAAATAGCTAAGTACTTAATAAAAATTTAAAAATGAAAATTAAAATTAAATTACATTAAATAGAAACTATCACTTAAAAATTAAATTGGTTTTTCTTGGTTTTTCTTTTACAAAATTATTTAATACCTAAAAACTAACAACTTTTGTAAAAACAAGTTTTATGGAGCTTAAAAATAAGCTGAGTGCAAGCTTATAAGTGTGACAGTTGACTTTGGTCAACTGTCAAGGGAAGAAGGGTATGTAGGCAGCTAGGAGGGCCCACAAGGGTAAAATAAGCTACCAATAAGTTAATAAGACCAAAATAAGTTGGAAGGAACAAATACAAGCTTTGAATAAGCCAAATAAGCTGGTTAAGCTATACACAAACCAAACAGCCCCTCAGGAATGGGACAACATTTGGAGTTGATTCCCAGTGGGGTCCACAAAGGTTGAGGTCAAACAAGTGGTCAAACATTGAAGCCCACCAGGGGTGGGGGGGGGGTTGATAGGAACAAGGTTGGGGCCATGGGATTAAGGGTGATAATGGTGGTTAAGGTTGGGAGGTTAGGGGTGAAGGTGTTGGTTGACTGGTGTTGACCGTTTGACCTGGTCAACGACCAGGTTTATATTAGGATTGGGAGTGGGCTTGTTTTGGTGGGCTGAGGAGAAAGGAGTGGGCTGGAAAGGGTTGTGTTGGGTTTGGATTTGGATTGGTTTATTAATAAAGGATCCGTATGGTTTGTAGTAGATTTAAGCCAAGGACCAATTTTGTAATTTACCAAAGGTTTAGGGACTGAAAATGAAACTTTCCCAAGCTGCTCATGAGGACCAATAATGCCAAGATTCCAAAGTTTAATAACAAATTTTGCATTTTTCACTTTTTCAAAATTCCTGGGGGACCAAAACTGACAAATTGCCAAACTTAAGGGACCAAACATGACATTTCCTCAAACTTTCCTCCCAAGGTCCATTTTTGATAATTTATGATTTTCTAGGACCAAAAATGATTTTTCTTTCAAAAATATCCCACCAGGGACCAAATCTGTCAATTACTGAAACTCCAGGGACCAAACTGTAAATTTCCAAAACATTCCAATTTTTCACCAAAGGACTAAATATGACAATTTATGATTTAAAAATGACCTTTGGTGATAATTTTCTATATTTTGAATATCCAGGGACTAGTTTTGTCATTTTATGAAAGTCGGGGGACTGAAACTGCCAATTTTGCAAACTTTGTACGTTTTTCATTTGTTTTTGCTCATTTTGCATCTAAAACATATAAAACACGATTTTGAAATATTTTTGGTATTTTGATGCATTTCTGAGTGTTTTTGTATGTTTTGCAGTTCAGATTTGACCAAAAATGATGAGTGTTTGAGCACTCATCAATTCACAAAATAGCAAAGCTTATATTGTTATAAATAAAGAAACATTAAGAGTCGACAAATCGTTGAATGTAACATTCGACGAAAGTCCACCTCCCTCTAAGACAACACCTTTGGTAGATGATGACTTAGTTGAAAGTCAAATTGTTAATCAAATTGATTTAGAAAACGACAAGGAAGATGAACTATTAAATAGAGAAATAATCAATGTCAAAGAATCTAAAAGTCATCCATTAGATAGTGTCATAGGTAAACTTAATGAAAGAACCTTAAGATCAAATGCTCAAAATGAAAGTAACTATTTTTGTTTTATATCAACCATTGAACCTAAAAATATAAAAGAAGCTATAAGTGATGAATCTTGGATAATAGCTATGCATGAAGAATTGAACCAATTTATTAGAAATGATGTTTGGACACTAGTTCCTCAACCAAAGAATCAAACTATAATTGGAACAAAATGGGTCTTTTGAAATAAAATGGATGAAAACGGAGTTATGTCTAGAAACAAAGCTAGGCTAGTAGCACAAGGTTATAATCAACAAGAAGGCATTGACTACGATGAAACTTTTGCTTCGGTTGCTAGGCTCGAGTCAATTAGAATCTTACTTGCATATGCATGCACACATGACTTTAAAAATTTTCAAATGGGCGTCAAAAGTGAATTCTTAAATAGTTTTATTAATGAAGAAGTTTATGTTGCTCAACCTCCGGGCTTTACCGACTTTGAAAAACCTAATCATGTTTACAAACTTAAAAAAGCTTTATACGGACTTAAGCAAGCTCCAAAAGCATAATATGATCGACTTAAAACCTTCCTAGTTGACCATAAGTATACCATGGGCCTAGTTGACAACACTCTCTTCACTAAGAAGAATGAATCACACATTATCATAGTTCAAATTTATGTTGATGACATAATATTCGGATCAACTTGTCAAGAGATTTGCAATGATTTCTCTAAAACCTTCCTAGTTGACCATAAGTATACCATGGGCGTAGTTGACAACACTCTCTTCACTAAGAAGAATGAATCACACATTATCATAGTTCAAATTTATGTTGATGACATAATATTCGGATCAACTTGTCAAGAGCTTTGCAATGATTTCTCTAAAATCATGCATGACGAGTTTGAGATGAGTATGATGGGAGAACTCAACTTTTTCTTAGGACTTCAAATTAAACAATTAGAAGATGGGATATTCTTTAACCAATCTAAATACATAAAAGACATGCTTAAGAAATTTGGTTTAGAAGATTCAAAACCTATCAAAACACCTATGTCCTTGGAAACCAAACTCACAAAGGATGAGGAAAGTGAATTCGTAGATAACACTAAATATAAGGGTATGATTGGTAGTCTACTTTATCTCACAGCTAGTAGACTCGACATTATGTTTAGCGTTTGTCTATGTGCTCGTTTTCAAGAAGATCCCAAAACAATCCATCTTGATGCCGTAAAAAGGATTTTTAGGTACATCAAAGGCACTACACATTTAGGATTATGGTATCCCAAAGGAACGGGTGTAGAAACCATAGTGTATGCCGACTCGGATCATGCCAGTGACTATGTTGATAGAAAAAGTACAAGTGGTATTTGTACTTTTGTTGGACATTTTCTCACCTCATGGTTCTCAAAGAAGCAAACGGCACTCACAATCTCAACAACTGAAGCCGAATACGTGTCGGCCGGAAAAGCATGTCAACAAGCTCTTTGGATGAAGCAAGCGCTCATGGACTACGGAATTGTGACTAAATACATATCTATCCTTTGCGACAACAAAGGAGCCATCGAACTAAGTAAAAATTCAGTCCAACATGCTTGTACTAAACATATAGAAATTCGTCATCATTTCCTTTGTGACAATGTTCAAAAAGGAAACATCTCAATCGAGAAAGTATCCTCCGAAGACAAAATTGCCGAAATTCTTATAAAACCTCTTAAACGTGAACCATTTAATCTTCTTAGATTAGGACTAGGACTTATGGAACATACTTCATAGTTCAAACGTTAAATAAAATCGTAGAAATTAAAAACAAAAATTCTATGTTCTTAACCTGCAGGACTGGAGGAACCAAGAAAAACAAAGGGCGGATCCCTCGGTTTGGTTCCGCCTAGTCCGTCAAAAGCCTGTACAGGTTCTCTTTTTATATATTAAACCATGTAAGTCCCATACTCTATACCACACACCAAAAACAGTTACTATTCACTTCCATATCCATTTTCACATGAAAATTAGGGTTCTTGCTCAACCACTCTTCATTCCTATCATCATTTTAAGTATTCTAAACACAATTACTCTGCTGATCTGTGTCTAGGAAACTCTATTTATGCACAAAAACTAAAAACTTGGGGTTATGTATCAACTTAGGAATTCATGAAGAAAATTTGTCATAAACAAAACAAATTATGTTTTTCATTAGTTAGGAATTGCATCTTGTAAGACATTATCACATTATACCAAACACCCCATGTCAAAATTTTGAAAAATCTTCTCACATTTAGTAAAAATAGCTTTTCATTGATAATACAAAATAAAAACGTTATGTTTAAAACATCACTTGCATTATGTCTCTTGAATACTAAAGGGGATACATAACTAATATGTATTTTTGGGTACATTCAACCGTAGCTACATTGAACTAGGAGCATTTGGATTATCTTACAATTTACATAAAATTTGCATAAGTAAAACCATTTTAACATTAAAATGATTCAAGATAATCAAAACTCCATATTGTTTTCATATAGGCACACACTAGAATTTTTAATACTTAAACCATTACTTACATAAGCTAAAATTTTGATAATTATGTTTCTAGGTTCATCATGCCTCCCGTAACCTTCTATGATCACAAAGACACCACCAAATACCTACCCAAACACCACAAGACCAAAGGGCTAACCTCGGCCCAAGTAGAAATCTTTAAGAACCTTGAGAGGCGTTATGTTCATGAGGGTAGAACCATTGATCCTACTTTCCTTACCGGAACCAACATTAGGGAACAACTCTCTTTTATTGACTTTGATTGTCTTTTAGACATAGATGAGCCAATTTGTCCTCGTTTCATCCTAGAATTCTATGCTTCCGTGACCCTTAGCACGGATGATGAAGGTCTCATGTCACTAAACTTTTCTATCAACCAACATGACTTTGAAATCACTTTAGATCAATTTGCTCAAGTGCTTCATGTTCCTAATCGGGGCACATGTCTTTACACCGACAAATGGCCACTTTCAACTCTTGACTCAATCCATGACCGCATTCATCCTTATGATACCCCTTTAGTGAGCAAAGAAGAAATTTGTGACCATCTTTTTGTTAGGACTTCTCACACTAGGAGAACCCGAGGAGGAGAGGAAGTTGCCAAAGACCCGTTTGTAATGGAGCTCAATGAGTTGAGACCACAATTCTTGAAATGGGAGGAGATCATTAGGGCCAATGTCATTAGCACTTTAGGAAATAGGGACTATATCAACACTTGTCTCTCCTACATGCTCTATAGTGTATCCACCTGCCAAACCTTCAACTTAGCCTACTACATTGCCAAAAGGATGGCAAACATCTCGGTTCAAGGTACCACCGCTCTTCCATATGGGATGCTTCTCACTCGTCTCTTTAGGTTTTGTGAACCCATCCCTCCAACTCCTAGAGGTCGTCGCCTAGATTATCCTCTTATTCCTCACACCTTCGTGCCTTTGAGTGATGAACGAGTCTACAAAGCCAAAGGTAAACGTCCTCACCCTCCAACCTCATCATTATCATCCTCCATGAGTGAAGATGACAATCTACCAAACTCTAGGCTCCCACCTCTTGAGTACCTCTCACAACTTCCAGCAATACCGAATGAGTCGGAGGAGTAAAAACAAACCAAAGGCATGTGGAAATGCTTTGGGAGATACGTTGGGAAGATCTACAAGAAGGTGAACAAGAAATGAGCGTCATAAGAGGGTGTTTGGCACAAGAGTGCATTTGAACAATTTGGTCATCAAAACAATGTTATTTTATGGTTTCATGATGTCTTAGGATGATATTATGTTTATGGATTATGTGTGAACCAACAAAATTTGCAGGGGATAACAATTTGGTATTATGCTAATTTCACTTTTCGGCCAAAATTTTGAATGCTAGAATCGCTCTCTCAAACTATATAGGTAAGCATCTTTCTACCTGCAATTTTTGTTTCTTCCATCTAAAAAAAATTGATTGCTTAAGTTTTAGGAAAAATTTTGGAATTCGGAAAACTCACGTAGTCGTAATATACGCTCTGTCTCGAATCTGAGGCTCCACGGATACGGTGGAACCCAATTTCTGGTTCCATCCGTTATACAATTTGGCTCCTCCAAGTTTTCTAGCCACGGATACGGCGGAACCCAAATTTTGGTTCCGCCCTTGTTGTCGATTGGTTCCTTCAGACTTCAGCAAAATTTGATTTTTGAATTTTTTGATTTTTTCTAGCAATCCTTAGGATCCAAACTTGCTTCTTACATGCTAGTTAGTATTTATCAGTAATTCTAGAGCTATCTAATCACACATTAACCAATAGCATCATCATTCCCGCCAAAATTTCAAATTTGCCTAAACTAACCCAAGGAACCTTTCTGATACAAGGAAGGAACCATTCCTTTGGTTCCTCCAAATCCGTGGAACAACCTGACAACATGTATCCACCATGATCACATAGCATTTACTTCCCCACTTAGTCTTTCACTCCATCCAACTCCATTGGATTGACTTCCAATGATTTGACAACTTCTTGGAACTCTTCCATATGATTAGAAACCTCCAACATTGTATGGATCAACATCAAATCCAAACACCAATTTCCATATCATGCTCTTCCTATAAATTGATCAACAATGCACACATCCAATTCACACCATCAACTTCACTTATCTTAATCTTATACTTCTAATCCTACCAAAATCTTGCAATGACAAAATCCACCACCTTATCCGAATCATCAAGACCTATTAGGAGAACCGCTAGAATTAGCGTCAAACCATGTTGCTTCAACAAAACCATCCAAGTTAGCTCATCATCATCAAGTGATTCATCCCTCAATATTTCATCACCCATCAATGATAACAACTTCCTAAACCTTGCTACTCTAACACCATCTCCAAACCCTTGCATTGCTAACAAAATCACCACTCCTCCACCAACCATAACTCCAAGTGATCCAACACCACCTTCGGCACCAAGTCAACCTTCAAAAACTCCATCACCTCAATCACCAAAAATGACACCTATGGAACTCTTCAAGACACCACCAACATCACCACATCCATTTATGGAAACTTTGGACGACCTTCCACCAAGATCATCAAATCCACCACCATTGCCACTTTTTGATACTATTGAACAAATAGAAACTCAACAACAACCTCGGTCTCAACCAAGTAACCCATTGGAGGAAAAACCTCATCAACCATCGCTAATAGAGCGTTTGGCTTACAAGCATGCTAGACCTTACATCTTTCCACAAGATCAAGATCATCCTCAACAACAACCATTGTTGTTCCATCCCATTTACAATGACATCCACGATCCTCTTTATGGAGAACCAAGCTTTCATCATCATGATCAACAACAACAACCACCTCATGACTTTTCCAACCGGTTTGAATCCATATTTCCTACTTATGAGGAAATTGAAGCTTCTTTGTGGACTAAATCTCCAAACACTCACGAAGAACTCAACACTCGCTTGGAAAGCCTCTATGCTTTCAAGAACATGATTGATTCTCATCTCACCCAAGCCATGGATTTCCAAACCGCAATGTACTCATCAATTGTAGGAAACCGACACACCTCTCAACCATCCACCTTTGCTCCCGCAACAACAAATGTTTCAACCACCACAATGAACCACCAACAACAAACCAAGTTCCACAACTACCACCTCTTCGCCATGATTGCATCATGTGTGAAAGAACCGCTCATATAAGTGAGAGATGCAACATCTTGGTACATGAGCTTCAAGATGAAATGAGGTTTATACTTAACCACATTTTGGCGTCTTAACGCCATCTCTCACTTGCCTCAAGCCTAGAGCTTTCTTAAGATCAAATAATGGTAGAATCTCACTTACGACCATTTCCATTTATAGGTGTAGTTGTCATTTCACCTTGTTTGTTTTTCTCCAATAGTAGACTTTTTTCAAGTCTTTAGGTTTGACTATTTATAGTCAAAGTTTAAATTTTACTTGAAATTTAATGGTTCTACTTATATATTGTGTTGGTCATTCTATTTTGGTTGTTTGTTACTAAATTGTTGTTGTCATGTGATGAATGCTTATTCTCTTATACTTGGTATTATGCTCTTTGTGGAAAACTAGAGGGGGGGGGGGGTTGAATAGTTTTACTATCTTTTTAAATTTACTTTTCAAAATCTTTTGTAGCTTATAAAAACTGTGATTCGATCTTACGTGAATTCAAGTTTCAACAAATGTAAGCAAGTCTAATCTAATAATGTAAGTATTGAAATGAAATGAAATAAAGATAGAGATAGAAAGATCAAACCACAACACGTGAAATTATAGTGGTTCGGCTACAAGGACACCTTCCTTGCCCTACTCCACTCCCCGAGTACCACACTCGAGAGTTTTCTTCACTATGTCAACAAACTCCTTATGGCGGAGAAACCTTACACACCTTGGCTTACACCTATTAACGACACTAAGCTAAATGTCGAGTTCTAATCGTAGCTAGAACTAATCTCACAACTTCTTCACGACTTCACACATTCTTCACAACTTCACAACTTCTTCACAATAGCTCCACAACCTCTTCTTCTCGTCTACTTCACAACTTCTTCTATGCACAACAAATTCACAACTTCTACACCACTTTACAACACACCTAATATCTACAATCAACTAAATCACACAACACTTTACAAATATCTAGCACTACTACTAGATGATACTAACTAATCACAACACTACTACAATTGTATGGATGTTGAGGAGTGTTCTTCTTTTTGCACTTGTATGGATGAAGCTTTGGATCACTTGGAAATAAAGACTTATGAATTATATGATCAAAGGTTTTTGGGATAGAAATGGATATGAGATCAGAAAGTTTTGAGTGCAAAAAGGTGAGAAAAATCTGTGAAATGAACCAGTATTTATAGGCAAACAAATTACTGTTCTGGAGCATGGCCGGTCCCCTTAATTAGGGGGCGTTCCCCTTAATCATTAAGGGGGCCGCCTAGTATAATTAAGGGGGGCCCCCCAGAACGTTGGATTTGTTTGTCTTTTTGTGTGGAAGGTTTTTCTGGATAATATTTTCCATTTTTGGTTGGAAATTTGAAACTATATATTTATAATGATTTAAACATATTCTTTTAATTCCAAAAATGATTTTGTAAAAGATATAAAATGTTTATGACATTTTATAAAAGTTCTAATGGTTAGAGAAAAATTTCCTTTGATCATAGAATGCAATAAACACTTTGTTTATTCATACCTTAAGTGATTTGGATGCAAAATGAAATATTTATCTCTAAATACTTGTTTACGACATAAGTTTTAGTTTAATGAATTTACGTTTTGTGATTATCAAAATATAGAGATGTTGATGAATGTTAACAATGTTTTTAGGCATTATTTATGTCAACACTCTCATCCTTATCTCTACAACAACTAATGATTGGCTCCAAACGGTCAACCTAAATTGACCAGGGAATGGTCAACAAGGTCAAACTGCCTAGAGTCAATGCTCCGTGGAAGTATAGTGGTTTCCCCGGGTCGTTATGTCCCGACGAGGTGTGATGGTTATTAAACGGGTTTGTGATCTGGTGAATCTGGACAAGAAAAGGGTTTGTGATTGATCTGAACTAAGGAATCTACAGGGAAATAGCTTAAATAAGCTATATGATGATTACGTGAAAGTTAGAAAAACCAGAAACGTTTAAAACCTAAAACGCGTACGTTCACGTTTTAAATAACGCGAGCGTACAAAATAAAAAGTGAAAACTGAATTCTGAAAACCCCCAGGGGGTGAAAATGACTTTTTTACAAACTAAATGATAAAAGAAAATTTTTAGAAAAAGAAAATAAATTTTTACACTAATTAATTATGTATTATTAATTAATTACTTATTTATACTAATTATTAATATTTAAATTACTTAAATACAATATAATATTAATTTAACACTAGAAAAATGAAAATAAAATTTCTAAAATTATAAAATAACTAAAAACAAGTTTTAAAAATGAAAATATGTATTTTTGTCTTTTTGTGATTTTTATATTAATTAATTACTAATTATATATTAATTACCTAATTAAACTATTTTAAATTGAGAAAAATAGAAAATGAATAGTGAAAATTATAAGAAAATTTCTAAAATTATTTTACATTATATAAAAGCTAGGAAAAATATAAAAACTAGGTTTTACTTAATAAAAACTAATTATGCTAGTTAAAACTTAATATTAATTAATTATTAAGAAAACTAATATTAAATCTAATAAATACCAAATGATAAAATAAAAATCTGATAAAATTACTAAAAATACTTTAATATAAGAGGAATTTAATAAAAATATAAAAATGCTGAGTACTTAATAAAAATCTAAAAATGAAAATTAAAATTTAAATAAAATTAAATAGAAACTATCACTTAAAATTAAATTTGATTTTCCGGATTTTTCTTTTGGAAACTTAATTTACACCTAAAAACAAGAAACTTTTGTAAAAACAAACTTTGTGGGGCTTAAAAATAAGCACTGTGGAAGCTTTTTGGCTCCACAGTTGACTTTTATTGACCAAGGATGAAAATGAGCTCAAATGAGATCAAGTGGGACCCACTCTTGTTGATTCTGGTCTAAATAAGTTGAATGAACATGTTTAAGCAAGTAGAAGCCAAAAAGTCCCACAGAATAAGCAATTAAGATCTAAATAAGCACTTTGATTCTTTGTGTGAACACTGAAATGGGGCAAACTTAAGGGGTATCTAGGGGGCCCACTAGATTGATTGGGGGCACAAGCTTGGGTGCATTGGATAGCCACCCACCTAGGGAGTTCAAAGGACTAGGGTTGAGGCAGTGGGTCCCACTATGGAGGGCTGCAGCCACCACCAAAGGTGGTGGTTGTGTGGTGTTATCTGATGATGCAGGGGAGACAGTCCCCCTGCAAGTAACTTTTGGAGGCTTGGAAATGCTAAGAAAAAATGATAAAAATAAAGTAACAAATGGAAAAGGAAATTGAGCTGGGGGGCTGTAAATATAACCAAGTTTCAAGGCCTATCTCATATCATAAAATTCAAAACAAACCAGGCTATATTTGTAAAAACTGAGAAAGATGCACATTTGACTTTTTTATGAAACTCACAAGTTAACTTTGGTGAGGTTTAATCCTCATTTACTGAGTGAAAATGAATTAAAGAGCCACAAATGAACTGAAACAAGGTATTTTAACAACTCATGAAAGGGTGTAGGTGGTTATGCTACTCTAAACTCCAACAGTTAACTAACTGAGTTAGATTTGGGATTGCCTTTTTACTTTCTGCCATTAGAACATAGATTTTGTGTTTGCATTTGCACTACAAGGACTTAATTGAAGCTGTTTAAAACAGTTACTACTCCTAATCCTGATTAGAAACCACAATTGCAGCATAAACCAAACACCCCTATAAAAACAGTCTATGAAGTTATCTAAAGCAACACTAGAATTTAATCCATTAAACTAAAAAATAAACTTATTTTAAGGTAAAATAAACACAAATAAACAAAAATAAGCACAAATCTACAACAGTAACTGATGCACACAAATTATGCAAGAAAATGGGAGATAATCTTACAAGAGGTCCAAGGTATGGAAGCTGATGAAACCAGGAACAAAACCACACTCTAATGCCCCCCTTGGGACTCTAAAACCATTCCAAAACCCATTCTGCAACTGCTTCAACTCTTTCTTCTCTATTTTTTTTCTTTTTATCTTTTTATTTTGAGTTTCTTTGGATTTTTGATTTAAAACAAATTCTAATGTCTAGTAAGCTTGAAAAAGCTTAACATTGACTTAATTGAGCTATTGGAATTATGGAACAACAAATTAACAAGATAAAAGTGAAATTGTCAGTTTCACTTTAATTTGCCAAATCAAAATTTATTAAATAACACTTGAAATTAAGCTCAAAGAAAAATAACATTACACTAAAATGATGGATTACAACTGTTTTGAACAAGAAAATACATCTGCTAATTGAATTATACTAAGAACGACATAATTAAGCTAAAACTACACTAAAAACCTCACTAAACTGCTCCAAAGCTCCTCTTCTCCATTTATACATATCAATTAGGGTTTCTGAGCTGCTTGTTGTCTTATCCCAGCATAAATTCCAGCCCTTGGATCATGAGATTAAATCTGGGTCGTTTAAAACTTTTGCCGCCAAAATTCCTTTTGGCATTTTCCTAGGTATTTGATGCCAGGGGGAGTATTTGGAGTTTAGTTGTTTGTTTGGTGTGGCCAAGGGGGGGGGGGGGTGTTGAGTGTGTAGGAGGGGTTGACAGGCTAGGGTGATGATGGAGTTGCAGGGGTGAGTGGGAGCTGAGGTGGAAGATGGAGTTGGGGTTAACTGGGTCAAAGGTCAAGGTGGGGGTTTGACCGAGGGGGATTATAAAACGGGGTATTAGTTTTGTGGGATTGGGCTTGGGAAAAAGGATTGGGCCTGGGTTTGTGTGAAAGGGTGGACTGGATTTGGAGTGGTAGATTTGGATTTGTTTATTTTAAGCTTAAGATCACAAGGACTATTAATGCACATTCTGAAAATCAAAGGGCCACTTCTGCCAAATGTTCTAAGTTATTCCAAGGGTAGTATTTGGCAAGTTCCAATAATCCAGGGGTCATAAATGAATATTTTCCAATTTTACACCTCCTGGGGTATTTTCTGCTATTTTGAAAACTTGAGGGATCAAATCTGCAAAACCTTCAAACTTTCCATAAAAGGGCTATTTGTGACATTTTGTGATTTCCCAAGGACCATTATTGCAATTTCTTCCAAAAATATCCACCAAGGACTAAATCTGCCAAAAATGAAACTCCAGGGACCAAAATTGTAAATTTCCAAAACTTTTGAGATTTTTCACCAAAGGACTAAATATGACAACTTATGATTTTAAAAGGACCTTTGGTGATAATTATTCATATTTTGAATGACCAGGGACTAGTTTTGTCATTTTATGAAAGTTGGGGGACTGAAACTGCCAATTTTGCAAACTTTGTACGTTTTTTTATCTGTTTTTACTCATTTTGCATCTGAAACATATAAAACACAATTTTGGAATATTTTTAGTATTTTGATGCATTATTGAGTGTTTTTGTATGTTTTTGCAGTTCAGATTGACTAAAAATGATGAGTGTTTGAGCACTCATCAACTAACCTTTTCTTGTAGGACCAAAATCCATGTATCCTCTCTTGGCACTCCATTTAGGGGGAGTATTGTCCAAGGGGGAGCATTTGGCTTGACACATTTCCGCTTCGCTACTCTTCTTTTTGTTTCGACAAAAGGGGGAGATAGGATATATTTTACCAAATTAACTTTAAATACATCATTTAAAATGACATATTCAAAAGTTGAAATAATCATGTGAAATGTGAATTTTCAAAAGGCTCAAAATCTATAATTATCCATTTGCGTAAAAATAAAATTTATGTTTTGTCGTCAACAAAAAAGGGGAGATTGTTAATACAAATATCGCTTAAAAACGATATTTATATTTTACGATCTTTCTTAGTTTTGTTTACTACAAAAGGTAAACTTTATTTTTGGCAAATCATAAATATAGTTTAAAAGTCTTTTACTTAACTTCACTCAAACTACATTTACATGGTTTCACAAAGTAATTTCTAAGTAAGTATACTTTAGTTTAAGTACATATATTGAAAATATTTCTTATGTATATTTAGCAAGTTTACTAAATAGTATGTCATATTAGGATATAAGCAAGCAAACTCTTTTTAGTAAATCATTCACTTGCTAAACATCTCAAACAAACATGTTTTGATTCTATACATAAACTATTTTTACAAGTATACTTTCTTTTTTAGGAATATCTAAAATTAGAAATATAATGTTACTTACATCATCTCTTGCATCACATATGTCCCTTCAAGGAAACATGTGTGTAAGAAACATGTTTTATTATGCATAGATTCATACTCAAGATCTCAAAGTTGACTTTGTGAGATCTTGAGAATATTGTGTTAGATTTTCTAATATTTTATGCAGGATTCTGTCAGGCTGTCTGGCGGAACCCTCAGGGACAACAGACGGAACCAAAGGATGGGTTCCGCCGTATCCATGGGTTGGCCTGGATGTTGGCCTATAAATAGCAACCCACTCCTTGAGTTTTTCTTATCACTTTTTATCATAATACACTGCATATACTTCATTTCTAACTTAGTAAACTTTCATATTTGTGAGTCTTTCTTTGTAGCAAGAAGATCACGAACTTACAAGCTTCAACACAAAGTTGCAAGACTTGTCTAGCATAGCATAGTGTAAACTAGTAAAGTTTATACTTCATTGTATTGTATCCATTTGTAGTGATCGGTTAGTATTTTAGTCCTCAAAATACTTAGAGTATCGGGAGTTGTTGTACCCTTGTAAAAGAACTATCGGGAGTGGTTGTACCCTTGTGAAAGAACTTGACATCTAGCTTAGTGTCAGAAATAGTGTGTAAGCGACGTGTAAGGTTTTCTCCGCCGGATAAAGGAGCTTGTTGACTAGTGCAAGAAAACTCTCGAGTTGGATACTCGGAGCATGGAGTAGGGCAAGGAAAAAGAGTCCTTGTAGCCAAACCACGATAAACAATCGTGTTATGGTTTGATCTTTTCTTACTTTTATTCTTGCATATAATTTATTGTTTGATACGGCTTAATTGTTAATTACACGTAAAAGTATTAGAAGAAAATCAAGTTTAAAACTAGTAAACTATTCAAACCCCCTTCTAGTTTTCCACAACACCCTTCAGTCATATTTGAATTTAAATTGTCAATTCACAAAGTCTTACACACTTGCTTCCTCTATACACTATCCTCTCACATACCCACAACATCCATATTTGAATTATAATATTCAAATGAATCTTCTTGTTACTACAAGACACAACACCCATCTTGCTTCTGCTACACTCTTCCCTATCACATATTCCTAACATTCAAATTTGAATTTAATTTCAAATGAAGCTTCCCTCATGCCCTAACTTCCTCAAAACACTTCCAACTCACACACTCTCACATTAACATTTTATTTTGAATTTCAAACACATTCTTGTCTCCACTTACAAGACCTCTATCAAACCTTGCTTTATCTACACTCAACCCTCTCATAAACATATACAACTATCTTATTTGAATTTGAAATCCAAATACTTGTCCCTCATCTAAGACAATACTTGTCTACCACTTTTCCCTCTCACATACACACAAGAATCATAACTTGAATTTTGAATTCAAATATCTTTCTTTCTTAATTTGCTTCTCATACAATTAACCCCCTCACAAACAAATAATGTCCCCTATTTTGAATTTGAAATTTGGGAGGCAATGTATTATCAAACCCTTGAAGAACACTCCTAGATAAATCCTTAGTTCATTGTTTCTTCTCTTTCTCATTGAAAATGGACTAACTCCTTAACTACCTTGTTACATACTTCATTAATACTTTTTAATTCCTATAAACCTTGGCTGAATGAGGTGGTTGAAATTGTCCCACTTTGAGTGTTAGAATGAACTTAGAAAGGTCAAAAGTGAAGTGCACATGGTGGTTGAACAAGAGGAGGGAGTTCATAAACAAGCCACAAGCCACAAGCCAGACCAGGCTCTGGCACACCAGCGCACCACTGCCTGGTCCAACACATGGCTTGTCTACTAATACCCCCTCTATAATCCCTATAAGGTTATGTTCTTCTTATTTTATAACATCTTCTAATCTTATCTATTAAAAGAACACTTCATTCGCAAGAGAGACACACAAGAACTTAATCCACTCTTGCATGTTGTGTCGAGGGTGTTCTTCTCTATACCATTTCTACTAGAATCGAGTCTCTAGGATAGGTTAGGTTGCTTCAAACAAACAAACTCTCATTAATCATTTGTGAAGTCATATCCGTGTGTGGATAAGCAAGGATGTATAAAGTCTTGTACCTTGGTGGTCAAGCCTAGATTGAGTTAAGGTCTAGTTGGGGTTTGATACTTGCATGGGGCAAGTTCTTTTTAGTCTTAGTAGTCTAAGTGGAAAGTCTAATCGCGAATGCTTGTGTTTCGTTCCGAGAGTGTACTGTTAGGAGTTTCTCTTCTTTGTGAGCGCCGATCTTTGTGCACATTGGTGGAGTGAAGTAGTAACAGTTTGTAATCCACCATAAGTATTATACTAGTGTAATAGTATAGGCATCGCGGATTTGTAATTGGATGTACTGATGGTCTAAACCCCCTCCATTGTGAACTATATAAATCTTGGTCGCTATCTCTCTCTCTCTCTCTCTCTATCTATCTCTCTCTCTCTCTCTCTCTCTCTCTCTCTCTCTCTCTCTCTCATTCACTATCTCTATTTTGTGGTGTTTGGTTGTTTTGCTCATATTTACTAATACGTACTTGGAGACTTAAAGTTTCTAAACTTTAATACAGTCAAAAAGACCATATTCACCCCTCGTCTATTATTCTACATACGCCTATACGGTGTATAGGTTAACTATAAAAAAACGTTGGGGCCTTTTATGGTGGTTCCAGTGGTGGTAAAAGGGTAATTTAGATCTGATTTGTAGTATAAATCTCATGGTGGTCAAAGGATAAGTTAGATCGGGTTTGTAGTATAGTGAGAGACGTGTTGATTCGAATAGGTGGTTGTTACCGGAGTTTTTATGTCACAGGCATGTTTTGATCAAGTTTTAAAAGGATGGGTTTTAGTTTGGTTTTGTAAGAGGATTATGGGTTGGCATATTTATACTTTTTTAATTCAGGTAGCCTTGTGGGTATGACCTTAGTTAACTGCCTCTACATCTGGATGTGCTACCACTTGGTTTAATTGGGTTGCTGGAATTGTTAGATTTAAAGTTCTGTCGGGTTTCGTTTTAGTGTCAGGATCATAGTCGGCTTTTCACTAATCTTCATGCTTTCCAACCAAGCAGTTGCTATTAAGTAGTTAGGTCTTGTTTAATTTTGTAAGGTGGGGGCTCCTTTTTCAGTTGCCGATCTTCTATAGGTCGTTGTAGTTTTAGGCTTGTTTGTTGTATGGTTTGTTTTGCTCGGAAATACGTTGAAGGGTCGTTGATTTAGGTTCCTAGGTCATGGTGGTTGTAGTGCAATTTAGGATCATGATTTGAGATTTCAAAGTCAAGGTTGGAGGTGCTACATACATTAAAAGTGTCATTTAAGATCATTTTTGGAGGGTCAGTGTCAGAGTAGTTCATTCTTCTTGTCTCGATGTAGCCTATTGTTTCTTTCCTTTAATTGTCGATTATCTTTTGATCTTGAGGTGTCGACTTTTCTTGTGCACACTTTGATCAATTCTACACTAAGCTTTCAAGTTTGTTGGATGTTTTATCCAACAATTGGTATCGGGCCTTGTTCGATAAGAAGGAATCACACAACGAGGGGAGAGCCAAAACAAGAGAAAAGAATAAAGCATGTTTGGTTCGTTGGTTTCTGCGCAACTGTGGTAGAATTGACATTGCGGGTTTGTTAGCTGTTAGATTTCTACGAAATTCAGACTGTTGGTGTAAGAGGCATAAATATAGGGTCTTACCGGAGGTATATTACATCAGAGCATCTATTAGGGAGATACAACCTGTCGAAGTTGTTTGGACAAATCTGATTTTTTGTTTCTTTTTTCAGGTTATTGTTGTGTTGAATATAAGGTGTCTGAAGCTTAGGTCGATTAAAGGAAAACTTGAGGTGCAAGTTTTAGTTTTCTCAAGGGTTTTTTGAGGTGTAAAAAAGTCAATTCCAATGGTTTACTTAGATAACAAAATTTCAGTTATAAAGGTTTTTGATTAAAGGGTTTAAAGGCTTCAAAAGATTAACGATTTGGAGTTCCTTAGTTAAAATAAACATTGAAGGTTATGAAGCTTCAAGGGTTTTTTAGTTTTAGGTGGATTGATCAATTGGGTTGGAAGGTTCTCATAGGTTTCTTGAAGTTCAAGTCTTGGTGATAAATTGGAGACAAGCAAGGTTTAGTTGTGTCTTGAGGATTCAAGGAAAGTGATTGCCTAGAGTATAACTTTTATAGATTTGAGGTCAAAAGATCGAATCTTTAGGGTTTTCTAAAAGCAAGCAGGTCAAGATTTTAAGAAAGCGGGTTTAGCACACGACTTATGATGCTTGTTGAAAAAGTTGAATCTTTTTGGTTTGTAAAATATTAAATCAGCTTGAAAAGGTTATAGCAAGGTTTGAAGAAGAATGACCAGTACGAGTACTAGGTTTAACATCGAAAAGCTCGATGGGCTTGTTGTACAAAAGCATGGAGGTTCTAACCAAGTTGGGTTCAAGCAACTTAGTCCTTGTGTAAAAACATGAGTCCATGGAGTACATGTTCAAAAGTGTGATTGGTTTGAGGTGGAACTGCAAGGAGCTTAGGAAAATCATGAAGCTGAGGTTATTTAGGATAGTAACAATGATGCTGTAGAGGCTTAAACTAGTATTATCTGGTGTGTAAGGCAAGCAAGAATACTATAGGGATTTAATTGTACTTAAATAAATAGAGTTAGTGTTAGACTTAAACTAGTATTACTTGGTATACAAGACAAGCAAGAATACTATGGAATTATAATTCCATAGAGATTGTACCACTTCGTCTCTATAAATAGAAGTGAGGCGGGATTCTAGTAATTCATTCTTCTTGTCTCGATGTAGCCTTTATTGGTTATTAGTAAAAGAGGTTCGAGGGTATATCGTGCGCATAATATTTCTTTCTTTTAATTGTTGATTATCTTTGGATCTTGAGGTGTCAACTTATGCACTCTTTGATCAATTTTACGCTATGTTTTCAAATTTGTTGGATGTTTTATTCAACAATATATATTTGCTTAAAAAAAAGGGGTTAGTAATGCATATGGACACAAGATGTTTACCACCAAAAATTACACAAGATATAGGAAGTAAAGATAGATGTTTATTGTCATGTGAGGCTAGTAGTTCTTAATGTTTTCTTTGTAGATAGAGTAAATTGTAAAAATCATTCTTGTGGTTTGGTTAAATTGCAGGTTTCATCTTTAACCTTTTGAAGGTGCAAGCACTGTGCATGTGAGGAATGTTGCAATTTTCGTCCTTGTCCAAAATAAAATGACTAAAATACTCTTAAAAAACTACAACTTTTGGACGAAAACTGCAACCCAAAATTCCTAATAAGGACGGTGTCTGCACTTTCCAACCATAGGGATGATTTTTGCAATTTACTCTTGTAGATATTAACCACTTTCCTTCTTAGATGACTACTAGGTCTTGATTCATAGAATTTGCGTATTGCTAGTTCATGTTTCATTATACTGTGGTCTTAGCACAATGAAATAACATCACAAGACCTCATTAAGGGTTATCGCCAGTTGTGCAACAAAATACTATATTACCAAATATCTTGGTGCGTGATTTGTATTCACATGTCATATAGATACGCCGTGTGAAAAGTACACTCTTGTTCCTTAGAGCATCTTCAATGCATAAACCTACAATAATTTTTTACTATTCTAACAAGCCATTTAAGAGAGTTTTTTAGCATTGCAAATTGCTTGCAATGAAAGCTTTTTGAAAAGCTTTTAAAAAAGACTTGTTAAACACAAGTCTTTCCTCAAAGTCTTATGCATTAAGTGTGATATGTTTTAAACGCAAAATGTCATTTAAGACTTTTTGCATTGTAGATGCTCTTATAGTGGATTCTTTTTACACGAGGTCTTTAATTCGAAAATATATGCGATTCTTATAATCTATAAACATATAAGATTGAGTCCTAAAATTTAATGTGGAGGCGTCAAGATTGCATAGAGTACAAGTTACCTAATGCTCGGAATTAAATGCAGAAAATAGAGTTTCATTATGCGGAGGCTTCATGCGTAAGTACCTTGATTTAATGTTCATGCTTAAGTGGTAAGTACATATGAGCTATATTTAGTGTTTCAAATGTAAATGATTGAAACCATACGAAGTGTTGCTAGCCTTTATTTTCATTTAATCATTTGCTCCTTTCATTTGCCTTCAAATAAATATACAAACCCTTCAACCACCATCATTGAATACTATAAATAACACCATTTGGTCTTTGTTAATGATGTGTGTGTGTGTGAAACTTTAATTTGTGTGTAGTTTGATGATTTTGTATGAATCACATGTTTGCTGTTAGTTTATTATTGTTTGTGTGTAAATTCAGTGCAGCACCAACTAACCAATTTCCTTTTGATCTCTACTTTTTGTTTCTAGGCACATGATGAGAATGAAATGGATCGCATGCTAGCAATTGATGACATTGAACTCATTAGCATCAATAACCGTAACCTTGGTATGTAACCCATCTGGTTTTATGGCTCAAGATCTGTGAATTAACAAGCTTGCTAATTAGATAAATAGTTTTGAAATAGATATTGACATGATCATTTTTTTTCAGTCAATAGTTTTTCCATATTTTTCCTTATAGTGTGATCAAGTTCTTTTCGGTGTAGCTTCTCACCTATGGAATTGAATTTAGTTGGTTAATGTAAAATTTCTCCGTCCAATGAAAGTGTACTATGCATATTAATGTTACGTGCAATGGTTCATGTAGAAATATATACTTACTTAACGCAAGGGGGTATACGTGCAAAGGTAAGCAAATGGTTAACTTTCTTGCATGTGAAGTCGGTTGATAGTCCAGCTTTGAAGTTTATGGAAGACAAATGGATGTGTTGTTGCCTGAGAAGGAACCGAGAGTTAGATCTGCTAACCTATTTTAAAATTTTGGGTTGGTTAGTAGTTTATTAATGTTATTCTTGCAGGTATTGATAAGTGATTAGTGAGGCTAACGGGGTATATCAAGATGTTGATAACAAAACAAAGTGGAAGATGGAGACAGAGTGGATAATATCTCCACATTTATAAAAGAACTGTCAAAAAATTAGGCATGCAAGAAAATGAAAATCATATGTAAACAAGGTTTATAATTAGTGTGACAAAGCTTTGATGAATATTAATGGTGGCTTGAATCTTGCTTTTATTTTTTTTTCCTTCCACTCAAGCAGTTTAAGAGGTTGCAATGTATCCACCCCATGACATTAGAAATAATACAAAATCAAAGTTGAATTGATGGAAAGTATAACTAGACAAAATTAATATTTTGAGAATTTATTTTAATCTATGTTTTTTTATAGGGATTTGAGGGTCTCTTTACCAATGGTTACTATATGTTATTAATTGAAGTTCACAAATTATTTGTTTTAATTTTGATCTTACAAATATGTATAAAATTTGATGTTGTTATTCATGAAAAGATGAGTTTTGGTATGTTGGTAGGGACATGAAAGTGAGAATGTGTCATAATTAGTAGGAAGGGGTAATCTTAAGCTTCATTTTTTGTGTCGAATTCATTTTAATGTGGAGTAATCAAGATACTCAAGATGGAGTCCTATTGCATATAGTACAAGATAGCTAATACTCGAAATTAAATGCAGCCTCATAATAACTATACAATCATGAAAGGAGATGAAGTGCAAGGGTTGCCCAAATTGATCACATGACATTTAGTATAGAATTAAAGTCGGTTAGATGAAGTGCAAGGGTTGCGAAAGGTTGCAAGAATAATTAATGATATAACCTAATTCATGCCTATATAAACCGGCCAAAATCACATTTAGTATGTACAGATTCACACATCTTTTAGATATTTGATTGTTGGTAGCGGTATGTAAATTCTCTTTTGCAACATTTTGAAGATGATTCACACATCTTTTAGATCTTTGTAATTAACTCGGTCTTCTATTTTTTTTTTTTTTAATTTAGTTATCATACGCAGATTCCATGAAACTCACACAAGATAATGCATGCTCAGATAAATGAAACCAAAGACTGGGATACCAACTATTTTCTTTGTTTCATACATATTTAGGTGATTGTTATAGATAAACATAAATATATAGATATATGTATTATATTAATGCATTTACATATACAAGTAATTTATGTGCGTTTTCTATTGATGTAGCTCACATGTGCGAATTGATTCAAGAAAATGTGCACGAGCATGTATGTAAAGCAATATTTAAATTGTTAAATGATACTTTTAGCGTGATTAGTTTATGTAAGTAGTTGCTTTCGAATGCTCTTTGAGAAATATTAGAATGAATTTATTGTGTGCAATTGAATTATTATTGAAAAGAAGAAGGTCCGCGCATCGCAAAGTGTTTTCTTTTTCTATATGTAAAATCATTAGTAAGAAACCAATATTTGCACCAATTAAATGAGTTTGCCATAATAGCAAAATACAACATATTAAAAATATCACATTGAGTAACGAATAGAAAGGAAAAAAATACATAATTTTGACTTTAAGCATTTGTAAATTATAATATCAAATAAAAAAGTTGAGTTTTAAACATAAGCAAAAGTTCAAACTTTTATCGAAAAACAAAACCGGTGCATTTAATGTGAAGTATATACAACATCGAGATGGAAGTGCAAGGCTTGCCGGAATAGATCACATGATATTTAGTAATTAGTAGAGAATTAAAAGTCGGTTATGGATTGAGATTAAGTTGAAAAAGTTGCAAGAATAATTGATGATTTAACCTAATGCAATATATATAGATATATGTATTATGTTAATGCATTTTCATATACAAGTAATTTATGTGTGTTTTCTATTGATGTACCTCACATGTGCGAATTGATTCAAGAAAATGTGCACCAACATATATGTAAAGCAACATTTAAATGGTTAAATGATACTTTTTAGTGTGATTAGTATATGTAAGCATGCAACTTGAATAATGAATATAAAAGGAAAAGTACATAATGGTTTTAGGAATTATTAATACTGTGTTAATTAATATTCATTTGGTTAGCTATTTGGAATTGAGTTTATTGATAAAATTTATTATTATTAGTTAGACTTCAATGTTAATTTTCAATGAAATTAGTTGTACAATAAAATGAGATGAAGCTAACTTTAGTTTTTAATCATAAACTTTATAAATACATACTAATATGTTATAAAAATATAAAATATAAAAATCACCAAACAACTAATGGCATACTTACAACAGATGTAATACAATCACAACTTACGAACCTAATAACAAAAATAATTAACGCAAATTACACTATAACAAATAAGAAAAAGTCAGTGTGCTTCGTATTACCATGCAAAAATCATATAATGCAAAATTATTGTTGGGTTACGTAATAGGCTAAAACAATCAAAGGAAATTACATCAAGCGTATGACAATTTAATAACGACAACCCCATTTAGAAAATATAAAGACCAAAAAACCAAAACAATATCAACAATTTTTATATTTTTAAACAACAAACTAAAAACGTTTCATACAACATACTAAACTAAAAATACAAATTCACTCGACAATACACAAAAACAATATGCGCGATTAACAATTAGATTAAAAGCCTATACGTAGCATGAGTTACAATAAAGTTATAATTTCAAAATATCAGTTCCGTCTTTGACATCACTGAAAAATAGATAATAAGTCGAAATCAAGGTAATAAACAAGTATAATTACAATGAAAGTCAAGATATAACACACATAATCAAAACAAAATGATTATGTCACAGTTATAGCAAACGGAAAAAGGCTGGGTAGGCTAGCTTTGTTAACCAAACTAGGTAAGTATTGGCGTGAATCACTGAATCTTATACCACACACCAAAATGAGCATAAATGCAACAATTACAATATACACAATAGTCAAAATTCTAGACTTTTGTTGGAAAAATTTGTCAAAAAGTTCCACTTTTATTAATTTGGCACAACAAAAAGCTAACCCTCCCTGTTTACCTTGGAAAAAGCGTTTGATGACACTTTTTCAAAATGATTTTACACTCCCACACTTATCATATTAAACTCCTTTACCTTGGCAACAAAGAGATAAAATCACCAAAACATCTCACAATATCATTTTCATATAGTACACACTGCATTAAAAGCTGTACCTTAACCTGAATTTAAATACTTTGGACCTAGAGTATAACAAGTTCAATTAAGCACACCACCTACTCCTCAAACAGAACATTTTATGTAGGTGCATATGCATTCACTCACTAAAAAACAGATACACAAGTTCTATCTTCACAACAAAAAAGCTTTTTACTTTTGAGACTTTGGTTTCTTGCTTATTTTTCATTTCCATCTTTGGATTGCTTGTAACTCTTTCTATATTTCTTGCAAGAATAAGACATCATGGTTTGTGCCAGTATCTGATTCCATTATATATCTCACTTTCAACAAAAGAAAGAAACACACATTCTGCTTTTAAGGTAACACATCTCTTTATTTCAATGTTAGTAATGGTTTTCAATGCTTAATTTATTATGAAAATCTGTTTTTTCATGCTTGATTTGAATGGAAACGTGTGTAATATTTAAATATCTCAAATGGGTATCTCTGTTTTTTTTTAAGAATATTTAAGTTTCATTTGGTTATTAAATTTAGCTGTTTTGAATGGAATAAATTAATAGGGTGTTTTGAGATAGTGTAAATGGTATTTAAATTCACTAGTTTTGCATTGATTCATGAATCTTGATATGAACTTTATATAAAGCTTTTTACTTTTTTGTGTTTCAGTTATAAAAGGTTGGATCTTTATTATGTCTTTCAAGATCTTATATATGAATCTGGTCTTTCTGTGATTCTGTCGGAAAGCTGTGATTTTTTAGTTTATTTTGTGATACTCCTATTAGTGGATTCAACTCTGTCAAATTACTAATGCTTAATTGGGTAGTTTTGATTAAACAATTCATGGAATTATATGAATTTCATGATGTGATAGATGTAGTCTTTGTCTAGATTTGATAAATAGTAGTATTTCATTTTGGGTACCATATTTGGATTTAAGATTTTTGTAGCATGTTGAAAACATAGGTCAAGATTTGACCTTTTTGACTTAATAATAATTAAAAATACTATCTTTCATGATTACTTGTTTGCTACTTACACTGTCAATGTTGTAAAAATGAAAAATCCCATCTTTATCCACATAATGTAGACCAAAAGCTTCTTGTCATTTTACCATGTTTGGCTTCTGAAGTCAAACAGGTTACTCTTGTACATGAAATATTTTAATGTTACTTATATTGTTATGAAGAACATGAACTACCGATGTTAAAACATGCTTTATAGTGTCACAACGGAATAATGCTCAGTTGAAAAAGCTAGAAACTTGACTCTGAATTTTGTGTTTTAGACATACAACCATTTAGTGAGTTGATTTTGTTTTACTATTTGATGAAATTAGGAACTAAAATGGAAGGAGGGGTGAATTTGAGGAACTGGGCAGATCTATTGCCTGATGCACTTGGATTAATATTTAGCCACTTATCGCTTCAAGAAACACTGACAATTGTCCCAAGAGTCTGCAAATCATGGAACCAAGCAGTCTTGGGTCCTTACTGTTGGCAAAACATCAACATTCTTGACTGGAGTTATCGGTCAAACCCCGAGCACATTGACCAAATGCTTCGACTCCTTGTTACAAGAAGCGGTGGTGCCTTCCGAGAGATAACTGTCTCCGGCATCCTGAATGATCTGACTTTCTTATTTCTTGCAGATCAGTAAGTTACTTTAGCTCTCTTCTAACAGTTTATTTAAAAGATCGTTGAATTTGCGTTTTGAATGTGATTATCTTTTATCGTATCTAGTGTTCGCGTATATGCTTCTCCTTATAGTTATAATATTATTGAGGGGGCCGGTGGTTTTGATTGCTTATTAAAAGTGCTGCCTTAAAAAATGAAGATACCAACTGCATATTTTCAAATGAATATAATACTTTAAAATAAGTAGATAAGCACTATCAAACATTAAACACACAATAAGCAGATAAGCACATAATAAACAATCCAACACCCTTGAGAGTCAAATAATTCGTTTGAATAGTTGAATTTGATACTAGTAATAACAAAGTTGATTACCTACGATAGATAATGTATTAGAATCATTTCTTACCCTTGTTTCGCTTAGAAGTGATTGTTAAAACTTTGAACAAACATCAACACTATGTATACTGCTTCACGTAGTACACTTGATGAGTGATTCTGATTTGTCTCATTTGCTAATTTCCTTGTTTTGTTTGAATTTTGGGTCACCCCTTTTGGCTATGCTAGTGCAAGATCCCTACATACATTGCAGATTCCAAGATGTAACATCAGTGATACTATCGTGGAACAATTATCAACTAAGCTTTCCGCTGTCACCTTCATGGACTTAAGCTACTGCTGCAAGATCACCGCTCGTGCATTATCCGCCGTAGGAAAGTCTTGTAAGGCACTTGTGGGGTTCCGCCGTAACATGCACCCTATAGACATACAGGAAAGGCGGCCACAGGCAGAGGAAGCATTGGCGATTGCTGCCACCATGCCCAAGTTAAAGCACCTTGAATTGGCGTATAATTGTATAGACACCAAGAGTGTCGTGGAAATCATTGAGAGGTGCAACGAACTTGAGTTTTTGGATATTAGGGGGTGTTGGGATGTGAAATTTGAGGAAGATTGGCTTGAAAAGAGGGCTCCAACGGTTAAGGTGTTGGGACCGCATATTGTTGATCAGTTCGAGGGGCATAGTTGCTCAGATTATTCGGATACCGACTCGTTGTATGATTATGAAAGCTTGGATGATGCCTTATGGGATGATGATGACGATGAGGAAGAGGATGACGAAGTTAGGATTGGAGGAAGGTTAGAACTTAGGTTTTATGAAAGGTTTGGTGAGAACTATTCCAATGGTTGGGCTTAAGGGATTTAGGGAAAAGAAATATTACATCCTCCTAAACTTCATCTTCACTAATAATTGGAATAAAAGTTAATGCCACTTTTAGTCCAAATGTTTATTTAGAAGATTTTTAGAAGGATATAATGTTTACTTAATTTGGGAAACTACTTGTTTCTAAGGACTTGAAAAGGGTTCTTTCTTGTATGTAAGAATCTATTATGAATGTTGCTTAAAGTTTGTTTGTCTATCCGCTGCTTTGCATTGTGAAAACTTATTTGCTAGAGTTAGAGTCTATCCCGAATATGTTATATTGCGTCGTAGGTTATGCTTTGAAATTTGTATATATCATAGAGTAGTGCTACATCCACAAAGGATTTACAAAAAGAAATCCACAAAAGAGATGTGTCATGTGTTGATTGGTGTGTTTGAATATGTTTTCCCTCTCTTTTCTTTGCTCCACCAATCAACACATGACACAACTTTTTTGTGGATTTATTTGTGTAAATCTTTTGTGGATGTAGCACTACTCTATATCATATCCGTTTGAATCGCCTCCAACTGTTCCATTTTGAAATCATTTCCCTGTAGCTAGAATGGCTTCGTCTGTTGATGGAAAGCTCATGGCATTTTGTTTTAAAAACATGCTTTGAATATGGTAATGTGACATTGATTGCCCGCCATGCTTTTATAATGTGCTAGTGCTAATTCGTTTATCAAGTGATAGACTAGAGACATGGTAATCTTGATGGAAAGATAATGGCATTTTTTTCAAAAACTGTTTAGGTGATAATTCTACATTAAATTGCACATCATGTTTTGTAAAATGCAAGTGCTAATTCGTTTTTCAAATGCTATAGACACATGATACAAATCATGTTTATCCTGACTAGCTACTACCTTATCTGCATAAAAGCTGTACTGCCATGCGTGCTCTTAAACGTCTCTAGTCCTTTCATTAGGAAAGCAAGTGATGACATATTCTGTTTCAGGCCAGTGTATTCAAAGTTGTACAGCTTTAAGAATCAAAGTGACCCCAATCTAGGGTAATAAATGCTTCAATAATTTGCACATTGTGCATGTTGAGTTGTTCTTTGCTCTAGCTTTGTTTTGGATGTTTTAGCTACATCTTTTCTCTAGGGCTAGAATGGTACTACGTAGTACACTGGTACAGTGACTTGAAGTAAGTTTAAAAGCAAATGACCTAAGAAAATGTACAGTTACAGAGTGCATAAATATGTGAGATTTTCAATGGTCCATTAAACTCATCGTGACGTATAAGTAATGTAATTCGCATCTGGATTAGTCTATGAATGATATAAGGGAAAATTGACAAAAAGAATGTAACATAAGTCTAGATGCAATGAAGGGTGAGGGCTCACCCGGACCTCCGGCCATCACTCGACATCCTTGTTGAAACCCCTCATCCTCACACGCCATGCATGGAGAAAAAGGAGAGAAGTGGTGAGGGTGCTCTCCACTTGGGTATCGTGCATTGTGTGTGAAAGAATTTTGGTTTAATAAATGTGTTTGGAGGTAAAGGGAGTGGTAACAATTGTTGGTTATGTGTCGCTAATATGGCGGTGATTTGTTATCATCATTGCGTCTAGTCTAAGATACAAAATTTGACAATAAAGGTTATTTAATAGTTTCTATTAAAAAAAAATTATTTAGTATATAAATTGTGTCATATATGGGTATCTTAACCTACTAGATTTAGACCGAGTATTTAATTTGGGCTACGTAAAGAGTGAGATCGGGTGTAATAGTTACGACTTTTCATATCATGTACTTATCAATCATTTAAGCACAAGTATCTTAATAACACACTCAATAAAACATTATCACCATTTTTATTTCATTCGGTGGTCACCACCATCAAATCACCCATTTTTTACCCGATCACTAGTGGCTTTTCTTTTACATAATGGAGCTTCGCGCATGATTCTACCAAAATCATCCGGACCAAGTGTGGCCTTAGGTCTTATTACGGCCAACCATAACCTGATACGGGATTTATATATATAAAAAATTACCGTTACTTTACTTATTTGGGTATTACTCGTGTGTAAGAAAATTATAACGTGGCATATAAGCTTCGAATTTCAAGTATTAAAGATATAGTCTTTCATATGACTTAGATTTTATACAACAAACATATATATACATAAAAGACCAAGGCTTTTACAGTTTACTCGTCTTTTACTTAAGGCAAAGCAAGCCATGATGTAAAAAAACCGTAAATAAAAAGGAAGTCGTCAAGCAGTATATAACCTTCCGCCAAACTCAACTTTACCTTCATGCAAATAAACAGAAAGGAAGAAGAACAAAACTCCTAAAAAGATGAAAAGCAAGAAGATGATTTCAACATTTTATTAAGTTTGACTGTTTGGTTTCCTCATGCTCAAACTGTCGAGGAAGAAGACTTGGTCGAAATAATGACCGAGTGAAATTGCACAACAAAAAGCCCAACGACTATTTTATTGACCGTTTGGTCATTCACCTATAAGTACCTCAATATTTTACGTTTTTTATACACGCTTGCAAACTTAATCTTTATTTATATTATCTACTTTTCTCAAACTCAAAAAATGTCTCACAAAACTAAAACAACAAAAGTCCGACGACAACAAAATGTTCAACACCCGAATTCCAATTTTCGTTTAACCGGTCATGTAAAAAAGTTATAATAAAAAAGCTGAATTGACGCTAGTATTATTCTTTAACTGAACAAAAAGAGTTGCCTACAACAGTATGCTAGACAAGTACACGGTACCTAGTTTGAAATCACATGGCCACATGTGATTCAAGCCTTTGGGCCATTTAACCTTTCCTATGATTATCTTTTTTGTTATTAGTGTTTGTCTATTCGAATAAAGAAGTAGGACGTATTTACATTGTGAAGAAAGTATTAATTGTCTATCATTTTGTGCACCTTTTATGATAAATCAGCTAACTTCGTTGAATTCTAGATACAAACATAAATTCTCTTTAATTCAAATCAATAGACACCAAAAGTGATCTCAAACCAGTCGGGAACGAGCTTCAGCAGAAAGCAGCAAAGGAAAAAAGAAAGCATTGCTTAGAGAGACTCGAGTAACACAAATTTGAAGAGATGCACAACATCCATACATCACTGTAAAAGATATACAAGTAATTAATTAGATGAAGAAAAATAGCTAAGATGGGTCATAATCATTGATGTGACATGAGGCATAGAAAATGTGCACACAGAGAAACGTGACCCGATTGTAACATCCTAGAATAATTGTAGTCATGTCTGGTGCAATATTGTTATATGATAACATGATATTTAGGTAAACAATTTATTTTGGGAGTTTAAATGATGGTGGAAAGTAAGAATTAGCAACTAATCAACTGGACTAGCTCAATTGGCCACCAAGATTTCTTAGGGGCTTAGGGAGGAGAGGTTTGACTAATGGAGGTCTTAAGTTTGAGTCCCACCCGAGACCTTTACCCCTTCAAGCGGAATAGGAGAAGTACAGACAGAGTTCAGGGTTAGCATACCGCCCAATTGCATGTTATTGGTACCTGAATCACATACAACAAAAAAGCCGTTCTAAAAAAAAATTAAATAAATAAATAAAATTAGCAACTCGTATAACTATACTGAGTATATCGTAGCTTTTGTGTATATAAGCAAATGAGATGCTCAAAATCGACAAATTATGATAACAGTAAATATATCTGATTAGTAGTGAATCCACGAGTAAAACCCGTCCGATTTCTAATTAGAGTAAAGGTCGGGTCGCCTTTTTATTATGTAGGTTGTAGTCGAAACTTGACAATATCGGTAAAATTAATCTAAAACATAAATAACATAATTCTGTCGCAAAGAATGATTAGCTTCAGAACTGATGGCATTGATGAATTAGTCCATTAAACTCCCAAAAATATCTAGGGGGAATCTTGACTTATGGCCCAAGGAGGATTCTATGCCCAAGAAAGATTACATGGCCTAAGCAGAAACTCTAGAGGAACGTGCACCCGAAAAGTTGTAGGTAAAATGGTGAATGCTCATGACCATGGTAATAAAAGGCGCGTTATGACGGTGCTAAGACGTCGCTAAAGGGTGAGGCGTGACCTTAACATTACAAAATATATTGAGGCGTTGACTCTAAGCGTGGCGTGACATGAGGCTGGAAAAGACGTGATAAGGTGTGAGATATGACATTTTTTTTATTCAACTCCGATCAAAATATATATTTTTTAAATGAAGAATATTACATGTAAAGATAATTTTCTTAACTTTATTCATTATGTACAACGCTTTTTGTAAACTCGGTATATATAAAATATGATAGAAATATATAAATATTTTCATATTTTGTGCTGCTTTATGTCACACTTTAGAAAAGTAAAAACTTCGTCTTAACCGCTAAGGCGTGAGGCTTGATCATGCCGCCACGGTAGGCCTCGTTATATTTATAACCTTGCTAACATTGCTTATATAGATTTAATGAAATTTGAAATTTAGCCCTACATGTTTTTATCATGCTTATACCATGCCGATTAGTAACATCCTTCTATCGTACTATAAAATTGTCACGACAGCATGAAGTTATATGGGTGGGTTTACTTATAGGTGTTCGAATGTTCACAAATTAAATTGAAAAGTGACTGTTACGTGAAAGGGGTACCTAGAGCGGTAGAAGAGCCTTACGGCATCTAAGGAGTTGGTGGAAAACATGGCGTTTGCCGGGAAACTCATCAGAGAAAATGATTAATGCTAGAAATAATAAATTACAAAATTATTTTCACACAATTATTTAGCTACTAAATATGGAGGGTTTAAAAGAAGAAAAAAACATTGCTACTACAATATGATTGATTAATTACAATTGCCACATATATGTGTGAATATTATTGTTGTTCCCAAATCGATGTCAATTTTCAAAACAAAATATAAAACAATTTAAGTATACAACACACAATTTAACTTTTCAACGCATAACTCTTTACTGATATGAATAAGAGAATTACAAAGTATTGCGTGAAACACTTAATTGAATAACAATGTAAAGACAACTTTTTGATCAAGCAAACTTAAATAACGAAGTTTGCAAGTGAACTTATGTGGTCCTCTAATAGGTTCATCAGGCCAACTGTAATTTCAAGAGAGTAAATGCACTTCAATAAATTCTACAATAAATATATGAAGTAGTGCATTTACTCTCGACCAACATCCTTTTATACTATGTACGAGGAGGTCACTTAGTCTGGTTAGATAATACGTGTCAAGCATCCTATGGAATAAGTACATAAAAGTACATATTCCATTTAATGATACTATTCTTGGAAACCCGACAAACGTACTTTAGTAAACAGTTATGCCAGTTTTTCACCTACTCGTACATACTTTGACTTTCACCAAAATGCACTTTATCCCGCTCATTTACATATTTGAAAAGTCCCTCCTAAATGTTCAAAAGACTCCGAGTATGCTCTATTGGAGTTAGGGAGCTGAGAGGTTCATCATGGTATTGTCAACCCCTGATGCCTTCAGCATAAGTTCCTACTACATACTAGCTAACCCGCATTAGCTAGTGAGTATGTCTTTAAGTAATCTTTGACTTCCTTAACGATGTCTACGAGTTGAACTTTGTTGAGGTTGCTCATTTCTTTCATTATCAGTGTGTCTTCTTAAGTTGTTCGTTGATTTCATTATCAGCGAGTCTTCTTTACTTAGACTTAATTTATGTTCAAATCCTAGTCATAGACCATTGGGCAGTGAATTCGCCCAACAATGCTAAGTCTAAATTATTATAAGTGAGCACACAACGTGATTGATTTGACTCCCTTTTTCCACCATTGCAAAAACCAACAACTTTCCAGTTATACAACGACCAAAGTCCAAAAGAAACTTTGTCCGTGTTTCGAATAGGATTATGAAGTGCAAAATCATGCTTGTACTTTCGGTTTCTCTTTATCCATCATTTCTTCATCATGCTCATCCCATGGTATTCCATCATCGGGTGTTAACGACCATTTATATTCAATCTCTTCCTATGTTATGGCCACATCAATTTCGCAAGTGAACACATCCTCTTCTATACTAAGGAGATACTTGAACACAAAAAATTATGTGCAAATCAATGAGTCATATGAGTGTTTCAATCTTGAATATGTCGTTTTTCAATCCCTGTTTATCATGCACACTAACACAACCGGGCGCATCAAAAGTTTCAATGACAATAACATAAGCATCATGTTTATCGTTACCCTTTTTAAATTTGTCCATATTAGCAATAACTTTTTCATATCCTACCTCTAGAGACACAACTTTATCATGAACATTTATTCGGGTACGTGCCGTGGCAAGAAAAAGACGTCCTAGTAGAATGGGTAGCTTAGAGGTTTCTTTTATGTCTATCACAAAAAAGTCTACCGGAAAAATGAACCCTTCTACCTCAACCTCATTTATTCTGAGCAGTGCCGTCTCTATGTTTACGGAGGCCCTATGCAGAATTCAGTTTAACAACAAAAATGAGGCCTATAATAGCAAGTAAAGAATTTTGTAAAGAGATAAAAAGGAGAAACAAATGTTTTAAAAGCCCTCTTGCTAGCATTTTCTGATGCAATTTCTTGAATCAAATACTTGTAGTCACTTTCATAGATTATATATACATATCATATAAAAATTTTAAGGTCATGTGCAACTGCACACCTCGCACACCCTCATATAAGGCTCTGATTCTGAGTTGCTTCATTAAACAACGGTTAGCTGGTTCTATTTAAATTTTAGTCATTTTGACCTCTTCTAAGCATAGCTTTTTAAACATTGTTAATGGCATCACGTTTATACTAGATTCTAAATCAGCAAAGGCATTAATTTCTTTGATATTATAAATAGTCCAAGGGATATCGAAACTCCATGGATCTTCATGATTTCGTGGTAGCCCTTCTAGGATCGTAGTGGTAATTCTCTTGTTTAATGTTGCATTCTTCACCTCTTCAATCTTTGATTTTCTCATAATCGTGTATTCAGGTGCTTGAAGGCACCTAGGTTCCTTTTGTAAGGCCTCAACAATTGGTTTATTGATTTTAGAATTGTTGACACTTTCCAAACACATCTTTCTTCAGTACTCCTCGTCATCCTGAATCTTCCTTTGAGGAAAAGGAAGTGGTGGCACGTATGGTTCGACAAACGGGTTAACAATGAGAAGGTCACGGGTAGTACTCTTCTTCTTTTCGAAAGCTCAATTATCATGTTCAACAAAAGATAAACTACTAGAAAATGAATTATTAGTCTCGTTAGAAATGCTAGTTGTTGGTGCTTTTTGAGCCTCGTCGAACTTGTTGATGGCATTCACTTGCAGTTTACCAGGATTGATGGTAGAGGCTCCATCAAACCTTTCTTCAATTGCTCGGGCGATTTGATCAACCTGATTTTCCAGGTTCTTTATGGATGCAACTTGATTCTTCATTTTCATCTCGGTAGTGATAACATCAAATTCTCCTGATATTTTATATATCAAATTCCCGTGTTTATTGCCTCATTCATATTCTTTTTACAGTAATTGATTGGTTCCGAAGCAGTCAGATATTATTGACCAAGGTCAACAAGTCAAAGACAACTCAGTTCCAATTCTCCGTGGATAGTATAGTGTTTCTCTGGGTCGTTATGTCCCAGCGAGATTGCAATGGTGTTTTGAAAAACGTTTTTGAGAATGAGTGGCACTGAGGACAGTAGCCAAGATGATTGAGAAATGATTATGCTAATGATATTTGGTATTTGGACAATTATATTAACAATAACAGATATACAGATATATTCACAAATTCACAACTTGGGAATCAGATTTACAGACAGAAAAGTAGGACTTAACAAATTACAAACTACAGGGGGTGCAAGTGAAACTTTTTAAAACTTAAAATTAAAAGAAAATTAAAAATGAAAATGAAATTATTTAAATGATTATTTTAATATTTAAATACTAATTAATTAATTAAAACTATTTAAAATCTAATTTAAACCTAATTAAAAAATGATAAAGATTACCAATTAAAACTAAAAACTAGCAAAGATAATTTCTAAACCTTAAAATGAACTTGAAGAAAGTATAAAAATTAAAAATAAATATTTTTGTCTTTTTATGGGTTTTTTATTAATTAAAAACTAATTATATTAATTATACTAATTAAAATATTTTAAATTACTAAAAATACTAAATTAACTTAGAAAATTATAGAAAAATTTATAAAACTAATTAACCATCACAGGAATCCTAAAAAATTATAAAAAGTTACTAAAAATTATTTTTAGACTATTTTACTAATTATTTGCTTATTAATTAATTTAAATCTAATTTAAATAAGAAAATTGGAAAATGAATAGTAGAATTTAAAAATATATTTTCTAAAAGTCTTATATAATTTATAAAACCTAGGAAAAATATAAAAACCTACTGTTGTTAATTAAAATTTAAGAAAACTATTTAATTACTAATATTACCTATTTAATTATTTAAATTATTTTTAATTCTAATAATTATTAAACTAAAAGAGAAAAATCTAAGAAAATTATTACAAATACTTAAAGGTGATAGAAAATTAAGAAAATTATGAAAATGGTGAAGTGCTTATTAAAAAGCTAAAAAGAAAAATGAAAAAGATAGAATCTATTAAATAGAAGCTATCACTAATTTTAAGTTTGGTTTTTTGTTGGATTTTCTTTTTGACAGATAAAAGTAAGTTGAAAATAAGAAACTTTTACAAAACAACTTTTGTTATAGCTTAAAAATAAGCTATGTGCACCCCCTTTATCCAAACAGTGGACTATTAAGCTTATTAGGACTTATGCAAAGTTGAAAAAGCTAGGAGATGACAAACTAGGTATTCTCAGATGATTATAAACTAGACATAAGTAAAATGGAACAAAGAAGCACACTGAATAAGCTAAAATCCTCAAATAAGCACTTATCAATTACTTATGCCAAGACAGGCCTGAAATGGGAGGTTTTGGACCTCTGTGGGGTCCACAGAAGCTAAGGGAGGTCCAAACTAAGGATTGACTTATGAAGGTGGACTGGAGGGCTACACAATAAGCCAATAAGCAAGGCTTATGGCTTATTAATGAGGCTTGGGTGGGATATGGAAGTTTGGGCCAAACACTGAGTGATCAGTGTACACTTAGGAATTGGTCAAACTAAATGAGGGTTGCAGCCCTATCAAATAAGCTCACAATGGTGAAATAAGCTCAGAAACTTAAAGCTGGGCTTATGGGGTTTCTAAAAAGCTAAAAAGTGAGACCCACTAGTGAAATGGCTATGGTCTATTGAAGTTGGGTCAGTTACCCTGGTGCAGGGCATGTACTTGCCCTGCAAGTCAGTTTAAGCTATTGCACAAGCTTACACAAAAATTCTAAAAATAAGCTAACTATGGGCTTTTGAACACTAGGTGGCAATCTTTAACCTCTGAAAAGCTCAAAGTCTCAAAGTAAACACAAAAATCACAAAAGTTCCTCCAAGATTTGGATTTCTGAAACAAAGGTGTAATTTGACTTTTTGAATATCAAGCTTAAGTTGACTTAGATGAATTTTAATCTTGATTTTCTGATTGATACTGATTATTTAAGCTAAGCTAAGACTAATTTAAGCTATACCACTCATAAGTGAATGGATTTGGGGCATATGCCACACTTAATCCAACACAGAGGGTTATCTAGGCCAAGTTAAATGAGATTTTGACTTTTTTCTGAATAAGACCTAGATTTTATGATTGTTCTGAGCTAGTATTATCCTAAGTGACTTATGTAAACAATAAACAACAACAATTACACACCACAACACCTTGGATCACACTGATCCAAACACTACTTAAGGTTTGTCTGTTTTATGATTTGGGAAGCAAAGGGGTGTTAAGGCCAATGAAACTGATTCTAAACAACTTTTAATGATATATTAAGCACAAATGATTACTTAGAAACAAGAAACAACAACAAATAATCAAGATTGCAAATTATACTACTTCAACTGCCAAGATAAGATTTCAAAGCAACTAAGATTTCCAATAAACAAGATACTGATTTTATACAAGATTATCACTACTTATCACCAAATAAGCACAGCAAAGCTAAATAAGCAATGTAATAAGCAATGCTACAGTAGAAACACAGAAATTGATTTAAGATCTTACAATATGCAATCCTGCTTTGTATCAAGAACCAAGAACCATGAGATCAATCCTAACACTCCCCTTGGAGTTCTAACCTACAGCCATACAAAATTTACTGTGCTCCAGCTCAATCTTCAATAAAACCTGCAACTTTGACTTTGGTTGACTATTTTTATGTTTTTGATTTTCTTATATCTAAGCAGTATTTTAATGGTTTCTAAAGCTTATTTAAGCTTTATGGGAGTCTATATGAGCTTAAGAGTCCATGGATTCTACTAACAACAATAATACAGCTTAAATGAAAACTTGAAATATATTGAAAATTGCACAAACTAAGATGTAACTTCAAACTTGATTTTTATTAATGGAAAACCTTAAAGGTATATTGAAAACAGAGTTTACACTAATTGAAAGCTAAATTACACAAAGATAATTTGAAAATTACTTATACGACCTAAAAATACTAAAATTAATCTAACACCTCTCTTCTTGGACTTCTCTTCTATTTATAGGCCTCCATTAGGGTTCCCTTAGTCTTCTGAATAAATCCCACACTAATTCTGAGCCCTTGGATCACTGCTAAGCCCCCAATTGAACGCCACATGTTTTGGCGCCAAAACTTGATATTTGCAATTTGGCTCTGATAACTTGAGGGGAGGGGAGGAGCATTTATTGTGGTTGTTTTGTTAGGTGCAAATGGGGTATGTGAATGGATTGGGCGGTGGAAGTGGTGAGGTGATGGGTTTGCAGGGCAAGTGGTGTGGGGGAGGGAAGGAGATGGCTAGGTGGTGGTGTTTGACTGGTTTGACCTCAGGGTCAAACATTGACCCTGATAATATTACAAATGGGTGGTGGGCTTTTGTGTTTGTTGGGCCATAAATAAAAAAGGGTAGGGAGTGGGCTTGGTGTATGGATTGGGTTTGGTTTTGGATTATTAATATTAAGGGGTCCGGTTTGGTGTAGTAACTTTGCACATGGACTAAATTTGTAAATACCGCAAAAATGAAGGGTTTGATGTGGCATTTTTCCAAAGTATTTCAGGGGGTTTATTATGCCATATGAGAATATTATAAGTACTTGTGTTGAATTTTTCACATATGAAATGCCTGGGACTAATTCTGCCAAATCACCAAACTTCAGGGACCAAATCTGTAATTTCACCAAACTTTCCAACCAAGGACAATTCCTGCCATAAATGATAAGTGCAAGGACAAAATTTGTTTTTCTCAAAGTTTTAATATCCCAGGGACCATTTTTGTCAATTTTTCAAAGTTTAGGGACTAAACTTGACATCTTGTGAAACTTTACACCAAAGGACTAAATATATCATTTTGTGATTTAAAAGGACCTTTGGTGATTTTTTCAAGTTTTTAGAATAACCAGGGACTAGATTTGACAACTTTTGAAAGATGAGGGACTGAAACTGCTAATTATGCAAACTTTGTTCATTTTTCATCTGTTTTTGATTATTTTGCATCTGAAACATATAAAATACATTCCTGGGATATTTTCATTATTTTGATGCATATTTGAGTGTTTTTAGATGTTTTGGCAGCTCAGAATAGGTAAAAATGATGAGTGTTTGAGCACTCATCAATCCCACAGACTAAAACATTGCTAGTCCCTAGCAATCTTTTGAGAAAAACTTAATGGATTTGAAACTCTTTACCAAAAGCCATCACTTCTGGAGTAGCCAGATGTATCGATTCAAGTAAGAACTATGGTCCACCTGATAACCATGTGATTTTGAGCAAACCACCAGCTGTCAACGGATTTGATTAGTCTTTACCAAAAGTCGTTTGCTTCTGGACTAGCCAACTCTTGATGGACAAAGTCAACATCTTGATGAGCTGATTACCAATTATGGTTTTTCCACGGCCTTTACCACAAGCCATAATCTTGCGGGCTAGCCAACTCATTCACTTTTTGGGATATGGCGAGTTGATTTACCATACAATTTTGGGCAAATTGCAAGCCATCAACGGATTTGAGATATCTTTACCAAGAGCCGTTTGCTCCTGGATTAGCCAATCCTTTTGTCATTTAGACATGGCGGACTGATAACCACAAAAATTTTGAAATAAAGTGAAATTTTTTTGAAAAATTTAGGCCAAAATGGGGGTACTTAGAAGTATTTTGTGATAAAATTCGCAAGAATTCCCCCCCCCCCCCCCCACACTAGAATTGAATATTGTCCTCAATATTCAAAGTCCCGGCTATTATGCCGATTCTCTGAACGGAAAAAGCTAATATTTTAAACTAACTGTGGAAATATCGTTTTTATTTTTCACTTTATTTATATGTACATAAAAACATTTTTTTTTTTTTTTTTTTTTTTTTTTTTTTTTTTTTGAAATGAAACTTATATACATATTTACTTTGCAAAAGGTGGGGGACGGCCACTCCCCCACACTAGAGTGGTAGAAAGTAGAAAGAAGTCAGAGATATGGGTTAAAACCCCTATTTTGCTAATTTTTGTTCACCGAGTCACTAGGTTGACTCGATCCCCGAATTCATTGGTCCATGGGGAAAGTTTAGAGATCCGGGACAACCATGGATGGTATGTCCTCTTCAAAATAGTGTTTCAAATGATGACCATTCACTTTGAAGTTGGGACCTTCGGGTTGAGATAGTTCAACAGTCCCGTATGGATATACTTTTGCAACAGTGAATGGTCCAGTCCATCGGGTTTTTAATTTCCCCGAGAAGATCTTTAACCTTGAATTGAAAAGAAGGACTCAGTCACCGATGTTGAAAACGCGGTTCTTGATTTTAGAGTCGTGAATCTTCTTTGTCTTTTCTTTGTAGATCAAAGAGTTCTCGTAGGCTTGATCACGAAGTTCGTTTAATTCATTGAGTTGAACCTTACGGTGATCACCCGCTTTATGAAGGTCATAGTTTGCATGTTTCAAGGCCCAGTAAGCTTTGTGCTCAAGTTCGATCGGTAAATGACACGCCTTCCCGTATACAAGCTTGTAGGGAGTACACCCGATGGGTGTTTTGTAAGCTGTACGGAAGGCCCAGAGTGCATCATCTAGTTTATCCGACCAGGAAGCACGGTTTTCACCTACGGTCCTCTCAAGAATCCGTTTAATACCACGGTTTGAAACCTCCACCTGCCCACTTGTTTGTGGGTGATACGCGGTAGAAAGTCGATGAGTAACACCGTACTCAAGCATGACTTTTGCGAATTGATCATTGCAAAAGTGAGTACCGCGATCACTAATGATGGCACGGGGAGTTCCAAAACGAGCAAAGAGGGATTTCAAGAATTTTATGACAACTCGGGCATCGTTAGTGGGTAAGGCTTTTGCCTCAACCCATTTTGACAAGTAGTCAACAACCACGAGGATGTATTTGTTTCCACGAGAAGATGGGAATGGCCCCATAAAATCAATGCCCCAGACGTCAAAGATTTCATAAACTTGAATGGCATTTTGTGGCATTTCGTTCTTTTGTGAAATATTACCGTGACGCTGACAAGCGTCACAAGCTTTGACTAGCTCGTGGGCATCCTTATAAATTGTGGGCCAATAGAAACCGAAATCAAACACATTTTTGGCGGTGTAGTTAGGACTATGGTGGCCCCCGGTGGGTCCAGCATGGCAAGCCTTGAGGATATCAGCGGCTTCCTGTCCGTATACACATCGCCTGATGACTTGATCGGCACAGATTTTGAAGAGATAGGGGTCGTCCCAGAAGTAATGTTTTACGTCTTTGAAGAATTTGTTCTTCTGTTGGGACGTCATCCCCTTCACGATGAAGTTACCCGCATGGTAATTTGCAAAGTCGGCAAACCATGGGGTAGTAGAGTCACCATGAAAAGCAACCGCATTGAGTGTCTCGAGAGGAAATGTTTCATTTATTCCCTGTTTCTCGGACACATCCTGGTGAGGGTTTTCTAATCGCGAGAGATGATCAGCAGCAAGGTTCTCGGCTCCTTTTTTTTATCACGGATAATGATATCAAATTCTTGGATGAGGAGAACCCAATGGAGTAGCCTCGGCTTTGCATCTTGCTTTGCAAATAGGTACATCAAAGCTGAGTGATCCGTATACACTACGCATTTGGTCATGATTAAGTACAGCCGGAATTTTTCAAAGGTATACACCACAGCTAATAGTTCTTTTTCAGTGGTAGTGTAATGACTTTGAGCCTCGGTCATTGTTTTGCTTGCGTAGTTTATAGGCTGAAAGTATTTTGCTTTTCGTTGCCCCAAGACCGCACCTATGGCAAAATCACTAGCATCGCACATATGCTCATAAGGTAGGTCCCAATCGGGGGCAACAAGAGTCAGTGCCTCGGTAAGCTTTTTCTTTAATGTTTTAAAAGCTTCGATGCACTCAGGAGAGAAGATGAAAGGAGCATCCTTCTCGAGGAGATGGGTCATAGGCCGGGCGATTTTAGAGAAATCTTGGATAAACCTACGATAGAAGCTAACATGACCCAAAAAACTCCTAACACCTTTAACGGTGGTGTTATGAGGTAATTTAGCGATGACATCAATTTTTGCTTTGTCAACCTTAATCCCGTTTTTTGAAATTTTATGGCCGAGGACAATGCCCTCTTTAACCATAAAATGGCTCTTCTCCCAGTTGAGACTTAAATTCGTTTCTTTGCAACGTTTAAGCATTTGTTCCAAGTGGGAGAGACAAGACTGGAATGAATCCCCAATGACTGAAAAGTCATCCATAAATACCTCTATAGTTTTCCCGATCATGTCGGAAAAGATTGACATCATGCACCTTTGCAACGTGCCTGGTGCATTACATAAGCCGAAAGGCATACGTCTGTAAGCAAAAGTTCCGTAGGGGCATGTGAAGGTAGTTTTCTCTTGATCCTGTGGATCATGGGGATTTGGAAGTAACCCGAGAAACCGTCGAGGAAACAGTAGTATTCATTCCCTGCTAGTCTTTCGAGCATCTGGTCCATAAAAGGCAGATGAAAATGGTCTTTACGGGTGGCTTCATTCAACTTACGATAGTCAATACATACTCGCCAACCCGTGACCAAACGAGTTGGAATCAACTCGTTTTCCTCGTTGGTGACAACGGTTATGCCACCCTTTTTAGGAACGCAATGAATTGGGCTAACCCAAGGACTGTCAGATATAGGATAAATCAATCCCGCATCAAGAAGTTTTAGAACCTCTTGTTTGATAACTTCGTGGATTTTGGGATTTACCCTTCTCTGTTGTTGCACTGCTGGCTTAAAGTCATCCTTCATTAAGATTTTGTGTGTACAAAAGTCCGGGCTAATACCCTAAATGCCGGAGAGTTTCCAAGCAATTGCTTGCTTGTGCGACTTAAGAACATTTAGGAGTGCAGCCTTTTCCTCATCTTTTAAGTCCTTAGCAATAATGACGGGTAATTTATCATCACCTTCCAGAAATGCATATTCTAGATGAGGAGGCAAGTCCTTGAGCTCAACCTCGGGAAAGTCATCAGTTATTTCAACATTTTTGACTTCCTCTTTATGAAGTATTTTTAGAGACGGAGAGGGTGAAGGATCGTCATTTAACAATCTTTCAAGAAGAAGAATGTCCCCCTTCGGGTCAAGATAGTTTTCATCAACCTCTTTTGAGATTGAGCTATCCTGAGCAAGAAAAGCCTCGACCTCTTCCAGAAGGAAGTCACTTCCCTCAAATGGAGTGAGAGAAGAGGAAGAGTCGGATATGATAGGCTCAGAAGAAAGAGTGGTACTGCCACTTGCTGAGAAACCAAGGACCTCTTGAGAATACTCCTCTGACGCAACATCGATGATGTCAATTCGGTTAACCGTTTCAGCGTCATAGTTGGAGGAGTATCTTGAAGTCTGATCAAGATTGAGTGTGATGGCTTCACCACCAACACGTAGAGTGATTTCTTCCTCGAATACATCGATTAGAGCACGACCCGTTCTTAAGAATCCCCTCCCGAGAATGAGAGGAACTCTTGGGTCAGCATCGAAATCAACAATCACGAAATCTGCCGGAAAATGGAACTTTCCTACTTTCACAAAGATATCTTCGGCAATGCCGAGAGGACGAGATATAGTACGGTCTGCAAGCTCGAGAGTCATGCAGGTAGGAGTGAGAGCGGGAAGAGTGAGTCTCTTCCAGACTGAGTAAGGCATAAGGTTAATGCTTGCACCAAGATCGGCCAAGGCAAAGCATTCAACCATCCCCGGGAAAATGCAAAGAATGAGAAATTTCCCAGGATCTCCAAGCTTTTCGGGAAGCTTTTTCAAGAGCACTGCTGAGCAATGCTCATTAAGTGGAGTTTTAGCCATCTCACAGAGTTTTTCCTTATTGCTTATCAGATTTTTGATTGTTGAAGCAAATTTAGGCATGAGAAGAAGAGCATCCGCGAAGCTAATATCGAAATGTAACTCTTGGAAAATTTGATAAAATTTTTCCATCTGATGATTAGCTCTTTTGCGGTTCTTTTGATCATTCAATCGTGAAGGATATGGAATTGACGGCTTGGGATCGTTCTTTGGAATTTCATCAGAACTTTCAGGAGGATCAAATACAACTTTCGACTTACGAGTCAGGACCGGGACAACTTGAGGGTGGACGTTGTTGGTACCTCCGTTATTAGTAGGAAGTACCGTGTCCGTGGTAACCTTAGGCTCACGTTCCGCTACCATGGTAGGAGGAGAAGAAGAGGTAGAAGGAATCATGGGTCCATTGTATGATACCCCACTTCGGGTAGTGATCGCTTTGACATCGCCCCTCGGGTTAGCGATCGTGTTGCTCGGTAGTGTACCCGGGCCCGAGGGTCGATCATTTAAAGACTTCTGAAGCTCAGAGATCTTGCTGATCAATAACCGATTCATTTCCTCTTGTGCTTTCATGAATTGTTTTAGCACTTCATCGGAGGAAGACGAGGGTGGAACAACGTTTTGATTTTGATTAGGAAAATTTTAAACACGGTTGTTTTGAAAATTCCCTTGGTTTTGATTGTTGTTACCTTGAAAATTGTTTCTCTGATTGAAATTACCCTGATTGTAATTCCCTTGATTTTGGTTTCTTTGAAAATTTCCTTGAAAACCTTGATTTTGATTGCCATTTTGAAAATTGTTTTGATTAAAGTGACCTTGATTTTGGTTCGGGTTTTGGAAATTCGGGTTTTGACCTTGGTTAAAATCTCCGCGATTCTGATTTTGATTAGAGTTACGGTTTTGATTTTGGTTAAAACCGGGAGGTCCGAGAAAATTGTTGGAATGATAGCTTAAGAGATTACGGTCCCCTTGTGGTTGGTAAGAATTACCCCCCATGTTGTAGGAACCTTGAGCAGCATAAACGTTCTCTTGAGGAAAACCAGCAGTAGCTGGACACTCGGAGTAAAGATGTGGGCCCCCACAAGTTTCACAACTTCGGGCTACGGCTTTCACTTGTTGATTCTGAACCTGCTGATTTTGCATAGTTTGGTTCATTCTCAACACAACCGTAGAGATATCATCCATCTTTTTGGTGAGAGCAATTATTTCAGGAGATGATGATGAAGGAATAACTAATTTACATGACTCATCCCTCTCCGCAGAGGAATCCCAAAAGTTATGGTGGGCAGTCATGTTCTCAATTAGATCATAGCATTCTTCGGGACGCCTTTTTATAAAGGTCCCACCAGCAGCAGCATTAAGAATATCCCGGTGCCTCAATGTAAAACCATTATAGAAGGTATCTATGATGGTAACTTGTAACATATTGTGGTTAGAGCACCGATCAATGGCTAGCTTATAACGTTCCCAAGCCTCAAAAAGAGACTCATCGGGACGCTGTCGGAAGTTGCTAATATCATTTCGTAACTTGGTAACCATGGAAGGTGGAAAATATTTTGCTAGAAACTTGGTTACCATTTCATCAAAAGTACGAATAGAATTCTTGGGGAGTCGGTCAAACCATGCAGTGGCATGATGGGTGAGAGAATAGGGGAAGAGATACAGACGGAGGGCATCATCGGTGACACCATGCTGTTTCATGCTTTGGGTGACGGTAAGGTATTTATCAAGATGCTTGTTAGCATCGTCACCCGGTAATCCGTGAAATTGACACGAATTTTGGACTTGTTGGATCATGTGGTGCTTGAGGCCAAAGTCCGTAGCCTCAATAGTGAGTGGTGCAATAGGTCCGCCCCTCCCGTGCATGGTAGGCTGGCACAACACTCCATCGTTCGGAGATCGGGAGCTGGCTCATCTTTGGGAGGGTCAGGGGGTGGTGGTAGCCCGTCGTCCATTTCTATTTTTGGTTCTTCAATAACAGTACATAGCTCGGGTACGTTTTTCTGATTTTTACACTTTGTTTGTGAACGAGTGCGCATGAACTAAAAACAATTTTTCAAAACAAGATCGAGGCAAAACAACAGGAACTTAAACCAATAATCACAAGTGAATGGCTTCTTTAAAAAAGGTACACCACTCACAGGGATACAAAGGCAAATTTTAATCTTTAGTTTGGGAACTTATTATGTCCACACCCCCAGTTGGTAGGTGTTCTGCCTTGGTTTGCGGTGGTAAGATTTTATGTATTTATTAACAGAAAAATTGTTTTTGGGCTTATGGGTGTGTGTGCAAAAAACTTTGGGAAATATTTTTGGAACTGATTCGTTAACCGAAATCGTTCTTTTAAGATTACTCGCAGGCTGGCGGGAGGTAAGAATGGATTCCTCTTCAGTTCGCAATTTAATGTCAGAACTTACCTTATACCAACTGTTTCAGGTTGTAATCTTAAAGAAAACGAAGTAATTTAACTTCACAGTTTGTTTTGTTGTTTTTGATTTTTTTGGTCTTGTTAACACTTTAGGAAAAGTGTTAATGAACTTTTTGATATGATTGATATTTTTACAAAAACTTTTTACAAATGTGTGAAATTTGTACAGGGAGGGTTTTGAAAATCACTAAACTTAAAACGATTTTAAAACACGCAACAACCTCCCCGGCAGCGGCGCCAAATTTTGATTGGTTCCGAAGCATTCAGATATTATTGACCAAGGTCAACAAGTCAAAGACAACTCAGTTCCAATTCTCCGTGGATTGTATAGTGTTTCCCCGGGTTGTTATGTCCCAGCGAGATTACAATGGTGTTTTGGAAAACGTTTTTGAGAATGAGTGGCACTGAGGACAGTAGCCAAGATGATTGAGAAATGATTATGCTACTGATATTTGGTATTTGGACAATTATATTAACCATAACAGATATACAGATATATTCATAAATTCACAACTTGGGAATCAGATTTACAGACCGAAAAGTGGGATTTAACAAATTACAAACTACAGGGGGTGCAAGTGATACTTTTTAAACCTTAAAATTAAAAGAAAATTAAAATTAAAAATGAAATTGAAATTATTTAAATGATTATTTTAATATTTAAATACTAATTAATTAATTAAAACTATTTAAAATCTAATTTAAACCTAATTAAAAAATGATAAAGATTACAAATTAAACTAAAAACTTGCAAAAATAATTTCTAAACCTTAAAATGAACTTGAAGAAAATATAAAAATTAAAAATAAATATTTTTGTCTTTTTATGGGTTTTTTATTAATTAAAAACTAATTATATTAATTATACTAATTAAACTATTTTAAATTACTAAAAATACTAAATTAACTTAGAAAATTAAAGAAAAATTTATAAAACTAATTAACCATCACAGGAATCCTAAAAAATTATAAAAAGTTACTAAAAATTATTTTTAGACTATTTTACTAATTATTTACTTATTAATTAATTTAAATCTAATTTAAGTAATTTAAATAAGAAAATTTGAAAATGAACAGTAGAATTTAAAAATCTATTTTCTAAAAGTCTTATATAATTTATAAAACCTAGGAAAAATATAAAAACCTACTGTTGTTAATTACAATTTAAGAAAACTATTTAATTACTAATATTACCTATTTAATTATTTAAACTATTTTTAATTCTAATAATTATGAAACTAAAAGAGAAAAATCTAAGAAAATTACTAGAAATACTTAAAGGTGACAGAAAATTAAGAAAATTATGAAAATGGTGAAGTGCTTATTAAAAAGCTAAAAAGAAAAATGAAAAAGATAGAATCTATTAAATAGAAGCTATCACTAATTTTAAGTTTGGTTTTTTGTTGGATTTTCTTTTTGACAGATAAAAATAAGTTGAAAATAAGAGACTTTTACAAAACAACTTTTTTTATAGCTTAAAAATAAGCTATGTGCACCCCCTTTATCCAAACAGTGGACTATTAAGCTTATTAGGACTTATGCAAAGTTGAAAAAGCTAGGAGATGACAAACTAGGTATTCTCAGATGATTATAAACTAGAAATAAGGAAAACGGAACAAAGAAGCACACTGAATAAGCTAAAATCCTCAAATAAGCACTTATCAACTACTTATGCCAAGACAGGCCCGAAATGGGAGGTTTTGGACCTCTGTGGGGTCCACAAAAGCCAAGGGAGGTCCAAACTATGGATTGACTTATGAAGGTGGACTGGAGGGCTACACAATAAGGCAATAAGCAAGGCTTACGGCTTATTAATGAGGCTTGGGTGGGATATGGAAGTTTGGGTCAAACACTGAATGATTAGTGTACACTCAGGAATTCGTCAAACTAAATGAGGGTTACAGCCCTATCAAATAAGCTCACAATGGTGAAATAAGCTCAGAAACTTAAAGCTGGTCTTATGGGGTTTCTAAAAAGCTAAAAAGTGAGACCCACTAGTGAAATGGCTATGGTCTATTGAAGTTGGGTCAGTTACCCTGGTGCAGGGCATGTACTTGCCCTGCAAGTCAGTTTAAGCTATTGCACAAGCTTACACAAAAATTCTAAAAATAAGCTTCCTATGGGCTTTTGAACACTAGGTTGCAATCTTTAACCTCTGAAAAGCTCAAAGTCTCAAAGTAAACACAAAAATCACAAAAATTCCTCCAAGATTTGGATTTCTGAAACAAAGGTGTAATTTGACTTTTTGAATATCAAGCTTAAGTTGACTTAGATGAATTTTAATCTTGATTTTCTGATTGATACTGATTATTTAAGCTAAGCTAAGACTAATTTAAGCTATACCACTCATAAGTGAATGGATTTGGGGCATATGCCACACTTAATCCAACACAGAGGGTTATCTAGGCCAAGTTAAATGAGATTTTGACTTTTTTTTGAATAAGACCTAGATTTTATGATTGTTCTGAGCTAGTATTATCCTAAGTGACTTATGTAAACAATAAACAACAACAATTACACACCACACCTTGGATCACACTGATCCAAACACTACTTAAGGTTTGTCTGTTTTATGATTTGGGAAGCAAAGGGGTGTTAAGGCCAATGAAACTGATTCTAAACAACTTATAATGATATATTAAGCACAAATGATTACTTAGAAACAGGAAACAACAACAAATAATAAAGATTGCAAATTATACTACTTCAACTGCCAAAATAAAATTTCAAAGCAACTAAGATTTCCAATAAACAAGATACTGATTTTATACAAGATTATCACTATTTATCACCAAATAAGCACAGAAAAGCTAAATAAGCAATGTAATAAGCAATGCTACAGTAGAAACACAGGAATGGATTTAAGATCTTACAATATGCAATCCTGCTTTGTATCAAGAACCAAGAACCATGAGATCAATCCTAACACTCCCCTTGGAGTTCTAACCCACAGCCATCCAAAATTTACTGTGCTCCAGCTCAATCTTCAATAAAACCTGCAACTTTGACTTTGGTTGACTATTTTTATGTTTTTGATTTTCTTATATCTAAGCAGTATTTTAATGGTTTCTAAAAGCTTATTTAAGCTTTCTGGGAGCCTATATGAGCTTAAGAGTCCATGGATTCTACTAACAACAATAATACAGCTTAAATGAAAACATGAAATATATTGAAAATTACACAAACTAAGATATAACTTCAAACTTCATTTTTATTAATGGAAAACCTTAAAGGTACACTGAAAACAGAGTTTACACTAATTGAAAGCTAAATTACACAAAGATAATTTGAAAATTAATTATACGACCTAAAAATACTAAAATTAATCTAACACTTCTCTTCTTGGACTTCTCTTCTATTTATAGGCCTCCATTAGGGTTCCCTTAGTCTTCTGAATAAATCCCATATCAATTCTGAGCCCTTGGATCACTGCTAAGCCCCCAATTGAATGCCACGTGTTTTGGCGCCAAAACTTGATATTTGCAATTTGGCTCTAATAACTTGAGGGGAGGGGAGGAGCATTTATTGTGGTTGTTTTGTTTGGTGCAAATGGGGTATGTGAGTGGATTGGGCAGTGGAAGTGGTGAGGTGATGGGTTTGCAGGGCAAATGGTGTGAGGGAGGGAAGGAGATGGTTGGGTGGTGGTGTTTGACTGGTTTGACCTCATGGTCAAACATTGACCTTGATAATATTACAAATGGGTGGTGGGCTTTAGTGTTTATTGGGCCATAAATAAAAAGGGTAGGGAGTGGGCTTGGTGTATGGATTGGGATTGGTTTTGGATTATTAATATTAAGGGGTCCGGTTTGGTGTAGTAACTTTGCACAAGGACTAAATTTGTAAATACCGCAAAGATGAAGGGTTTGATGTGGCATTTTTCCAAAGTATTACAGGGGGTGTATTATGCCATATGAGAATATTATAAGGACTTGTGTTGAATTTTTCACATATGAAATGCCAGGGATTAATTCTGCCAAATCACCAAACTTCAGGGACCAAATCTATAATTTCACCAAACTTTCCAACCAAGGACCATTCCTGCCATAAATGATAAGTGCAAGGACAAAATTTGTTTTTCTCAAAGTTTTAATATCACAGGGACCATTTTTGTCAATTTTTCAAAGTTCAGGGACTAAACTTGACATTTTGTGAAACTTTGCACCAAAGGACTAAATATGTCATTTGTGATTTAAAAGGACCTTTGGTGACTTTTTCAAGTTTTTAGAATAACCAGGGACTAGATTTGACAACTTTTGAAAGATGAGGGACTGAAACTACTAATTTTGCAAACTTTGTTCATTTTTCATCTGTTTTTGATTATTTTGCATCTGAAACATATAAAATACATTTCTGGGATATTTTCATTATTTTGATGCATATTTGAGTGTTTTTAGATGTTTTGGCAGCTCAGAATAGGTAAAAATGATGAGTGTTTGAGCACTCATCAGTAATCTGGTACTTAATTCGTTTATATTTACATTTCAGGTTAATCGAGGCGTTGGAACGGAAAAGATATGGAAACGGCCAAGAATAGACTTAATTCATGAAGTTTGCATTCATGAGATATTTACGGTGTAGTGACGACTTTTATTTACGTCGTAGTTACACGTGGACAAGAGTTTTTAAAGTATGGATGCAGGAGGGTTACTACGTAAGTGGCACGATGGACTTACGATGTAACACACTATGATGGCCAAGGAAATTTCTAAGTCTTAAGAAGGTTACGCCGTAAATCCATGACATGGTTACGGCGCAGATATGAAGAAAATTTTAACCAGAGTTCTATGGACGTAACATGTTCTTAAGGTTTCGCCGTAGAGAGGTTATACTTGGTGGAAGAATATATCTTATGAAGACTTACGACATAAGTCAATCGATAGACTTACACCGTAACTATTAAACTTTGACGACAAGGAGTTTATGTACAAGAGCCTAACACATACAAAAGATGGTTTGATGATGCATTTATGTGTTATATTGTTGGTTTCCATCAAATGAAAGAAGGAACACAAGAGCCATAGTTGCATTGTTGCAAATGTGAAAGGGGTGCAAAGCTGAAGAAGTTATGCCATAACTTCGTCAGTAAGGTTATGGCATAGAAATTTCTATGGCGTAACTTTATACTTAAGGTTACGTCGTAACCTTGTCGAGGCCTATAAATACAGCTCTAATTCAACACTTTTCAGCAACTTTTTCCATCCCTCTCAAAGGGACGATTAAGTCACTAATTAAGGGTATTTTCCAGCAACAATCAACTACCTTTCAAGGGAGAATTCACTTGCAATTATCATCATTATTAGTCCTACATCAAGTAACTTGTATCATACATTATGCTTAATCCAATCAATGTTTTATTTAATATTGTTTGTGTAATATATAGTATGATCGGTTAATTACTTTTGTGCTAGCCTTGTTATAAAATTATTAATGATTTGATTCCTGTTCCTTTGCTTATTTATCACTTTATGTGTTTAATTATCTTTCTATTCTTTCTATGATCCTCGTATTTTCGTAATGTTAAAGCTAGGTAGTATCTATTAGGCTAGTTTGAATTGACCAAAGGACCCTAGTCGAGTAGGTTGCAAGGGTGTATAAGAATTGACCAAAGGACAACACATTCCTTACGTAAGAATTGACCAAATGACTACCTATCCTAGTAGAAATGTTTAAGAAATGTGGTACCTTGCATGCTCGTGTAAGAATTGACCAAAGGACTACACAACCCTTGGTGAAGAACAGGTCTAGATAGATAGATGATGCTTAATGACTAAGACTGGACTGAACGGTTGAATTGACCAAAGGAGGTACGGGTTTGGAATTATAGGAGAGGTGATTTGACCAATTAATCCTAGCGACATTTAACCACAACATAAATTGATACATAGGCATTGCATTTAGGAATGAGATCATGCGTTAATAACATAGTAACTAGGTTAGTACATTCTTCTCCTTTGATTGTTTTCACATTTCCATTTCCGTTATTTACTTATTAGTTAATTAAACAAAACAGAAAACTCTTAAAACAGTGACAATTAGAACTCAAGTTAGAAACCACCCTTAGCTCTTGGGACGACCTCGGCTTTGCCAAATACAACACTACACACGACCGGGTTCTTTGCCCATTGTGCATAGCTAGACCATAGGTAGACGAGAAATTATAAATATCAAAACCTGGTCTAAAATAAGCATCAGGTAGCGATATTGAACTTATTCATCATTTCTTCGGCTTTAACATGCCTTTTTGTAGATTCATCCATAAACTTCTTCTGTTATTCCTCCAGAGCTGCTCTGCGGTCTCCTCGTGGAGGTCCATTCTCACTAGGGGTATAGTATCATGGTGCTCTTTGTTTGTACCCACTCGCGTTTCATGAGAAAGGTTGCCTACAAAATTCCCCAAACTTAGCTTATTTGATCTAAACTTCACCTTTAGTGGGAAATCTTTGGCCTAATGACAGCCATGACAAATGTCACAACCAACTTAAATTTCATGAACCCTTTCTTTAATACTAGTAAGATCATGCCCGAGTTTTTTGAGTTTGGTAGTAATAGTGGCAAACCTTGCAGAATTTTCCACCACCCTTCTATGTCCATTAACACCATCATGCCACATTTGGAAATGATCAGCCATATCTTGGATTACTTTCTTACCATTTGCTGGGGTCATTTTTAGAATGGGACCCTATGAGTCTAGCATTTGGTGAATCAGCACATCTAGTCCCTTGTAGAACACAACTACTTGAATATGATTCAAATCATGTTGTGGGCATTTCAACAATAAGATCTTGCATCTTTCCTATGCCCTGTATAGAGTTTCATCAACTTCTTTTTTGAAGTTGTAAATTTCTTCGATTTACCTTGCCATCTTCGAAGGTGGGCAGTATTTAGCAAGAAACTTGATTTTCATAATTTCACATGTGGTAATTGAACTAGTAGGTTCACTCTTAATCCATTTTCGTGCTGCTCCAATTAGGGTCTTTGGGAAGATAAAGCATGATTTGATATGTTGATACCCCCATAAGGTTAAACTTATCAAAAATTTTAGAACATTCTCGATGTGCTCATTGGCATCCTTATTGTCCTTATCGCTAAAGGGAGTGTCCCTTAGCTCTTTTAGAATATGACATTTTATTTCAAATGCGATGTAATTCTCTATCCTAGGTTGCACAACTCTCGAACCATGGTTGGTACGAGTCCTTGCCATGTACTCTACTATAGTCATGTCATTAATATCTGCCATTTTCCTATTATGTGCAACACGACCTGAGAAGAATCAGTAGTACAAGTAAGCTAAAAGTAAACCTAAATAATAGAAACTAAGCTAAGAAAATGAAACTAAAAAGTTTACGTCCCTTAACAGAACTTATATACGCCGTATATATTGGGTCAATTCATAGCCCAAAACCTCTTAAATACAGATTTTAATGAAAAACATCCAAAGTGTATTCTGTCTCTGATGAAATGTCATCAGAGTGTCATTCACAAGATATTCCTCAGAGTTTGAAGAATAAAAGACTCATCATTATCTGAGCTCCCATTATCTATGCGGAGCTTAGAGACTGAAGATAGGAATCAAGACCTGAATGATGGAGTTTGAGAGTGATGACAATATCTCTCTGACTCCCTGAGATCTTCCTAACTAATAACACTTTGAATGAAGACTTATTTATCTTTTTAAGCAACTAAGGCTTTGAAGGATGGGCGGTAAACTTCTTGGGAAGATAAGTTATCAAAGATCTTATCAAAGGTTAAAAATTACTTAAGCACAAACAGTTACGTTGAAAGTATGGTTTACAACTGTAATTAGGAACAGAAGCAAAATACTATTTGGAATTGAGCCTGTCCAAATAGAAAGTTGCTTCTATCTCACGATTATCCATAAAACATGTCAGCATATAAATAGATTAATGTAGAAAGAATGGATTCAGCTCTCATATTAAATCGTTGTTACATTTTCAATAGCTCAATCCTTTCTCCAAAGAAGAACTAAGTCATATAGTAATACTCTATTGGTTACCATAGTTCTTACTTAAACACTCAACATAGGTTTGGTGTTTAAGTTTAGAGAGAAGATCACAAGCACACTTGTCATTCAATCCCAAGTGTTGTTTCGTAAATACTTAGCTATAATTCTTTGATTTATATCAATAAATAATTAAATGTTGGGGAAAATTGAGTCTTATATTTGTTAAATCTTATATTAAGTTTTTCACATCATTTCATCATAATTAAGCATGGGACTTGGTTAGATTATCTTTCTAGTTAAACTAGCCTTGTAAAGCGAACAACAATATAGACTTATGAGTCTATATGTTGTATATAGCTTACACAGTATACTATTGAAGACTATACGCCATATGCCTGTCCTAATAAGAGAAAATTCAAGACGAGAGCTCTTATGATGTATGCTATTGGATTAGCATATGCCGTATGTGTGCCCTAGTTTGAAATAAATTCACTTCGCGAGCTCTTACACCTTATGCTATAGAATGAGCATACGCCGGATGGGCTCGCAAATTGAAAAATCAGCAAAAACAAACACAACTTTAAAAACTAAAAACACTAAAAACAAATTAAAAGGGAAAAAAAGTATACAAAACTACTAATTTGATACCTAAAATTCACACTTGCTCCCCGGAAAAGGCGCCAAAAACTTGATGGTTATGAATTATCTAGTTTTAAATTTATAATACCAAATCCTTTAGACAATCACCAACAATCACGGGCAGTGTGCCGGTTCGTATGGTATAATGAGTCGGCAAATTCGGGTTGTGCGCGTGGAGCGAGGGATTCTGAGTGTCTAACTCGTTGTATAAGTTCCACAATTATTTAACTCTGCCGATTATGTGTTTATGCTAATTACTAAAGACAGAAATAAAATAAACAAAAAAGTAAACAGAAATGTTAATACAAATATCACCTAAAAACGTTATTTATATTTTACGATCTTTGCTAAGTTTTGTTAACGACAAAATGTAAACTTTAGTTTCGAAGTAAATCATAATCTTAGTTTTAAAGACTTGCATAACTAGACATTTGCTACATTTTACATTTCATAAAACACAACACTTTTTATTTCTTAAAATAGAAATGTCACATCACATTTATGGCAAGTTTTGTCAATATACATTTATGGAAAGAAAGTGTGTTTGACTAACCATATGTTTGCTTGCACAAGTTTTGTGTTTGACTAGGTGTAATGAGATGTGACATTGTTTGGTTTGCAAGATTTATTGCAAAACCAACTGCAAGCCCGGCGGAACCCTGGGGGTACACGGGCGGAACCCATCTGAGGGTTCCGCCGTATCCGCCAGGCCTGCAGAAGGTTTTGCTATAAATGCTAAGCCACAAGTTTGATTTTTGGCTCATCACTCTATATCATATTTTCACACACATTCATTCATTCTTTCATCTAACCCTTTAACCTCTCATATTTGAAGTTTCTTTTTGTAGCAAAGAGATTCACGATTTCATAAAAAGTTACAAGTATTCAACACAACGTTGCAAGACTTGTTAGCTTAGCATTGTGTAGACTTGTGTAGTTTACACTTCATTTGATTGTGTATTTTCAGTAGTGATCGGTTGGTATTTTAGTCCTCAAAATACAAAGTGGGACGGGAGTTGTTGTACCCTTTTAAAAGAACTAACGGGAGTGGTTGTACCCTTGTAAAAGAACTTGACATCTAGCTTAGTGTCGATAAACGTGTATAAGCGACATATAAGGTTTTCTCCGCCGGTGAAAGGAGCTTGTTGACTAGTGAAAGAAACTCTCGAGTTGGATACTCGGGGCGTGGACGTAGGGCAAGGAAAAAGAGTCCTTGGAGCCGAACCACGATAAATACTCGTGTTGTGGTTTGATCGTTTCTTTCTTTATACCTGCATGTTATATATTGTGTTTGTGTATATATCTTTGATCAAAACGGAAAGTTTCAAAAGATAACTATACAAGTTAAAAAGATTATAAACAGTAAACTATTCAACCACCCCTTCTAGTTTTCCACAAGAAAGATAGTTTGGTGAAGAGAAGATCAGGAGATAAAGGCATTCATACCTTGGTAATCCCTAATTTCATCAATGACTTCCATTTAAGTGCAATATTCATCTACTGTGTTTCAGTGAATCAAATGTAGAGGAGATCAAGTACAGTGTCTTCCATTCCTTACTTCTTCCTAATAGATGGGCATGCCCGGTCGGGCCCCTTCTACCCTAACTAATTATCCAAGCATTAAGTATTATCAACTTATCTATGTAACCTATGTTTTTGTATAGGTATCAAACCACTTAGTTTTCTTGACAAAGGAGAAAGAGCCCGGTCAGGTCTAGTAATGTAAGTGTCGCTACGAAATCTTAAACCCTATTGTCTAATGATAAAGATTTATTTGATATATTTTTAAGAGGTCATTTAAGCCTAAAATTGAGTATATATGATCAAATATTGCCTCAAATTGTTACTTTTGCATTTTAGGTACTTCGGATGCGAATTTTGGAATTTGGCACTTTTTGGACGTGTTTGGACGAAAAAAGTGAAGAAAACAACAAAGTCGCGAAAAGCCGTCAGAATGGAAGCCTGACGGCGTCACGTTATACCTTGTGACACCGTCACTTGATGATTTTGGAGCTGGAAGATTTTACACACATCACATCAAAAAACTTTGGAGAATTATAACTGGACGGCGTCAGGTGCATTTCGAAGTAGGGAGTCACGTTTTAAGTTTGCTAGAGACGGCTCAGAAATGTTAAAGAGGGATGGCGTTAGCCATAAGCTGACATCGTCAGAGATTAAAGAGTGACGGCGTCAGAGCGGCTACTTGCACAAGTAGGAACCCTAAACACGGCGGTCTGATGACATCAGAACCCATAAGCTGACCCCGTCAGCTTTGTAAATCTATATATAGTTTTCGATTTTTATTCATTAAGTGTGACACTTTTGGAGACCAAAACCCTAGACGAATTTTACAGTGTTTGTAAGGCTTTTACAGCCTCTTTCATCTATGTTTAATTGAAGTTAAGTATTCCCTTTAATCATTCAATATGTCTATGTTTTGTTTGATTATGTGTTTATCTTCTCTTCTCTTTAACATGCTAGCTTAAATTCCTTTGTGTTTGCTTAGATCTAATGAAACCTAGTTATTGCTTATTGATACGTTGTCTATTGTTTAGTTGATTGCTTCACGTTAGGCTAAGAAAACTGGCTGACTTCTTTATGTAACTAGCTTGATCGTCTTAGAAAACGTAACCATATCATGAAATATATGTTTTTCTCGTTGTATTTACTACATGAATTGATGTTTATGATCCTATGATTGCTTAATTAACTTAAGGTTTTAGGTGAAATTAATATTCATAGAGTTGGGGAATGTAGCACACCCCCAAGACTGGTATTAAGGAATACATCGCTTCAACTAAAACAAACGACGTGACAATTCAACAAGTCAATAAAAGATAACTAGGGAGTAGTGAAATCTAAGTAAACATGTTTTTCTCACTATAAGAAGTTCACAGCATGTACTTTTCTTGTTATTTTAATTTTTGTTTTATAAAAGTAGTTTTGGGTTAGTTGTTTAACAACTAATTCCGCCCCTACCTTCAAAACCGAGATCTTTAATTTGCTTTAAAAAAAACAAAAAAATACAAAAAGAATCATCCCTCACCTTTAGACTAAATTTGACATACACTTTAACTTAACGACACTATTCCCCTAGAGAACGATAAATCCTCCGGATTTACCTATAATACACTACAACAGTCAGGTACACTGCTTGGAGGATTGCAAAACTTCTTGAGATCCTTCGAGAAGTAAAACTCCTTATAAGGTTGCAATACCACACATCATCTAACACTTTTAACCAGGTGGCAGTTGTGATTATTGGCTTCGCCAACATTAAAGTTACTCGACAAGGTAATTTAATGATTCATGTAGGTGTCTTTCATGTGGTTATTGTATACTAAGAAACTACAATCAACAGGTAGTCATGCTCTACGCAAAGGCATAATTCTTTAACATTACATAAATCATCCAAAACACACATAGAATAAACTAAAGAACATATGTCATTGAATTAAATAGGTTCATAACAAGGCAAGCACATAAGGCTTAGCCTTTCATATCAAATGATAAGCAAAGATTATTCAGAATAAACAAGATAATTGAAATCATATTGAAAAACTGATAATCAATAGTTTATGACATGTAAAACCTTCACTATTGGTGTTTTCCTACATTCTTTAGCCTCCCAAAAAGACTATAGGGTTTAAAACCTTCAAAACTCTCTTCTTGTGTGGTAAAAATTGGTATTTATAGGTACAAAGGGCTTGGGCCCGTCTGGTGTTATGGTGTATACACCTAGATGGGAATACGCCATATGCCTATGGAATAACATATCCACTTCATCAAATCTTCAGGTCCATACGGCGTATGATTATATGGGTCATACGGTGTATGGTCTTCAACACTTAGTCTGTAAATCAAGATGAGTGCTCATACAGCGTATGAAATAGGAGTGGCGTACGAAGTATGCATCTTCAACACTTGAATATTTCTTGATGAGACGACATCCGTGTTGGGTTTTGGAGATACTGTTGCTCATGTAATTGCAACTGCTACTAGAAAAATGATACAAGTCATTACAGCTGCGGGGTATAAAGTTTACAACTGCTGGTGTATTTTACTACTGCTAGTGAAGCTGAAGATGTTCAAGGAAATATACTAAGTGGTTACTGCTGTTAGACTAAAAGTTACTACTGCTAGTTCAAAGTTACAACTGCTATCAGAATACAACTGCTAGAGCTAGAGATATAATTGCTAGAGTTATTAGTTAGTTTTGCTGATAAGATTTATCTTGTATAACAAGTTCTTGTATGCCGACTAAGATTCCTTAGTCTATAAAAGGAGGACCTAGGGCATGAGATAAATATGTTTGTTATATACTTCAAGGTTGTAAATACTTTTTAGTATTCGTATTATTAATAATATTGAAGTGTTTTGTTTGATATTCATTGCTTATTGTTAATTCAATAAAAAGTATTTCATAAGATCAAATACAAGATTCCGCATTGTGTTTGATAAACTTCAAGACAGTTTTCTATACTTAGTTATTTTAGATTTATCTAAGATAACTAAACCCTACAAGCTAAGGAATTAGATCAAGTGCATAACTGGGATCAACAATCCTCCGTATGCTCTAGGAGTGGCATACGGCGTATGTGCATGGCTATAAATTGGCTTCATCAAATTTTGGTTATTTTGGCTCATTTTTTGGTCTTTTTCACGAGAATTATCCTTTTGCTCCAAATAAACACTAAAATACAAATTTATAGCAATTTAATACAATATCTTATCAAAACAAGGAAAAAAAGAGTAATTATCGAGAGAATTTTACAGCAAAAACGTATATAATTTAGGAGCTATCAAATATTCCCCCCACTTGACTTCTACTTATCCTCAAATAGACTCTGAATTAAACTTACAAAATATCTCCTAGTGTAACGAGACGATATGAATCTAAATTTAATCTACTTCCAGCTTATTAGAAAACCGAGCACCTCATGAAAAGGGAAAGAAAAATATCACTCAATCACTCTCACTAATCTACGTGTTATATTTTTTGAGCACTCAAGGGCTCAGTCATGGTGTAGAAACTATCATAAGCTTGACCCAATTTGAAGTCTCCACCACTATAGTCTTTATGTAATAATTATTCTAGAATGCAAAAATGTGGGTTGACACATAATGGTAGGCTTACGGCTTTAAACGAGGGTAGGATATAAGCATGTGAAACATTTATGGGTTAGAACATTGACACAAGCAAAACAAATAGATCCCTAAGTCTACACTCTCCCCGTCTCTAGTCGCACTTGATCCCATAAAGTAGAGTTTTAGATAGGTATATCGAGTTAATGCATCAAAGATGTAGTGTAGTGCCCTATGAATCCATATAACTTGCAGTACTTGGGTAAAAAGGATGCATTAACTTGCTCTTCGTCATATAAAATCGAGTTATTGTGTATAGAATGTAGTTCGATGGCTCATAATTCCATGTAACTTATAGTTTCTTGACATATAAAGCACACAACAAGGCCTTCGATAAATCATATCCAATAAGTAATAATGGTTTTACAACAAAGAACCATCACATCAAGAATTCTTCAATCACAATACGTTGGCGATCTTCTTCATATTAGCACTTTGTTAAACTTTACAAACTTTTTCAACATATATGTCGATTTATATTACATCGACTACAATAAAACTACTTGCTGATTTATAACATCATAAGCTCCAAGAATAACATTGCATACATATATAATTTTTGGGAGAATTACACGAAAATGTATCTAACTTGTCATTTTTTGTAGTTCTGTGTATCTTACTATTTTTCTTGTAGTTCTATGTACTCAACTTTTTGTAGTTCTCTGTACTCAACGTATATCGGTCTCAATTGGTGACTTTGCAAAGTTGAGTACATGGAACTAAATGAATTCAAAAATTGAGTACATGGAAAAAAAATACACAGAAGTACATATGGTGACAAGTTACATACATTTTCTTGTAATTATCCCATAATTTTTTTTGCATGACTACAAAAACGAAAAGTACAACATAAGTAGAAATTACAAACTTTACAGATGTATCCCCTCACTTAAGTTCTTGCATATGTCAAAAATCTGGCATTCTTCAACATAATCGTCCTCTTTTCATGACTCGCGGATTTTCACGCGTAGAAATAAGATTAACTAACAACTCCCTGACCAAGGACTTAAAAGAACTACACGGTTGGTTAGGTGAATAGGCGTAACGAAACAATTATAACATTTAAGTGGTGTGTAAACAATATATATATATATATATATATATATATATATATATATATATATATATATATATATATATATATATATATATATATATATATATATTGGCTTACCAGGTTTGTTAATACAAATATCGCCTAAAAACGTTATTTATATTTTACGATCTTTGCTAAGTTTTGTTAATGACAAAGTATGAACTTTAGCTAAAAGTAAATTATCACTTTAAGTGTTTAAGTCTTGTTTAACTAATGTTTACATTTCCTTTTAAACTAAACATTGGTTTTATTTCTTAAAATAGAAATTGTCACATCACATTTATGGCAAGTTTTGTCATTATGCAAATATGGAAAGAAATGTGTTTGACTTGCTTTGATGTTGCTTACAAGTTTTGTGTTTGACTTGATTTTAGTGATGTGACATTGTTTGGTTGCTAGGAGTTATGAGACAAGACCTTGTTTGGTTTGAAAAGTTATTGCAAAAACCTACTGCAGACCCGGCGGTACCCTGGGGGTACACGGGCGGAACCCATCTGAGGGTTCCGCCTGATCCGCCAGACATGCAGAATAGTTTGCTATAAATACCAAACCATTTGTTTGTTTTATGTAACCCTTTTAGGACATATATTCATATACTCTCTCAACTAACTCAGTAACCTTTTGATTTGTGATTCTCTTATGTAGCAAGGGACTTCACAAGATCATTCAAGAAGTTACAAGCTTCAACTCTAAAGTTACAAGTCTTGGTAGCTTGGTCATGTATAAGCTTTGGTAGTTTATACTTCATGTGTGTCATGTATATAGAAGTAAGTGGTTAGTATTTTAGGCCTCAAAATACGTAGTGTGTCGGGAGTTGTTATACCCTTGTAAAAGAACTAACGGGAGTGGTTGTACCCTTGGTAAAGAACTCGACATCTAGCTTAGTGTCGGTAAAAGTGTAAGCGACGAATGGGAGTGGTTGTACCCTTGTAAAAGAACTCGACATCTAGCTTAGTGTCGGTAAAAGTGTAAGCGACGTTGTGAAGGTTTTCTCCGCCGGTGAAAGGAGCTTGTTGATTAGTGCTTATAACTCTCGAGTTGGAAACTCGGGGCGTGGATGTAGGGCAAGGAAAAAGAGTCCTTGTAGCCGAACCACGATAAACAATCGTGTTGTGGTTTGATCGTTTCTTTCTTTATCTTTGCTTATTACATGTTGTCTTTTAGTTATAATTGCTAATCACATATAAAGCTTTCCAAAAGAATTAAAACAAGTAAAGTTGTATTTATATCTTGAAACAAATGTAAAGCTTTTCAAAGAACTAAAACAAGCAAAGTTAGGATCATCACAAGTAAAGCTTTTCAAAGTATGAAACAAGTAAAGTTAGAATTGTTATTCACATGAAAAGCTTTTCAAAGAATCAAACATAGTTGTGTTTATATCTTTAAGCAAACGTAAAGTTTCTAAAAGGATATTTAAGCTAAATAAGAATCGAAAAAGCGGTAAACTATTCAACCCCCTTCTAGTTTTCCACAATTGGCATCAAGAGCTACGTTACTCAAGATCTTTAAAATAGAATGTATTTTAAAACTTGGATCGATCCATGGATTTTGAAAATCAAAGAAGGGCAACCTATTCAAAACCAACCGCTATTTGAAAAAGAAAACTTACTTGAATGGAAAAGTAATTTTGAAAACTATGTGAAATCAATTGATCAAGATTTTTGGCATATTATTTCTTTTGGTAATTTCAAACCAAAGAAAACAAGTTTTTGAAAACCAAGATAACTATCTTAAACTTGATAAAAATACTAAAGCTAAAATAATGTTTTACAAAGCTTTAGTACCAAATATGAAAGAATGTATTTTTGTCAAAAGGCTAATGATGTTTGGAAAAATATGGTAAACTTTCATCAAGGAATATGTCAAGTCAAAGATGATCAATTTGATCTTACATATGAATTAGAAGTTTTAGAAAAACTAATTGATAGACACTTAGTAGAAGTTAATACATGTGCTACTAGTTTAAATGTTTTAAATGAAGGTACAAGTGAAGATGAGTACGTGTGTTTTGATGAACCTGCTTGCGTATCTTGGAATGTAATGGATGTTGACGAAGACAATGATCCAGTAGTTAATTGTCAATTTATTGAAACAACAAGCAAGGTGTAAGTAAAGGTGATTACTCGTGTCAAGCTCGTAGTAGTCTTGCTTGCGATTAGTGGAATAACTCGGATGAAGATGAAGTCAATCATCCGGTTTGTGATTCTAAACTAGATAAAACATCAAGCAAGGTACACTTTGAAACCAAACTCTTTTGCTTTGATTAATTTATCCTAGAGTTTTCTAAACTAGAAAATGAGTCTAAACGTTTATGCAACATGGACCTAAAAACTATCTTCAAGAATGAGTCTTCAAAATCTCTTAAGAATATCTTTGAAAATGAAATCTTATTAGAAGATAAAATGTCTAGAATTGAGAGTAATGTTGAAATTAATCTAGAATGTAAATTATGTCTAGATTACAAACATGAGATTAAAATGCAAAATGAGAAAGGAAAAATTATTAGTTAAATTTGATGAAAGCTCAAAATCTTTTGAAAGATTGTTGAGGAGTCAAAGGTTGTTTAAAGATAAAACCGGATTAGGATTTAACTCATAAGCATCATCAACTAATAAAACAAAGCATGTAAAATTTGTTAAACCTAGAAGAGAAATTTAGAGATAATTCAATCTCTAATAGAAACTCATGATAAAAGGATTAAGACTATCATTCTCTATGCCTTTATATGATTATCTAACCTTCTTGGATACATGAGTTATTGTGTTTCAAAGCGTGTCGTCAAACCAAGTTTTTACGCGTAATGCTTATCCGCTTGATAGCATCTCTATGCAATTTAAAAGGTACGCATTACTTCAACTTGACTTTGATTGTATCTTGTTTCTAGCATTATGTGTTCGAATATGTGTTATTTGTAATACTCTAGAGTGTCTACCTGCTATTTGTAAATAACTAAGATTAGATTCTATGCAACAAGGAATTTTGTCTTTAGTACTAGTAGGAGATATAAGGTGTTTTGGTTCTTTAACCATCAAGAGATAAACACGAAAAACTCTTGAGTATGTCTTACTCAACTCTTGCTTACAAGTGAGCTAACTAAGAATTTCCTAAGTGTTAAAATGTCTAACACTTTTGTGATGCTTGCAAAACAAACCTTTGTTAAACAATTTTCTCAAACACCATACTTTGAGTCTTTAATTGTGTTTTTCTTCAATCACTCCTTTATGATAATCTCACATAAAACACACATGGTGAAATAAATCACATTAGCATATATTAGGATGTGTGAAAGAAAATGAGTTTTCAACATCTAGGATTTACACATCAAATGTGACACATAGTCTCATGATGTTGTACCTCTTGGACTTTTTCAAAATAAATAGAGTTCATAGTGTCTTAAGTAAGAAAACCCAAAGAGTCGAGGAGTCGTTGAATATGACATTTAACGAGTGATCTCCTCCTTCTATGATATCATCTTTGGTAGATGATAACTTAGTCGAAAGTCCAATGATGGCAAGACAAGTATGTTGTGTAAAACATTAAGAATAAAAGTATAAAATAACATCTCCTCACCATGAGACAAACATTGAATCAAGCAAAATTGACATAAGTTATAAAACTTGATTTATAAGTCATAGTTGTGTCTAAACAAATTCAACAAAAACAATTTTTGGAATTTAGAATAAAACAACTAGTGAAATGAAATTGATATTTCAAAGTAATCAAGTGAGTATAGTGTCAATATTTGAAAGACCTTTTGATAATAAAAGCAAGCCACAAAAGCAAGGGATTTTAACTTAAAGACATTCCTAGTTGCTCTCTTGTTCTCAATGGTTAAGTTATTGATGACTTATCAAGAATGAGATTAGTAAATCCGTAGGTAAAACTAAACGTAGAGAAATGTTTGGAAGACTACTTGTTCTCATAACAATTAGATTCAACATTATGTTTAGCTTTTGTCTATGTGCTCGTGTTAAAGAAGATCCTAAAACAACTCTTTAGTTGAGCCTATTTGGATACATCATAAGGTACCACACAACTAGGATTATGGTCTCCCAAAAGAACGGGAATAGAAACCATAGTGTATGCCAAATGGAATTATGTCGGTAATAAGTTGATAAGAAAAGCACAAGTGGTACTTGCACTTTTATACTTACTTACCCAATGATTATCCAAAACGCGTAAGATTCTCAAATTAGTATCGGATGGAGAAGCACATCAACAAGCTCCGCTTGAACAAGAAAACTCGCATCAACAAAGGAATTCATCTTATCAACATTGTTATACCTTCAACAAAGGAAGCATCGACTTCAGCGACAATTCAATCCATTATGTTCTTAATTGACATATTGTGATCCATCATCATCGTCTTGGTAAAAATGTTCATTGAGGAACATCTTAACTAAGAAAGTCTTATACGTTAACCATTCTATCAACGTTTTCACAAAACCTCTTGAATGAGAAGCATTCATCATCCCTAGGCTTAGTCAAGGACTCATAAGACCTAAAACCTTAGTTTTGAACATTAGGATAACACCACAAAAATCAAGACAATTCCTTTTGAGTTTTCCCTGCAGATCCCACGGCACCCTCAGACCATACGGGCGGAACCCACTCTTTGGTTCCGCCTGGTCCGCCAAATCTACAGGATATTTTATTTTTAATTTCAAAACCAAACACCTCTTTACTCACAACTGCAACTTACCATCAGCCCATAAGATTCACAAAATGAGCAAAACTTCAAGCATAACCTTTCATCACTCGAACCTCAAACAACCAATGTGAAATGAGAAACCGAGTTATCCTTTGTCATATCAATATCGAGTCATCCACCATTTCCATGCCCTCAAAGAAACCAAGAGTCAATATCATCTTCACCAATAACTCCACCTAGTCATCTTCACAAGAAGATTCCACAATGTAACCAAACAAGTGTGTCATCCCCACTATAACCTAACCTATTAAGATTAAACTACCTTTCATGATACATAAACCTATGTTCACCTTTGTGTCGCTCTTTGAAACAAAGGGCAATTGTCATATCCATACTCTCATTAACATATTTGTCTATGTCGTCAAAAGTCAAGTGAATTTCATTATGAAATGCATCTCTTCCACTTTCTAGAAAGTGAAGAACACAAAGAAGATATCCAAGCTTTAAGTGTTGTCAAACAATCACCACCTCATTTCACATATCCACTCTCGGTCGTCACCCATACTTTACCACCGTTCACCACATTGTTAAAACAAATGAAAAACGTCATTGAAACATCACTTGCATTATAAAACGTTTTTAAGCATCAAAACGAGTCAAGTTAACCGCACCTCCACATTGCTTTCATATAGGCACACACTAGAACATACACATTACAATAGTCGTTTACTTAGACTAAAATGTGAAATTTTGATTTTCTAGGAATCATCATGCCTCCACTAACTCACTACGACCACAAGGACACCATCAAGTACCTACCCAAACACCACAAAACCAAAGGTCTTACTCAAACTCAAATCGTTGTCTTCAAAGCCTTAGAAAAATGATATGTCCATAAGGGTAGAACCATTGATCCACCCTTCTTAGAAGGTACAAACCTCTATACGGAATTTGCCACAATCAACTTTAGAGTGTCTCTTAGAAATCGACGAGCCTATTTATTCTAGGTTCATTTTAGAATTCTATGCATCCGTTACCCTCTCCAAGGATGAGTATGGTCGCTTGTCTATTAACTTTAGGGCTAGTAGTCATCAATACTCCTTCACTCTCGAGGAGTTTGCTCAAATCCTAGGTATCCCAAACGATGGTACTTGCATCTACTCCGACTTGCACTCCCTCTCAACTCTTGACACACTCTTTGACCGCATACATCCCTATGATACCCCTCTTGTGTCCAAAGATGAACTTCGTGACCACCTCTTCATTAGGACCACCAACACTAGGAGAACTAGAACCGGAAATGAGGTCATCAAGGACCCATATGGAATGGAATTCAATGAACTCAAGCCCCAATTCAAGGAATGGGAAGAACTCATTAGAACCAATGTAATTAGCACCATAGGAAACCGGGATCACATCAATATTTGCCTTTGCTACATGCTCTACTCCTTGTCCGTTAGGTAACCCTTCAACCTTGTCTACTACATGACCAAGAGAATGACCGACATTCCCGTGCAAGGCACAACGTCTATGCCATATGGAATGCTCTTGACCCGTCTCTTTAGGTTCATCTCTCCCATTCCATCAACTCCTAGAGGTCTTCACCTAGACTACTCTCTTATTCCACACGCTTTTGTCCCACTAAGTGATAGGAGAACCTACAAAGCCCAAGGTAAACATTTTCCAATTCTAGGCTTTGCCCAACTCTAGGCTCCCACATATAGAATACATTTTCCAACTTTCGGATATTCCAAATGAGTCGGCGGAGTTCAAGCAAACAAGAGATTTCTTGAAATGCTCAAGAAGAGTCGGCGGTACCCTGTTCAAAAACATCGAGAGATTTCTTGAAATGCTCAAGAAGAAGATTGACCGTCTATGAGAGCGGGTGTGTAGGAGTGTTTGGCACTAGGTGCTAGTTGAACGATTTGGTTATTTAAACATTACGTGTTATGTATTTGTGTGTTGGTAAGATATTTGGTACTATTTGGAACTTGTAGGAACTAACAATGATGCCGGAAGACAACATTTGGCAAGTTGTCAAATTTTCATGTTTATGAAATTTTCACTAAGTATAGTGAAATTCTCGACCTCAAGGTCAAAGTCCTATGATATGTGTGTTTACATGTTCAATTCTTGCATTGCCTAACTAGATATGCAGTATCTTTTTGATTTTAGGAGTTTTCGAAAAATTTGAAAATCGTCTCGCGGGTCAAAATCGCGGACTGCCAATTTTTTCAGCCTTGGCGGATCTGGCGGTACCCAAAATTGGGGTCCGCCAGTGTAATTTCTGGGAAACCCAGAAATGGCCCAACGGACCAGACGGAACCCAAAACAGGGTACCGCCTGTGTATTGTGAGGGTTCCGCCAGTCACCTGCAGAAAATTTTTGTCATTTTTCTTAAGTTCAAAACTTGTAAAGTGTCAAACCATTATCCTAAGTGAGAAACATCTTCCATTAACTCCAATAACCATATTAGAACAACTCTCACTCACTAAAACAATTAGGAAGCCACTTCCCTCCAAAAATTCAAATTCAATCATAACTAACCCAAGGAACCCTTTTAAAGGATCCTTCAAACCATTGAAACATTTTCAACCAAATCACATCCCATGATCACAAAGCATTGAGTGCATATGTTGATCTTTCACTCCACCCTATTCCATTGAATTAACATCAAATGATGTGACATGGTCATGAAAATCATTTGAAACCTCATTCTTTGAATGGTAGAACATCAAATCCAAACACCCATTTCAACACCTTTTCAACCTTATAAATTTGAAAGTTTCGCAACAATTCAAATCACACCATAACCATCAAAATCCTTCTCAAAAACCACTAGGATTAGTGTCAAACCTTGTTGCTTCAACAAAATCGTCAAGTCAAGCTCATCATCTTCAAGTGATGCTTCGCTTAACATTTCTTCACCTATCCAAGATTTCCTTAACCTCACTACCTCAACACCATCAAAAACTTTTTCAACCATCGATCACCAACATTTACACCAATGGAACTTTTTCCATACACCACCGACATCACCACATCCACTATTGGAAACTTTTGAAAACCTATCACCTAAAATCAAGCCCTCCATCATTGTAACTTTTTAACACCATTGACGAAATGGAAACCCAACAACAACCAACTTTTCAACCAAATGAGTCATTGGATGATGCACCTCATCCACCGTCATTGCTTGAGAGTTTGTCCTACCGTTATGCTAAATCCTTAATTTTTCCAAATGATCAAGGTCATACACACCTACAATCATTTGTGTTTCAACCCATTCACAAAAACCTTCATGGTAATCCTTTCGGAGAACCAAGCCTTCGTCACTTTGTTCAACTACCACCACCACATGAACCTTCCCAACATTTTGAATCTCTATTTTCTTCGTATAAGAAAATAGAAGCATCTCAACGATCTTCCATCAAGACCAACGAAATCACCACCTTTCACAAATGAAAAACCAAGGTCATTGCTTGACCAAAATGAGTCTTTTAACCACAACCTGTAGGATACTCATAATCTTAAACACGTATGGTTTCTTGTGATTATATGGATCGAATTAGATGAAGAGATTAGAGAGATGTAGAAAGAAAGGTGGGAGCCTTTTTGAGAGAGAAACAATGTGTGTATTAGCTTGAAACTAATGAAAGGTCCAACCCTCTCCACATGTGGAGAGGGGTATTTATAGTTACAATATTACGCCCACTCCCGGGCTGTGGATCAGGCATACAGTGAGTAAAGACCCGTTCCTTCTTCCACGGTGTTACTTAATCTAATACTAATTAACTAATAAACAAACTAACCACGAGCTAACTTAATGCTATTACAATCATTAGGTGACCGAGACTTTTATAGGAATATTTGTATTCCTAACAATCTCCCCCTAAGCGAGGTCACCTTTGAAATTAAGATCTTTGGTCTTTAAGCATTCTTTAGTCTTTGTAGCTCGTAGGATCTGATTCTTCTCTTTTCAGCACACTTCGTACTTCAAGCAAACGAACTTGTGATTAGAGTTCCTTTGTGATGTGTGATCTTTGAGCTTCTTTGAGATCATCAACCAAAGTAAATCTCCAAGCTCATCCATTGCAGTATCGCCTTCATGTGATGTAGTGACTTTAGGACCATCATGCTCACACCCTTCTGTATCTGGAGACGTTGCATTGGAGTTTGTGGATTAGGAGACCTTTTCATCAGAGTTGCGGAAACGTTGTTAGTAGTCTCTCAACATTTGTTATAGCAAGTCTCTCCTCTTCATTGATAGTGTGGAGGATGTGTGAGCATGAGGTATGGATTGACCCGATTCAGCTGGAAACTGGAGCCATCAACGCCATCTTTATATGTGTCCCTGAAATAAAACAGTTAGCACTAAAGATAGAGATCGAATATGGCTTTGTCATTCGTTCTGCGAGGACAGACTACCCTCCGGTTTTGTGAGAACCGACCTGTGATCAGGTAGAGTCTCTTTTAAAGAAGACTCTCCTTGACAGGAATTTCCAGCTTGTAGTAATGAATTTTCCAAAGAATCCACTTCGGAATCTTCATACTTAGCATGTTCTCATACCGGAACGTCTCAAAGCAGACAGCACGATAGAGTGAATCGGTGAATAGATATTCACGGATTGATGAGAAATTGATTTATAGAAATCACTCGCGTGTCATATGATAAACATTTTTGAGACACGACGAGAGTTTTATACTTTGAATCACATTTCCATCAAAAATACTTTTGTTTGAAAGATATTACACAATCAATGTGCTCGAAAGATTAGTTGGTGAGCACATTGAGAGGTTTTAGCAAAAGTATCCGTCAATCCATATCCTGGAACAAGTTTGATTCAATTATGAATCGCACCATTGTTGCTTTCCAGTTGTCACTTGATCATTGATCCAAGATGGATCTCACATGTCACCTACCAAGAGCTTGAATAATGTTCGCTCTAGAAGGATTTCCATCTTCATTGTGAATATTTTCATATCACTTGGATGTTCTGGCAATACCACAAGGATAATGCGTAGGACTCTAAATATTTTACCTTATTTTCCACATTGTGTGAAACAATAAGCATATTTGGAAGTGTGTCCTAACGAGATTTATGGATGATCTCTTTGGCTCTAGACTCGATAGTGCGTTTTGATCCGCTCCTGGAGACTGGGGAGGCGTCTCCTGTTTTAGGTATCAACATAACTCGCAATGAGCGGTCGATACATTGCACAGGGTTCCCCGTGAGATTGAAACAGGCTCTTTTAAGAGAACTTGAGTGGTTGGGAAGTTTTAGTGCAGTGCGTCACTGGGTCCATGACGTCTTGTCTTCAATACCGGTGTTACCTTAGTAACCGCCAGTAGATTATGAATTGAACCCGGTTTCTGCCCTAAGGTTGAATATATGGAGGGCTATTTCTTTTCACCCTTTCTCATTTCATTTCTTCTTCATTATTCAACCCCTTCAGTGCTTACCGAGACTTCATCACTAGGACCTTGTTGGGTTTGTTCCAGTCCTAGCTCTATCTCAGTCCGCACTCTTCCCTTTCTCACTTTACTCCTTTTTTCAATCATTCCTAAGGACTTCTAATCTATCTATGGATTGTCCCTGGGAAGATCCTTCCGGTTCTGGTGGATCATGGGAATTCATACCTAACCTTAACCAACCTTATAACTCCATGCATAAAGATAAATGGTCGGTCATTGGTATAACTTCCACAAACGCCGTTTGCTCCCCCTCAATATGTGCATCGATATTCGAAAGTGTTTAGCACATATGCGGGAGCCTTTTATGAGTCTTAAAGATCACATTTGATTATCAGATTTCATATTTAAATCACATTCTCTCCCCCGATCAAAAATTTCAAATCTTTCGAGATTTTTGATCTCAATTGATTTAAATCAGTTAGAAAACGTTTGGGAGAGAAATGCGGTTAATTTTTAATATTGTCTGATAAACGGAACTTTTTCTTGCTCCCCCTCAAACTATGAGGGAGGTTGTTATGTGTCAGATTTGAAGAGTTATCAAAATATTCGAAGTTTTTACGAAAACTCTTTGAAAATTAACACATTCTGACACATAACCATCACAAATCTTTTTGTTGCACTGTTTTATGTACGAAGTGTGGGGAGTTTTGATGATACATAAAATTTTGAGAAATCACTCTCCCCCTCAATCAATGACGGATTTGAAAGCCTAAATATTTTCATAAACTATTAACGTCATTGATTGAGTGAAAATTTTATCAAACTTTGAGTTCAAATTGATTTTCAATTAAAATCTCATGGTACCACCAAGTTTTGCACAAATACTTTCCGGAAAAATCATAGAAGAGAAAGTATTTGGCGATAAAAAGAATACTTCTCTTCTTTATCAAGAAATAATGCACTGAAACGTACATTAGATCGAGGGTGCATGAATATAAAGTAATTCACGCTCGGATGAACGGCACCCTTTGTTAGGAACAACCGTCTTTTTGGCGACGTGTTTTCCTTAGTTTTGAAAACCGGGTTGCTATCTGAAGTAATAGCAAACCATATTTTTGAAGTTCGGGTTGTAGCCTGAAATGACTACAAGCCATAATTTTAAGATCGGGTTGTAGCCTGAAATGACTACAAGCCATAATTTGAAGAATATTTTGAGAAACGACATGTTTTAGAAAAAAAAAACTTTATTAGAAACCGAAAAACTCTTGCTCAAGCATATGTATGGTTCCGTGTCATTATTGAATGACATTTCTAGAAACGTACATAATATTGATTACACAAGAGACATGTCGTGAGAAGAATATTTTTGGATTTTTATGATTTTTATGATTTTTATGGGTTTTATAGGTTTTATATTTTTCTATTTTCTTTATGGTATAAGATATATACAAGGATATGTGAAGAAAAATCATTTCTCCTCATTTTTTTCCTGAAGTCGTTTGAGAGATACTGGCGAAGGACTCTTAATTCCAAAGTGCTGGAGAACAAATTGAAATCGTTCTCTTGAGAGAGCCTTAGTGAAGAAACCTGCCAGCCGAAATTTTGTCCTCACGAAGTAAAATTCCACTACCCCATTCTCATCTTATTTTACCACACCTTAGTAGAATCCATTTCCCAGGAGAAACTTTGATAGTGTATCAAACCATGCCCTAGGCGTCTGTTTTAGGCCAAAGAGAGTCCCTTTCAGACGATAGACATGGTTAGGACGATCAAAATATACAAATCTTTCCGGTTGACTGAAATAAAGAACTTTATTCAGCTCGCCATTTAGAAATGCAATTTTCATATCCATTTGATAGACCGTCATGTTCTGACTTGCAGCATTGGCAAGAGATATTCAGATAGCTACAATACGAACAACCAGAGCGAAAGTTTCCTCTAAATTAATGCCTTCCTGTAGACGATATCCCTTAGCAGCAAGCCTTGCCTTGTTTTCAGAATTACATAATGCTCATCAAGTTTCACTTTGTAGATCCACTTAGAGCTATAATCATTGCACAGTCTGGAGGTAGTACCAATTCCCATACTTCAAATCGATCGAAAGTGCGAGCTTCATCTTGCATCGCATTAACCCAACAGTCTTTAGAGATAGCAGTCTTGAAATCTTTGGGTTCGAATTTGGATAGTATGGAACTATAACAGCACCACAAGGCATGGGTGGTAAGTATCCTTAGTGTGAACACCGTTTGAGAAGGATATCCAATTATGTTGTCAATCGGATGATCCTATATTCATCTTCTGAGATGTTTATGTGGATGTAGGTAGGAACATGAAGAAGCTGTGTTTGTATTCCCTGAAGAGGATGTCTCAGAAGAAGATTCATGAGCAAACAGGTTTTAGTACGGAGCATCTTTAAAGAGGAGCTAATGAATTCACTTCAAAAGAATTGTCGACTGCAGTGCCTTGATGTACCGAAGGAGATTGAAGGTTTGACGATGATGGTGAGTAACTTGCAGATTGAGCATCTTGATCAATTCAAAGAGACACTGATGGACCATTTGAGTTGTACAGAACTGGAGCAGCGGCAGCTGGTGGTGTAAGTGAATCATCAGTAGGTGTCTCGAAGTAAGTATTCTTCAAATGCTCACTTGTGGGTGGTACATAAGGTACATGCAGGAGTGGGATTCTGTACAAGACCTGAACTGAATGGTTCAGGAGACAAAAGTTTAGACGCGGGTCCTGCACTGATGTGTACAGGAGCCATTTGCTCAGTCAGCTCAACGAATGTGACGTGAATGGTTTCCAAGTCTTATCGGGTTTGTTTGTTGTAGATTCGGTATCCCTTACAATCTGGAGCATAACCAACGAAGAATCCATGTAAACTGAGATTCGGTATCCCTTACGTGCAGCTGTTTAATGAGTTTGATGATAACCTCTGGAGTCACGTCCTTGGTTCTCAAAAACTTCACCCATGTAAACTGAGAATAGTCAATGTCTATTACAAGAACATACTTCTTCCCATTTAATACTTTGCATTTTCATTGGTCCGCATAGATCCATGTAAAGGGTGTGAAGAACTTCCATGATGGTATTGACAGTTTTGGGTTTGTGTGTATGCTTCGTGCTTTTGCTTAGTTGACAAGCCGATCAAAGATGATATTAATCGAACATAAATCAGGGTAGACCTCGCACCAAATTCCTGCGAGCAAGAGCATCGATGGTACCAAAGTTCAAATGACTTAAACATCAGTGCCATAGCCATGTTTTGTTCATTGAGGCATTAGTCAACAAGCAAATAGAAGAGGACCGCATCATGACTTCAATAGAGATGGTGTATAAATTGGCGCCATGAAAACCTTTAAGAAGATCAGCACCATCCAATTCTCTGATGACCCATGTGTAATTTCTGAAGGCAATCTTCAAGATCGAAATCAAGATATTGACCAACAGAGAACAGATTATACTCAAGTCCTTCCACGTAGTATACCCAGGAAATTAGCAGTCACCAGAAACATAATCTTCATAACACATAATTACCCCAAAATGGTAGTTCCCGAATCTAGCTGTCCTGATAAACTTATTCACGACATTCTCGAGCCCCGAGCGATCCCCAATCATATGTTTAGAGCAGCCTGAGTCCAAATATCAAAGGACGAAAAGTACGATCTGCATTTGGAAACAGACGAGAGCAGAAAATTTGGAGTGTCGGATCCCCAATTTGAGTTGGGTTCCAATTGGTTAGTGCAAACAAATTCTGGAGCCACTGAAACCTTAGGTGCATTCGTTTTAATGGTGGAGATTTCACTAGTAGATGCAATGGGCCTAGTTAAAGGACATTGGGTCTCCAAAGGGAAGGTTCTACCAGTTGGCTTCCATTCCTTAGTAGGCACTACTTTAGAATTAGTTATCCTAGTTAAAGGGCACTGTTCTCCTAAAGTGAATTTCCTTCCAGTGGGCTTCCATTGATAACCAACATTGGCAAACAGTTTACCTGTTGCTTTCCAAATTTGCTTACTTTTTTTAGCTCTCCAAACTTTCTTAACTGGGGTTTTGTTAAACGACTTCAGAAATTTCTCAACACATTTATCATGATTACTCGAAATTATGCATTCATTACATGTTTTGCAACGTGAATTAGGTTTTGAATTATGACTCATTTTGCTCAAGTTGGACTTAATGTTCCTCATGTGGTCGTCTACTTTCTTTTTAGGAACACTTTTAGCAGGTGAAGTCCTATAATTCCTTCTATTTCTCTTTGGTTTAGACTCTCTAGCTTTAGTGTTACTATTTACTCCTGTAGACGGACTAATGGGAATTTTAGTCTTTTTCACTTCCGGTTGCTGAACATGTTTTGATGTGTTGGGATCTGAAGTTTCCAAGGGTACCTCAAAGGTAACATGCTTGTTCTTAGTCATAGATGATGATGCAGTAGACCTATCTCGCTTGCTATCAATTTTAGGACATGTACCAATAGCATATTCTAAGAGTTCCTGAGATCTATTAGTGAGAAAGCAGGCACCTACAATAGCATCATCAAGTGGTTTTGCTATCCTATCCTCTTCAATGGTTTCACGAAGCAAATCAAGGCACTCCTTAAGATGTTTAAGATAGTCACTATGAACCAACTTATTATTCCTAAGGGGAAGAGGAATATACACAGCATCACAAGCATACTTCTTACAAGCAGAAACCTTTTGAACAATATTATCACAATTGATGATTGGCATTTTCCCTTTTGCCAGAGTCTTTAGATTCTCAATCTCTTTAAGCAAAGAAGTTATCTTTTCATTGTTTATATCACGTTTGATCTTAATTGAATCATATAACTCTTTGTAATGTTGTTTGACTTTTGAATTTTCAGCACGAAACCAATCATTTTCATGTTGCAATTTATTGATGGTATCTTGAAATTGAAAATTCTGAGAATCTATAGACTGTGGTTTTTGGGTGCCAATCACATTACACTTGTTTGACTTCAATTGGGCAATTTGGACCCTCAGGTTCCGAATCGTGTTAGTGTGAGCTTGAATCTTTTCATCACGTTTGGCTAATTCAAAATATGCATCAAATTCAGGAGCATCCGAAGATGTCTTGGCATTTGAGATTTTAGTACTTTCTTCTAAATGTTGATACTTTAATTGCAAATTAAGATTATCAACCTCTAGTTTTGACAAATGTCTGACCATGTTATCATGGTCATCGTTTTGAATTTTCTCACGTAATTTTAAATTCTCCCCCTCAAGCTCAACAACACGATTCTGGAGAGCGGTCAATGCAATAGACATCTCATGAAATTGGCAGGCAGATAACGTAGAATCAGTAGCAGTATAAAATACGTCCTGAGCAACACATTTAGTAATCAAATTCTCATTCATGATGAGAATATTTTTCCTCGCAACTTCACTACATTTAAGATCAATTGCCAATTGTTTACCCTCATTTTCCACATCATTAAAAACCTTTTTCATTTGAGTCACATCATCATTAATGGTATTTTTAAGGCCCTCAAAATGTTCTTTGAGAAGTTTGAAACATGGCATGACTTCAGTTAGGTAACATTGTTTTGTTTGCTCAAAACCTCTTTCCCCTTCAGTAATACCCGTTGGTGTTATTCTCTTTTTACATGTTTTATCAAAATCAACGAATAATTGACCAAGGACATATAAGGCAATTAGTGTATTATTTTGCGTGGGGAGAGTGAAAGGTACAAGGTGCCTAGGTGTGTTCAGGGGGTAAGCAGTTGGGTGAGCAATTCTAAACATAGTGTGTGTGTTACCTACAACTCTTTCAGCTTTCAATTTTTCTATGTCTATGTTCCAGAAGACTTGCTCTGGAGTAAATTTCTTTTGTGGGACAAAGATAGCTAATTGATTATCTTCAGAGTAATCATAATTGTACAAGATTTTATTAGCTATGCACTGGGGATCCCTTAATTTCTCAGCAAGTTTTTCTCTGGTTCTATCTTCTATCTCATTGCCCTCATCATCAGATGTAGCATCAGGTGGGGCATGATTAGGCTCAAGCATAATGTTTGCATCATATAATGCCGGTTGAGCACCTATACCGCTTCTAAGGAAATTGGCTTTTGGCTTAGTAGAATCCTTCTCACTATGATCATCACTCAACTTCCTATGTTTATGCATCATTTGAGCAGTTTGAATGGTTTGGCCTTGCGTGTATGACTTATCCTCAAGTTTGTTTTTCAGCATTTTAAGACTAGAGAAATCATTTAGGAGTTTTGTTTCCTTCTCTTTGAAATCATGTTTGAGTGTGTTTAAACCTTTTTGAATCTCTTGTTTTTGTTTAACAGTTTGATCCAATTGTTTTTGCAAAGATTGTAACTCCTTTTTCAATGTTTCTCGCTTAAGATTATTTTCAGATATATATGCACGCATTTGCCATTCCATGTTCTGCTCACGTCCAGTGAGTTCAAATCTAGCACGTTGTTCGTACATAGCCACTTGATCCTTAAGGATATTAAATCTAGTGGTCAAGGAGTCATCAGGGTTATAGGCAGTGTACTCATGCACGACACAATCATCTTTTAAAACAGAAGATGCACTACATTGTACAACAGACACTTCATTGTGTTTCATATGTTGTTCACATGGGTCAACATTGTTATTTCCCATGTCAACGACATCTGAATCGACATTGTTTGTCGGTTGTACTTTGTTAGGAATCTTTTGTTCATCAACAATGTTACACAGTTCGAGTACCTTAGCACATGACACATGTTCTTTTACCGGTCTGATATCTGCATCCACATCACGTGTAAGAGTCATTGAACTGTTCGTTGTGTCAAGCTTTTCAGTCTCTGATCCTCTGCCTTCGATGATAACTGACCCAGCATTCGATGCTTTGCCCGAATCCACACTACCATCACATGGTTGCCCCCGACATGCCATCACTTTGTCTTCATACTTGTGCTCATGCTTTGCTCTTTCCATAATGTACTCTTTCACATTACCCATGAGTTGGAGTAGTGTGACTCTGAACACGTCAACTTCAATTCCCGTATGAGTGGCAAAGCTCTTTTTCGTCATTTGACTCTCATGATCATACTCCTCAGTGAATCGTGAATCAATGAACGCTTGGAGTTGGTTGTTGATCACACAGAATGCAGCCATAGATCTATCTTCAGAAAGTTCACCCTTTTCAAGTTGTTGTTGAAGTTGATCTAAGTGTAGAGTCATTTTGACTGTGAAAGTCTCAACATTTTGACCAAAGAGTGTTGCGAATGCACGATTGAAACCTCCAAGTATCCAGGTTTTGCAAAGAGAACCTTGAGATGTGAATGGAGTGATCGAAAACATTCAATGCAGCTTTCCTTTGCATTGTGAAGCACTTGTTGTGGCTGAAGCAACTCTCTCCCTTGCGAATTAGAGCACAAAGATTCCAGATTAGCAATATTAGAATCAAACGCCTTTGTTTGTTGTACAAGGATGGAAGATTTTGACATGTTGTGATCGTTCACGGGATTTTACAATTCTATGATTTAAACCGAGAAATAGCTTCTTTCGCGGGATTTTACAAAAATCAAGAATAAACCGTGAGACTTCGAAGAATAGATTTGGTTTTGTTGAAGTGAGTTAGAGTGGTGAATTAAGACAAGTCCCAGTGAGTTTCAAACAATGTTCGTGTTTTGAAATCCGAATAAATCCCTAGTTATATCCAATAAGCCCGAAGATATCACTACCCAAGCAAATAATCACTCTCGGATTCTTGAAGCTTAATCAAACCCGTGGACCAAACTAACTCCAAAACTTTTAATCAAAATACCAAGATATCACTAAAATTCGTTCCTACAATATAAATCAGCAAGGAAAAATTCGGCCCTTGTAGTAGTAGGAACCCAAGCGATCCACCTTAATTCAATAAACCCAAGAAAGATCCGGTCAAGCCCAACTCCATTCCATTTGATGAGATGCTAAGCCCAAGTCAGAACTTACTCTAATATGCAGTTATAAAACACTAATAATCCACACAACCATAAATAATTAACACAAATCTAACCCAAAAAAAAAGCAGTCACAAGATCTTTCTTCACACGCCAAATCTTATCAACAGAAACGTAGCCTCAAAGAATATTGCGCCTCCTTCCTTATCACTCACTAGCAGTCACCACATGATCCACTCCAACTCAACCACCGATCAAACACACTATCACACAATGATTAATCTTTCCCGTCACTTGAAACCAATCGAATAACAAACCTTCCACTAAAAAATGGTTACTTGTTTTGATTAACCCACAAATATGCTATAATCTTTTATGCACTGAAGTGAAACAGAACCACGGCATCAAGATGACAGGTAGGTTTCAATTGTTTTCGAGTCTTTTTGTGGCAGTTTGATAATCGATTGATAGAGATCAATGATGGGATTAGTTCACACACGTGAAGTCTTAAAGGTTGGTACGAAAGTGAACCAAAACAGAGATCATGTTATGTTTTTATCCTTCTTTTGATCTTTCGGATATCAAAGAAAAGAAAAAAAATCGATGATGGTTAATCTCTTACGTGGTTTTTTTTTTTTTTTTTTTTTTTTTTTTTTTTTTTTTTTTTTTTTATGTAAAGAGAAAACTGAGATCAAATTTTTATTTCTGATTCTTTGTTTCTTTCATGTTGTTGGTTTGTTGTTTACGTGAGGTGGGATTAGATGTTGACGAGAGACATGATTAGAAGTCAACCGTGGTTTGTAGTTAGTTTGGACTCATTTGTTGTTAATATAACAGCTGATTGTTACTCAGTTTTAATCGCTACCAAGAGTCGACCAAAAGTTAATCGCAAAAACGAGTTAATCGCTACCAAGGGTAAACGCAATAACAAGTTAAACACAATAAAATGTTAACCACAACAATACAGTACACGCTCACAAAAATAATTAAACGCAAAAATAATTAAACGCAAAGACAAAAATAATTAAACGCAAACTGTATAAAAACAAAGCTGTCAGTATCTCAAAATTTTGTCTTTTACCCGATTTTTGAGAAAAACGCCAAATCTGACAACAAAAAATGCAACTCAACTTTAAAATCAGATAAGTAACCGCAAGTAAGAAATCAGCAGCCTTAGTTAACCACAACTAAGAATTACCCCAAAAATAAATTCTCGAATAGGCACAAATTTAGTTCTAAGCAGACGAAATAACAACTCAAATCACCATAATAGCCAAACCACTAACAAAGACCAAATCTTGATATTACCAATGCTATATTTTCGAACCAAAGTGAAAACCACAAAGAAACCAAACTAAAACCCGAGTAAACCATTCCCTAGGATGAAACCATGGCTCTTGATACCAATTGTAGGATACTCACAATCTTAAACACGTATGGTTTCTTGTGATTATATGGATCGAATTAGATGAAGAGATTAGAGAGATGTAGAAAGAAAGGTGGGAGCCTTTTTGAGAGAGAAACAATGTGTGTATTAGCTTGAAACTAATGAAAGGTCCAACCCTCTCCACATGTGGAGAGGGGTATTTATAGTTACAATATTACGCCCACTCCCGGGCTGTGGATCAGGCATACAGTGAGTAAAGACCCGTTCCTTCTTCGACGGTGTTACTTAATCTAATACTAATTAACTAATAAACAAACTAACTACGAGCTAACTTAATGCTATTACAATCATTAGGTGACCGAGACTTTTATAGGAATATTTGTATTCCTAACACAACCAAACACCACAACAAGAATATCACCATCCAAAACCATTGATGTCTCACCTTATCTACAAAGAGACCCATAATCCCCTAAACAATGCAATGAGGTTTATCCTAAACCACATTGTGGAACGTCTCAAGTTTAGAGTCTCCAAAATGAAACAAAACCGTTTCTCTTGGAAAATGTCTCCCATTTTAACCAACAAACCAAAACCACGTCACCTCCTCACCTTTCAAAATAAAACCCGCTACAACCCTCAACTCACATTTCATCCTTAAACAACGCTATCCTTGTTTTTGGAAAATGGTTCTCATTAAGGATGATGATGATTTCCTTGTAGCTTTTTATACTCTTAGTTCATTTTTATTTTATTTTATTTTATTTATTTTTTTTTCTTAAAAAGTAGGATGTTGTAATCTTAATTATGTGTCTTTGACTCTCTAAGAGTCAAAATTTTACATTAAATGAAGCTTAATTCTACAACAAGGTTTGCATTGTTTAAATGACCATTTAGGTATGATGAGTGAACTACACCTTTATATGGTACCATACATAAATCTTGTGTTTTAGAAACTAACCTCTCTTTTTGTAGGTTCATTTTCCATGTTTTTCTTCCTTGAAACTCCATTTAGGGGAGTAATATTCAAGGGGGAGCATGAGTATTACATTATTACGCTTCACAACTCTTAGTTGTAGTTTAGACATGAAACACTTTCATGACTTATCTTGTGCGGAAACTAACTTTTCTTTTGTAGGTTCAAAATCCATGTCTCCTCTCTTGGCACTCCATTTAGGGGGAGTATCGTCCTAGGGGGAGCATGGCCATTATTCCGCTTCGCTTCTCTACTTTTTGTTTCGATAAAAAGGGGGAGAATTTATATTAAACTTGTTCAACTTTTGATATTTCCGCTTCGCTAACTCTTTGCAAAAACAAGTTTTAATACTAACTTTATAAGACTTAACACTAAATCTTATGGCTTACTTTTAAATAAAGTTTATGTTTTGTCATCAACAAAAAGGGGGAGATTGTTAATACAAATATCGCCTAAAAACGTTATTTATATTTTATGATCTTTGCTAAGTTTTGTTAATGACAAAGTATGAACTTTAGCTAAAAGTAAATTATCACTTTAAGTGTTTAAGTCTTGTTTAACTAATGTTTACATTTCCTTTTAAACTAAACATTGGTTTTATTTCTTAAAATAGAAATTGTCACATCACATTTATGGCAAGTTTTGTCATTATGCATTTATGGAAAGAAATGTGTTTGACTTGCTTTGATGTTGCTTACAAGTTTTGTGTTTGACTTGATTTGAGTGATGTGACATTGTTTGGTTGCTAGGAGTTATGAGACAAGACCTTGTTTGGTTTGAAGAGTTATTGCAAAAACCTACTGCAGACCCGGCGGTACCCTGGGGGTACATGGGCTGAACCCATCTGAGGGTTCCGCCTGATCCGCCAGACATGCAGAATAGTTTGCTATAAATACCAAACCATTTGTTTGTTTTATGTAACCCTTTTAGGACATATATTCATATACTCTCTCAACTAACTCAGTAACCTTTTGATTTGTGATTCTCTTATGTAGCAAGGGACTTCACAAGATCATTCAAGAAGTTACAAGCTTCAACTCTAAAGTTGCAAGTCTTGGTAGCTTGGTCATGTATAAGCTTTGGTAGTTTATACTTCATGTGTGTCATGTATATAGAAGTAAGTGGTTAGTATTTTAGGCCTCAAAATACGTAGTGTGTCGGGAGTTGTTATACCCTTGTAAAAGAACTAACGGGAGTGGTTGTACCCTTGGTAAAGAACTCGACATCTAACTTAGTGTCGGTAAAAGTGTAAGCGACGAATGGGAGTGGTTGTACCCTTGTAAAAGAACTCGACATCTAGCTTAGTGTTGGTAAAAGTGTAAGCGACGTTGTAAAGGTTTTCTCCGCCGGTGAAAGGAGCTTGTTGATTAGTGCTTATAACTCTCGAGTTGGAAACTCGGGGCGTGGATGTAAGGCAAGGAAAAAGAGTCCTTGTAGCCGAACCACGATAAACAATCGTGTTGTGGTTTGATCGTTTCTTTCTTTATCTTTGCTTATTACATGTTGTCTTTTAGTTATAATTGCTAATCACATATAAAGCTTTCCAAAAGAATTAAAACAAGTAAAGTTGTATTTATATCTTGAAACAAATGTAAAGCTTTTCAAAGAACTAAAACAAGCAAAGTTAGGATCATCACAAGTAAAGCTTTTCAAAGTATGAAACAAGTAAAGTTAGAATTGTTATTCACATGAAAAGCTTTTCAAAGAATCAAACATATAAAGTTGTGTTTATATCTTTAAGCAAACGTAAAGTTTCTAAAATGATATTTAAGCTAAATAAGAATCGAAAAAGCGGTAAACTATTCAACCCCCTTCTAGTTTTCCACAAAGTTGTTATAGGGGTATCTTTTTGTTGGGCACACGTGTTCACGCAAACCATGAAAGACAGTGGCGGAGCCAGGAGCCAAGTTTAGGGGTAGCGAAATACGAAAATTTGTTTAGGGATAGCGAAAATTTGTTTCAGGGGTAGCGAAATCGCCAAAAAATGGCCAAAAATCGCCAAAAATCGCAAAAATTACACTACCGGGTAAAAGTTCAGGGGTAGCGACCGCTACCCCTGTCTTACACATGCCTCCGCCCCTGATGAAAGATATGAACAACAGTTTTAGCAAGTGAGGAAAACTGATTAATATCAACATTGATGATTTTGGGTAGAAATAATTATCGTCGGAAGGAACATCATTTGTATCGTCGAAAGGGAATTCTGATGAAGTAGAAACAATTCTCAAACGCTTGTTTTGTGAAGGTTAACTAACTTGAGAAGTTCCTTTAAAGCTTTTCTTGTAAATTGTTGAGCTGCTCTCCCATCTTGTATTCTTGTTCATCATAGCTAGGCTCCATTATCTGAATCGATGTTGCTCGTCCATTTCTTGAATAAACAACGAATACAAATCTAAACGAACATCATCAACAGCATACATGTCAATTTTAAAGTCCTCAAGCTCCCTTTTTCATAGAGTCCATGTTACGACTATTCGACTAAGCCTATTTATCTCGTCTTCAAACTCCTCAATATGCGACCCAACTTTTCTCTTAGTGAGAAGGAGCAATATTGTCAACATTAACCCGGGAAGCTCCTCTAGCAAGTCCATCGAGCAACCACATCTAATTCTTGTCAGCATCGTAACCAAACAAATTAAGATGAATAAAATCCTTTCGCCCAATCAGTTTCATATCATCCTTTTCGACCACTTGCTCCTAAAAGGCATAAATATTTAGCAAGGCAGACATGTTAACCTCCAGAAACTTTACTACCCTCCTTTCGACCACTTGCTCCTCTAGCTAAGAATTGTGTCACTCTTTAGGACTTCCATATAGTACGTAATATTACGTTCGTGTTATCCCGTAAAAACCTACCTAACACATAATAATTTACCGAAATGCCCTTCACTCTTGCACCTACCTACATACGTGACGTCCCTACCCCATTCCAAAAGCCAATATAAAACTCCTTCTTTCTACCATAATTCTCGAACACCAAAACTCCCTCACCTCCATATAATCCCATATACACACGCACACCTCTCTACCACCCATTCACCACCTAAAAAATATGGCTCTATACAACACCAACGCACTCCTTCCCACCAAATCCTTCATATCCCAATCACCACCACACAAATCTTTCCCATGCACGACTCTACGTCCAATCTCAGCCGTCCATGCACCCGACCCATCATCCCAAAAATCACCTTCTTCCACCACCCCATCAGCCACTATCTCCACCACAACACCACTCACAACACCAAGTGGAACAAAATGGACTGTAGATAGCTGGAGAACCAAGAAAGCTTTGCAGCTGCCTGAATACCCTGATCAAAATGAGCTTGACTCCGTTCTCGAAACGCTTGAGGCTTTCCCGCCAATTGTGTTTGCGGGTGAAGCGAGGAACCTGGAGGAGAGGCTTGGTGAAGCTGCATTGGGGAATGCTTTTTTGTTGCAAGGTGGTGATTGTGCTGAGAGTTTTAAGGAGTTTAATGCGAATTATATAAGGGATACTTTTAGGGTCATTTTGCAAATGGGTGTTGTTCTGATGTTTGGTGGTCAGATGCCTGTTATTAAGGTTTGTTTTAGTTTCTTTGTTTCATGTTTTATTGTTTTTATATACTTTAATGGTTTTGTATTGTTTGATTTATATGAAATTGATGGTAGTTAATTACAGTAGTACAGTATGAATGACTTTGACACAAATGGAAATGGTTTAATTCATGATTTTTGAATTAATAAATGTGGAATTAGCAAATTAAGGGACGATTGGATGTGGTTTGGGGGAATATTATCTCTTATTGAATAACCAGGATATGATAAGTAAAATGATTTGAATGGTTTGAAATTGTAAAAGCTACTTTTGAAAGATATTGATAACCAAAGAAAGAACGAAAGGGGCAGAGCGCAAACTATTAGTTGACCCGGACACCAAGTCAATGAGGGCCTTATTGGAGAAAATGACACGGGTTCAATCACAACTCTCATTGAAAGGTCACTGTGACGGGTGCACAGCGTCAGAGTTTCTCCACCGATTTAAACATTTTGTAGAGAGGAAAGAATTAGATAAACAAGAACATATAAGGGGGTGTTTGGCTACGCTTATTTAAATAGCTTATCAACTTGTTGCATATAGACAAAACTAATAAGCTTATCAAATATCAACATATAAGGGAGTGTTTAGATAAAGCAAAAAAGCTAAGGCTTATCAGGTTGTTTAAGTTGTTTTAGACCGGCTTATTGGAAAAGGAGTATCTTATTTCGAATAGTTTTAGCTAATTTGAAGTGTGCTGATAAGCTAGTTGCAATTTAGATATATCAGTCGAACCCACTGAAAACTTGTTGCTACAACTTGAACTCATGATAATTAAAAATGAAATTTTTCTAAGGAATTTAGTATGATTTTAAACTTACATTCCAAAGAGAATCAAATTTATATGATCTTAATCTATGAATCAAAGGAAATTTTATTTTTTGGTTTGCCAAGGCTTTGAAGTCAATGCATTTGGTATCAACTAGACTTAAATTACGGCACAACTGTGTATTAATTAGCATGATTTTTGCTTTAAAATGAGCTGAGTTTGGGTTCTGGTTATCTGAGTATAACAGGTAGGAAGAATGGCCGGTCAATTTGCGAAGCCTCGATCAGACAATTTTGAAGAGAAAGATGATGTGAAGCTTCCAAGTTACAGAGGTGATAATGTAAATGGAGATGCATTCGATTTGAAGTCAAGGATACCCGACCCTCAAAGATTGATTAGAGCTTATTCTCAGTCTGCAGCCACTCTTAATCTTTTGAGAGCTTTCGCCACTGGAGGGTATGCAGCTATGCAAAGAGTTAACCAATGGAATCTTGATTTCACTGAGAATAGCGAACAGGGTGATAGGTATGCTAATTTACTTGATGATTGGTCACATTTAAGTTATTTACTACCTAGTAAAAAAAGGGTATAAATAAATCTTTATATTCATATTAATGTTACGTGCCACTAGAAAATTTTTGCTCAATGTATACACCTGCATTACATTCCAGAATAGTGGGTCTGCCCCTAATTTAAATGTGATTAATGATTTGACGTTTTTGTGTTATGTTTTAGGTACCGTGAGCTGGCTAGCCAAGTTGATGAGGCACTGGGTTTCATGGCTGCTGCTGGTCTTACAATTGATCATCCAATTATGACCACCACTGATTTCTGGACATCCCATGAGTGCTTGCACTTGCCTTATGAACAATCTCTTACTCGATTAGATTCAACTTCTGGATTATACTATGACTGTTCAGCTCATTTCCTTTGGGCTGGTGAGCGAACCCGTCAATTGGATGGTGCCCATGTGGAGTTCCTAAGAGGAATTGCAAACCCTCTTGGAATTAAGGTATTTATTATTGTTTAATCAATTTTTCTGTGTATAGTCCTATGTACAATGGATACTGACAATCCTTTATCAAAAGGTGAGCGACAAAATGGATCCAAACGAGTTGGTGAAGCTCATTGACATCTTGAATCCTGAGAACAAACCAGGAAGGATTACTATCATAACAAGAATGGGAGCAGAGAACATGAGAGTGAAGCTTCCTCATCTTATTAGAGCAGTTCGAAGAGCAGGTCAAATCGTCACATGGGTTACTGATCCTATGCATGGAAACACCATCAAGGCTCCAAGTGGATTAAAAACTCGCCCCTTTGATGCAATCAGGGTAACAATTTATGTCCATCATCCATAAAATCTACATCTTTATTGTTTTATATCATTTTCGTAGTAAATTGCGTAAATTACTGGTACAATCAGTCTACTCATTATGAGAAGGACTCAGGAATGAATATAAACCGTAAAATGTGGCTAGTCATTTTCATGTGTTTTACACGTGCTTTAGATGTTAGGAGGCTTTCAACGACATTTGTGCATCGGCTAGCCCTTATATTATGTTACTGATATGTAGGAGCACAACTTAGTCAATTGTTGTCATTCATGATCATTAATATTGCATCTCATTCATATAAGCACGAGTTATAGTTTTGATTTCAGTCGGCCATATGTGATTATTGCAGAGGGTCCAACGTCAATGGTCCACATTCTTTTTAACTTTGGAGTGTAGTTATAATTCAATTTAAAGTTGCAATTATGAACTATTTGATTTTTCCAATAGGGGACCAATATGTTTTGGAACTACCCTTCATGATTGCTATGGAAAAAGAACATACTTTTGGTATCATTTCCACAAAATATCTTGTAAAACTTCTGTGATAAAAGTTTGAATGGTAGATAGGTAGTTAGCTATGTGTCTGTATACTGCACAAAATGGCGGCTTAGACGTGTTGGGCAATGAATAAACGGTAAAATGGTTAAGGGTCAACACGGGTAGTTTTTGGTTATTTGTCTGGCTGGGTTTGCCCACCGACAGTTTTTTTTTATTTTTTTTTTATTTTATTTTTTTTTTTTTTTTTAATAACACTGTCTTTATTAACAGGCGGAGGTGAGGGCATTCTTTGATGTGCATGATCAAGAAGGAAGCCACCCAGGAGGAGTTCATCTTGAAATGACCGGGCAAAATGTGACCGAGTGCATTGGTGGATCAAGAACCGTGACTTTTGATGATCTGAGCTCACGCTACCACACCCATTGTGACCCACGGCTCAACGCCTCTCAAGCACTTGAGCTAGCCTTTATTATCGCAGAGCGTCTACGGAAGCGAAGAATCGCCACAAAAGCGATCAATTAAGCTTTATTTTAATTTACATTTGATGTTTTTTTAAATACTTTTTATATTAACTTGGTGTTTTAATACCATTTACCATGGTATTTTGATAATCAATAATGTGAGCATTATGTTTGTATGTGTATATTTAAATTAATAGTATGGTTTCCAAAATTTAAGAAAATATCATGTACAATGTGTATGTTGTGTAGTCTTCTTTTTTAGAGTTTTTGATTCCTATTCTAATCTTGCTTGATTTATACTGTATTTTTCTTGTAGAAGAGAAAATAGACTGCCGGTTATGATATAATAACAGGCCAAACATTATAACAAAACTGAACTTTCACTAGGCTGTTATAAGAAAGTTTGTTTTATTGTAACACACTGACTGCACATTATAAATAGTTGACAACTTGACATCATTCACAAGCATGAAAAGAACAAAAAAATTAAAAAATTTAAAAAATAAAATTAAAAAAATTAAAAAAAAAAATAAAATAAAAAAAAAAATAAAAAAAAATAAAATTTGGAGCATTTACAGTTCCAGGCCCAATTCACATATACTTATCTCTTGATTGAACACACGATTTTGAAGTTGATGGACACCGCTACATCTGCATGTTAGTGGGGACCTATTCACATGGTACAGGTTCTTTACTCTCTCATATTAAATTTTCTTTCACCAGGAGCGAGCTCGCCATTCCTACCACACGTAGGTGCAAATGGCGTTACCACGCCGGAGGTCACGCTCGCCATTTCAAATGTGAGTTACTTCACATTCGTCAATTGCACACTTAATTCAAATTTTGACTGTTTGGCCTTCAAATGGCTAGTTTTTGAGGCTTTTTTTTTTTTTTTTTTTTTTTTTTTTTTTTTTTTTTTTTAAATAGCTAGAAGTATTATACTTAACCACACTATATACACTCAAATATACAACCAATTTTACACACAATTACTTACTTTCCATTTTAATTCTCTCTATCACAACACACATTCTCTAAACCGAAAATGAATTCCGATGAAAAATATGTTAAGTTTTCCGAAAAATATGTTAAGTTTTCCGACATCGATGATGAAACTGATATTTTCTTTATGAAGTAAGCTTATCAGTATCATCAATTGTTGCAAACTCAAGATCAAACTTCCATGTACGCCTATATAGTGAACGCGACTATGTGAGGTTGCTGAACAACATTTGTGGGAAGACTATTTTGGTGATAATCCAAAATATCCAGAGTATTATTTTAGGCGCCGCTATCATATGAGCAGTAAACTATTTTAGAAATAGTACGTATTAAAAGTTAGATTGAAACTCACGATCCTCTTACTGATCATGTTGATTTCTTTGTAGTCAGACCTGATTGTACGGGTTTAATGGGTTTTTTGTGTAATTATGAAATGCACTTTTGCCATACGCCAATGGCATACGGCACAAGAAGGTGCACGGAAAGATGTTAAACGAGCTTTTGGTGTCCTTCAAGGATGTTGGGGAATTATACAATAACCAGCGCGTGCTTAGACTATTAACAAACTACGAAGACTTATGTAATATTGCATAACATGATTTTGAAAGATCAAAAATATGCAATAAGTGAATTCAATGAGTTGTATATTAGTCCGCATCCACATATACAACGAGAATGGTTCGACAGATGCGACGTGCAACGGAGGAAAGCTAAAAAATTGCGTGATAAAACAATACACGCAAATTTTCAACGAGATCTTATGGATCATCTTTGGCAACGACACTAACAAGAAGAAAACTAGTTTATTGATAATTTGATGTATTTTTATATTTTTGTAATGATTTTTCATTTACGTATTTTATTTATTTTTCGTATTGTAATTTGTATTTTCATTTAGACGAATGAAAATGTAGTTTGTTTAAAAAATAAAAAATTAAAATGGTGCGGCTTATAAATTGTGAAACGGCTTGAGCAACTACAGTTCATAAGGGGTATTTTTGGTGTATGAATATGAAATGTGAAATGCTAAGGTGGTACTGATTTGGCAAAATGGCATGTACAATGGCATGTAGGGCTGTAAACGAACCAAACGAACACAAACGGAGCCTTGTTCATGTTCGTTCATTTAAGTTTAACCGGACAAATAAACGGACACGAACGCTTAAACGGACGAATTTTCTTGTTAATGTTCGTTTATTAAGAAAATGAGTTGTTCATGTTCGTTTATTAAGAAACTAAATAACCGCTAAACAAACATAAACGATCAAACATAATGAAAATAGACAAACAAACATAAAATTTATTAAATTATGCATAATATATTGTTTTATAAATGTTGTTTTGTTTAGACAAACAAATTTTAAAATGATACAATTAAAAAATATGATCTACAAACATAAATAAATAAAATGAACATAAACGAACGTATAACCGGACGTGCACGAACATAAATGAACGGACGCTACTTTTGTTCATGTTCGTTCATTTAACTAAACGAACATAAAATATTGTTCATGTTCGTGCGTTCATTCAATAAATAAACGAAAATAAACGAAATTTTTACCAAACGATTCATGAATTATTCACCGAACGTTCAGTTCGTTTATAGCAAACGTACCCTTCATTTTTATTCACCCTCCACTGGAAAGTTGTGACGTATATATAGTTTGACTGGGGACATTAGAGCATCCACTATGGTGGTTTAAGAATAGGTTTAAGAAATTATGAAGAGGTTCAAGAATTTGTGTACCATAGTGAAGAACCATTTTAAGGCTAGGTGGCATGAAAAGGTCTAGAATTATAAAGATGTTTATAAATTTATGCATTGTATAAGTTGACAATTTTATAAACCTATCAAAAGTTTTATCTATAGTGGGAATAGGTTTAAAGTATGAAAAGGTTTGTAAATTAATGACATTTCATGAGATGGCAATTTTATAAACCTTTTAAAAGGTTTATCATAATAGATGCCCTTAGGGCTGCTATACAGATGCGCCCGATGACCTTTAATTTCTTTCATACCATGATTATCTATAACGAGCATGTAAACCCGCGCGTTGCCGCGGGAATGTCTTGGTGGATATTAATTTTGTTATATGAGTGTTTCAGGCATGTTATTTGTTTTGCTTTAGTTAATGTATATGGAAGTGTGTAATTTCGTAAAGAAATGCATGTTTTTGGGCTATCAGTATTTTGTTTAGGTCTTTAGCGTTTGAAAAGAATAGGTGGTTTGATTCTGAATGCATGCTAATTGAAAGCGGTCGGGTTTTTTGGCTATATTATTTGTCGTTATATATGTATGTATATAATTTTTTTTTTGGTTTTATGTATATGCATATAAAAATATAAATTTAAAAAATAATGTGTAATTTTTTTGGAAAATGTAATGAGTGGTATTTTTATTTTTGGACTTGTGTTTAATCTAAACTCGAAATGACACGAAAAAAACCGAATTTGCCAAATAAATTGATTTCAAGAAAGTCTTGCAAATTTATACCTGATTTTACTGGAAAAATCATTTTGGATACAATGGCGCAAGTTTCGTAATTGTTTTCGTAATTGTTTGAGTCCGTTTGGTACGTTAAATGACTCCCGTAGTGATTTTCTCAAAGGTTTAGCCATGTTGACAGTTTTAGTCCCTCCACCCCAATGTTTTATTCGCATCCCTCAACTTTCATTTGTACTTGATTGGTCCCTCAAAAAAAATATTTAACCCCCACTTTTTTTATTATTACTCATTTTACACACATACATCACAAAACTCTCTCTCTCTATTCTCTTCTCTCTCACAACCCCTCGCCGGCGATCACCCAACTCCGGCCACCGCTGTTTTTTTCGGCCACCATCGTCGCCGTAATATTTTCCAGCGTTAACTTTTCTTAGCCGAATCGATAGATCGGCTTGTATACTTTGTTTCTGGAGCTCGTGAGACCGTGACGCGCCTCGTATCACCGTCACGCGCCACCGCCGATGCGTCGTCCCCACAGTCTCGCCACCGCCACCCTTGCTCTCTCTCTCTCTCGGTAACACCTCTCAGCGCCCCCTTCTCCTCTATATTTTTATTTTTTCAAACCCTAATTTGTAACTTTTTTATTTAATTCGATTTCATATAAGACCTTTTATAATACCTTTATATTGAAAAAAGTGTGGATCTAAAAGATTTAAGCTCGACTCGGTGTGACTCGGTGACTGACCGTGTCAACTCGAGTTGACTCGGGCGAGTAAACATCTCTTTTTAAATTGTGGTTGCCGGAATAAATTTCTAATTTCTTTTTTGTATATATATATATATATTTTTTTTTCAGATTTGCACTGGCCGGAATCTGCTGCTGTCGTTGCCTCGTTCGCCGGATTCTGCACTGACCCGCTGCCGGAAATATATATTTTTTGCAAATAATTTTGTAAAATTGGTTCTGTTTATTGTTAATTATGTTTGTACTTTTTTACAATTTGGTGTTTTGGAGACAAAATTGGAGAGGAAAAAAAAAGAAAAAGAAAGATCAGTTTGCACTGTATTACACTTTGCACTGTATTACAATACTGTTGTGCACTGTTATGCATTGTAGCAAACACTGTTTTGCCCTGTGTCGTACTGTTTAACTATTCATGACTACTGTAGCTAATTATTGTAATTAACTCATCCAACCAATAGAGTTGCGCCATGTGTCCCGAGCAACCAATAGAGAGCCGAATTAGGCTGTTAATCATTCTTTAATTACCTTGAAGTGGACCCCGCAATCCAATGGTTTTTAGAATATATATATAATTTGTACACACAAATACTGTACAGATGCTGTATAACAGCATATATAGATTCGAAATCGAAAAAGTTTGGTCATAAAGGTTAAAATCAATATAAGATTACCAAAATTATCCTTGAAAAGAATCACGGGCTTGACAAGAAATAAGAACAACTCTTTAATTTATCTATTTTTCTATAATTTCCTTCACACGCAAAAAAGTATCCGAAACAGAATCAAAGCCATATTCCTTGGACTAAACGTGCATCTTTTGTCCTATGGAATAGAGACGATATAAGACACTAGGAATACTCAAAAGAAGATGAAGGGATTTGTAATTTACTAATTTACTGGAGCGCGTTTTTTTTTTTTTTTTTTTTTTTTTTTTTTTTTTTTTTAATTATTATTATTATTATTATTATTATTATTATTATTATTTTTTTTGAGAATGAGATTATATATATATATATATATATATATATATATATATATATATATATATATATATATAGTTAGGATAAAATAAGAAAAATAATTAAAATAAGAAAGATAAGAAATAATCATAACCACACATTCTAGATGCACCTACAAAAATGGATGCATCTTCATTCAAATATATATATATATATATATATATATATATATATATATATATATATATATATATATATATATATATATATATATATATATATATAGGGAAGGGATCTGGTACATTTTTGAATTTTTGTGCGGATGTACGAACGAATCTCAGCCCTCCATCTGAAAAAAGCGGAGTGGCATTATCGTAAATATCTCGACTTTTTTAAAAATCGTTAATATCACAGTAGATTTTTTTATTGAAAAAAATTTGAAAAAATTAAAAAAAATAAAGAGAACAACAAATAATTATAAATCGCTGAAAAAAATTTCAAAAAAAATCATTTTCATCGTTAAAGGTATTGTGATATTAGCGTATGATTTTGACTTTTTTAGAAAATTCAAGATCTGACAAAGTTAGCGTATGATCTTGACAAAGTCAAGATCAGATCTTGACTTTTGTAAAAAAGTCAAAATCAGATTTTTGATATCACATAAACTTTTTTTTTTATTAAAAAATTTAATATAACAATAACTTTTTTAATATCATAAAAACTTTTTCTTAATAAAAATTGTTAATATCACCGTAACTATCATGTTTTCTTAATATCAAAATTAATTTTTTTTAATATCACCGTAACTTTTTTTAATATCATAATAAAAAAAGAGTGATATTAATTTTTTTAATATCATAAAAACTTTTTCTTAATAAAAATTGTTAATATTGCCGTAACTATCATGCTTTCTTAATATCAAAGTTAATTTTTTTTTAATATGACCGTAACTTTTTCTTAATATCGTAATAAAAAAACAGTGATATTAAGTTTTTTTTACTAATATCAACGTAACTTTTTAAGTAAAATCGTTAATATCACGGTAAGACTCATAATATCCTAAATATCATCGTAGGACTCATAATCAAAAACAAAAAAAATGCTCAGAAAAATCTAAGAAAAAAAAAGTAAAGAAGACAACAATAGTAAGGATCCCTAAAAAGGAAAAAAAAAATTAAAAAAATCTTTTGAAGGGTCAATTGGTACCGTGATCGGTGCGTCAGATCTTGACTTTTTTTTACAAAAAGTTAAGATCAGATCTGGATGGACGACCCAGATCTATCCGCACGTCCGCACTAAAACAAAACATCCGCACGTGATCCTTTGCCTATATATATATATATATATATATATATATATATATATATATATATCTGATTCACAGACTTGGAGAAGGCAGTTACCAAAACCAAATGCGGCAGATAAACAAAAATGACAAAGGGTGCCGTACAAAGAAGTAAATGTAATATACTCTCCTAGGAACCATAAGTGACAGCTGATAATGCAAACGAGCTATTTTGTAACATATAAGAACATCTGGCATACATTTATTTGATTTAAATCCAACTCCAAACCTTAATCACTTGAAAAAAAGCCATGAAATTGTCTCAGCTAGTACTCCTGCTGCAGATTTCATTGATTGGGTTAGTGAATTCTCAGCAAACTAACTGTACATACCCTGGAAAATGTGGAAATGTTACCATACCTTACCCTTTTTCAACTGAAGAAGGCTGCTACTTGGACGAGTCTTACTATATAGAATGTAACTCTACAACGCAAATTCCACACTTTAACCTATCTTCTATTCATATACTTCAGGAAGGAGGATTGTATAGTCCTCTAGAAATTTTAGAGGTAAACCTAAAAGGCCAACTAAGAGTCAAACTCCCCATCATATATGCTTGTTATGACAACGGGGGGACGTTACTTAATAGCTCAGTAAAATCATTTCAGTTATCCAGGTTCCCCTTGGGCCTACAAAACAAGTTTGTAGGAGTAGGATGTGACATTGAAGCCTCTCTTAAACTAAGGGAGCCGCCTATCAATATCAAGTGCCAATCAAAATATTGGCCAATAGACCTTCAACACTGCATAACAGATATTCCCTCACTAAACTTGACCTATGCTAAAATTTCCATCCAGCCACTGTCGAATTTTAAAAGGTGTGGTTATGCTTTCATTGTAGAGAATCATCATTTTGAGTTCAACGTAACTGATCCAAGCAAGTTAAACCCATTTTACCCGGCAGAGCTTGAGTGGTCTGTTGGGAATACAACATGTGAAGAAGCTCTAAAGGACGAAAGAACATATAAGTGCAAGGATAACACTGTATGCGAAAATGTGGAAAGCAACTTTGGATATCGCTGCAAATGCCCAAAAGGATTCAGGGGAAATGCGTACATCCAGAATGGTTGTCAAGGTACTTTCTACACTATATCTGTATTAAAAAAAATATGTTGTATATGTATGTAAACAATGAATTAAAACACAGTGTCATGGATTATATAACTTCATATTTTCTGTTAGTTAGATGTCGATGAGTGTGAAAATCCGAAGCTCAATAATTGCCTGCCAGGACATTGTAAGAACACACATGGGAGTTTTACTTGTGTTTGCCCAAAGGGACTCCAAGGTAATCCAAAAGGAGGCGGAGAGTGCACACCTGGTGGTGACGAAACTAAACTGGTCATTGAGGGTAATGATACTAAAAGACGTTTTCTTTTGACCTCATTATATGAGATACTACAGTTTTCATCAAAAGGAAGTCTAACGAGCCATTGTGCATTTGAGGTAACTAGGTTCATTTGGTGCGCAGAAATAAATTGATGGATAATGCTTTGTCGCAGGTAACATTGGAGGTGTTGCTGGTGCAGCTGTGGCATTGATTTTGGCGTACTTCGTAGTGAAGCATCGGATAATGCTCAAGGGTAGAAAGGACTTCTTCAAGCAAAATGGTGGTATCATATTAGAGAAAATGTTATCTACATGTCAAGATCCTGACAACAAATTGAATATTTTCACAGAAGAAGAGCTGAACAGAGCAACTGACAACTTCAACAATAGAAATATAATAGGCCAAGGGGGTTATGGTACTGTTTACAAAGGTACTTTATCAAACAAAGTACTGGTTGCCATCAAGAAGTCTAAAGTAATTGACCAAAGCCAAATCCAGCAGTTTGTGAATGAAGTGATCAATCTATCACAAATCAAACATCCTAACATCGTGAAACTCCTTGGGTGCTGCCTAGAGACGCATGTTCCATTGCTTGTGTACGAGTTTATAGCCAATAACACTTTATGCCATCACATACATACCCATCCTATGCTGACATTTAAGGAACGGCTAAAGATAGCTGCAGAAACCGCTGGAGCTCTTGCCTATATGCATTCGACCATACAAATTATCCATCGAGATGTCAAGCCGTCAAATATATTATTGGATAATGCAAGTACAGCAAAAGTTGCTGATTTTGGAATTTCGAGATTTGTCCCTCTTGGTCAAACCCATCTATCCACATTTGTAAAAGGAACCATAGGTTACGTGGATCCTGAGTACTTCTTTACCTCCAAACTAACTGAAAAGAGTGATGTTTATAGTTTTGGAGTAGTTCTATTAGAGCTACTTACAGGAACAAAAATTCATTCTTTAGAAGTGACACTGACGGTCTCCAGGGGAGTAGCCGCATACCTTGCTTCACTACTGGAACACGATGCATTAGTGCAGGTTCTGGATGATCAACTGAAAAGAGATGAGTATGCTGAGGTGGTGAAACGTGTTACTAAGATAGCGATTAACTGCCTTCACCTTGAAGGACTTACAAGGCCTTCAATGAAAGAAGTACACCAAGAGCTCGAGCAACTTAGATCTCTCCTTCTCTCAATCGAAGCTGAAACCCTTTAGCATCCACAAACATTCTATTTTTTTTCTTCTGTGTATATAAATGTTAGTAAGTTTCTATTAGTAAGATCCGTCCCTGTGTAATGGCCTGTTTTCGCTATAAGTTACCACTTACCTAAAAGATGTGAATACACTGATGGCCTCAAGATGCATTGGTTTTTCTTTATAAATGTTATACTTTCTGATCTAATAAGTATAACCTATATTCACTTTATTGGAAAATAATTATAACATGCATGAAGGAGCGACTACTATGGGAGGAAACATATTATTGGGGGAGATGGAATCCTAAAATCCAATGCATAAACGCGAGAAGACTAGGAGGTATAAGGTGAACATCGGTGTCAATCTCAAACGATTACATGCAGTTTCTAAAACAGATTTAGAGACGTTACCAACATAAGTAGTATTTTTCACCTAATGTTCAAACGCAACTTACTCCTTGCCATCTGTTGTTTACATTAGGGGATGGATGATAGTACAAAATTTGATTGTCTGACAAAGGCATAATAGTATTAGACGACATGCCAAAACGAGGTATGCAGCAAGAGCTACAATCCATTTTATTAACATAAATTGAATTAGAAACTGTTTAGTGATGAGCTACAAATCAACTCCGTACCTCTTTAATGGAATCTAAGGGTGGTCAGCTATTTAAACATTTTGAGTTCATTTGATTGGCTCGAGCTTGAGCTCAAAGCTTGATAAAAATCGGCTCGAACAAACTCGAGTAACTCTAACGGAAAAAATCAAATCATTTAAGCCGTTATCCTTAACTTATTTTTTACCTAAACAAAACCGATCTTTTCCTCAAAATTTCAATCTCCCGCTCAAGATCTCGCCCCTTTTTTCCCCCAAAATCAAAACCCATGCCTCGTTTGGTTCACGGAATGTTTTTTTTATGAATTGGAATCTATCTATAGAATTTGAATGTGAAGGAATTGGAATGTTAAAGAGTTAATGTTAAGGATTTGGAATCTTAAGTAATTAGAATTTGAAAAAACTTAAGCGTGTTTGGTTAGAAGAAAATAAAATGGCGAAAAACAAATTAAATTAAAATATTTTAAATCATATATCTTTAGTAGGATTTGTTTTGCTATATCTAGATGAGGGGGGCTCAGATAGTTTCTCGACTTCCCACTAATTTCTTGTAAATTTTTAATTTTCTAATAAAGTAATGTTTTATAAAATAAATAAATAAATAAATAAATAATAATAATAATAATAATAATAATAATAATAATAATAATAATAATAATAATAATAATAATAATAATGCTCCACCCAAAATTAGAGTACCATTTTGACTTTTCGGTCTTTGTTTTCCAACTTTAACTTTAAGTATTTTCGTTTATATTACATAATACTTGATGCAAAATATATGAATGGATTGAGTTTTAGATGTATTTTTCATTGGTATAATTTTATCAAGTATTGTATAACATAATCAATTATATTTAAAGTCAAAGTTGAGAAAGAAAAACCGAAAAAATCAAACGGGGACTATAATATTTAGGACGGAGGGAGTAATAATAATAATAATAATAATAATAATAATAATAATAATAATAATAATAAACAATAACTGATTTTTATGATACATATTGAATTACATAGAATTGTGAACATTCCCCGCACTTTGATATGGAATGTTCGATACAAAAATGAGATTTTAAAGGATTTTAGTTCATTCCATTTGCCAACCAAGCATGTTAAGGAATGAAATTCAAATTGATTCCTTCAATCTGCCGAACCAAACAAGTTATGAAATAGAATCATTCCACGAAATGGCCTAACACTTCACATCTATTCACTCCCGCCTCCCTTTATCTTATTTCCTTGCAGCAGACCCTTTATAATTTTCTTTCTCTAAAGTTTCTTCAAGATCCAACGGTGATAAGGTGAGTGAAATTTAGGTTTAAGCCCTAGGGCTGCAATCAAGTCAAGCTTTTATCAAGGAGCTCGAGCTCAAGCTTGGCTCGATCGAGTCAAAGCTTTTATCAAGCTCAAGCCCAAAATATAGCTCGAAACATTTAACAAGCTAAGCTCAAGCTTTGGATAGCCCAGCTCGAGCTCGTATCAAGCTTTAATATAGATATATGAAATAAATTTCATATAAGTAATTAAGAGCAAATTTGGTTATTAAGCTAATTATAAGAGCAAATTTGGTTATTAACCTCAACTCAGTAATGATCATTAAGGCTGCAAAATGGGATATATCATATGTGACAAAATAGGTAACATGTAACAAAGTGGCAAAATAGCTTATGTTTGGCTGCTCTTTATCTGTTGTTGTTGCCTATTTAGCTGCTATTAAAATGCAGATTATATAGCCGTTGATGTGTATATTAGATTAGTAGTATGAACATGTTATACATATATTTATTATTGAGTTTAGCTATTGAATACTATATTTTTGTATACATTCAAGCTTTTCAAGCCAAGCTCAAGCTTTGCTCGAAACCTACTCGAGCCAAGCTCAAGCCTGGATGATGAAAGCTTGACAAGCTATGAAGCCAAGCTCAAGCCTAGTATTTTTCTTTCAAGCCAAGCTCAAGCCTTGTCGAGCTTGAGCTCGGATTGATTCGATTGCAGCCCTATTAAGCCCTAATCCATCATCAAAACTTAGATATTTGTGTGATTATTGTGTTATTACAAACATAACTTAGATCCAATAATGATTTTTTTATTCATTAGTGTTGTTTGTAAGTACTCTTCCCGTCGGCTATCATTTCCATTGGTTCATACGAGGAATGGTAAGACTGGCGTCTAACCAATGGAATTGGCAATAATAAACTATTTCAGTTATACCTATTGAATAATTAATATCATTTTCTCATATTTAGATCTTACAGGTTTATGATACCCACCAAATGCTCAATGAAATGCTTGAATGAAATGGGTCTTTTGTGTAAGTTTGGGTGAGCAAGCAAAGGTAGATCTTTAAATATTTTTGTTTAATTTCTAGTGTAATCTTTATCTATTTTATGTCCAATTCTTAGAATCCAAACTAAAGGATGGAGATTTATGTTGATACCATAATATATGTATATTTTTTGATTAATGGCCCATGTTATCACAAGTCTTGAATATTCATACATGTAATTGGTCTCACATATGTTAAAAATGTTTAATATAGCTTAGGAAAATCTTTCTAGTTTTGCTAGTATTTCTAAGTGTCTAGTTGATTTGTGTTATTAGCTGTTATCATATATTTTAAATAATTGTTGATAGGCTTTATTTTATTGATTTGATTAGTTGTTTCAAGTTGTTAAGTTTTAACTATATGGCTTTCATAATACATGTCTTGTTGGCGCTTGACAGCCAACATATCAATGATTCAGCATTATTCATGTTTGCACGTTGTGTATACTTACTAATTCTTTGTGGCCTAATGGTGTATGACAACCTATTTGCGAAAGATGTTGACAAACAAAGATTGGGATTGCTTGTTATCTGCTGATGTTTGCTATTGACTTTAATATCCTAGGATTGTTTTTTCCTTAACTCTTAAATTGATTTCCTATTATGGTATCTCTTTATTGTTGTTGTGCTACTCATGTTGGTTTTAGCTACTCAAGTTCATTAAGGACTCAACTTATATAGTTTTCAGGTATGTCACATGGAAGTAATATTGGAGCATCAATATGAGCTGGAAGCTAGGAAGATGATCAAAGGAAATAGTGGGAGGAGAGACTTAAGCTTGTGTAGCAGCCCTTAAAGACCAAATCGGATAACAGTGAAGCATGGAAGTTGTTTGTGTATAACATTTACATACATTTTTTGTGTATAACGTTTTAAGCAACTGTAATGTATAACACTTTTGTCTAATTCAGATTGTTAAGTTTGTTTTGTTGAATATACTAGCAATGTACCCGCGCGTTGCGGCGACGGGCACGAATAATGTATGTTGAATATACTAGAAGCTTGATTTGTTTGTACATTGTTGTTATAAATGATACTTTTAATTGAAGGGGTATTTTAAAAGTTATACTAGTAATTATAAGTGTTGATCAGTCAATATGTATAAGTGGTAATGCCTAAATTGATTGTACATATAGCTTAATTTTTTGTATTTGCTTAAAATTTATATATGAAAGTATTATAAAATTGGAAGATAGAGGGTCAAAGATGCATTATAGGTTGTATAGATTGTTTGTGTCCGCTGCAAATGTTATTGTTTGGGTCCGTTACGAATGATATTGCTTTGGTGATGTTTTGTTACACGTATTTGAAAAGCAAAACAATATGTATTTTTTTCAACCAACATATTTTGGTGCGGTTTATTAAAAAACCGTACCAGAAAATAAAATAAAATGCATTGTTCATTTTTCATTTGGTACGGTTACATAAAACCTGTACCAAATATTATTTTTTGCTACGGTTCAAAACCGCACCAAAAAATATTTTATTCTTTGTTACGGTTTTGAAACCGTACCAAAAGGCCTTTAAACCCGTACTTAAAGAGATTTTTTGTATTGATAAGTATTTAACACGACATTGTAACTTATAGCCTTCCCAGGAAGTTCCAATACTAAGCACGCGTCTTCTTCCTTTTCCTCCAAAACAAGACAATGTATCACAAACAATGGCACATGCATAATTAACAAGAACTCAGTCATATCTGGAAACTCTTTTGTCACTGGATTAAGATCAACATGATACTTTAATAACCACCCCGAATAATCTCTAGACATCTCATATAAATCAAACTCCATACTTAAAGGAATTATATCAATAAACAACAAACAATCACACGACTCAACTAAAGGATAACAATGCTTCTTAACATTCCATCCATCTCGCACAATGGGCGTAACAACTCTATCAACACTACCCTCGCTAATCCTCAAATAAAATACATACCCTTTCTTATTAACCCAATGAACCGCATCATTCCATTACACCCCATACATAAACTTCGTGTTGGGAATTACATTGACAGTTACCACGGCTAAGCATGGAGGTTACAACTGCTGAAGAATGCACTAGCAGTGGAAACTCATTACCACTGCTAGTACATATTATTATCACTGCTGTTAGGATAACTGTTAGAAAACTTGTATAGATAAATATAAAATAGATTTTGTGTATATCTTATTCCATTATCATTATACATATCTTGTAGAAGAGGACTCCTTGTGCTATAAAAGGAGGTCCTAGGTTAAGGTGTTAGATACGTTTTTCTTAGAGCTTCAAGGTTGTAACCCTAGTGATACAAAGATCACTCATATTATTATTCATAATAATATTGGAGCTAACAGTTTGGTTCACTCATTGTTCTCATTCATATACAACTGTTTTATTCACAAACAAACTTCTAAGTATTACTAAGTAAATTCCGCATACTTGGTAGTATAATTCAAAGTATCATTCTAACACAAATCAAGGTGTTTAGATCCATCAAGTGGTATCAGAGACAGGTTTCTGATACTTTGAAATAGAAGATCCAGAAGAACTTTTATAAGAAGATGGCGTTTTCTGACTCAGAGGTACATTCTATAATCAGTTGTGCTAAATTGATGAGTGCTCAAACACTCATCATTTTTTGTCTGATCTGAACTGCAAAACATACAAAAACACTCAGTAATGCATCAAAATACTGAAAATATTTCAAAATCGTGTTTTATATGTTTTAGATGCAAAACGAGTAAAAACAAATGAAAAACGCACAAAGTTTGCAAAATTGGCAGTTTCAGTCCCTCAACTTTCATAAAATTACAAAACTAGTCCCTGGATATTCAAAATATGGAAAATTATCACCAAAGGTCATTTTGAAATCATAAAATGTCATATTTAGTCCTTTGGTGAAAAATTGGAAAGTTTTGGAAATTTACAAAATTAGTCCCTGGAGTTACAGATTTTGGCAGATTCAGTCCCTGGTGGGATAATTTTGAAAGAAAGATCATTTTTGGTCCTTAAAAATCATAAATTATCAAAAATGATCCTTGGGTGAGAATTTTGAGGAAATTACATGTTTAGTCCCCGAGGTTTGGAAATTTACACATTTTGTCCCCGGGAAAATTAATATTGGAAAAGCACATTTTGGATCCCTGGGTATTTGAAGTTATCAATTTTGATCCTTGTGATAACTTTGGAACATGTACATTTTCAGTCCCATATTTTCAGAATTTACATTATTGGTCCTTGTGATTTATTAGCTTTACCAAATGGACCTTTGTGATATTTATTACCCTAAAACACCCCCTGATCCACCATACACCCTAAACCCAACCCACCAAGCCCAACTTACACAAACAAGCCCACCCTTTTGATAATAACTCACCCCGGTCAATGGTCAGTCAAACCCCAACACCAAGTCAAACAAACACAACCCGTATCACTGTTCATCTCCCCCACACTTCCCTGGTTTCAAGCTTCCTTGCCCCCCTCCTCACCAAACCTCACCTTTTCATTTAATGATATCACCAACTTCACCTTCCCCCTCCTACCCTCATTTATTATAACACCTAATCCACTACAACTGCCAAATTCAGTTTTTCCCGCCAAAAAGAATTCAAAGGCTGTGATCATTTAGAAGCCATCCAACGGCCGAGACAGAAGTGGGAAAGTCTAAGAGGGACTCCAGGACTATAAAAGGAAAAGAAAACAGAAGATGGAACCAGTAGTTTTAGCTGTAGTGTAACTTAGAGTAGTAATATGGTCGTTTTAATGAAATTCTCCTTTCCAGTGTAATTTTGAGCTTTAAATTGTTTTATTAAGCTTTGTCATTGTATTATTAATCTATTTCCAGTATCCATTTGAACTTTTCTCAGTTGAAAGTATATTTTGCCATTTTGAGTAAAAATTCCTCTTTACTTAAAATAGTTTGGAAGTTGTTTGTTTCTCTTTCTATTGACTCATTTCAAGTTTATAATTGAGTTTCCTTAAGTTATTTAAGTATTGAGATTAGTTTACCTTCAAATTAACAAGAAGGATCAAAAGTTATACAAGTAGTGAGAAACAAGAAGAAGCAGAAAGAATAAGAGTAGCAGTGAAGTATGGTTTTGGTTTAAAGCTCTTGGGAGCATTAGGAGTGTAGTAATTGGACCCCTGTGCACCCTGGTTCTTTGCTGAGACACTTTGTAAGATTCTCCATATTTTGTTGCAAAATCTGTGTTAGTAAGTTTTTATTGTTCATCATTGTTTATTTCTGCTTAAGCATAGTTATTATAGACTAGAATAAATTAATATCACTTAATATTGGATTATAGTAATCATTCTCTTCATAAATCTCAATTTCAACTCAATAAGGGAGTGTTTGGATCTGCCTATCTAGCCTTTCTCAGGTTGTTGTTTTGCTACTATTTTAGTTTAGATATATTGCATTATGTATATTTAGGTTTAGTAAACCTTTAAACCAAAGTTCTAAGTAGCCAAAGTCAAAAATCAACTCCAATCTCCTTGACAGTTAACTGTCAAGGTTTTTGGATCTCAAAACTCAGCCATTGTGATTATAAGTTGTTCTTTTAGCTATATTTAACTTTGTTGTAGCATAACATGTCCATTTCAGTTAGATTTGATCATTCAAAGTTGGCAAAAGTCATAGTTCCAAGTTTTTCTCAAAAGTCAACTTTACCCATTATCAGATTTTTACAAAAGTTCCAGGATTTTTATTGATTTGTGTATTTGCTTTCATTGCTTGAAACTTGTTCTAACTTGTAGTATATCAGCTAAATTCTATGTTCCTAGCTTCCTTCCATTTTTGTGATTTTATCCCTGGGCCCCACAGACCTCAAAAGTAGGCTGCAGGGCAGCTGTACCCCCTGCATCAGCAGGTCTGCACCCTAAACACCACCCTTTGGTGGTGGTTTCCGACCACCTCAGTGGGCCCCAGGCCACCATCCTTGTACCATTCAACCCCCCCCCTAGTGGGCTTCCAACATTGACCCTTGGTTTGACCCCAAGACCTGTGGACCCCACCTGAACTAGCACCTTAATGTTGTCCCATTTTCTGGTTTGATACAAGTTTGATAAGTGCTTATTGTCAGCTTTTGGCTTATTTTGTGAGTGCCTTTTTGCTTTTTCTTGCTTATACAAGTTAACATAGCTCATTGGAACCTGATTCATCCAGAGTGGGTCCCACCTATGCTGATTTAAGCTCATTTTACCACCTGGTCAACTGTGGTCAACTGTCTCCCTTAATAGCTTATATTTTGCTTATTTTTAAGTTCCACTAAACTTGTTTTCACAAAAAGTTTTCATTTTTAGTTGTAAAGTAAGTTTCCAAAAGAAAAATCCAGAAAATCAAAAGTATTTTTTAAGTGATAGTTTCTATTTAATTTTATTTAATTTTAATTTTCATTTTTATATTTTTATTAAGAACTTAGTTTTTTTATATTTTTCTTAATTTCCTCTTAAGTTAAAGTAGTTATAATAATTTTATCAGATTTTTATTTCATCATTTGGTATTTATTATATTTAATATTAGTTTTATTAGAAATTAATTAATAATTAGTTTAAAATAGCATAATTAGTTTTTATTAAGTAAAACCAAGTTTTTATATTTTTTATAGCTTTTATATGTTATAAAATAATTTTAGAAATTTTCTTAGAATTTTTACTGTTCATTTAGTTTTTTTTTATAATTTAAAATAGTTTAATTAGTTAATTAGTAATTAATTAGTTATTAATTAATAGAAAATCCACAAAAAGACAAAAATACTTATTTTTAATTTTAAAAGTTGTTTTTAGTTATTTTATAATTTTAGGAATTTTATTTTCACATTTTTAGTATTTAATTAGTATTAAATTATATTTAAGTGTTTTAAATATTAATAATAAGTATTAAATAGTAATTAATTAATAATAAATAATTAATTAGTGTAAAAATTTATTTTCTTTTTCTAAAAATTTTCTTTTACTTTTAAGTTTGTAAAAAATTCATTTTCACCCCCTGGGTGTTTTCAGATTTCAGTTTTTACTTTGTATTTCGTACGTCTACGTTTTATTTAAACGTAACGTACGCGTTTTTAAGTTTTAATCGTTTCTGGTTTTTCTTAGCTTTCTCGTCTTATTCACATAGCTTGTTTAAGCCATTTCTTTGTAGATTCCTTAGTTCAAATAACTCAAAACCCTTTTCCCATCCAAATTCACCCGATCACAGAACCGTTTGTTTACCATTCACACCTCGTCGGGACATAACGACCCGGGGAAACCTTATACTTCCGCGGAGCATTGATCTAGGCTATTTGACTTTGTTGACCATTCCTTGGTCAATATAAGTTAGGTGGTTCGGGCTCAATCATAAATCTTGTTCTGCTTCAAAAGAATATGAAAAACTTAAAAAGCAATATGATGAACAGAGGTTAGAGCTAAATCAAACTAGTTATAATCTTTCTAATCATAAAAGAGGTCTTGCTGTGCTAGAAGAACAGATTTTGCATTATAGAGCTAATGAATTTAAGTTCAATGATGATATTGTTGTTTTAAAAAGAGACTTAGATTATAAGATAGCTGTTAATGAGGCTCTGATGAGGCGAAAAGTGTACCACTTTTAAGGGGTCATTTAAGCCCGAATTCGAGATTATTTGATCAATTATTGCCCTAAATCGTTCCTTTTGTCATTTTAGATACTTTTGAAGAGAAATCTGGAAAAGGAAGCATTTTGGACGTTTTTAGAGCATAAAAGTGAAGAAAACGGTAAAGTCTCAAATTTTCTTGCTGGAACAGTACCTGACGACGTCAAGCTTCTACACGTGACGGCGTCAAGAGTGACAAAAGAGGTGGATGTGGAACTTATAACGTGATGGCCCAGAAAGTTTTTAAGCTTATTGGCCTGACGGCGTCAGGGTCCAAACACACGTGACGGCCCAGAGCTCATTCCTACATGACGGCATCAGAAGTGGATCTAGGCAATACGAATTTCATCATGGCGGCGAGTTGACGGTGATGAGGCAAAAAATGATCCGTTTTTAGGGGGTCATTTAAGCCGGAATTTGAATTTATTTGATCAAATATTGCCCTAAATCGTTCCTTTTGTGATTTTAGGTACTTTGGGAGTGAATTATGGAAAAGGAAGCATTTTGGACGTTTTTGGAACATAAAAGTGAAGAAAACGGTAAAGTCTTAATTTTCCTTGCTGGGAACAGTACCTGACGGCGTCAAGAGGATTTTGATGACGGCGTCAAGAGCAAAAGAGGTAACGGCCCAGTGAAAACGTGACGGCATCAAAACAAGGCCGTCAAGAGTAAAAGTGGTGACGGCCCAGAGCAGCAATACACATGACGGCGTCAGATCTGGATCTAGGCAATCCGATTATATTTTTGGCGGCGGGTTGACGGCGTCAGAACTTTCTTCTTGACGCCGTCACCTTAGGAAATCTATATATAGTCTTTGTAATTTTCATTCTAAAGAGAGGAGAATTTTAGGGTCGACTTGAATAAACCCTAGCTCGTTTTTAACAGTATTTTCAAGGGTTTTCACCCTTTGAAACCCTTCATGTTCAATTGAGATAAGTATCCTTTCAATTCATTCAATATGTCTATGTGTTGTTTGAATATATCTTACGTGATGAGGCGAAAAATGAACCACTTTTAGGGGGTCATTTAAGCCCGGAATTGAATTTATTTGATCAAATATTGCCCTAAATCGTCCCTTTTGTGATTTTAGGTACTTTGGGAGTGAAATCTGGAAAAGAAGGCATTTTGGACGTTTTTGGAGCATAAAAGTGAAGAAAACGGCAAAGTCTCAATTTTCCAAGCTGGGAACAGTAGGTGACGTCGTCAAGAGTAAATTTCATGAATTTCCATGACGACCCAGTACAGATTTGACGGCGTCACAAGGAAGGGCGTCAAGAGTAAAATGCATGACGGCCTGGAAAATGCTAACACATGATGGCGTCAAAAGTAGATCAAGGCAGTCCGAGAAGTATTTTGGCGACGAGGTGACGGCGTCACAAAATTTGTCTTGACGCTGTCAGACCCTATTTCCTATATATAGTTTTCTAATTTTCACATTAAAAAAGAGGAGTTTTGGAGAAACCCTAGGCCCGAACTTAAGACAAATTTTACAGGTTTTTCAAGGGTTCTCAGCCCTTGGTCCCTTTCATGTGTAATTAAGATAAGTGTTCTTTTAATTCAATCAATATGTCTATGTGTTGGTTGTCTATATCTTGTTCTTGTCTTAATTCCATCATGCTAGGCTAGATCTATCTTGTGTTTGCTTGGATCTAATAAAACCTAGATGTTAATTATGTGTTGATTACTTGTTTATGGTTGTATTGGATGAATGATTTCGATGTTAGGCTTACGAAAACTGGCAGATCTCCAATTGGTAACATGCTTGAACGTCTTAAGAAACATGAACCGATGTGCACTAGGTTTATTGGTTGTATTTACTGCATGAGTAATTTCTAATGATCCCATGTTAGGAGTTTTTAACGGCTCGACATAGGAGTGAAGTAGGCACTCATAGGATTAGGGAAGTAAGTGCGCCACCCCATGAATGGTATTAAGGAATACAATCCGTCATCCACGCAACTATAACAAGTAATTAACGTGTAAAAGATGTCTAGGGAGTAGTGAAATCTAAGTAAACACATTTTCTCCACATATTGCTCACAACCTTAGTTAATTTAGTTTATTTTCATTTTTAGTATTTTATTTTGATTGCATCTTTAGTATTGGGTTAGTTGACTAGCAACTAATTCCGCCCAAATCCTTCAAACTCGAGATATTTACTTGCTTTCTAAAAAATATAAAAATACAAAAAATAATCTTCCATCATCTTTAGCACTAGTAATTAGGTTTTCTAATCCTAGCGACACTATTCCTAGCTGAACGATCAATCCCCCGGTACTTGTCACTATACTATACTACAACGATCAGGTACACTGCCTGGTAGGGGTTGTAAGCTTCTCAAGATCCCTTGAGAGGTAAAGCCTGGTGCAATCCCTACGTATCATTACGCTTGTCTTGATTTTAACATGCTAGGCTAGATCTCTTGTGTGTTTGCTTAGATGTAATGAAACCTAGATGTAACGAATTCTCCAACCTTAGGATCACTAGGATTCGTAGTACCACTAGAGACCTTGTCTTGCCTTATACAGAACCCAAAAGGGAAATGTGTAGGTTAAGACGAGCTCACTCAACTCCTGAACCATCTAGCATTGCTATCGACTTTGATGCACCCCTCTCTGAGGAAAATTCAGAAAATCACGTCACAACCCCTAGCTCCCACCCCAACAATGAGATGAGTACCCCCGTAACCCCTCCTCCTAAGCGCCTTAAGGACTACTCTTCCCCAACCCCTCGTGGCTTTTCAAATGCCATTGTCTACCCAAACGAACACACTAGTGAGGTCTTACATGCACCCGATGTTTGGCTTGTCCAAAGTGTGTGTAAGTTTCGTGGATTAGATGAGGAAAATCCAATTCAACACATTAAAGACTTCTTGAAAATAGTAGACACCCTCCATACGGATGGGGCTACTAGAGACACGTCCCGATTACGATTCTTCTCTTTCACCCTATATGAAAAAGCTTAAGAATGGTATGATAAACTTCCTTCTGAATCTATTTTCACCTGGGAGCAACTCATATCCAAGTTCTATGAAAAGTTCTTTCCACCCGGAAAAACCTCAGCGCTTAGAGATAGGATCCTCCGTTTCCGAAAAGGGAAGAATGAACCCTTCCATAAATCGTGGATTAGATTTAAGGATTTAATAAGACAAGTTCCCCATCATGGCATCGAACTTTGGCTTTTGGTCCAAATCTTCTACGAAAATATCTCCCTAAATGATCGGAACGGAATCAACAACTCTAGAAAAGGTAAACTAGCCAATCTTAGTGCCGAAGAAGGATGGGACAGAATTGAAGAATATGCTCAAGACCAGGATGACACTTGGGATGAACCTGAGTCGACTGTCAGCATTTCTGAAATCAATTCAGATCGGTTAGGAAAAATTCACAAAAGAGTGGATTACATAGCTGGGTCACAGTTACCTAAGCAACTTTCAAATCCCTACTTGATCTGCGACTACTGTGGGGGCCCGCATGAGATAGAGGAATGCGGAGGAGAAGCCACTACTGAACATGCATGTTTGTTAGGAGGTGACATCTATGCTGATACCTCCCTGTTGCCTTTTTACCAAAATGATGACTACACCCTCTGGGGAAATCTGGTGAAAAGATGAGAAGGAGAGGAAGGTCCTGAATTCAAAATTAGGAGCACTTTTGAAGATGACCTTGGTCACTTCACTCAAGAAAAGGGCCTACAATTAAATGGTCTCAATGAACTTGTTGACGAGCAACAGAGTGACATTGGAGAGTTTTTCAACAAGCTTAACTCAGCCCTCAATAACCTTGAAAGGCCATCAGTAAGCGAAAAAGACCCCATGCTCGCGATAACCACTCAAGCTGGAACAACAACCAAGGACCCCCCTTACCCAAGCTCATCCCCCATCTCTCCCGATCCAAACAAGCCTCGTGAGGAGGAGGAGGATGTAGGCAGCGAGACTCCCAACCAACCTCCCTTGACAACCCCTTCCCCATCAACCCTGCCTAACCAACATGTGAGAATTCCATTCCCATCCTGATTGAAGAACCAGAAAACTGAGAATGATAATAAAAGATTCTTATCATACCTAAAAGACTCAGTAGTCACCATACCCCTCCTTGATGCTTGCTATCACATGCCGAAGTATAGCGCGTACTTTAAAAAATTACTCGCTAACCGAAAGAAACTCGAGGGACTTGTGACCTTGGGGGAAGAATGTTCGGTGGTAACCCATCGAGGGCTACCAAAGAAGGTAGACGATCCAGGTAGCTTCACCTTGCCTTGCTCCATCGGATCTCTATCAATAAAGAATGCTCTTGCCGATTTAGGGGCGAGTATCAACCTCATGCCTCACTCCATGTTCCTTAAATTAGGATACTCTGGATTAAAGCCTACCCGTATGAACATCCAACTAGCCGATAGATCAGTCAAATACCCCGTAGGGATATGCAAGAATGTGCTAGTCAAAGTTGGGAAATTCAAATTCCCGCTCGACTTCGTAATCCGAGATATGGAGGAGGATGACTTGGTACCCATCATCTTAGGGAGACCATTTCTTGCTACCGCTCGTGCTGTCATTGATGTTTATGACGGCAAGTTAACTTTGCGAGTGGGAACCGATAGCACAACCTTCGACATTAAGGACTCCATGGATCTCTCTCTCGAAGCAGCTAACCGGCTCTATTTCATTGGGGAGGTTGATGAACTCACGGATGTCATCGATAGCTGTGTTGATGAGCAAATCGAGGAAGGCTGGTTACGAGATGAGAGTTTTCTACCTTTGCTAGAGGTGGAAAAGACGGAGGATGTTGGTGCAGTATCCTTCTACCCTAGACAAGAGGCCACGGAGCATCTCGAACTCCGAAAACCCGAAAACAAGCTCAAGCCCTCTATTATCGAACCTCCTGAGCTAGAACTTAAGGAACTTCCTAACCATTTGGAGTATGCCTTCCTTCAGGGAGAGGACCAATTGCCGGTAATCATAAACTCTTCCCTCAAACATGAACAAAAAGGTAAACTCTTAGAAGTCCTAAAAAAGTACAAGGGAGTGCTTGCATGGAGTGTAGCCGACATTAAGGGGATTGAATCCACTTTTTGCACACATAAGATTCTCATGGAAGAAGATTATAAACCTACCGTGCAACCCCAAAGGCGGGTGAACCCCAATATTAAGGAGGTGGTGAAGAAAGAAGTCATCAAACTTCTGGATGCAGGATTGATTTACCCAATCTCGGATAGCCCATGGGTCAGTCCTGTACAGGTTGTACCAAAAAAGGGTGGAATGACGGTGGTTAAGAATGACAAGGTGAGATGGTGCCCCAGAGAACGGTTACTAGATGGCGGGTATGCATTGATTATAGAAAGCTCAATGATGCCACAAGGAAGGATCACTTTCCCTTACCATTCATTGACCAAATGTTAGAGAGATTGTCTGGGCACGAATACTATTGTTTCTTGGATGGATTCTCAGGGTATTTTCAAATTCCCATAGCACCTGAGGACCAAGAAAAGACCACTTTTACTTGCCCTTATGGAACGTTCGCTTACAAAAGAATGCCTTTTGGGCTATGTAATGCCCCCGCCACTTTCCAACGATGCATGACCGCAATCTTTCACAAACTTATGGAAGACAGCATGGAAGTGTTCATGGATGACTTTTCAATCTTCGGGGACTCCTTCGACCGTTGTCTTGCCAATCTAGAAAAGATGCTTAAACGCTGTGAGGAAACCAACTTGGTGCTAAACTGGGAAAAGTGTCATTTCATGGTGAAAGAAGGGATTGTGTTAGGGCATAAGATCTCAGGGAATGGGATAGAGGTGGACCAAGCTAAAGTTGAAGCTATATCTAAGTTACCATACCCCACGACTGTTAAAGCAATACGCAGCTTCTTGGGGCACGCCGGGTTTTATCGGAGATTCATCAAAGACTTCTCCAAAATAGCTCGGCCAATGACTCAATTGATCGTGAAGGATGCTCCATTCGATTTCTCCCAAGAATGCATGGATGCATTCGATCTCTTAAAAAAGGAGCTCACACAAGCTCCAATCATGATTACACCCAACTGGGAGTTACCGTTTGAAATCATGTATGACGCTAGCGATTTCGCTGTCGGGGCTGTACTGGGCCAACGGCGTGACAAGTTATTCCAACCTATTTACTACGCTAGCAAAACCATGAATCCCGCTCAGGAGAATTACTCCACCACCGAAAAGGAGTTGTTAGCCATAGTGTTCGCATTCGATAAATTCCGGCAATATCTTGTCCTTTCAAAGACAGTCGTTTTTACTGATCACTCGGCTCTTAGATATCTTTTCACTAAGCAGGATGCTAAGCCACAACTAATTCGGTGGATCTTGTTGTTACAAAAATTCGATGTTGAGATTCGTGATAAGAGGGGGGCAGAAAACCTGGCCGCAGATCATTTATCTCGTCTTGAAAACCCCTTAGGTGAGCACGATAGGAGTGAGATTAAGGATTCATTTCCTGACGAACAACTCATGTTAATGATTGATTCGGAGCCGTGGTACGCCGATTTTTCCAATTATCTCGCAAGCAGGATCGTTCCTGAACACCTGACTAGATATGAAAAAAAAAGGTTCTTTTCTCAGTTAAAATACTACTTTTGGGATGAACCATTTTTATTCCGAAGGTGTCCTGACCAGATTATAAGACGTTGTATTTCGGAGAGTGAGGCAGTGAAGATTATGAGGGAATGTCACTCTGGTCCCTCTGGCGGGCATCATGGGATAAACACCACCGCCCGAAAGATTTTTTATGTGGGATTCTATTGGCCCACAATTTTCCATGATGTCAAAGAGATGGTGCAGGCATGCGATGCATGTCAATGGGCCGGGAACATATCACATAGGGATGAAGCACCTCAGAATTTTATACAAGTATGTGAGGTCTTCGATGTTTGGGGAATTGACTTCATGGGACCCTTTCCATCTTCAGGGGGAACGAGTATATTCTAGTTGCCATCGATTATATTTCAAAATGGGTTGAGGCACAAACCCTTAGGACCAATGATGCCAGAGTAGTTATTCATTTCCTGAAAAAGCTTTTCGCTAGATTCGGGATTCCTAAAGCTCTCATCAGTGATAGGGGGACCCACTTTTGCAATGCACAAATGGAAAAGGTCATGAAGAGGTATGGAGTATCCCATCGGTTCTCCACCGCCTATCATCCACAAACCAATGGCCAGGTCGAAAACACAAATAGAGCTATCAAAAGAATACTTGAAAAAATGGTTAGTCAGAATAGGAAAGACTGGTCATTTAAACTCGACGAAGCCTTGTGGGCATTCCGGACCGCCTACAAAACACCCATTGGAACGACCCCGTTTCGTATGGTATATGGAAAGGCGTGTCACTTGCCAGTAGAATTAGAACATAAGGCTTATTGGGCACTTAAGGCATGTAACTTAGATTATACAATTACCGGAACTAATAGATTCTTGCAATTACACGAGCTTGATGAGCTTAGGTTAGAAGCCTATGAGTCTTCCATTACATATAAAGAGAGAGCAAAAAGATGGCATGACCAGAGAATTAAGAAACCCAAGGAATTTTCAGAAGGAGACAAAGTCCTACTGTACAACTCTCGGTTAAGGTTATTTCCGGGAAAACTGAAGTCTAGATGGTATGGACCATTTACGGTGAGAAGCTCCTCTAAAACTGGAGCCGTTGTGTTATTAGAAGATGAAGGTAGGGAATTTACTGTTAACATTCAACGTGTAAAACATTATCAAGAAAATAATAATGAAATGATTGGTGAGGAGGATGTAACGTTTGATGATGAAGTCACGTAGTAACCCATGACCTTGAGTCTAGCTACAAGATAAAGAAAAGCGCTTCTTGGGAGGCAACCCATGCTTTGTGTGATTTTCATTTTATTTGTTTGTTTGTTTGTTATTTGCTTCCGTATGCATGTTTTATTTTTATTGTTAGTAGATCATGTTTCTCAACTAAATAGTAGAAATACTTTACTTTGTTGTTTTGGCCTAGTCTTAACTCCACCTAAAAGTATTTTTGCAAAAGATAAGTGTAAGGGGAAACTCCAAATATGTTTTTAAGAAACAACTCGATCATGATTCTCCACAATATTAATTGAACATTTGTATTCGTATTTGTTAGAGTCAAATGCTTGTATTGAGTCATAATGAAGTTTTGCAGAATTTTCCAGGAAGTAGAACCAAGTTTTTCCAGAAATTTTCCGGAAACTTAACATAAGAATTTCTGCAGGTCAATCCTGACGGCGTCATGAATTAATTCTTGACGGCGTCACGTGTAAAAATCTGGAAATTTTACCGGTTTTGTTTTTCTAACGGAGTCTTATGGTTTTTGTGAATTATTAAGTTTTATAATCTCCATGAAGTCTGCAAACTTCATTCCACAAGCATTATATCTTATCTTGTTTTCTAGGATTTAGTAACTTATATAGGATGCCACCGATTTTATGCGAGGTTGTCTTGTCTATTTTCTCAGGATTTACAGGTTATGTATGACAAGAAGATGATTTATATTCTGGAAGGGAAGCTTTGATTGTTCATTTTCTTGGAGGAAGATTTAACCTGGCCACCTAATTATCCATACCGAGCGAATCAGGGGAGTATTTGATTTCATTCTTTTTACTTTTTCACTTTTACATTCTTTACTTGAACATTGGGGACAATGTTCACCTTAAGTGTAAGGGGAGGGTAAAATGATGATACCTTACATGTACACTTTCGCTTGAGTTTGCTTTGTTTAATGGTAGGTGTGTAATAAAACAATGAGAAATACTTGTTATTGCAATTTTAGCGCCAAATTTAAAATTTTTTACAACATTTAGGAGTGAAACTTTAGCCATAGCAAGCGTCTCATGGATAGGAGATTGTATGACTAGCACATAACCGTATATTCAGAAAAATTTTCCACCCAAATATGTGAGGTTCGCCTTTAGATTTGATAGGAGAAGCATTTACTATTAGTGCTTATGAGTGTACCGGTAACATTTAGATTCTAGAACTTGCGTTAGTGATGCATCCCGATACCGCTAGTGAGACTACATTCGTGTGGTAGGATTTACTACATGATAAGAGGCATTAGGATCACCCTTGTGTTAAACCCGTATCATAATTACTTGACCATTTAAGTCATATTACTTGACTATTTAAGTCAACTAATTTTTTCCACACCCTTAGCGTTGTACTCATTTTTAGTACACGAAACCCCTAGTACACCCCTCCGAGCCTATCTTTTCGTTTCTAACTTTAAGCATTTTACTTAAAGGAAGAATTTGTTACACCCCACTTAAATGTACACCCAAATCGCCTTAGCCTTCCGTGTATACGCTCATTTTTAGTGCATTATTGTTATTTGTTAAACTCTAAGTTAACTATCTAATTGATTACATGGTTGCTAAGTCGAGTCATATCCTTGTACATATTGTTTTGGGACGATTGGGACTCATGGGTAAAGTACTTATTTTATGGAGTAATGGGGAAGAACATAATATTATTACCCCCATATGTACGTTAGTCTTAAAAGTGCTCAAAGTGTTTTGATTATCTTAATTCGAGTCATTAGATTAGTTTATTGTAAAGTATGTAAAAATTCAAGTGTAAGGGGAACTTATATCCCCTATGATGTATTATTTTGGATGGTAGGCTAAGAGTGTATGAAAAAAAAAAAAAAAAAATCGAAAAATCAAGAAAAAGAAAAAGAAAAAGAGAAAAAAACATACGGACTACCATCCCGTTTCATTCCATGTTCATTTTATGTTTTTGTTATTTTTCATTTATTAGCTTAGGTCGAGTCTAGTCTTGGCTTAGCAACGCCACATTGTACATGTAATTGACCAAGATTGTTAACTCGCCACCAGTAATGACTGCCTTTATCCAACAAAACCGTGTATTTCATATCCCTACACCTAACGTTACAACCCTTTAAAAGACCTTTTTGATAGTTTATCCTAGGTGCTTACGCCATGTGGTGGAGGTTTGATCCTTTCCCAAGCCTATGGTAATCTATTGTGCTATGACAGGTAGTGAGAGATATCTTCCGTTTCCATATTGTGATTTATACTTTATTACACCCGAGAGATGTGAGTATCTAAACACTATTTGTGAGGTGCTTGTGTATGACCTCCGTGCTTGTCATTGGTCTTTAGTGGAATGATTATTTGTTGTAATTACTTTTATATTAGTGTTAAATGACCCCTAACTTGTATTTTGACTAGAATAAAAGCGCATTTGCTTGAGGACAAGCAAATCTCAAGTGTAAGGGTATATGATGAGGCGAAAAATGAACCACTTTTAGGGGGTCATTTACGCCCGGAATTGAATTTATTTGATCAAATATTGGCCAAAATCGTTCCTTTTGTGATTTTAGGTACTTTGGGAGTGAAATCTAGAAAAGAATGTATTTTGGACGTTTTTGGAGCATAAAAGAGAAGAAAACGGCAAAGTCTCAATTTTCCAAGCTGGGAACAGTAGGTGACGGCGTCAAGTAGGAATTTCTGACGGCATCAAGAGTAAATTTCATGACTTTCCATGACGACCCAGTACAGATTTGACGGCGTCACAAGGAAGGGCGTCAAGAGTTAAATGCATGACGGCCTGGAAAATGCTAACACATGCCGGCGTCAAAAGTAGATCAAGGCAGTTCGAGAAGTATTTTGGCGGCGAGGTGACGGCGTCACAAAATTTGTCTTGACGCCGTCAGACCCTATTTCCTATATATAGTTTTCTAATTTTCACATTAAAAAAGAGGAGTTTTGGAGAAACCCTAGGTCCGAACTTAAGACGAATTTTACAGGTTTTTCAAGGGTTCTCAGCCCTTGATCCCTTTCATGTGTAATTAATATAAGTGTTCTTTTAATTCAATCAATATGTCTATGTGTTGGTTGTCTATATCTTGTTCTTGTCTTAATTCCATCATGCTAGGCTAGATCTATCTTGTGTTTGCTTGGATCTAATGAAACCTAGATGTTAATTATGTGTTGATTACTTATTTATGGTTGTATTGGATGAATGATTTCGATGTTAGGCTTAAGAAAACTGGCAGATCTCCAATTGGTAACATGCTTGAACGTCTTAAGAAACATGAACCGATGTGCACTAGGTTTTATTGGTTGTATTTACTGCATGAGTAATTTCTAATGATCCCATGTTAGGAGTTTTTAATGGCTTGACATAGGAGTGAAGTAGGCACTCATAGGATTGGGGAAGTAAGTGCGCCACCCCATGAATGGTATTAAGGAATACAATCCGTCATCCACGCAACTATAACAAGTAATTAACGTGTAAAAGATGTCTAGGGAGTAGTGAAATCTAAGTAAACACATTTTCTCCACATATTGCTCACAACCTTAGTTAATTTAGTTTATTTTCATTTTTAGTATTTTATTTTGATTGCATCTTTAGTATTGGGTTAGTTGACTAGCAACTAATTCCGCCCAAATCCTTCAAACCCGAGATATTTACTTGCTTTCTAAAAAATATAAAAATACAAAAAATAATCTTCCATCATCTTTAGCACTAGTAATTAGGTTTTCTAATCCTAGCGACACTATTCCTAGCTGAACGATCAATCTCCCGGTACTTGTCACTATACTATACTACAACGATCATGTACACTGCCTGGTGGGGGTTGTAAGCTTCTCAAGATCCCTTGAGAGGTAAAGCCTGGTGCAATCCCTACGTATCATTACGCTTGTCTTGATTTTAACATGCTAGGCTAGATCTCTTGTGTGTTTGCTTAGATGTAATGAAACCTAGATGTTGATTATAGGTTGATTGCTTGTTTAGAGTCGTGATGGATGAATGATTTCGATGTTAGGCTTAAGAAAACTGGCAGACTTCCATTGTGTAACATGCTTGAACGTCTTAAGAAACATGAAGCAATGCGTACTAGGTTTTTATGGTTGTATTTAATGCATGAGCGAATTCTAGTGATCCCATGTTAGGAGCTTCTTGTAGGCTCGACATAGGAGTGAAGTAGGAGCTTATAGAGTTGGGGAAGTAAGTACGCCACCCCACGATTGGCATTAAGGAATATAACCCATCATCCACGCAACTGTAACAAACAATTAACCTGTAAAAAATATCTAGGGAGTAGTGAAATCTAAGTAAACACAATTCTCCCATCTATTGTTCACACCACATTAGTAATTAGTTTAATTTACATTTCTGTTATTTTATTTTGATTGCATCTGTAGTTATTGGGTTAGTTGACTAGCAACTAATTTCGCCCACTCTTCCAAAAACCCGAGATTTTACTTGCTTTCATAAAAATATAAAAATATAAGAAAGAATCATCCCTCACCTCTAGACCTAGTTTTTAGGCTTTCTAATCCTAGCGACAATATTCCTGAGTTGAATGATCAATCCCCTGGTACTTGTCACTATACTATACTACAACGATCAGGTACACTGCCTGGTAGGGGTTGTAAGCTTCTCGAGATCCCTCGAGAGGTAAAGCCTGGTGCAATTCCCACGCATCAATGGCGTCACAAGCTATAACATGACGCCGTCAAGGTGTAAAATCTATATATAGTTTTCTAATTTTCATTCATTAGGGTGGAACTTTGTGTTGGATATTAGGGCATAAACCCTAAGACGAATTTTACAGCTTTTTCTGTTTCAACCCCTTGATTCTTCCATGTTCAATTGAAGATAAGTAATTATTCAAATAATTCAATATGTGTATGTGTTGTGTGATTATATCTTACGCTTGTCTTCTCTTTAACATGCTAGGCTAGATTTTTATTGTGTTTGCTTAGATCAAGTGAAACCTAGATGTTGATTATGGGTTGATTGTTTGTTTATAATTGTTACTGATGATCGTATTCGATGTTAGGCTTAAGAAAACTGGCAGACTTCCATTGGTAACTTGCTTGAACGTATTAAGAAACATGATTGGAGATGTACTACGATTTTTGGTTGTATTTAATGCATAAGAGAATTCTAATGATCCCATGTTAGGAGCTTCTAATGGCTCGACATAGGAGTGAAGTAGGATCTTATAGAGTTAGGGAATATTGTACACGGCCCTACGACTAGTATTAAGGAATATAACCCGTCATCCATGCAATTGTAACAAGCTAATCAATCTTGTAAAAGATATCTAGGGAGTAATGAAATCTAAGTAAACACAACTTCTCTCATTATTGTTTCCACCAGATTAGTATAATAGTTTAATTTTCATTTCTTTTATTTTATTTTGATTGCATCTTAGTTAATTGGGTTAGTTGACTAGCAACTAATTCCGCCCACTCCTTCAAAACCCGAGATTTTACTTTCTTTCCATAACATATAAAAATACGAAAAGAATCATCCCTCACCTCTAGACCTAGTTTAGTAGGCTTTCTAATCATAGCGACACTATTCCTGAGTTGAACGATCAATCCCCCGGTACTTGTCACTATACTATACTACAACGATCAGGTACACAGCCTGGTGGGGGTTGTAAGCTTCTCAAGATCCCTTGAGAGGTAAAACCTGTTACGAGGGTGCAATTCTCACGTATCAGGCTCTTAGAGAAGAGTTAGAAAAGCTCAAGAAGGCTAATGAAAATATTCAAATAACCTGTAATACTTTAGATCATCAGTCTAAGTGCATTGATAAAATTTGGGAAGTACAGGTTGTAAACAAGGCTAAATCTGATATAGGTTATAAGTCTGTTCCTCCACCATACAGAGGTGTTCCTTCACCTCCTGGTATTGACCTAGCACACACAGGCCTAGAGGAATTTCAAGAACCTCAGATGGTATATGGTCAAAAGTATAGTCACAAGATAGAAAAGACTGAGGAAACTAAAGAATGCTTTGAAAGTGCTAGTGATACTTCTTTAGTTGTTGAAGATGTGTCTAAAGCTAAATCTGGGATTAAGGTAGAAGTGAATAATGTTCCTAAAATGGCTAAAATTAAAAACAATAAACCAGTTAGGAACACTGTTAGATATGTTGAAATGTACAGGTCTACACCTAGGGGAAACCAGAGAAACTGGAATAATATGAAATCTCAACAGCTAGGTAGTGATTTTGTTATGCAAAACAAAACTTGTTTTGTATGTGGTAGTTTTGACCACTTTGCTGCATATTGTGAAAATAACCCATGGAAAAAGGTAACTTCAAGGGATACAAGGGTGTTTGGAAACAAACAACCTAGAGTGTACAATAAAAACTTTGTGAAACAAACTCACTCTAATATTAATATGATACCCAGAGTTGTTATGTAAGGTCTGGCACTAAACCTCTTTATCTTGCTAGGCCAAACAAGACTCTTTACCCCAAGCAAACTGTTCCAAGTGATAAACCAAGATTTTCAAATCAGGCACAAACAGTTAAAAAGTCCTTTTTTAATAAAACAACTAGGTATAATAAAAAATGGATGCCTAAGGTTGAAACTATTAAGCCAAAAGTTCCTACTGGTAAGCCAAAAGTTTCTACTGATAGGCAAAAGAAAGCTGTTAAGGGTAATATGGGAAATGGCATGAAAGCTACAACACAATGGGTTTGGAGACCAATAACATGTGACAAAGCATCTATGGTGTTAAAGAAACACACTTATATTGATGCAAGAGGGAGAGTCAAGTCAGTAACGGCTTGGATTTCCAATGTTTAGTTTTCTGTTCTAGTATGTGTTATTAGTCATATTCACTATTGTTAAATAGAAAATATTTTGTTTGTATTTTCTTGGTTTTGGACTTACAAATGCAGGTTGATAAAGCAAATGATTTGGAACTATCAGATTGCTTGATATGTGAATTGGACTGTATGCTGATATAGAGTTTGGAGTGTGTGAACTGGACACACAACAAATGGTAATTGGTTCACCATGTCTGACCCACACCAAGAACCAACTAGTCCAGAGCAAACGGTTTCTGGTAAAGACTCATCAAATCCATTTATGGTTGATAGTTTACCAAAAACTATATGGTTATCAACTCACCTTGCTTCACAGTGAAGAGTTGGCTAGTCCATAGCAAACGGCTAATGGTAAAGACATCTCAAATCCGTTGATAGCTAGTAATTTGCTCAAAATTATAAGTATTTTTCAAAGGTTATGAGCAGTGTTATTTATACTTCTTAGCTAATTGTATGGAAAAGGGCTATCACTATTGTGTAAAGTTTAATAGTTTCACAGGACAGATATAACATCAATAAGACCTCTACCATGGCAACACCTAATGTGTCTCATCCTTTTGAATTGGATACAGATGGTGGAATCCCCAAGCTAAATGAAACATATGGGTGATCCAGAAGTACTATCTAGTTTAACTAGGTAAGAAACTGAATCTTTGCCTAAAGATGCACCTCTCCTAGAAGGTAATACATCTGGAAGTGCTGAAGGCAGTATGATACAAAAGGAATTGATGGAACTCTGTACCATTTTATCTGATTGTGATGATTTTGGTGGTGATTCACCCAAACAGGGGAGGATTGCTCTCAGGTCAAAGAAACTCATTTTGATACAGATATGGAAGCTATACTGATGCACAAGTTTCTGCTGATAGAATACCAGTTTCTACTGATGGTAGAAATTCAAGGCAAAGGTAAAGGTATCATGATTAAAGCAGAAGAAGAAAGAACCACCAATGAAGGATGGACAGCTGCTCAGTTGAAAGGAAAAGCTACTGAAGAGATAGAAAGGTTGTACTATAATGCATACAGAAGAGTTCATCTGTTTGAAAGATGAGAACCGCATGATAGAAAAGATAAGTGTTTGGAAGAATCCCCCCCCCCAACACATCAAGGAGGAAGTTTAATTCAAGAAACTTGTGGATTTGCAGAGGAATCACAAGTTTAGGGGAGGATTGTTGGGAATTACATTGACAGTTACCATGGCTAAGCATGGAGGTTACAACTGCTGAAGAATGCACTAGCAGTGGAAACTCATTACCACTGCTAGTACATATTATTACCACTGCTGTTAGGATAATTGTTAGGAAACTTGTATAGATAAATATAGAATAGATTTTGTGTATATCTTATTCTATTATCATTATACGTATCTTGTAGAAGAGGACTCCTTGTGCTATAAAAGGAGGTCCTAGGTTAAGGTGTTAGATATGTTTTTCTTAGAGCTTCAAGGTTGTAACCCTAGTGATACAAAGATCACTCGTATTATTATTCATAATAATATTGGAGCTAACAGTTTGGTTCACTCATTGTTCTCATTCATATACAACTGTTTTATTCACAAACAAACTTCTAAGTATTACTAAGTAAATTCCGCATACTTGGTAGTATAATTCAAAGTATCATTCTAACACAAATCAAGGTGTTTAGATCCATCACTTCGTCTCAGCCTCACCAACAAAGGCATTTTCACACATCTTCCATATCCCAGTTTCCGAATCATAAACCTCAATACAATAAAGTCACTCACTAAATAAATAACTGCGAACATAGATCTCTTTATAAAAAACCTAATTTCAAAGGATAAAAAACTAACTCATACAAAGCAGACGTATATGAGCCAAATCACAACACTCAATAATTGGCAATGTAACAACCTCATTAATCGTCGGGTTATACACATAATAGTTGCTAACCTTATAAACGTACTCATGTGTAGAAACTAGAAGGGGGTTGAATAGTTTCACTGTTTATAATTACATTTTAAAACTTTTACCACTTTTATTTTCTAGTTGCAAAACCGTTAGATTTGTTTGTTATGTGATATCTACGAAAACTATAACTATAAGTAATGAAAGTAAATGAGAAAGGAAAGAACACAACCAAACCAATGCGCCGAGATTTATAGTGGTTCGGCACGAAGCTCACTCTTCGTCCTACTCCACTCCCCGAGTACCACACTCGAGAGTTTTCAAGCACTATGTCAACACACTCCCTTCAAGTGGAGCAAACCGTACATAAGCTTACACCAAGTTTAACGACACAACGGAATGTCGAGTCCTAATCCTAGCTAGAACCAATCTACACCAAGGTCCACGTGGCCACACGAACAAGCACTCTTGTTCCCCTAGATTGACACACAATCTAGGTCTTCACATGGAAGATCACCCCGTCCACTTCTTCACACAAACGAGCACTCCCGGTCACTTGAATCTTCACCCAATTCAAGCCTTCACATACGGACTTCACGAAGTCCCGATCTGCACACTAGAACTACACTAAGTCCTATCTTTCACACAACAACACACGAACTATTACAAGCCCTAATCTAGATACAACACTTCATGGACTTACACCTTTGTCCGGATACACCCTAACACAACTATTCACGACTCACACACAAGTCGGATCTACAATCTTACAATATATGGACAAGAAAGGGTAGGAGGAAGAAGGGAATTGTAACACTTGTTACGTTTGTGTGTGGACTCATTAACACATCGATTCTTGACGACTTCGAGTGTTATTCTCTTGCACTTTGATGTAGATGATGAAAGAATCACTTATAAACACTAACTGACATGTTATAGTGATCAAAGAAAGGAAATGGAAAGAACATAAGTTTTCTGCAAAGAGGGTTATTTTTCTGAATAAAACAATTCAATATTTATAGCCATCAGGAGGAGCGGAGGGCGGTCCCTTAAAAGCGGACGGTCCTTTATCACTAAGGGACCATCGTCCCATTTAGGGGACCGTCCCGACAGACGCTCTCATTTTTGTCCTGACGTGGTGAAAGTTTATCTAGGGAAAAATTTATCTGATTTAGGCGGGAAAAATGGTTGTTGGAAGATTTGAAATTCAAATTTATTTTCTTTAATAAAACATTTCTTTTTAGAGTAATGATAGGGAAACCTAATTCATACGATTAAAGTCATACCTAAACAATTCATCATGTGACATGTGGAATGCACATATTCTATTTCATAATTCTCACCACTAATCTTTCCATGTGTCGTGATCTCAAATTTAGGCATGTCTTTAGGCATGAATTTTAGTCATGCAAATCATTTTCCTTCTTTTTAATTACAAAAATACTTTTGTAAAAATATTTTGTCACGTAAAAATGTGAGGTTTTGAGAAAATAAAATCTTTGATCATTTTACTAGTGTCGGTATCGTGTTTGTTCATACCTGAAGTGACGTTGTAGTAGATACGTTGACGAAACGAGTTTTTTCGATTAAAAACTTATTAACCGTAACTTTACGTATTGTGTTTTTATATTTTGTGATTATCAAAACGTGTAGAGACCGAATAATGCAAATAACGTTTTTGACATTATTTGTATTAACATTAAACCATTAGCAGCATGCAAAATAATTATACTACTAGAATTACTAACATTCTCATTAAACTTAATAGTTTTAAAAGGAGGTTTAATACACGCTTTGCTATCAAACGGGACGAAATCATACACTGAAGGTGTAACATTAAAGTTATCACTAAGCCGCTGAAGGAACACACCAGAAGGAGAATTATGTGTTGTTTTTCGAAGTTTAACGAAAAGTGGATCGGATATAAGTGATCTCCAGTTTTTGGATACATATTTTAGACCAAAGAAGTCATCGGATAGGTAATCGAAGTAAGATTTCAGTTAAGATATCCTCTTGTGAAGCTAGATCTGTTGTGTTTCGTTGTTTAATGTTGTGTTTTTCATTGTTAATACGAGGTTGTTGAAGTTGTTTTTGCAGCCCTAACATTTTATGAAGAGATTTTATATAAAAGACTTCCATCATTTTTGTTTTTTAGGTTTTTAAGATATTTAGACTTTCTTTTCATTAACTTTTTTTTTTTTTTTTTTTAAATAAAAATAAAAAGTCAGACATTTTTTAGAAAGTTCTATATGAGTTGACCATTTTAAGTCTATAAATAGAATCTCTGTGCAGACCTTAATTAGCAATGTCACAAGTTTGCATACAACATATACTGTAATAAGAACTAGTACTGTAACTCCAAATAATGTAAGCACAATCAAACTTCATCTATTAAATTGCGTATCTATGTTGAATCCGAACAAGCACATAATGACGAACAATGGTCCTACGAGAAATGGTAAGTACTGCATTTCTCTTAGACGTGAGCAAGAGACTCGAAAAACAGAAAAGCACCTGGCCATCGGCCTAGTTTTGAAAAACCATCGTCTGCAACAGAAAACCTAAACGGCTGAGATACATCCAGATCACAAAGCTCTTGAAAAGTATTCAACGCGATATTGAATTTTATAGCCTTGCAAGGGACTTCCAACACTATGAACGCGTTTTCTTCCATTTCCCCCAAAACAAGGCAATGTATAACTAACATATCTAACTGCCTTCACATTACAACTAACTAATCAGTTTGTAACTGATTGTGTTTGAGAAGCCCTGTTCCTGACAAGAGACGAAATAGTTTTTAAATCACAAATTTGCCAAACTTTTAACTAATTTACTGATTTTTTTTTCTAATTTAAAGTTGTAAAATCAATTTTAGACTGCAGGACAAATAAAATACTTTTACGGTAGGATTCAAATAACTATGTTAAGCACAACAGTGACTGAAAAAGATCTACAGCGTCACACGATATTGAACTGTGCCAGTGGTGATTAATTCGATATCAAGTTTACTTCAAATGTGTTCCAAATTGAGTCAGCCATTGATCAAAAATAAGCTTAGCGGGACGCCATAAAAAGACTGAACATTAACTATCCATATCAAACATCATACCAAACTTTTATACTCAAAACTGAAATGACATAAGAAGTGAAGTCTTACTAGCTAATTACAAAAACTAAACTCTTCACAAGGAAATAAGGAACAAATTAAGCCACTACAGAAAAAAGGTTAACACCAGAGTTCATTTTGGACATGAGCAAGGGACTCGAAAAACAGAAAAGCACCTGGCCATCGGCCTACTTTTGAAAAACCATCATCTGCAACAGAAAGCCTAAATGGCTGAGATGCATCAAGATCACAAAGCTCTTGAAAAGTACCTGACGCGATATTGAGTTTTATAGCCTTCCCAGGTACTTCCAATACTATGAACGCGTCTTCTTCCTTTTCCCCCAAAACAAGACAATGTATCACAAATGACTGCAAGGGATCTAAAAACTCGACCATTACTGGATTAAGATCAACACGATACTTCAATGTCAACCGCGAATAGTCTTTATCTATCTCATGAACATCAAACCTCATATCTACTGCAGAAGATATATCCATAAACATCAACCGATCACGAGACTCAACTAAAGGACAACAATGCCTTTTAATATCCGATTGATCGATTACAACAGGTGTTGAAATTACATAAAAGCGACTAACCTCACCCTCTATTTCATAAAGGTGACTAACCTCATCGTCTATCTGTACAAATAATATACGCCCTTTCTTGTTAATCCAATGAATCGAACCATTCCAATAAACCCCACACATAAACTCGATCTTATCATCATTGACATCCAGTGTTAGATGCAAAATTTTCCATATTCTAGTTTCGGATGAGTAAATCTCTATACTGTAAATATCCTTACTATAGTTATATCCACGAACAAATACCACTCTATAGTGACTTGATTTCAAAGGATCAAAGATTAATATCACACCAGAAGGCCTAATTTGTATCCTATCACAATCTTGACGTGTTGGAAGGGTGGCAACTTGTTTGGTCGTTGGATTGTAAACATAATACGTTGCATTAAACTCGCCTTCTTTAGAAACATGCAAACTATAACACAGCATTAAACCATTTGATGAATGCAGAATTATGACATCTGAATTCAACGCATTCTCATGAAACTCAAGTTTTTTAAACGGGGGTGTTTTAATAGAATCAAACGGAACAAAGTCATACTCAGTAGGAGTACTAACAGTAACATTAGTACTAATTTTTTGAAGAAACAAACCACGAGGTGGGATAAAGTTACGTGGAGGAGTGAAACGTTGATTTGAAATGAGTGATTGCCATTGTTTAGATACACATTTGAACTGGATGAGTGAACGGACTGGTAATCTGAGAAAGATTTCAGTCAAGATATCATTGGGAACTAATACGGCTGGTGATAATGTGATTCGTTTACGTTGTTCTTGATCATCTACTTCACGTTTCTTGGCTTTACGGTATTGTTTGATATTCGTCTTCATGGTTGTTATTGTTTATGGAATTGAAAGAATAGTGATGCAGGATAGAATGAGAGATGAATGTATATAACTTCTTGTTATTCCAATGGCGGATCTAGGAATTCGAAGTAGGGTATGCACTATTTTATTAGAGTTAATATTTAATCTGGTTTTTCGGGTTTGGGTGTCCGGGTCGGCTAGGCACGATTGTTTGGGTTTTTGTATCCGGGTTATTAAAAGGTGATTTGGTCTATCAAGTTCATTTTATTTCGGGATTTAATAGATCATTTGGATTACTTTAATAAAAACCGGGTTGATTCGGTCTTTCTCGAATAGGATCAAAAGCAAAGCTCGTGTAATATTATTACCCGTTATACTATCTACCTAACTCCCCATGCATGCATGATTATTAAAATTAGGGCCCGTTTGGTTGGAGTGATTAGACACTGTGAGGATGGGGATTGCATTAAAATAGATGTTTGGTTGTTTTCGGGTGTGGCATCAGTCCCAATAATTTTCTGTGTGTAAATCCTTACTAGCTACCCAGGATTTGACGTTGGATTTACTTTTCTTATCTTGAAATTTGGACACTTTAATTTCAACCACACAATAATTTGATTCTTTATTTATTTTATTACTTTTTTATTCATAACAACACAATAAATATTATTTTTTCTCTCTCCTCATTTAATTTAAACCCAAATTCAAATCTAATCTACAACTTTTCCATCAACCCCAAATCCTAATCTAAACCCATCTACAAACCAAACAGGCCCTTAGTTGAGTATTAAAAGAATAACATTGTCACAATCTCACATTTATAATTTCTATAAATAACAAACTTAGAAACATGTATGAATTAATTTCCAAGTTTATACCTCAAATTGTGAGTAAACTGACAAAATTTATCAACAACAATCTAAAGTACAACTAAAAAATGAATCGTATGAAATTTTGAAACACTTAACAAAATAAGTAAAATGATACTCCGTACTTAACACTAAAATGTTTACATAGTAACTGTTGAGTGAGTTGGGCTTTGGGAGAAGGGGTGGACTTAAAATTAGTCTTATATTTACCTTTTCACTGGGCCAGAAAAAAAAAAAAAAAACAAAGCATCTATTGACTTTTGACTTCCGTCTTCTTCCTCAAGACACTTGATCTGCTACTCAAAATTACGGCAAGAAATTCTTTCCCTTTTCTTTCTTTTCGGAATTTTATGGGTATGCACTCAAAATTTTTAAGTATTCTAGAGGGTGTGCACCGGTAAACTTTTAGTGTATTTTGTAGTAACTTTTGATAAAATCAAAATTTTTTAACACTACTAAAATTTTTCATAGGGTATGCACGTGCATACCCTATGCACAAGCTAGATCCGCCCCTGTGTTATTCCAACTGAATGTCAATACTTTTTTTATACATGCAGGAATTCTGTCAACTACAACTAACTAACTAACTAACTAACTGCATTCACAACTAATTAATCAGTTAGTACTGATTGTGTTCAAGAGATGAAAGAGATACTTTTAACTAATTTACTGACTCTGTAATAAACTAATAATATTTAACTTTTTATTGTAGGATAAATATGTTATTGGTTTTACATTACCATATAAATAAATAGTTTAACTCCAACCGTAAAACAAAACTAATGGACCTCTTCAATGTTGACAACAAGACCAGTTTTTAGCATTCTTGTAGTTGTTATCGTTGGAAAATGGGTTTTGCAAAATGAGTTTTGCAAAATAAGGTGATGTATGTTAATAAGACAAGGCATGATCTCATGCTTGTTGGCTTGTGGTGTGGAAGGCAAACGACGGGAGGGAGTGGGGGAAACCCTCTTTCAAAATTTTATTTCATGCATTGTGTGTCGGGTTGAGTTAAAATGCTATTGTGGGTCTCGGTTTCACGTTTTTGGACATAAACGCGTAAAGTAAGGTTTGTATTGGCATTTTTAATAAAATAATAATAAATTACTATTATTTACTTAGAAATGTATTTATTTGACTTAAACGTACCATAGCTACTGCAGTGTCGGTACGCGTGCAGGATCGTTTTTCAGTGAAAGCGTGATAGCTTTTCAGTTTAGTACGTAACTAGTCAGTAAGTATTAGGAAATGCTTATTTCACATTTTCTGACAAAAGTAAGCAGTCTAAGTGGTCACTGTAAGCTACAGTATGTAGGATAGCTTCCCAAAATGATTACGTAAGCTCAGAAATGCTTAGTAAAATAGTCTGATAATATGAATTGATATTTATTATTAAAATAATGTTTGAAAATTACCATTTGTCACAACAGGTGTAGGAACAACATTAGGAGTGAAATTCTCATCTTCAAAGACATCAGGTAATGTAAATTGACAAGGTAGGATAGTAGGAAGAGGAGATAAAAACTGGTGAATACTCTTTGTGAGAAAGGGAAAATCTCCTCATAAAAATTGCATCTCTAGACACAAAAGATGAATGAGTGATCAGATTATAGAACTTATAGCCTTTCAGTGGTTACAGTGGGATTACTTACCACGGCAAAGCAACCAAACACCCTTAAAGGATCATAAACAGATTTCTCAAATCATAATGTGTAAAACAACTCCTAATTTCTCTCTCCTAAACTTAACTCAAATCCAAATCCTAAATCAAATTCAAATTCAAAATCTAAACCCCTATAAACCAAACACGCCCTAATTATAAAAGAAAACCTTGAAAACTACATATTTATCTTCTCCTTTTCGCGTTTTGTATCATTTTATTCACAGAATATGAATCCTTTAATATAATTTGACTTTATTTTAAAGCTGGTTATGATTATTATTAGTGGATTTTCAATTCTTTGCACAAATTCGTAATGATGAAAAAAATAATATTAAAAAAATAGTTTGGTGTTTGGTGGTATACCACGACCAAAGATGACACCTACATAAGATCATTTTTTGGAGAGCATCTCGCCCTAACATGGAGCCTAATAAATGAATTCGAAACATGTTCAGATAATCTGCTTTGAAGACGAAGATGGCTATCCGGGCCAAAACATTAGGCCTTGATTAGACTGATAAGCAAATATAGTACTATTATAAGGGGTTTGGACCAACCAAATGAATTTGCATTATAAACTTTTTTGTGTTATACAAGTGCCTTCAAGCGAATGCATTATTTTTTTACATATAAAAATTTAATAAAGATGAATTGCTATTCTTTTTCTTTAGTATAATTAGTTATAATGTCCGCGCACGCGCGAGGTTTTTTTTTCAATTTTTTGAATCATATATTTTTATTTATTAAAAAACAAATAATTTAATCTTTGTTTTGTTTGATTTATGATTTTTAATTATAGTTTTTTATTATTAAAGATAATTATTTAAAAATTTTAATCTTATTGTTAATTGCATCTTATCTATATTTTTTGTATTTAATCTTCTACTTTGTTATAGATAAATATAAAATGTTACCTAATAAGAAAATAATTTTTTTTTAAATAATATTATTACTAAATAAGGTATGGTTTAGCTTTTTTGAAATGAAAAAGTCCCACGTGCTGTTTTGTTTTATTATATAAAAGAAGTTATATAAGTTGCTAAAGGCACGAGAAACCGAATTTTGACAACTTTGTTTTCTCTGCCAAGTGCTTATTTTTTTTCTTTTTTTTTTTTTTTTTTTTTTAAACATAATAAACCTACTCAAAATTGTTCACACAAAATCATCAATGCCAAGGGTGGGTACGTGCTCTTCTATCGGGAAAAAAAAGGTATAGTGTAAATTTTATAAAATTTTTGACTATTTTTGTAATTTGGCTTCTTACAAACAGATTTGTAATGTAGTTTCTCAAAATTATCAAGTTTGCCCCACGAACATAACTTTTTAGCTCCGCCTCTGGAATAACCTCTTAAAAATAGCTATTTATTTTTCTTTTAAGTTTAAGAATCCTTTTTTGTCAAAAACAAACAAATAAATAATAATAATAATAATAATAATAATAATAATAATAATAATAATAATAATAATAACAGATGTATGTTATGTTATCGGCTAGGTGTTCACTTATTTTCTGTTCAGATGCCGTGCTCAGCTTGTTTCAGGGTCTTTACTGGTGATATTTAGGGGGTCCATGCTGTATCGTGTACGGGTATTATTGGGATTTAACATCTACATAATATGGTGTGTGATGTTCTTGTTGACATATGTTCTCGGTCAGGAATTTCGGCTCGTAAGGAAGTTGATATTGGGCTTAGTGGGGAAAGGGACATACCCTTACGTCCAGCTGATATGTTACTTTACTCGTGGGATAATGGGCTTGATGTATGTGTTGATCTGACATGGTCATCACCCTTGACGCAAACCGGTATGGTTGATTTTGTGTCTGGTCGTGCGGTTATTGAAGCCGCACAACGTAAACGCGTTAAGTACGAGGCTAAATGCGCGGATATTGGATATGGATTTCTCCCCTTTTCATTCTCTTCTTTTGGAGAACTTGAGAAGGATACAGTGACCTTACTAAAGCGTATCCGAAGATTCTCGGCGACTCTAGACATTGGAGCACGTGTTGCTGCTCATATTTTTAGTAGGATTAACTTCGATATAGCTAAATGAGTGGGGGCTCAGTTAATATCTCGGCTCCCCACTAGCTAATTTCTTGTAAATCCTATCATTTTCTAATAAAGTGATGATAAAAATAAATAAATAAATAAATAAAAATAATAATAATAATAATAATAAAATGAAAATGATAGACTTATTTTTATTCTTTTTTGTTTCTGTTATTTTATTTCGAGAATCATTCAAACTTTGAAAACTGTTCGTGGTACAATTTACATAAAAAGTACATCTAACTAATGCACAATAGTTGGTTTTGGTTCCAATATGCTGATTGTTATGTAAGAACAACCTTTTTTTTCTCCACTATTCCCTCTCACCCTCACCTTTGTTCCTCAATAATCTCTCCCCCAACACTAAATTCATTTCAAAACCAGAACCAAACTGTTTCTTCATCAATCAATCACTCATTCTTAAAAAAATGGCATTATCGGCACGTGAACAAAATGTCTACATGGCCAAACTGGCTGAACAAGCTGAACGTTACGACGAAATGGTTGAATTCATGGAAAAAGTATCAGAAACAGACGAGCTCACGGTCGAAGAGCGCAACCTTCTTTCTGTTGCGTACAAGAACGTGATAGGAGCTCGTCGTGCTTCTTGGAGGATCATATCATCCATTGAGCAGAAAGAAGAGTCGCGTGGTAATGAGGATCATGTGACTGTGATCAAGGATTATAGGACAAAGATTGAGGCTGAACTTTCTAAGATATGTGATGGGATATTGAAGTTGCTTGATTCTAGATTGATTCCTTCTGCGACTAGTGGTGATTCGAAGGTGTTTTATTTGAAGATGAAAGGTGATTATCATAGGTATTTGGCTGAGTTTAAGACGGGTGGTGAAAGGAAAGAGGCTGCTGAGAGTACTCTTACGGCTTATAAGTCCGCTCAGGTTAACTTCTTTCATTTTAAATCGATGTTGTTATGTGATAATTATATTAGATTTGCCGATTTCCAAAGAAAGACCATATATAAACGAATTTTTGTTGTTGCCATGTAACTGACATTTGTTAGATGGTGGCTGCACGTCATAAAAAAACTGATCATCGTGTCATGATGTGATCGTTTTACCTTATGTGTTGCATAAGTAAGAATTCAGTTTGTATATAGTATATTATAAATAAAATTATATATCATTAGCTGCAAAGACATTACATACAATACAACAATTCAGTCTAAGTATGTTACGTACGTTTTGGTTCAATTTGAAGAAAATTGATTCAGGTATGGAGATTCAGCTTAGTTTTATTTTTTTCCTTTTAAATTGACATAACCTTAAGTATGATATGAGTGTATGTACTCTCATTTTGTTTTCGTGTTGATGTATACGTGTTACTCTACTATATGCCATTGACGCATGTATTCAGGAACATGTTACATATTGACCTCAATAAACCATTCCTTCTAAGTGATTGTGATTTAGGCTGAAATCGTTATCATGATATCGAGCGAATATATTATTGCCAGTCATTGTCATGATATTCTTGTGACTTGTGGATGTAACAAGTAGCATGAATAAAGAATAGTGGTCTTTATTCAAGAATCCTAAAAGGTTACGTTAGGACCTCTGATCAATCATTGTGAACTTTTGTTTGCTATCTTTTTCACCAAATTGTGGCATGAAAGTGACCTATTTTAATTGGAACAAATACTGTAGGCAAATAATAATTTAACATACAAATAAACAGATCTTTATGTAGTACATTTAAGAACTAAAACTTAAAGTGGCTTAATTAGTAGTATAAGTCAGAAGCTAAAACAGATGACCCGGGAGCTTTTGTGTTACACCAGACACATAATGCTATTAATATTTCAGGATATTGCTAACAGTGAACTTGCCCCAACACACCCTATTCGCCTTGGATTGGCACTCAACTTTTCTGTCTTTTACTATGAGATTTTGAACTCTCCAGACCGAGCTTGTAGCCTTGCCAAACAGGTATAAGCTTTTATCTTTAATAACTAAACTAAGATTTGTGGTCTTGCGTATCCTTATGATCAAAAGTTACATGATTTTGTCGCATCTGTCCCTATTCAAGGCCTTTGATGAAGCAATAGCCGAGCTGGATACATTGGGCGAGGAGTCCTACAAAGATAGCACCTTGATCATGCAACTTCTACGTGACAACCTCACTTTGTGGACCTCTGATATGCAGGTATAGTACAAGTTTCAACCCCTTTACGTATGAATGGGTTGATCCAAGTGTTTTATAACTGGTCCAGTGGGCAAAATCAAGAAATTAGAGTGATTTTAGTGATATATGTTTTAGATCACATTCCTATTTCACATGCAAATTTATCTATAAAAAAACTGGATACAAAGATTGTTTTGGTTCAACCCAACCAACCCGTTTGAGCTACATGTTTTGGCCTGATGCCTGAACCCGCTTTACATGTTACCGAACTGCCCATTTTTGCCTCTTTATTCTCTTTTTCCATGGGCATATAGACAATGACCGCTTGCCCGAGAACCATATGCTCTCATGGATCTCTTGTCTTTTTGTCTATCGGCTTCAATTTAACATTTAAATTGTTTCTTGTTGTAATGCTTTGATAGGAGGATGGAGCAGATGAAATCAAGGAAGCGCCTGCTGCAAAGCAAAGTGAGGAGCAACCACAACAGTGAGGGTTTGAAGGCTCGTATTAAGATTCCTATCTTTGTTTCTGAATTCTAAATTTTACTAAGAGAATTTGGTTGCTTTTGGCTTCTAACTTCTCCATCTTTATTCTACTCTTATGAGATTCTATTATGTAAACTTCTAAATTAGTTTAATTTGCTCAATGTTTACGTATTTTGATTGAATTCCTGCTTGTTTACTTTTTGTTCTATGATATTCTTCTTAGCACATGTGGTTTGTTTTACCTCAGCTTTTGGAAAAATATTATAACCTTTCCAAAGGGATTTCAAAATTTGGGTTGATAATAAGAGATTTTATGGTGTGCAATGGACAATTGTCCCTGCTCACTTCACCTATATTAACATTGTTGAATTAAATCTTGTTTCTCGCAATAACTCGACACTCATCCTCGACACTTTTGATGACACAGTACACAGATATGACCAAAATGATATTGGACGACATAGATATGACCAAAATAAAATTGGATGGCCTATATTTGAACTCTTAACTAAAAGAACTGGGTGCTTTTATAGCTTAAGCCTTTAAGGTGTGCATATTGTTGTCGTACCCAAATATGTGAAATGTGAAAGCATATAGAAATATAAAAAAAGGTTTGGGGTGAGAGAGGCTCGAACTCTCGACCTCAGGATCACTCTTTAGCTATGAGACCTACGCGCTAGCCAACTGCGCCACCACCCCATTTGTGATCTAAGACCATTCTCAGCTTTTAAATAGTGGTAAGACACTATTCGTGAACCTATAAATAGAGATTTGCTTTGATATAAAGTTTGTTGTTGCATAATTTTTAACCATTATAGCTGTAAATATTAGTTGTAAGTTAATGGGTGTTTCTTTTTTAGTTTATGAGAAAGAATAGTAGGACCTATCGATTTAATAGTATTAGTAATTTTTTAAATGGGACTCACAGTTTTTGTTAGTTAGTTTAGATTCACAAGCCAAAATTTATAAAGTTCTTCCCATTAAGTTGCTTATATAGAGGTGAGTCTCACATAGGCCCCATACTTCTCTTAGTTAACAAATAAAAAGAAACACCCTCTCAGCTTGATATGTGCACAAGAAAAAGAACCTAAACTTTATGAGACATCCATGATATAGAGGGACATGCCCATAGTCAAGACCAGATCGAATCTGGACTTAAACGGAACCAAAACATAGATCACATTGTTGTTGAACACTTAAGCCAGACAAAACCAATTACTAGACTTTTTAACATTCTGGGAACAACTTGTTTAATGTCATGACTTCAAACTTCAAACGATGGTCCTGTTTGATTCACAAGTTTTGTCAATGCAAACAGATCTCATTATATAATTAACACAGTATTTTTATGCATTAATAATTACCATTTAATTACACAATTCATGTAGTGTCTTTGCACCATTTATAAAGACCACTCTTCTTGGATATATGCCGCAGGTGAAACAATATTCTAGCCAGAAACAAATTTGCACACTGAGTTGACTGTGTTCTGGACTCAAATCATTTTGCTCAGTTCATGATCATACATTGTCGTATTAAGGTTTTCACAACTTGAGTTTTCTGAAATCAATCTTGGGGACAGGGTATGAGTATGCTTCGTAATTGATGTTTTGACCCAAACAGCTCATTTTCGTAAGGGTCGTGATCAAATCAACCTGAAAAAAAGAAGATAAACAATTATGTTAGCATGTTAGTATTATAGGTTATACACATTTGTAGAAAGTTGGTCGTCTTTTCAAACCATCATATTTGATTTTTCGTTGTGTCAGTAAAGACATAACACTTTCCAACAGTAGACAAATTTAAATGTGCAAAAATCAACGGTTTTAAACTAAATGTGTCCAAGTGTGATGCTTTCTTGCATTAGCACTACATAATTTATTCAAATTTGTTGCACAAATTACCACATAAAAGTCAAGTATAAGTAGTTAAAACTTATTTAGTAAAGGATCTGGTCAGGATTATGTATAGGTGCTAACCTCATAGTCCGTCTGTGAGACTGTCTCTCTGCTCCGTTGGTATTTCTCTACCCATTTTGTAACATCTTTATCCGTTGCTAATTTTGCTTCGTTTGCTAATTGATCGGGACCCAAGAATGCCGACATTACTGCAAGCTGCAAAATCAAATGAAATTAAGTTTTGGAGCTCAACTTTGGTGCACCAGGCCTCCGCAGTTTTATGCAGTGGGAATCTCGAAGTGACAAAATCCACTGGGATTAGCAATATACTATTCCCCTTTAGGTTTTGTAATTGACTTTCGTGTTTACAAATTCTTTTGCAAGACCCCAAAAATATCATATAAGTAAGAAAACTGCGAGACCACAAAGATATTTAAATTTCATGTGCATCCATATATTTGTAGAAAATTGTAAATTTACCTGACGAGGACCGAATCCGATGGCTGTAAACTTATCTTTCATTTCTTGGACACTTGCTGTACTCCAGTCTGGTACTCTTCCCTCAGGATCAGGTTCTTGGCTATCCGACCTTCCGAATTGCCTATCGAACAATCCCCACTATAAAACAAATATATTTAAAAGACGTAGTATGGACAGGATTAAAAATTTTATAGTAAATAAAATTTTGAAAGATCAAGAGCATTCTACAATTCAATACAAGAAAATTCGAAAAAGTAAAGCTTGGTTATTAAAGTGATGAACTAACCTGTCCACTTGAACCATAAGCGGAGTATAACAAGTTCCCTTTTTCCTCATTTCCACCACATTTTTTAATTGCCGAAGCCAAAAATGTAGCTTTAAGAGCACTTTGAGCTACATCAAGTAAGAGAAGATAAAAAGTCAATGTTTAAGTCACATAAGTTGTTATTGAACTTCAAAATAAGCAAAAGCTAGAATGTTTGAATATAAAAATGATGACCACATGTACTTATACAAATTATTAAGATGTAAACATTGAGAGATTAACTTTAAAGTCTATGTGGTTGTTTGAATTAAAATTACTAGTTATGACAAAATGATGAAGAACTTTGAAGCTAGGTAAAGACAAACCTGCTAACTGGATGAGATCTGAGTATGATATTGGTCCACCTTTGGAGTATGAATCGATCTCTTTTTTTGCTTCCTCAACCAAAGATAAAGCTGCGGAAAGTCCTTTGTTTTCTGGTCTGTTAATCTCAGCGCTTCATGAAAATTACAGAATAAATAGAAATACAAATATCCGAGCTAAAAGCCATGTAAAACACTAGAATTAACATTTAGTAAAGCAATAAATGATGAAAAAGAAAACCTAAAATACCCCTTAATAACAAAAAATATGAGAGAGCTTGACGACTAAGATCAATCTCACAACTATCTTATAATTATTGTTAATGAGTACATAGGTAAAAATCAAAAAGAGGAAATGTGAATCACAGAAAGTACCTAAAGCGGATGGATCCATTTGGGCCTCCAGTTTTTGTAGGCTACAAATTACAATGAAAAAACTTAATGTTACTGATTAAACACTTTCACGAAAACGACAGAGTAATGAGTTCAAAATCCGACCTTATCATATGTCATAGAATCATTAAGTGCTAAAGTTAATATTGATGGAATGAGCTCCTGATTTGCCTGATACATAAACAACAGATGAGTTTGCATGAAAAACTAGCAGCATGTGATGGAAGATAATTTATTCCATGATTTACCTTAATGGCCGTATAGAGGGTTGACTTTATACTTGCTGCCAAATGAGAGAAAAAAAGAAGTCAAAGTTTAAGTTCAGAGGATATGTTAATTTAATTTCTAAATTTTCAAGTCATGTTCTTGAACATGCCTACATAAACACTCAAAAGGTGTAGGAAATGAGTTTTTGAAATGGTAATTTAAATTAAGCAAGTTCTTAAAATGCAGACCATTCATCAGTCACTCAGTCAGGAGAAGTCAATAGCTACTGACCAGATCATTTGGACAATAACCACGTACTTATTTAGTTAACTACATCTGTAACACAATTCTACATGATGGTATAAACCCATTTGACCAAAAACCGGGTTTTCAAGATTGATCTCGGGTAGTTTTTTACAGGGTTGAGGTTCAAGTACTCAGATTACTAAATGTTTAGCCTTATATGAATAATGAGGTAAAAATAGAGACGGGTAGAAATTTGAAGTCATGTTGTACCTGTGAACATGTCCATTTAGGTTATATACTTACTTTTCTTACAGGTGAATCAGAAGAATAGCTTAATATGACTGATCAAATAGTTCAAACATATACCATACCAAAAACTCACTTTTTGGCCCATCATCCAACCCACCCAACCTACCCATTTATCCAACTCTAGTTGTAATCAAATGAGAATTGAAGCTTACATAGAAAGTCAGAACGTTGTCTTCGTTGTATCAAATCAGCAGCATTTGCCACCTCAATGAAAGGGCTCGAGATTGGGCTTGAGCTTGCCACCAGTTCCTATACATAGAACTGGCACAAACTCATGATCATAAAACGATACAAGTAAGCAATTATTTGAACCCCATTTAACTGAATTCAAAGAAACATAAGTTGTGCCACTAGAATTATTTCAAAAGTACAATTAAATTATCAAAATAGATATTAACCGTTAACAAGTGGCGGATCCAGAAATTGGACAAAGGGTGTGCACTTTTTTTATCGAAATGGGAAAGGGTGTGCATTTAGTGTTAAAAAAAATTAAGAAACAAACACTAATTCCATATATGAAATATTTTTCACACTTACAAATGGTGCTCAAAGTTATGCACGTGCATACACCGATAGAAGGGGGGCAGGGTGGGCACGTGCCCCCCTAGCGAAAAAAGTTGTAGTGTAATTCTGTAAAGGGGCAGGGTGGGCATGTGCGCTCCTAGCGAAAAAAATTGTAGTGTAAATTTTTAAAAATATCTGGCTATTTTTCCCCTAACGAACGGATTTGTAGTGTAGTTTCTAAAAGTTATCAAAATTTGCCCCCTCGACCTTAACGCTCCGCCCCCCTGTGTGCATACCCTTCTCCGTCCGCCCCTTTACGATAAAAAAAGAAGAAGAAGCAGAATTACCATGCTAATGGCAGCTCCAAAGCAGTTGAGAACATCCCTCCTTTTAACACCATTTGTCTCATTGCTATCACCAGCATTATTCTCAATTTTGCAACTAATAATACCCTATACATGAAATGTAACTACATTAACACAAATAAAATAAAATAAGTCAGTAATGAAAACTGGAGAAAAAGCTTACTGGGCATTTGGAGGGATTGTAAGTTGAGGGAAATGAAGCATTTGGAAGCAAAGTTGGGACTGTTGAGAGAAATGAAACAAGCCCCATTGTTGTTGGTTGCTAGATTTTTTATTTTTTTTGTGTTTAAATGTGAGACCTCTTATTGTTATTGTTATGTGAAATCCATGTGGATATATTGTGTGTGGATTTTATCCTATCTTTTGAGGAAATTTTAGTCCTTTTGTGATCTCTAGAGACATGTCTTGGATTTGCTGTAGTGTTTTGACCCGACTGAATTCACAAACCAGCTTTAAATATTTTGGATTTGGTCCAAAACTTTCAACAGTTCTCTTAAATGTATGTAGAATGCTATTAAACGCTACGCGCCGACCTATTTTTTCTTTTTATGATGTGTTTATTGATTATTAGGCTGCCCACAATAGAAGTAGTCAACCGACTCGGTCGACCCAATCCTACTCGGTCTCATTGTTGTGGTTAGTAGGTCACGACCGAATAGAGGTAGGAAAAAAAATGAAAAGGGTCGTGATCTCGACCGAAACATACACACACATAAAAACAAATGGCCCACTTTCCAATTAATACTATTAAGGTCACCCTTACTGGGGCACTGAATCGCCTGCAGGTCGCTGGAGAGAGAAAGCTGACGTGGCAAAGAAAATAAGAGGGATTGACCCTTATTTTCGGTCCTTACTGCATCCAGCCTTATGTTTATCTATCGTACGCACGATCTCTCTTAAAATTTTGTAAGACACTTTTTAATGTAAAATTCTGAGCATGAAATTAGATATAAACAATAAACTCAAAATCATTCACAAACCCTAATGCGCCATTATCATTATAAAATACACAACATTTGCAAGTTTGATTCTTCCGGATTTTGTTGAGAGAAACGATATTGTTTTCTCAATTCAAATCAGTAAGTATGTTTATCTTTTGTAATAATTTTTGTTTGTTTTTAGGTATTTTTGTTTGTGTTTAGGTGTTTTTGTTTATAATACATTTGTGTGTTTTTTCAATTCAAGCGTTTTGATCGAAAGGTAAACAGTTTTTGTTTGTGTTTACGTGTTTTTGTTTATAATACATTTGTCAATTTGATTATCAATTATATGACATTTTGTGTGTTTTTTCTTTATACAAAATTGTGGATCATTCTTAGTTTCTAATCTGGTTGAATCAGATGTTTAGCAGGCTTTCAGCAAGTTTGGACCATTCTTAGTCTTTAATCATGTTTAATTTTAATGATACAAAATCACAAAGTGGAAACCCGTTTTCATAAATTTTTACAATAAATAATGATTTGTTTTCATCATGCTTACAAGTTTGTGTTTTGAACATGATATCAATGTCTTTCAGGTTTCTTTTCCTACAATGACCTAGCACAACTTTTTCTAATGTATAACTACATTAAAACTTATTTTTAGTCATTTTCATATGATTATGTTACAACTGAACACGAAAAACATTGATCTTAAAAAGTGAATAATTACATATTGGTACAAGTTTTCAATGCATATGATACAATGGTTTTTATGCATGTTTTGAATATAATATGTAATTTTGCAACTTTGGAGAGATGTATATACAAATGCCCCGATTTTTTATGTGTCTTCAAACGTGGCATATTGTTTTGCCGATTTTACTCATCTGGACCAGATTAGTCACACAATTCAACACCATGGCAATCATCTTCGAACTAAGGTGTCGTTTCTTTATTCAGAGCTTTTACCTCTTTATCTGCAAACCATGTCTGCAAAAGAAAAGGTACATCTAAACTGTTCATCTGCAAAAAGAATACCGTTTATTTTTTGTGATATTAAAGTACTTTTTTCCTTTTTCTTCTTTATTTTCACTAGTGTTTTGTGATTTGATAATATAAATCCTTTTGTCAAATAATACTAGAATTTTGAGTGCAAAATAAGCAATCACTTAAAATACAGAGTATCAAAGATAATACATAATGGTTCAAAATATACCAAAAACATAAAAATTGCAAAGCACATAAATTATCAAAATACTATAAACATATATCAAATTAGGACCCAACCTGTTCAATCACTTGCATTAATTGTTACGCGATTTGATCTCTTAAATTAATCATATATTATCGATCTGATTCATTCCCTTGTGGTTGAACAACTTGATCTTCTTCATCAACTTCAACTAATACGTTGTCATTGTCAAGTTGCACATTTGATTGCTCATATCTTGAAAAGAGTTCATCATCTAAACCTCTTTGTGTATAAAATTATGAAGTGCAAAACATGCAATCGTGATATTTCATTGTGTCATAAGTGGAAAGGGTGCCATCTTCTTTAATATCAGAAAACGTGCTTCAAGACACCATAAGCACATTCAATCACGTTTCTAAGTTTCTCATGCTAGTGGTTGAAATTTTCTTTACTATTCAATGCACGTCTTAGCCGAAAATCTCCTAACCAATATCTCACATTGCGATATGTTGCCATAAACCCTCGTGTGTGTACGTAGGCAGTATCACAAAGAGAATATTTGTCTGTAAATGTTATATAATAATGGATATTTAATTAATAGTTAATGGAAGATAGCATGGAAGTCTTCATGGATGATTTCTCGGTCTTTGGGAACTCTTTCGATCGCTGTCTCGCTAACCTTGAAAAAATGCTCAAACATTGTGAGAAAACCAACTTGGTCCTAAACTGGGAAAAATGCCACTTTATGGTGAAGAAAGGGATTGTGCTTTGACACAAAGTATCTGGAAATGGAATCGAGGTGGACAGAGCAAAAATTGAAGTTATTTCCAAGCTACCCTATCCAACTACAGTCAAGGCAATACGTAGCTTCTTGGGTCATGCCGGTTTCTATAGGAGATTCATTAAAGACTTCTCTAAAATTGCTCGGCCAATGACTCAGTTGCTTGTGAAGGATGCCCCTTTCGATTTCTCTCAAGAATGCAAAGATGCATTCGATCGGCTAAAGCAGGAACTCGCGCAAGCCCCAATTATGGTTACACCTAATTAGGAATTGCCTTTCGAAATCATGTGTGACGCTAGCGACTATGCTGTTGGAGCAGTATTGGGCTAAAGGCTTAACAAACACTTCCAACAAATATACTATGCTAGCAAAACTATGAACCCTGCTCAAGAAAGCTACTTCACTACTGAAAAAGAGCTATTGGCTGTAGTATTCGCTTTTAATAAATTTCACCAATATCTAATCCTTTCAAAAACGGTCGTCTTTACAAATCATTCGGCTCTTCGATACCTATTTGCTAAGCAAGATGCTAAACCTCGACTTATTCGGTGGATCTTATTGTTACAAGAGTTTGATGTTGAAATCCGTGATAAGAAGGGGGCAGAGAATTTAGATGCTGATCATTTCTATCGTCTCAAAAATCCCTGTCTTAACGAATTTGACAAGAGTGAGATTCGGGATTCATTTCCTGAAGAGCAGCTCATGTCAATAAATGATTCTGAACCATGGTACGCGGATTATGCTAACTATCTAGCAAGTAGAATTATTCCAGAACACTTGAACAGATACGAAAGAAAAAGGTTCTTTACCCAATTGAAATATTACTTTTGGGATGAACCTTTCTTGTTTCAACGATGTCCTGATCAAATAATCATGCGCTGTGTTTCGAAAAAAGAGGCGATGAAGATAATGAAAGAATGTCATAAAGGGCCCTCAGGGGGGCATCACGGGATGAACACCATTGCACGAAAAAATTTCAATGCAGGATTCTATTGGCCTACAATATTTCGTGATGTAAAGGGAATGATACAAGCGTGCGATGCATGTCAACGAGCTGGGAATATATCAAGAAGGGATGAAGCCCCTCAGAATTTTATACAAGTTTGTGAGGTTTTTGATGTTTGGGGAATAGATTTATGGGCCCATTCCCGTCTTCAGGGGGTACGAATACATCTTAGTAGCCATTGATTATGTTTCAAAATGGGTAGAGGCACAAGCCCTTAGGACCAACGATGCTAGGGTAGTTATTCATTTCTTAAAGAAATTGTTTGCTAGGTTTGGCATTCCTAAAGCTCTCATTAGTGACAGGGGAACCCATTTTTGCAACGCACAAATGGAGAAAGTCATGAAAATATATGTGGTCTCCCATCGATTCTCCACCGCTTATCACCCTCAAACCAACGGTCAAGTTGAAAACACCAATAGAGCGATTAAGAGAATACTTGAAAAGACGGTCAATTAGAATAGAAAGGATTGGTCATTTAAACTTGACGAGGCTTTATGGGCATTCCGAACAGCCTACAAAACACCTATTGGGACGATCCCGTTCCGCATGGTTTATGGCAAGGCGTGTCACCTTCCAGTAGAGCTGGAACACAAGGCATATTGGGCACTTAAGACATGTAATCTGGACTATAAGGTCGCAGGTACGAATAGGTTCTTACAGCTCCAGGAGCTTGATTAGTGATGAGGCGAAAAATGATCCGTTTTTAGGGGGTCATTTAAGCCCGAATCCGAATTTATTTGATCAAATATTGCCCTAAATCGTTCCTTTTGTGATTTTAGGTGTTTGGAGAGTGAATTCTGGAAAAGAGGCTATTTTGGACGTTTTTGGAGCATAAAGTGAAGAAAACAACAAAGTACCAAATCCAAGCTGGAATTACAAGGTGACGGCGTCAAGGATTTACTCTTGACGGCGTCAGAAAGGATGAATATTTTACCGAAGGTTGTGAAGGCGTCAGATGAAGAGATGACGGCGTCAAAGTGACCAAGATTAATTTACCGAGGGTGGTGACGGCGTCACATAGGCCGTCACGATTGGATCTAGGGCGTCCGAGGAAGTATATGGCGGCGAGTTGACGGCGTCAGATTTTACTCTTGACGCCGTCAGGACGATTTTCCTATATATAGTTTTCTAGTTTTTTCATTAAAGGGGGAGAAGTTTTGGTGAAACCCTAAAGACGATTTTGGTGCCTCTTTTATAGGTTTTTCAAGGGTTCCAAACCCTTGAGACCTTGCATTGTAATTGAGATAAGTATACTCTTAATTCAATCAATATGTCTATGTGTTGGTTGTCTATCTTTTGTTCTTATCTTAATTCTACTATGCTAGGCTAAATTTCCTTTGTGTTTGCTTAGATCTAATGAAACCTAGATGTTGATTATGTGTTGATTACTTGTCTATTCTTGTTTTGAATGAATGATATTATATGTTAGGCTTAAGAAAACTGGCAGATCTCCAAATGGTAACATGCTTGAACGTCTTAAGAAACATGAACCGAGGCGTACTAGGTCTTTATTGGTTGTATTTAATGCATGAGCCACTGTTTACAATCCCTATAGTTGTGCTGGGTCATGGTGTAGGAGGAGATAAGAGCTCATAGAGTTGGGGAGTTATGTATGCCACTCCACGAATGGTATTAAGGAATACAACCCGTCATTCATACAAGTGTAACAAGTAATTAACATGTAAAAGATATCTAGGGAGTAATGAAGTCTAAGTAAACACAATTTCTCCAACCACTGCTCACAACCTTAGTTTAATATTAGTTTAATTTCATTTTCATTAGTTAATTAGTTATAAAGTAGTTTTTGGGTTAGTTGATTAGCAACTAATTCCGCCCACTCCTTCAAAACCCGAGATTTTACTTGCTTTCATAAAATATAAAAACACAAAAAATAATCATCTTCCATCTCTAGAACTATTAATTAGGCTTTCTAATCCTAGCGACACTATTCCTAAGCTGAACGATCAATCCCCCGGTACTTGTCACTATACTATACTACAACGATCAGGTACACTGCCTGGTGGGGGTTGTAAGCCTCGCGAGATCCCTCGAGAGGTAAAGCAAGGTGCGATTCCCACGCATCAAGTTTTTGGCGCCGCAGCCCGGGGAATAGTTATTGTCTAGGTTAGGATTTCTTTTTATTAGGTCTACTTGCTAGATTCCTTTCTAGTAAGATTTTATTTTTATTTTTAGGTCTTCTTTAGTCTATCTTATTTCTTCGTGCTTTTGTTCGTAACTCTTTACCATCCGACATCATGGAAGGTGGTAACATCTTTGAACCCATCATCCCACCACAACAAAACCCACCATTAGAACCCCTTAGGCCCCGAACCTTAGGAGAGTATTCCCGACCTAGCCACCAAGGCTATCGAAACACCATTGAGCTCACCGGAGCCAATGTGACCCCCTTGCGATCCGACACCATCCGGTTGGTGCAAAGCGGATGTGCATTCCATGGACTTCGTTCCGAAGATCCAAACCAACACCTTAAGGACTTCCTCAAAATCGTAGATTCCATAGACCTAGGTGTTGAAACTAGAGAGACTACCCGTTTACGCCTATTCCAATTCTCTCTACGGGATCAAGCTAGTCAATGGCTTGAGCGTTTACCCGCGGGATCCATCACCACATGGGATGATCTCACCACTCGTTTCCTTGCTCAATTTTTCCCACCGGGGAGAACTACTAAACTTAGGAATGACATCTTGATGTTCCAACAACGTCAAAATGAATCTCTTTATGAAGCATGGACTCGTTTCAAGGACTTACTCCAAAAAGTCCCTCATCATGGCATAGATTTGTGGCTCCAAGTCCAAATTTTTTATGACCATATCGATATCCCCACGAGGCGAACCATTGACCAATCGGCCGGTGGTAAGCTACGTGATCTTAGTGCGGAACAATCATGGGAACTCATAGAAGATCTTGCTCTCTATGACAACGAAAGTTGGAATGATCCCCGTGATTTGAACAAAACGGTCAAGGCAATATCTTTGCCTTCGAATAATTCAAGCACTCCCGACCGTAGGATCATGGAACTTGAGGACCAAGTCAAGTTTCTCATGAAATCTTACGAAGCTCCGAAGCATTCAAGCCAAGTGAACAAAATCACTTCTTCATGCGAATTATGTAGTGGTCCCCATGACACTCGTGATTGTGTGGAACTCCCCGGAACAGCCTTTGCGGACTACGCATCCACGCGTACCGACGAAGCGGGAGATAAGTGGTACACTTTCAAGCCCGAGCCAAACACATACGGTGATTCATATAACCCCTCATGGAAAAATCACCCAAACCTTAGGTGGAAACAAAATCAACCAAATTCATCCAACCCACCTAATCGTTACCAATCAAACGGTCCACCATCCAACCGTATCTTCAACAACAATCCTTCTAACAACTATGGTAGTACCAACAATCTTGAAGGATTGATGTCGAAATTTATGGCATCTCAAGAAGCTCGCATAGCTAGGTTTGAAACCGAATTCAACCAACAACAAACGGAGATGACCAACAAAATCGACAACTTGTTGAAAGCCCTCAACAACCAAACATTAGCCACACCTAGGAAGGACACTAGGGACACCAATAGTGGAATCCAAGCTAAGGACCCCTTATCATCCAAACATGTCCACTTTGTCAATGTTGTCACTATTAAGCCGATAGATAGGGAAATAGAGGAGAGTGACAAAGATGAAGTTAGAGTAGAAGCCAATAGTGAGGATGAGAGTAGGGAAGTTGAGGTTAATAAGGATGAGGAATTAGAGGAGGTAGAACCTATAGAGGAATATTTTGATAAGTTGCCAACCAAGGAAGAACGGGAATACCATAAGTATTTATTCGATAGTCCCGAAACAACATATATCTTTGGCGATCCCCTGATCAAAATGGGAGACCCCTCTAACATTAACATCCCATGCAATATCGGGCACATGCATGTATGGAAAGCTTACATAGATCTTAGATCCCCCGTGAACATCATGTCTAGGACTTATTACAATTGGGTGATGAAGAAGCAACTCAATTTTAGGATAATGCCCGATAAAAGTTGGATAAGTAATTTTGCGGGAAGAGTGAAGGGATTGCATGTCATTATAGGGAATCTCACCTATGAGATTGATTTTATGATAGTTGAAGACATTCGTCCGGTGATAGATGCTTGCCTAAGTCAAGTAGTATTCGGGAAGCCATTTGTTGAGGCCACTAGGATGAGTTATGATCCGACGTTAGGGATAGTTAGATTCAAGGAAGAGAATGATGAGGTTGCTTATCAAATGCCCTACAAGATTGAGCAATACCGCCTTCTCTCTAATTTCAAAAAGGAACGTAAGCAAGCGGCTTATTATAGGAATGAGGAGGATAGACGTAAAGGAGTAGAGTATGTTAGAAATAGGATGCTTGGTTTCTACAAAGAGTGCTTACAACTAGGTCCAGAATACAAAACTGGTTTAGAAGATGACCTAGAGAATGGAACCAATGATGAAATCACGTAGTAACCCACGACTTTGAGTCTAGCTACAAGACTCGTAAATAAAGAAAAGCGCTTCTTGGGAGGCAACCCATGTTTTGTGTGATTTTAATTGTTTGATTGTTATTTGCTTCCGTATGCATGCTTTATTTTTATTGTTGGTTGATCATGTTTCTCAATTAAAATGTGGAAATACTTTATTATGTTGTTTAGCCTAGTCTTAACTTCAACCTAAAGGTATTTTTGCAAAAGATAAGTGTAAGGGGAAACCCCAAATATGTTTTTTAAGAAACAAACCGATCATGATTCTCCACAATATTTAATGAACATGTGTATTCGTATTGTTAGAGTCAAATGCTTGTATTGAGTCATAATGTAGTTTTGCAGGATTTTCCAGGAAGTAGGACAAAGTTTTTCCAGAAATTTTCCGGAAACTTAACATAAAGATTTATGCAGGTTCATTCTGACGGCGTCAGGCAATTGCTCTTGACGGCGTCAGGAGTCAAAAATCTGGAAATTTTACCAGTTTTGTTTTTCTAACGGAGTCTTATAAGTTTTTGTGAATTATTAAGTTTTATAATCTCCAGGAAATCTGCAAACTTCATTCCACAAGCATTATATCTTACTTTGTTTTCTAGGATTTAGTAACTTATATAGGATGCCGCCGATTTTACGCGAGGTTGCCTTGTCTACTTTTGTCAGGATTTACAGGTTATTTGAGACAAGAAGATGATTTATATTCTGGAAGGGAAGCTTTGATTGTTCGTTTTCTTGGAGGAAGATTTAACCTGGCCAACCTAAAATCCATACCGAGCGAATCAGGGGAGTATTTGAATTCATTCTCTTTACTTTTAACTTTTACATTCTTTACTTGAACATTGGGGACAATGTTCATCTTAAGTGTAAGGGGAGGGTAAAAAGATGATACCTTACATATGCACTTTCGCTTGAGTTTGTTTTGTTTGATAGTAGATGAGTAATAAAACTATGAGAAATACTTATTAGTGCAATTTTAGCGCCAAATTTAAAATTTTTTACAACATTTAGGAGTGAAACTTTAGCCATAGCAAGCGTCTCATGGATAGGAGGTTGTATGACTAGCACATAACCGTATATTCAGAAAAATTTTCCACCCAAAAATGTGAGGTTCGCCTTTAGATTTGATAGGAAAAGCATTCATTATTGGTGCTTATGAGTGTACCGGTAGCATTTAGATTCTAGAACTTGCGTTAGTGATGCATCCCGAGACCGCTAGTGAGACTACATTCGTGTGGTAGGATTTACTACATGATAAGAGGCATTAGGATCACCCTTGTGTTAAACCCGTATTATAATTACTTGACCATTTAAGTCATATTACTTGGCTAGTTAAGTCAACTAATTTTTCCCACACCCTTAGCGTTGTACTCATTTTTAGTACACGATACCCCTAGTACACCCCTCCGAGCCTATCTTTTCGTTTCTAACTTTAAGCATTTTACTTAAAGGAAGAATTTGTTACACCCCACTTAAATGTACACCCAAATCGCCTTAGCCTTCCGTGTATGCGCTCATTTTTAGTGCATTATTGTTATTTGTTAAACCCTAAGTTAACTTTCTAATTGATTACATGGTTGCTAAGTCGAGTCATATCCTTGTACATATTGTTTTGGGACGATTGGGACTCATGGGTAAGTACTTATTTTATGGAGTAATGGGGAAGAACAACACTTATTACCCCCATATGTACGTTAATCTTAAAAGTGCTCCAAGTGTTTTGATTTTCTTAATTCGAGTCATTAGAATAGTTTAATGTAAAGTATGTAAAGATTCAAGTGTAAGGGGAATTCTCATCCCCTATGATGTATTATTTTGGATGGTAGGGTAAGAGTGTATGAAAAAAAAAAAAAAAAAAAAAAAAAAAAAAAAAAAAAAAAAAAAAAAAGAGAGAAAAAAAACATACGGACTACCATCCCGTTTTCATTCTATGTTCATTTTATGTTTTTAGTTATTTTTCATTTATTAGCTTAAGTTGAGTCTAGTCTTGGCTTAGCAACGCCATCTTGTACATGTAATTAACTAAGATTGTTAACTCGCCACCAGTGAAATCCCCTTTATCCAACAAAACCGTGTAATTCATATCCCTACACCTAACGTTATAACCCTTTAAAAAGACCTCTTTGATAGTTTATCCTAGGTGCTTACGCCATGTGGTGGAGGTTTGATCCTTTCCCAAGCCTATGGTAATCTATTTTGCTATGACAGGTAGTGAGAGATATCTTCCATTTCCATAATGTTATATTACTTTATTACACCCGAGAGATGTGAGTATCTAAACACTATTTGTGAGGTGCTTGTGTATGACCTCCGTGCTTGTCTATTGGTCTTTAGTGGAACAATTATTTGTTGTAATTACTTTTATATTAGTGTTAAATGACCCCTAACTTGTCTTTTGAGTAGAATAAAAGCTCATTTGCTTGAGGACAAGCAAATCTCAAGTGTAAGGGTATATGATGAGGCGAAAAATGATCCGTTTTTAGGGGGTCATTTAAGCCCGAATCCGAATTTATTTGATCAAATATTGCCCTAAATCGTTCCTTTTGTGATTTTAGGTGTTTGGAGAGTGAATTCTGGAAAAGAGGCTATTTTGGACGTTTTTGGAGCATAAAGTGAAGAAAACAACAAAGTACCAAATCCAAGCTGGAATTACAAGGTGACGGCGTCAAGGATTTACTCTTGACGGCGTCAGAAAGGATGAATATTTTACCGAAGGTTGTGAAGGCGTCAGATGAAGAGATGACGGCGTCAAAGTGACCAAGATTAATTTACCGAGGGTGGTGACGGCGTCACATAGGCCGTCACGATTGGATCTAGGGCGTCCGAGGAAGTATATGGCGGCGAGTTGACGGCGTCAGATTTTACTCTTGACGCCGTCAGGACGATTTTCCTATATATAGTTTTCTAGTTTTTTCATTAAAGGGGGAGAAGTTTTGGTGAAACCCTAAAGACGATTTTGGTGCCTCTTTTACAGGTTTTTCAAGGGTTCCAAACCCTTGAGACCTTGCATTGTAATTGAGATAAGTATACTCTTAATTCAATCAATATGTCTATGTGTTGGTTGTCTATCTTTTGTTCTTATCTTAATTCTACTATGCTAGGCTAAATTTCCTTTGTGTTTGCTTAGATCTAATGAAACCTAGATGTTGATTATGTGTTGATTACTTGTCTATTCTTGTTTTGAATGAATGATATTATATGTTAGGCTTAAGAAAACTGGCAGATCTCCAAATGGTAACATGCTTGAACGTCTTAAGAAACATGAACCGAGGCGTACTAGGTCTTTATTGGTTGTATTTAATGCATGAGCCACTGTTTACAATCCCTATAGTTGTGCTGGGTCATGGTGTAGGAGGAGATAAGAGCTCATAGAGTTGGGGAGTTATGTATGCCACTCCACGAATGGTATTAAGGAATACAACCCGTCATTCATACAAGTGTAACAAGTAATTAACATGTAAAAGATATCTAGGGAGTAATGAAGTCTAAGTAAACACAATTTCTCCAACCACTGCTCACAACCTTAGTTTAATATTAGTTTAATTTCATTTTCATTAGTTAATTAGTTATAAAGTAGTTTTTGGGTTAGTTGATTAGCAACTAATTCCGCCCACTCCTTCAAAACCCGAGATTTTACTTGCTTTCATAAAATATAAAAACACAAAAAATAATCATCTTCCATCTCTAGAACTATTAATTAGGCTTTCTAATCCTAGCGACACTATTCCTAAGCTGAACGATCAATCCCCCGGTACTTGTCACTATACTATACTACAACGATCAGGTACACTGCCTGGTGGGGGTTGTAAGCCTCGCGAGATCCCTCAAGAGGTAAAGCAAGGTGCGATTCCCACGCATCAATTAGTTATGACTGGAAGCATATGAATCCTTCATCACATATAAAGAAAGGGTAAAAAGATGGCATGACCAACGAATTAAGAGGCCTAAGGAGTTTTCAGAAGGAGACAAAGTTCTACTGTATAACTCTCGTTTGAGGTTGTTTCCAGGGAAAATTAAATCTAGATGATATGGACCTTTTACCGTGAAAAGTTCATCGAAAACCGGAGCTGTTGTGTTAATGGACGATGAGAGTAGAGAATTTACTGTGAACATACAACGCGTTAAACATTATCAAGAAAATGGTAATGAAATGATCAATGAGGAAGACATAACATTTGATAATGAGGTCACGTAATAGCCCATGACTTTGAGTCTAGCTACAAGACTCGTAAATAAAGAAAAGCGCTTCTTGGGAGGCAACCCATGTTTTATTTATTTTGTTTGTTTGATTGTTTGTTTATTTGATTTTATTTGTTTCCGTATGTATGCTTTATTTTAATTGTTTGTGGATCATGTTTCATACTAAATTGTGAAAATGCTTAACTTTGTTGTTTGTCTTAACTTCATAAAAAGGTATTTCGCAAAAGCTAAGTGTAAAGGAAATCTAAATTTGTTTTTAAGAACGGAAATTGGACATGAACCACAACAATATTAAATGAACATGTATATTAGTATTTGTTTGAGTCAAATGCTTGTATCGAGTCATAATAATGTTTTGTAGGAAATTCTAGTGATTAAGGCACAAGTTTTTCCAGAAAATTTCCGGAAACTTAACATGAGATTTCTGTCAGAACACTCTAACAATGTCAGGATTAACACCTGACGGCGTCAGGTGTAAAATTCTGGAAATTTTACAAGTTTTGTTTTTCTAACGGAGTCTTGAAATTTTTGTTAATTCTTTAGTTTTATAAATTCCAGGAAATCTGCAAACATTCATTCCACAAGCATTATATCCTTATATATATAGATTACCGCCGATTTTACGCGAGGTTGCCATGATTGTTTTCTCAAGATTAATAGGTTATATTAGACAAGAAGATGATTTATTATTTCGAAAGGGAAGTGATAAGGCGAAAAGTGTACCGCTTTTGGGGGGTCATTTAAGCCCGAATTCATAATTATTTGATCAATTATTGCCCTAAATCGTTCCTTTTGTCATTTTAGGTACTTTTGAGAGGAAATTTACAAAAGGAAGCATTTTGGACGTTTTTGGAGCGAAAAAGTGAAGAAAATGACAAAGTCTCAAAATTCTTGCTGGGAACAGTACCTGACGGCGTCAAGGGAATGCAAGTGACGGCGTCAAGAGTGGCAAAAGATGTGGATGTGGAAAATACACATGACGGCCCATAACATTTTCAAGGCAATTTGGCCTGACGGCGTCACCAAGGCCGTCAGGGTCAAAACACATGTGACGGCCTAGAGTAAATTTACACATGACGGCGTCAGAAGTGGATCTAGGCAATACGAATTTTATCTTGGCGGCGAGTTGACGGCGTCACAAGCTAAGACGTGACGCCGTCAAGGTGTAAAATCTATATATAGTTTTCTAATTTTCATTCATTAAGTGTAGAACTTTTGGAGAGCTTCTTTGTGAAAACCCTAGACGAATTTTCTGTAATAATAAGGGTTTCAATCGTTGTTCCATCCATGTTCAATTGAAGATAAGTTTTCCAATAATCATACAATATGTCTATGTGTTTTGTGATTCTATCTTATGCTTTTCTTCTTTTTAACATGCTAGGCTAGGTTTTTATTGTGTTTGCTTAGATGTAATGAAACCTAGATGTTGATTATTGGTTGATGGTTTGTTTATAGTTGTTGTGGATGATTGTATTCGATGTTAGGCTTAAGAAAACTGGCAGACTTCCAATTGGTAACTTGCTTGAACGTCTTAAGAAACATGATCGGAGGTGTACTACGATTTATGGTTGTATTTAATGCATGAGCGAATTCTAGTGATCCCATGTTAGGAGCTTTTAGTCGGCTCGACATAGGAGTGAAGTAGGAGCTTATAGAGTTAGGGAATTTCGTACACGGCCCAACGACTAGTATTAAGGAATATAACCCGTCATCCATGCAACTGTAACAAGCTAATCAACCAGTAAAAGATATCTAGGGAGTAATAAAAACTAAGTAAACACATTTTCTCTTATTATTGTTCACACCACAAATTAGTTTTAGTTTATTTTATTTTATTTTGATTGCATCTTTAGTTAATTGGGTTAGTTGACTAGCAACTAATTCCGCCCACTCCTTCAAAACCCGAGATTTTACTTGCTTTTATAAAAATATAAAAATACAAAAAGAATCATCTTTCACCTTTAGACCTAGTTTAGTAGACTTTTTAATCCTAGCGAACACTATTCCTGAGTTGAACGATCAATCCTCCGGTACTTGTCACTATACTATACTACAACGATAAGGTACACTGCCTGGTGGGCATTGCAAGCTTCTCAAGATCCCTTGAGAGGTAAACCTTTTGCGAGGGTGCAATTCCACGCATCAAGTTTTTGGTGCCGTTGCCGGGGAATAGTTATTGTCTAGGTTAGAATTTCTTTTTATTAGGTCTATTTGCTAGATTCCTTTCTAGTAAGATTTTTATTTTATTTTTATAGTTTTCTTTAGTCTATCTTATTTCTTCGTTTCTTTGTTCTTAACTTTTACCATCCGCCATCATGGAAGGTGGTAATCTCTTTGATCCCATCAACCCACCACAACAAAACCACCCACAAAACCCACCACTAGCAAACCAACCTCCTAGACCCCGAACTTTAGAAGAGTATTCCCGTCCTAGCCACCAAGGCTATCGAAACACCATTGAGCTCACTCAAGGAGCCAATCGGATGTGCATTCCATGGACTTCGTTCTGAAGATCCTAATCAACATCTCAAGGATTTCCTTAAAATCGTTGATTCCATAGACCTTGATGTTGTAACTCGAGAGACGACCCGGTTGCGTCTCTTCCAATTCTCTCTACGTTACCAAGCTAGTCAATGGCTTGAGCGTTTACCCGCGGGATCCATCACCTCTTGGGATGATCTTACCACTCGTTTCCTTGCTCAATTTTTCCCATCGGGGAGAACTACTAAGCTTAGAAATGATATCTTGATGTTCCAACAACGTCAAGGTGAAACACTCTATGAAGCATGGACTCGTTTCAAGGAATTACTCCAAAAAGTCCCTCATCATGGCATAGATCTTTGGCTTCAAGTCCAAATTTTCTATGACCATATCGATCTCTCCACAAGGCGAACCATTGACCAATCGGCCGGTGGCAAGCTTCATGATCTAAGTGCGGAAGAATCATGGGAACTCATAGAAGATCTTGCTCTCTATGACAACGAAAGTTGGAATGATCCCCGTGATTTGAACAAAATGGTCAAGGCAATATCTTTGCCTTCGAACAATTCAAGCACTCCCGACCGTAGGATCATGGAACTTGAAGACCAAGTCAAGTTTCTCGTGAAATCCTACGAAGCTCCTAAACCTTCAAGCCAAGTGAAAAAAATCACTTCTTCATAAGAATTATGTAGTGGTCCCCATGACACTCGTGATTGCATGGAACTCCCCGAACAAGCTTTTGCAGATTACGCATCCTCGCGTACCGACGGAGCGGGAGACAAGTGGTACACTTTCAAACCCGAGCAAAACCCTTATGGTGATTCATACAACCCCTCTTGGTAAAATCACCCGAACCTTAGGTGGAAGAAAAACCAAAACATGCCCCAAAACAATTCTTCCAACCCACCTAATCGTTACCAACCAAACGGTCAAACCTCTAACCGTACTTTCAACAACAATCCTTCCAACAACTATGGTAGTACCAATAATCTTGAAGGATTGATGTCCAAATTTATGGCATCTCAAGAGGCCCGCATAGCTAAGTTTGAATCCGAATTCAATCAACAACAGGCGGAGATGACCCATAAAATTGACAACTTGTTAAAAGCTCTCAACAACCAAGTGCTAACTACACCAAAGAAGGACACTAGGGACACTAGTAGCGGAACCCAAATTAAGGACCCCTCATCATCTAAACACGTCCACTTTTTCAATGTAGTTACTATTAAGCCGGTTAACAATAATAAGGAAGAAAGTGACACGGATGAGGTTAAGGAAGTTGTGGAGAAAAAGGAAGGGAGAGTTGAGGAACTAGAAAATGTAGAGGAATACTTCGATAGGTTACCCACCAAGGAAGAACGGGAATACCATAAGGATCTATTCGATGACCACGAGACACCATACGTCCTTAGTTCACCACTCATCAAAGCGGGTGATCCTTCTAACATCAACATACCATGCAATATTGGGCATATGTATGTATGGAAAGCCTACATCGATCTTAGGTCTCCCATAAACATTATGACTAGGACCTATTATAATTGGATAATGAAGAAGAAACTTGGATATAGGATGATGCCCAACACGAGTTGGATGAGTAACTTTGTGGGAAGAGTGAATGAATTACATGTCTTTGTAGGAAACTTCACTTATGTTACCGATTTTGTGATTGTAGAGGATATTCGTCCGGTAATAGATGGTTGTTTAAGTCAAGTAGTGCTCGGAAAGCCATTTGTTGAGGCCTCTAAGATGAATTATGACCCGTCCCTAGGGGTAGTTAGGTTCAAAGATGAGAGCGATGAGACAGCTTACCAAATGCCATATAAGATTGAACAATTCCGGCTCTTGCTAAACATTGAAAAGGAACATAAGCAAGCAGTCTACTATAGGAATGACGAGGATAGACGTAGAGGAGTAGACTATGTTATGAATAAGATATTTGGTTTCTACAAGGAATGCTTGCAACTAGGCCCGGAATACAAAACTAAGATTGAGGATGACCTAGGAACAGGAACCGATGACGAGGTCACATAATAGTCCATGACTTTGAGTCTAGCTACAAGACTCGTAAATAAAGAAAAGCGCTTCTTGGGAGGCAACCCATGTTTTATTTGTTTTGTTTGATTGATTTTATTTGTTTTCGTATGCGTGTTTTTTTTATTGTTTGTGGATCATGATTCAAAGTAAATTGTGAAAATGCTTTATTTTGTTTTTAACTTCGTCTTAATTACATATAAAGGTATTTTGCAAAAGCTAAGTGTAAGGGGAAACCCAAATTTGTTTATAAGAACGAAATGGGACATGAGCCACAACAATATTAAATGAACATGTGTATTAGTAATTGTTTGAGTCAAATGCTTGTATCGAGTCATAATGATCTTTTGCAGGATTTTAAAAAGGCATAAGTTTTTCTAGAAATTTTCCGGAAACTTAACATGAGATTTTTGCAGGAACATTCTAATGGCGTCAGGAGTTAAAACCTGACGGCGTCAGATACAAAAATTCTGAAAGTTTTGCGAGTTTTGTTTATACCGGAGTCTTAAAGTTTTTGTTGATTCTTTAGTTTTATAAACTCCAAGAAATTTGCAAACATTCATTCCACAAGCATTATATCTTAATTTATTTTCTAGGATTTTTAGTATATATATATATATATATATATATATATATATATATATATATATATATATATATATATATATATATATATATATATATATATATATATATATATATTGCCGCCGATTTTACGCGAGGTTTGCCTTGATTGTTTTCTCAGGTTTAACAGGTTACATGGGACAAGAGGCTGATTTATATTTCTGGAGGGAAGCTTTCAAAGTTCATTTTCTTAGAAGAAGATCTAACATTGTTGACACACTATCCACACCGAACGAATCAGGGGAGTATTTGTTTTCATTCTTTTACCGTATTTTCTTTTACATCTTTTTATTGAACATTGGGGACAATGTTCAGCTTAAGTGTAAGGGGAGGGTAAATGATGATACTTTTGAGAATACAATTATGCTTGAGTTTGTTTGTTCAATAGTAGGTGCGTAATAAAACTAAGAGAAATACTTGTTAGGGCAATTTTAGCGCCAAATTTAAATTTTTTTTACAACATTTAGGAGTGAAGCTTTAACCTTAATGAGCATCTCATGGATAGGAGTTGTATAACTAGCACAAAAACCGTACCACTCAGAAAAATTTTCCACCCAAATATGTAAGGTTTGCCTTTAGATTTGTTAGGAAAAACATTCATTATTAGTGCGTATTAGTGTACCGGTAGTAATTAGATTCCAGAACTTGCGTTAGTGATGCATTCCGAGACCGCTAGTGAGATTACATTCGTGTAGTAGGATTTACTACATGATAAGAGGCATTAGGATCACCCTTGTGTTAAACCCGTATCATAATTACTTGACCATTTAAGTCAATTACCTTGACTAGCAAAGTCAATTAATTTTTCCTACACCTTTGCGTTGTACTCATCTTTAGTACACGATACCCCTAGTACACCCCTCCGAGCCTATCTTTTCGTTTCTAACTTTAAGCATTTTACTTAAAGGAAGAATTTTTTAACAATCCACCCCAAATGTGCAATCAAATTGCCTTAGCCTTCCGTGTATGCACTCATCTTTAGTGCATTATTGTTATTTGTTTAAACCCTTAGTTAATTGTCTAATTGATTACATGGTTGCTAAGTCGAGTCATATCTTGTACATATTGTTTTAGGACGATTGGGACTCATGGGTAAAGTACTTGTGTTATGGAGTAATGAGGAAGAACATCATATATTACCCCCATATGTGCGTTAATCTTAAAAAGGATTCCGAGTGTTTTGATTATCTTGATTCGAGTCATTAGAATAGTTGATTGTAAAGTATGTAAAAGTTCAAGTGTAATGGGAATGCAAATTCCTTATGATGTATTATTTTGGATGGTAGGGTAAAAGTGTATGCCAAAAAAAAAAAAAAAAAAAAAAAAAAAAAAAAAAAATCGAAAAAATTAAAATATATATATATATATATATATATATATATATATATATATATATATATATATATAGATATAGAAAAAGAAAAAGAAGAAAAACATACGGACTACCATCCCGTTTCCTTTATGTTTATTTTAAGTTTTTGTTATTTTTTATTAATTAGCTTAAGTCGAGTCGAGTCTTGGCTTAGCAACACCATATTATACATATAATTAACCAAGATGATTAACTCGCCACCAGTAAATATTGCCTTTATCTAACAAAACCGTGTTTACCATATCCCTACACCTCATGTTATAACCCTTTAAAAGACCTCTTTGATAGTTTATCCTAGGTGCTTACGCCAAGTGGTGGAGGTTTGATCCTTTCCCAAACCTATGGTAATCTATTTGCTATGACAGGTAGTGAGAGATGTTTTCCATTTCCTTATTGTGATATATACTTTATTACACCCGAGAGATGTGAGTATCTAAATACTATTTGTGAGGTGCTAGTGTATAACCTCCGTGCTTGTTTTTGGTTTTAAGTGGAACGATTATTTGTTGTAATTACTTTTATCTTAGTGTTAAATGACCCCTTACTTTATTTTGATTAGAATAAAAGCGCATTTGCTTGAGGACAAGCAAATCTCAAGTGTAAGGGTATTTGATAAGGCGAGAAGTGTACCGCTTTTGGGGGGTCATTTAAGCCCGAATTCGAAATTATTTGATCAATTATTGCCCTAAATCGTTCCTTTTGTCATTTTAGGTACTTTTGAGAGGAAATTTACAAAAGGAAGCATTTTGGGCGTTTTTGGAGCAAAAAAGTGAAGAAAACGACAAAGTCTCAAAATCCTTGCTGGGAACAGTACCTAACGGCGTCAAGGGAATGCAAGTGACGGCGTCAAGAGTGGCAAAAGAGGTGGATGTGGAAAATGCACATGACGGCCAAATCGCCTTAGCCTTCCGTGTATCCACTCATCTTTAGTATATAATTGTTACATGTTTAAACCCTTAGTTAATTGTCTAATTGATTACATGGTTGCTAAGTCGAGTCATATCTTGTACATATTGTTTTGGGACGATTGGGACTCATGGGTAAAGTACTTGTGTTATGGAGTAATGGGGAAGAACATCATATATTACCCCCACATGTGCGTTAATCTTAAAAAGTACTCCGAGTGTTTTGATTATCTTGATTCGAGTCATTAGAATAGTTAATTGTAAAGTATGTAAAAGTTCAAGTGTAAGGGGAATGCAGATTCCCTATGATGTATTATTTTGGATGGTAGGGTAAGAGTGTACGCAAAAAAAATAAAATAAAATAAAATAAAAAAAGAGAAAAAACATACGGACTACCATCCCGTTTCATTCTATGTTTTTTTTAGTTTTTGATTAGCTTAAGTCGAGTCGAGTCTTGGCTTAGCAACACCACATTGTACATATAATTAACCAAGATGATTAACTCGCCACCAGTAAATATTGCCTTTATCCAACAAAACCGTGTTTATCCTATCCCTACACCTAACGTTATAACCCTTTAAAAGACCTCTTTGATAGTTTATCTTAGGTGCTTACGCCAAGTGGTGGAGGTTTGATTCTTTCCCAAGCCTATGGTAATCTATTTGCTATGACAGGTAGTGAGAGATGTTTTCCATTTCCTTATTGTGATATATACTTTATTACACCTGAGAGATGTGAGTATCTAAATACTATTTGTGAGGTGCTAGTATATAATTTTCGTGCTTTTTTTTGTTGAAGTGGAACGATTATTTGTTGTAATTACTTTTATCTTAGTGTTAAATGACCCCTAACTTGTATTTTGATTAGAATAAAAGCGCATTTGCTTGAGGACAAACAAATTTCAAGTGTAAGGGTATTTGATGAAGCGAAAAGTGTACCGCTTTTGGGGGGTCATTTAAGGCCAAAGTCGAGATTATTTGATCAAATATTGCCCTAAATCGTTCCTTTTGTCATTTTTGGTACTTTTGAGAGGAATTTTACTAAAGGAAACATTTTAGACGTTTTTGGAGCGAAAAAGTGTAGAAAACGGCAAAGTCTCAAAAGCATGCTAGAAATTGCCTTTGACGGCGTCACAAGTTGTTAGTGACGGTGTCATGAGTTGACAAAAGGGTGGATAAACCAAATACACGTGGCGCACCAGAATGTTTTGTGAAGAGGGTCTGACGGCGTCATGTACAAAAAGTCCAAGGCCATCAAGAGTTATCATAAAGAGTGACGGCCCAGAACCCGTATATAGTGACGGCGTCAGAAGTGGATCTAGGCAATACGAGTTTAATTTGGCGGCGAGTTGACGGCGTCAGATGATGCATGGGAATTGCACCAGGCTTTACCTCTCGAGGGATCTCGAGAAGCTCACAACCCCTACCAGGCAGTGTACCTGATAATTGTAGTATAGTATAGTGACAAGTACCGGGGGATTGATCGTTCAACTTAGGAATAGTGTCGCTAGGATTAGAAAGCCTAAAAACTAGGTTTAGAGGTGAAGGATGATTCTTTTTGTATTTTTATATTTTATAAAAGCAAGTAAAAATCTCGGGTATTGGAAGGAGGGGCGGAATTAGTTGCTAGTCAACTAACCCAATAACTAAAGATGTAATCAAAATAAAATGACAAAAATAAAAATAAAGCTAATTACTAATGTGGTGTGAACAATAAATGGGAGAATTCTGTTTACTTAGATTTCACTACTCACTAGATATCTTTTACAGGTTAATTGTTTGTTACAGTTGCGTGGATGACGGGTTATATTCCTTAATGCCAATCATGGGGTGGCGTACTTACTTCCCCAATTCTATAAGCTCCTACTTCACTCCTATGTCGAGCCTGCAAGAAGCTCCTAATATGGGATCACTAGAATTCGCTCATGCATTAAATACAACCATAAAAACCTAGTACACATCGGTTCATGTTTCTTAAGACGTTCAAGCAAGTTACACAATGGAGATCTGCCAGTTTTCTTAAGCCTAACATTGAAATCATTCATCCATTACAACTATAAACAAGCAATCAACCTATAATCAACATCTAGGTTTCATTACATCTAAGCAAACACACAAAAGATCTAGCCTAGCATGTTAAAATTAAGACAAGCGTAAGATATATTCAAACAACACATAGACATATTGAATGAATTGAAAAGATACTTATCTCAATTGAACATGAAGGGTTTCAAGGGGTGAAAACCCTTGAAAATACTGTAAAAGTCGTGTTAGGGTTTATTAAGTTCGACCCTAAAATTCTCCTCTCTTTAGAATGAAAATTACAAAGACTATATATAGATTTACTAAGGTGACGACGTCAAGAAGAAACTTCTGACGCCGTCAACCCGCCGCCCATAATATTCTCGGACTGCCTAGATCCAGATCTGACGTCGTCATGTGTATTTCTGTTCTGGGCCGTCACCACTTTTACTCTTGACGGCCATGTTTTGACGCCGTCACGTTTTCTCTGGGCCGTCATCATTTTTGCTCCTGACGCCGTCATAAAATTGCGCTTGACGCCGTCAGGTACTGTTCCTAGCATGGAAAATCAAGACTTTGCCGTTTTCTTCACTTTTATGCTCCAAAAACGTAAAAAATGCTTCCTTTTCCAGAATTCACTCCCAAAGTACCTAAAATCACAAAAGGAACGATTTAGGGCAATATTTGATCAAATAAATTCGAATTCCAGCTTAAATGACCCCCTAAAAATGGATCATTTTTCGCCTCATCATATACCCTTACACTTGAGATTTGCTTGTCCTCAAGCAAATGCGCTTTTATTCTAATCAAAATACAAGTTAGGGGTCATTTAACACTAATATAAAAGTAATTACAACAAATAATCGTTCCACTAAAGACCAAAGACAAGCACGGAGGTCATATACTAGCACCTCACAAATAGTGTTTAGATACTCACATCTCTCGGGTGTAATAAAGTATTTATCACAATATGGAAATGGAAAACATCTGTCACTACCTGTCATAGCAAAATAGATTACCATAGGCTTGGGAAAGGATCAAACCTCCACCACATGGCGTAAGCACCTAGGATAAACTATCAAAGAGGTCTTTTAAAGGGTTATAACGTTAGGTGTAGGGAAATGGAATACACGGTTTTGTTGGATATAGGCAATCTTTAATGGTGGCGAGTTAATCATCTTGGTTAATTACATGTACAATATGGCGTTGCTAAGCCAAGACTAGACTCGACTTAAGCTAATAAATGAAAAATAACAAAAACATAAAATAAACATAGAATGAAACGGGATGGTAGTCCGCATGTTTTTTCTCTTTTCTTTTGCTTTTTTTTTTTCTTTTTGTTTTCTTGATTTTTACGTTTTTTTTTTTTTTTTTTTTTTTTTTTTTTTTGCATACACTCTTACCCTACCATCCAAAATAATACATCATAGGGAATGAACATTCCCCTTACACTTGAATTTTTACATACTTTTCAATAAATTAATCTAATGACTCGAATCAATATAATCAAAACACTTGGAGTACTTTTAAGATTAACGTACAAATGGGGGTAATAATAGATGTTCTTCCCCATTACTCCATAACACAAGTACTTTACCCATGAGTCCTATTCGTCCCAAAACAATATGTACAAGGATATGACTCGACTTAGCAACCATGTAATCAATTAGATAATTAACTAAGGGTTTAACAAATAACAATAATGCACTAAAGATGAGTACATACACGGAAGGCTAAGGCGATTTGGGTGTACATTTAAGTGGGGTGTAACAAATTCTTCCTTTAAGTAAGGTGCTTAAAGTTAGAAACGAAAAGATAGGCTCGGAGGGGTGTACTAGGGGTTTCGTGTACTAAAAATGAGTACAACGCTAAGGTGTGGGAAAAATTAATTGACTTTACTAGCCAAGTAATATGACTTAAATGGTCAAGTAATTATGATACGGGTTTAACACAAGGGTGATCCTAATGCCTCTTATCATGTAGTAAATCCTACTACACGAATGTAGTCTCACTAGCGGTCTCGGGATGCATCACTAACGCAAGTTCTGGAATCTAAATGCTACCGGTACACTCATAAGCACTAATAGTAAATGTTTTTCCTATCAAATCTAAAGGCGAACCTCACATATTTGGGTGGAAAATTTTTCTGAATGGTACGGTTTTGTGCTAATCATACGATCTCCTATCCATGAGACGCTTGCTAAGGCTAAAGTTTCACTCCTAAATGTTGTAAAAAATTTTAAATTTGGCGCTAAAATTACACTAACAAGTATTTCTCATAGTTTTATTACACATCTACCATCAAACAAACAAACTCAAGCGAAAGTGTATACTATAAGGTATCATCATTTTACCCTCCCCTTACACTTAGGATGAACATTGTCCCCAATGTTCAATTAAAGAATGTAAAAGTAAAAATAGGTAAAAGAATGAAATCAAATACTCCCCTGATTCGTTCGGTATGGATAGTATGGTAACAAGGTTAGATCTTCCTCCAAGAAAATGAACAATCAAAGCTTCCCTTTCAGAATATAAATCATCTTCTTGTCATACATAACCTGTTAAACCTGAGAAAACAAACAAGGCAACCTCGCGTAAAATCGGCGGCAATCTATATATGATAACAAATCCTAGAAAACAAAGTAAGATATAATGCTTGTGGAATGATGTTTGCAGATTCCCTGGAGTTTATAAAACTAAAGATTCAACAAAAACTTTAAGACTCCGTTAAAAAAACAAAACTAGCAAAATTTCCAGAATTTTACACTTGACGCCGTCAGGAATTTCTTCCTGACGCCGTCAGAAGTGACCTGCAGAAATTCTTACATTAAGTTTCCGGAAAATTTCTGGAAAAACTTATGTCCTACTTCCTGGAAAATCCTGCAAAACATCATTATGACTCGATACAAGCATATGACTCGATACAAGCATTTGACCTGCAGAAATTCTTACATTAAGTTTTCGAAAAATTTCTGGAAAAACTTATGTCCTACTTCCTGGAAAATCCTGCAACACATCCGCTTTGCACCAACCGGATGGTGTCGGATCGCAAGGGAGACACATTGGCTCCTTGGGAGAGCTCAATGGTGTTTCGATAGCCTTGGTGGCTAGGTCGGGAATACTCTCCTAGGGTTCGGGGCCTAAGAGGTTGGTTAGCTAGTGGTGGGTTTTGTGGGTGGTCTTGTTGTGGTGGGTTGATGGGTTCAAAGATGTTACCACATTCCATGATGTCGGATGGTAAAGATTACGAACAAAGGCACGAAGAAATAAGATAGACTAAAGAAAACCTAAAAAATAAAAATAAAATCTTACTAGAAAGGAATCTAGCAAGTAGACCTAATAAAAAGAAATTCTAACCTAGACAATAACTATTCCCCGGGCTGCGGCGCCAAAAACTTGATGCGTGGGAATTGCACCAGGCTTTACCTCTCGAGGGATCTCGAGAAGCTTACAACCCCCACCAGGCAGTGTACCTGATCGTTATAGTATAAGTATAGTGACAAGTACCGGGGGATTGATCGTTCAACCCAGGAATAGTGTCGCTAGGATTAGAAAGCCTAAAAACTAGGTCTAGAGGTGAGGGATGATTCTTTTTGTATTTTTATATTTTATAAAAGCAAGTAAAAATCTCGGGTATTGGAAGGAGGGGCGGAATTAGTTGCTAGTCAACTAACCCAATAACTAAAGATGCAATCAAAATAAAATGACAAAAATGAAAATAAAGCTAATTACTAATGTGGTGTGAACAATAAATGGGAGAATTGTGTTTACTTAGATTTCACTACTCCCTAGATATCTTTTACAGGTTGATTGTTTGTTACAGTTGCGTGGATGACGGATTATATTCCTTAATACCAATCATGGGGTGGCGTACTTACTTCCCCAATTCTATAAGCTCCTACTTCACTCCTATGTCGAGCCTGCAAGAAGCTCCTAACATGGGATCACTAGAATTCGCTCATGCATTAAATACAACCATAAAAACCTAGTACACATCGGTTCATGTTTCTTAAGACGTTCAAGCAAGTTACACAATGGAGATCTGCCAGTTTTCTTAAGCCTAACATTGAAATCATTCATCCATTACAACTATAAACAAACAATCAACCTATAATCAACATCTAGGTTTCATTACATCTAAGCAAACACACAAAAGATCTAGCCTAGCATGTTAAAATTAAGACAAGCGTAAGATATATTCAAACAACACATAGACATATTGAATGAATTGAAAGGATACTTATCTTAATTGAACATGAAGGGTTTCAAGGGGTGAAAACCCTTGAAAATACTGTAAAAGTCGTGTTAGGGTTTATTAAGTTCGACCCTAAAATTCTCCTCTCTTTAGAATGAAAATTACAAAGACTATATATAGATTTACTAAGGTGACGGCGTCAAGAAGAAACTTCTGACGCCGTCAACCCGCCGCCCATAATATTCTCGGACTGCCTAGATCCAGATCTGACGTCGTCATGTGTATTTTTGTCCTGGGCCGTTACCACTTTTACTCTTGACGGCCATGTTTTGACGCCGTCACATTTTCTCTGGGCCGTCATCATTTTTGTTCCTAACGCCGTCATAAAATTGCTCTTGACGCCGTCAGGTACTGTTCCCAGCAAGGAAAATCAAGAGTTTGCCGTTTTCTTCACTTTTATGCTCCAAAAACGTCAAAAATGCTTCCTTTTACAGAATTCATTCCTAAAGTACCTAAAATCACAAAAGGAACGATTTAGGGCAATATTTGATCAAATAAATTCGAATTCCAGCTTAAATGACCCCCTAAAAACGGATCATTTTTCGCCTCATCATCAGACTTAACTCTTGACGCTGTCAAATTGTATAATCTATATATAGTTTTCTAGTTTTCATTCATTGGGTGCAACCTTGAGGGAATAAAACCCTAGGCGAATTTTCCAGCTATTTGAAGGGTTTCAACCCTTTGTTTCTTCCATGTTTAATTGAAGATAAGTACTTTACCAAATCATTCAATATGTCTATGTGTTGTTTGATTATATCTTACGCTTGTCTTCTCTTTAACATGCTAGGCTAGGTTTCTTTCGTGTTTGCTTAGATGTAATGAAACCTAGATGTTAATTATTGGTTGATGGTTTGTTTATAATTGTTATGGATGAATGAATTCGATGTTAGGCTTAAGAAAACTGGCAAACTTTCAATTGGTAACTTGCTTGAACGTATTAAGAAACATGATCGGAGGTGTACTACGATTATTTGGTTATATTTAATGCATAGGTAACTTCCAGGGATACCATGTTAGGAGCTTTTAGTCGGCTCGACATAGGATTGAGGTTTAAGCCTATAGAGTTAGGGAAGATTGTACACGGTCCTACGACTAGTATTAAGGAATATAACCCGTCATCCATGCAATTGTAACAAGCTAATCAACCGGTAAAAGATATCTAGGAAGTAATGAAATCTAAGTAAACACACTTTCTCTCATTATTGTTTACACCACAAATTAGTTAAGTTTATTTTATTTTATTTTGATTGCATCTTTAGTTAATTGGGTTAGTTGACTAGCAACTAATTCCGCCCACTTTTTCAAAACCCGAGATTTTACTTGCTTTCATTTAAATTATAAAAATACAAAAAGAATCATCCCTCACCCCTAGACCTAGTTTAGTAGAATTTTAACCCTAGCAAACACTATTCCTAGAGTTGAACGATCAATCCCCCAGTACTTGTCACTATACTATACTACAACGAACATGTACACTGCCTGGTGGAGATTGCAAGCTTCTCAAGATCCCTTGAGAGGTAAAACCTTTTGCAAGGGCGCAATTCCACGCATCAACCACTTGGCAACTTAAGTCCTTAAAGTCTACTTCTATTCTAGTTTTGACACAACATACTTTCTATAACCATATAATACATTTGTTAACTATTAGATTGACTATCTGCTTCGACTAGTCAATTACATAAAGCCTTAGTCAATTTCATCTAGGGTGGACCGTATGTGTATCCGGGAAACGGGTCTAACACACACACCTTCTTAAAGACTTCTCATTCTTCTGGTGTTAGGGTAAACATCTTTGTATGCTTTTATAGATGTTCCCTGTTCTGTTATGCAAGTAAAATCATCCAGCATATTTCTCTTTTAAATTATCAAATCCGTTTTTCAATTATTTTGTGTGAATTCCATTCCAAACTTGTCTTTGAACACCCGCCTAACCTAACCCAAGACGACCTATACAAGCTAACTCCATTTCTACCAGTCATTTTCATCTCTTCAATGCATGTGTCTGGTAAGACTTTGATCATTTCATTGTACCAATTTTTACGTGGCTTGAGACCTTCCATTGTAGCTAACAAATACACATTAGGGGATCATTATTTACTTCATATAATTACATATTTTTCTATTCAAAAACTCTTAAACACATTAAAAAAATGTGTAGCACACATTTTTAAATACAAATTCCTATAGAAGCTTATAGATATCGAATGGTTTTGATGCGATATATCATAAAATTAACTATTGATGAACTGATCAAACAGTAGACGCCTAGACGATGTGTAAAATGCACATTTAACCTACAAATTCATATCAAGGTTTATAGATAGAATATCTCATTAGCTTTGAATTTTGTCAATCTTAAACACATTTAAAAAATGTGTAGCACATTTTTACTAAGAATCTTGTGGACCTGCAATTATTGTGACCATATTTAACTTGTAGAGAACTGAATCCAGGTTACAAGTGAATGACATACCACCATACATATATAATTTTTAACTTTTTCATCATTAATACAACTATAAAAGTTTTTGAAAAAGTAGCAAAAACACATGATCCATCCATTAACATGAAACACAACATGCAATGTCGTTCATGCATAGGTGAGAGTTCAAGGAACCTAAAAGTCAAATGAGTAACTAATGGTAGCTCACCAATAAATAAATAAATAAATAATAAATAAAATAAAATAAAAAGTTGGATTGACTAATCTAACGCTTGTTGGTCATGCTTAGCAAATCGATAACAAGATATTCTAATAAAGTTTAATGTAGTTATCAAGATTATCTAAAGCATAAAATGAAGAAAAAACAAGAAAAACTATAAAATAAACTTAAACTTGACACATTCAATTCCTTAATCAAGTTGCAGCTTTTGTTTCCGGAAAAAATAGGAGTAACCAAAAGAAGAACAAGTCTGGACTATTATACTTCATTTCTATAATGTATCACTCAGTCATAAACCGTATGAAACACATGAGCCTAATAAGCATTCACCAAGTCTCGATATTCCATAACCACCACCTATATATCAAAAACCGTATGAAACACATGAGCCTAATACGCATTTACCAAGTCTCGGTATTTCATAACCACCACCCATATATTAAAAACATTAAGGGGGTCTTTGGATTAGCTTATGTTTTTTTGCTTTTGAGCTTATTTGAATTTACAAAGCTCATAAGACCACTATATTGGGTTTATGGGCTTATCAAGTTGAGTTTGAATACGTAAATAAGTTATTTGCTCAAGTAGATAAAACACCTCATATGTCGAAAAAACTGAGCTTGTGAGCTTTTCCAAGATTAACTAATCATATAACCTCAAATAATAAACTAATCCAAACATCACTTAAGTCGAACTAGTTGGTAATTACACCTAATCGAACTAGTTCATTTTGGCTATTCACTAAATCAACTAATAACATCCCCCATTTGGCATCACACTTCTTAAAAAACGACAAAAATATATCATTTTCCAAACTTGTCAATAACATATACTTATTGAAAAAGTAATAACTTATATCACATTTTTTTAAACAAAAAAAAAAAAAATAGGAAAATGATAAATCTTCCTACTACATGTTCCTACTTATCCTCCTACATTTAGGATGGTGACAAGTGTTAAAATCAATGATGGAAATCAAAAGAGATAGTGGATTACACTTGTCAATTTTTATGTGGGGTAGGAAGATAATTAGGAGGATGTAGTAGGAATAAATAACAATGCTCAAAGAAATAGCATATACTTGTACCATTTTTAAAACATACTCACAATCTTAAAACATCATAAAATGAAAAAACACTCCTACCTTTGGCGGCTGCTGGTATGGCGATTGAGGTGGTGTCCGGTGGCTGAGATGGTAAAACATATCATTAAAACATATACTTGTTGCAATTTTTTTTCCAGCAAATAACATTGAAAATGTAACCAAGATCTGATTTCTAACATACCGATAACTTTAAATGATGAAATGGGTACTTAAATATCATGGTTTAAAAGTTCAAAACCTCATTTTTAAGATTAAACATCAAAATAGCAACACACAAATTAAAAAAAAAAAAAAATGAAAGAAAACCCTTACCTTTTATGGCAGATGGGATGGTGGCGACAGCGGATGGGATGGTGGTGGAGGCAGAGATGGGGTGGTGATAAGAGGTGGGTATGATAAAATGAGAGAAAGAGATGTAGGGTTTATATCTTGAAGAGAAAAAAAAGTGAAAGAAGATAATTTAGAAGAGGAATGAAGCACTTTTATTTGAAAAGTACTTGTGTTTGAAAAAAAACAAACAAGTTCTTCTGCACATCCGCAAAAGAAATACGTAAGTGATTATTTTGAAAAAATAAACAAGGCCTAAAGAAAGTGAAGGGATTGTTTTTGTAACTTTCTCATAACTACTTGTCCTCCTTTTGTAATATGTCCAAATTATGCCCGTCTCGCTCAACCCGTACCCGACCCGACACATAATAGGACTATAAATACAAACAATATCTGCAAAAACAAGGAAACATTTTCAAAAGCTAATTGAGAGAAAAATAACCGGTCAAAGGTACATAATGCATCTCTCCCTCATCTCGATCTTACAAAATTAGCGTTGTTTATCATATACCAAATATTTGCTTATTGTTTCGATTAAATCTCTGTATTTCATAATATCTCTGTGATCATTTTAATTATAGGGTTTGTCTATTGTTTAATCTTTTGTGTTTCGTTTAAAACCCTAATTTTATAGTTTTTTTGTTCATGATTATAAAAAATTGACATACTTTTATTAAAAAAAATTGCATTATGTGGTGCTTAGAACTGATATTTTGATGTCGATTTGGAATTGAATTCTAGGGTAAATATGGTTTAGGGGTTGTTTGTTTAAGCTTATATGTGGACTTATTGGCTTATTTGATTTCGGTTTATATTTCATAGCCCTAATTTTCCGGCTTATTTTGAGACTTATGGGCGTATATAAGTTTATAATAATATGATAAACTTATGTAAGTCTCAAAATAAGCCAGAAAATTAGGGCTTATGAAATATATATATTGGTTTTGTCCGGTAAAATCCCCCTATAATCTATAGATTGGTTTTGTGATTTTAGCAATCGTTTGCAATTGTAGATGGCTCGTACTAAGCAAACTGCTCGTAAGTCAACTGGAGGAAAGGCCCCTAGGAAGCAACTTGCAACCAAGGTATGAATAAGTTCCTACTTGTTTTGGTTATTCAACATTTCTGTTTTGTGGGTCTCATACTCTCATAGTCTCATCTGTGTAACGAGGAACAATGTTATTTATGTTTCTTAATGTTGTGGTTATGGTTTTGTGTTACTTTAGGCTGCTCGTAAGTCTGCTCCAACTACTGGAGGTGTGAAGAAGCCTCACAGATACAGACCTGGAACTGTTGCTCTTCGGTTTGTGGCTCATTATCTGCTTAATCTGTTGCTTTTGTGTTTGTTTCGTTCTTTAGACCATTGGTTTTGAACTTTTGAATGGTCATATTTTTCAGTGAAATCCGTAAGTATCAGAAGAGTACTGAACTCTTGATCAGGAAACTGCCTTTCCAGAGGCTTGTTCGTGAGATTGCTCAGGACTTCAAGGTTCGTTTATCATAATATTAGTATTTTCATCTTTTGATAATTACTTCATCATGTCTGTTGGTATGCAGTGATTATTATTTTTGACACATTACTTACCTGTCCAGTTGAATTTTTTCAGTAAATTGATAGGTATAGAAAAGAGTCCTTTTCTTTTGTCTTTTATGACAACACGTTAAACATTTTTAACAAATTTGTTCCAAGTCAAAATTACAATTTTTGTAAGAGGCAGAGTACATTATTTGTCGATTTGAGAGGTCCATGTTTTCTTTGCTGGATTTGGAGGGTAATCTTGGATATTTGGAAAAAATAAACATTCGTTTCAACCAAGTGTTCTGTGAGAACAGAATGATTCCTTGGTATGCAATTCGTGTGTGTGTGTGGTAATTGTTTAATTTGGGTTGCATTTTATTGATGATGGGGTCAAAAGGGTTAAGTATAAAATTTTAGCTAAAAACAAACAGACATAAGTTGGCTAACGTGTATTTAAATATATGCGCACCATCTATAAGTATATACCATATTATATCAAAGAGAAGATAACTGCTGGTAAGTCGACCATACTAAGTCAACTGCAACCTGTTTGACCTAGACATAAAATTCTTATGCTTTGGACCAAACCCATCTTGATCTACACAGTCTCAGTCAAACACACATGTTTCATCACTTTTAAACGATTCTAATGATGACTGCTTCTCAAGCTCATCTCTGTTTTCTACGTTTGCAGACTGATCTGCGTTTCCAGAGCCACGCAGTGCTGGCACTTCAAGAAGCTGCTGAAGCTTATCTTGTGGGACTGTTTGAGGACACCAACCTGTGTGCAATTCACGCCAAGCGTGTCACCATCATGCCTAAAGACATTCAGCTCGCCAGGCGCATTAGGGGAGAGAGGGCGTGATCCATAATGCTGATTAAAATCTATGTTTTACTTAAGTATGGATGGATAAAATGTTCTGTTTCTAGTTTGCTTATAACTCCTTACTGTTGGTATGAATTTCTGTTTGTTCTTGACAAGATTGTAGAAGCTATGTGATTTGAATTACCATGTTGGATGATATGTGGAGACAATAGTACTAGTTTGTTGAGTTTATGATCTATGTATTATGCGCATATCTATAGGTTTTGAAATCACTAAAATACTGGTTATTGGGGCGACAAGGTAGCAGAGTGCTTGGATTAGCAAATTTGTGATTTATATTATTGTGAAGCTAGAAACTCAGATTGGACCAACAATCTGGTTAAGAATAACTGTTCTGCTGATTCTTTGTGTGCTTACTTGAATTTCATTTATTTTGGATATTCAAAATGTTTCACAGTTTTGTTGTGGGAAGTTTTTCTACGCTGGGCAATCAATTAAGATCCTTCAAGCCTTTTTGATAGAGATGCGTATAAAAGGAATAATCATGTTATGGATCAAGAAAATAAGATTGATAAAAACAGTAATTCTATAAGCCATTTTGGTTAATATTGCCAAAATGTTTTAAAACATGCTGTCTATGTATAAGGTATGATCTGATAACACATCTTAGGAAACAAGAGAGATCTAATACCTCAAATCAAACTTTCTATATTCTCTATATTACGTAGTATTGCTTTTTAAAATATAACACGTCTAAGAATGGATTGAATACACAAAATGCTAATCTAAGGATACTGATTCTAAAAACCACCCCTTCAATGCTTCTAAACAATCTCCAAAATCTCATCTTTACTCACCTCGCCATCTTTTTCAACTAAAATGTATATACTTCCCCCAAGGATATACAATGCCTGTGATACTCAAAAAGGCGGGCGGCACATCATCAGTTTCTTCATGCTCCGAAATAGAAACAAGTTCAGATCTATTTGATGACGAGGGTACTGCTACTTCCATTCTCTGTTGATTCCTTTTGACATAAGCAGTCTGGTAAAGGGTTCACATAAAATGCCTCTTCTGAACGAAACCGATCAGTCCCTTTTGTCCCTGTGATTGGGCCTTTTCTCTTCCGTGGTGAGCCTTGCCTGCAACAAACAGTCAAATGGGTTAAAGATTGGCGTATGAATGGATCAATTTTGGATTAAGTTTTATGTATAACCGGTCAAATGGGTTTAAAGTTGGTGCCAAATGGGTAAAGAAGTCAATAATAAGTCACCCACCATACTACATATGAATACATTGTACTCCTACTTCACACCAAATTATTTGCAGAAGAGGTTTACAATTTAGACAAAAACTGTTTCAGGTTGACAACCTATTTTCACTTGTGTTACCCAACCTGCCCGACTGAACCAACAGCTCTAATACTCGACTTGCTGGAGCCTTTAACAGCTACAAACCAAGTTAAGGCGGACACTTTCCATTTACTGGAGATATACCAATGGCAGGGCATGCATGGGACCTAAATGGAACTAGTATGCACTGAAACGGTGTTTCGCAGTGTGAAATTTTATAACATTAAAAACTTATTATCTAGTGCATTTCCTTGAAATTTTATGGTAAAGCAGATTGGAAATTAAGGAACCTCTACTGTAGATGGACTATATGAGTGTGATAGGTGGATATCAGGACCTGTTAACTCTAATATTTGTGGTTTCTGACCATTTAGCCCCTTGTGATGTGTCCTTTCGAGCACACGTCTTTGTCCCTAAGGCCCATTTATGAATCACATGCAACAACATATTATTAGCTGGACAGGTGAGAACATACCTTCTTTTGTGAATCTCGGTAATCCGACTTGAAAGTTTCTTGCTTTCTTTCATTGTACCGTTTGCAATTTTATCAAAAAAACGAACAAGGAGTTTTCTGATAGACAAAAAGTTAAAAGTATTAGGAAAAATATAAGAAGACCATATTAAAAAGTAGATAAAATGTCAGGACTAAAATATCTAAATATATTCCTCAACAAAAAAAAGATAACATTTTGTGAACCAGAATCAATGCTATCAATACTTTTTATAATAATATAGTGAACCAAATTGTTGGCATCTCAATAGAAATGCAATATTGAGAAGGGTTTTAACAGATTTATAAGCATTTAAATGCAGAATTGACTTTCAGGATTTGCCTGATTGCCAAAACTTATGTAACATGAAGTTTTCGTTATCTCAGGGTAATGATTTCCACACATGTAGCCAAAAAGCAGGTTATTTGAAAGGTTTTAGGTAAAAGCAGTTATCTGGTTTTGAAACAGCTAAAATTGAAAACAAAAAAGTACTTGCCTGTCGGGAGAGATGGTTTTTCTGTGTCCCAAAAAACGTCGATGGCCCTCAACAGCCCTAGCCATATTCCCAGAATACGAGGGAATGAAAATGTCACTCTCCACCGATACGATGTAGTCTAATGCAGCCATTTGAGATGCATGGTTTATAAAAGGATCAAGCTCCTCATCCGATGCCAATTTTTCCTTTATAGAATAAACACGATATTTCATTTGAGATTCAAAAAGTAAGACAAGTAATAGAACTATTTTTCATTTTCAACGCGCAGTCTCATTCAAGAACAGCTATCTTGCTGGTTACAATCACTACTAAGTACTCCTAAGTCTTAACATTGATTCTGATCCACAAGATTTCCATATTTTAACATTATTGAAGCTATTTTTATATAATCGACTAACATAGGGACACTAGTATTCTCATAAAATTCCAAAATCCTAACTTTCAATAAGGATATTGCTATTTTCAAATAAAAGAAATCAAGGTTGAAGTCGAATAAACAACTGATTACTGTAACATGATGACACCTTGTTCTTTAAGATAGGGAAGCGATATGTGAGATCAGCCATACGGGTATCACCCCCATATATTTCTCCGGCTGCAATATATATTGGAGTTGTAGCTGGGAATCCGAGGGCCTTAAGGAAAATGCCCACTTCTTTAGGAGTCAATGGGCAATACCCTTTTGCTCTTTGTTCTATGGGATCAATGTCTTTCACTTTCCAATATGATGTATTTTCTCTACACAACATAAAAAATTTACACTTTAAAATCAAATACATGAAAATCGTTATATTTGCTCAAAAGTGATCATTGTAATAATATACTTTACCGGATAGCAGTAAGTTCATTAGCTTCTTCTATGGATAAATCGTGTGTGCATCCACTAAAAGCAAGCATGTCCTTTTCATATCTCAAATGCAAGGCAATGTAAGGACCATAAGCCCTCATCCTGTCCACAAGCAGCTACAAAGAAACATTTGCTTTCAGTTTAATAAAGCAGACCCGCAATTAGATATTAAATAAACTGATTAATATTCTTACTTTTCCCATTGCTTCAATAGGAGGCGAGAAACGGAGGGCTTCATAACAAGCACGACAACGCAACTTTTGAATATCCGGAGGAAGGTTATTATTAGCTAGCCTTGAGTCAGATTTTGCCGCCCGAATGACCTAAAAAGGGGAATTAAAAGATCAGTTTATTAGTTGTCATACCTTGACTTCAAATCTTTAACAGAATTATTTTCAAATCCAAACATTGATACATTAAAGCCGTATTTTGTGAGGAATCAATAACTACATATAAAAGCATAATAGATGTAATAATGTGGAACAATTGGTGTCAACAAAGGTTTAAGATTGTGTCAATTTGGACAAAAGGATGTTACATACCACCACGGATCACCCTTTTCACCATCTAATATTTCCACAGTTTTTCAATGATTGTTCCTTTTTGTAAAGTATATGCAATTATTTTTTTAAGGTAATTTGAAATAAATACCAAGATAATTTCACTTTATTTCCAATCCGGTCGCTGAACTTTATATATATATGCCACTAAAGCACACTGCCCTTTTACAAAATTGGATTAATTGGGGTAACTGTGACAAAAACAAACCCTGTTACATTAACAAAGCAATGGTCTTTTATAACAGCTTTTGAAAGTTAGATGCTACCATTAACAATTGTTCATGTCTATTTGCAACAAAAAATCAAGAACAATGGTTAGAAATTTATTCACTCAGTTATATTATGGGAGCGTACCTGATAATCATCCCACAAGCTTGCAATCTCTTGCTCATAGTAATCAATACCCGACCAGCTTCTAAAGTACTTGACAGCTCTCGTGGCAGTCAGTAATTCTTTTGGAAGTTTCTTGATTATTTTTACGTCATTCGCCAACGAAGAAATGAAATAATCTTCATCGAATACATCAGAGAAATTGCTGCATTTCAAATAAATTTGAAGTTTTAAGTATCCAAAAGCCAATAATTTATATTGAATTATTACACAAACTTTTAAATCAGTACCTAGTATCTTGCCAAAAAGAGCGTTTATCGAGCTCTGGTACTACAAGAGTAGCATTTATAATGCGGGCAACCGCTACCATATCACATATCTGGAAAAAGAAAAAATTCAAACATTATTGGACAGATAGGCCTTTAAAGAGCATTAACAAAACTTGCTTTTAGAACAGAGAATCAATTAGAAAAAAGTTAATGTTTTATCCATATTTAGTCAAAATCAATTAGAAAAAAGTTAATTAGAAAAAAGTTAACGTTTTGACCCTCTTTCGCCAATTCTCAAACGGGAAGCTACAATAATATATGCTCTCTTTCTCACGAAATGTAAATTACATGTTTCACAAAATGTTAGGACTCCATGTAAGAAATTATATTCCTAATCTTTTTATCCACTACTAGTGTAAGTTCTTTCCAATCTTTTTTTTTTTTTTTTTTTTTTTTAATCAAACATATGTGCTCTATATGGCAGAACTAGCAAGTCATGAGCGTTGCTAGCAAAATTGTGTTGCAATACATAGATATACTTGCAACATATGTCAGGAACAAGAAGGAAACGTACCCCCGCACGCATTTGATTGAGCCCACCATTTGTATGAACAAGCAAGTAACCTCGGCTTTCTTGCGGACCTGAGGTCATAAATCAAGTGAAGCATGAAACATTAATCATTTCATTAATTCAATATTAGAAATATTAGCATATCAGATTTTATGCACAATCATCAGCTAATATCGAAGACGTCAACTGAAGCAAAATGAGGAGTTGCTAACCTATATAAGATGAGCTTGGGTCAACACAAGGTACAAAGTCACGGTTTGGCGGACGCTTCCACAACTTGGAGGTATCCAAAGAGCCGTTAGCACCATCCAACTGTCAAGTCTAAAAGGAGTGAAAACATGAAAGATGCATGACTACTTTTGTTTTCAATACAAACACATGCACCTCGCTAATTATTAGTTTAAAGGACTTTTATAAAATATCGTATTTGACCAGATCGTTGCAAACAAACCATGATTGATAACAAAATAAACACTACAGTTAGCAAGAATTATCAACAGTGGGCACAGAATGTCGAGTATGGTGGTCCATTTTGCAGTATGCAGTTCCAAACTGAACAAATTGCAATTAACAGCAAGGCACTTTCTCTGCATCTCTTTTGTTACCGTACACACTACATAACTTAACACCATCAAAAATAAGGAAAACCATAACCATTCACCTTCACCAGAATCTACCGGGTTTTTGGTCAAATTTATTTAAAGTTACTTTGTGATTTCTAAAGTCCAACTTGAGACTATATTGCTATTTATTGCATTTCACCAGTCCAAAATTGCTGTATTGTGACATTTTAGCTAAAATATGATACCAATTTTGCAATCACACCAATTATAGAGGCTCAAATTAGTCTTAAACTCCTACAGAACATCTCATGTACTTGAGTTTTTGAAACTGGACTTCCTAAGATTAATGGGAATATGAAAGTTATGTAAATGATGAGTGAATCACATTAACCTTGAGAGCAGGGAGAGGAGCTTTTGACAAATGGGGTCGAATCCAGCTTCGCTCTCTGCTCAACTTTTGGTATCGAATTTCACGTTGCTACAAATTCAAATTAACCAAGATCAGAGAAATCTTGTACTATCTAAACTTAAATTGCTATAAACCAAATCATAAACTTAAACTCGAAACTGAATAAGAACCAATATATATCAGGAAATAGAACGTCTGGCACCTAGATCCAACATTTTTAATTCAAAAACCCGAACAAAGCCCACAAAATCATACTAACATATAGTACTTTCTGCATCAAATTTCATGCTGCTACACTTTTATTCCAAATTACTAATTTGAACAACATCCGCAAAATGCTACCAACAAAAAGGACATATTGCACTTACTTTAGTGTTGCAACAATCGTTTTCTTTCTTTATTTATTTTCTTTTATCAATACAGCCTTTACCAAAAACCCCTAAAATCCCCATTTGGATAAACATATGATCACAACATAACATTTACCAAAAACCCATAAATCTTTATCTATAGGTAGCAAATAATTCCCCCAAATTAGTAACCTTTTTCATTTACCCAAAAAATCAATAGCTTTTAGCAAATGAATCTTTAGACAGTCACATTCAAACAACACTAAAACCAATATAAACACCAAACACAAGCCAAGAAAATAAAACCCATGATCAAGAATCAACAAATACTAGTACTAATAAAGTAAAAAGAAAAGTACCAACCGTTGGAAGGTTATAAGGATCAGGAAGCATAGAAACAACATGAGAAGGAGGGAAGAAAATATGCAAATGAGCAGAAAGCAAAGCCACCAATGAAATCAAAGCTATGGCGCATGTTAGCACTCTCCTCATCATCCCCAACTTCCGACATCTCTTTTTTTGCATTTTCTTTTTATAAAAGTATTTTCTTTTTTATAAAATCAATAAAGAACAACAACAACAACAACACATAGTTAGTTTTTTACTCTTCCGTTTTTGTCTATCAAGATCTTCAAAGGAATGATTTTTTGAGGTATCTATAGGTTGTAACTTGTATGTATTATTTCATTCTGTTTTATACTTTTTCTTTCTTGTGTTTTTTGACTTTTTTTTTGGGGTTTTTTGGAATGATTTTTGTGTGTATTTATTTTGACAAGGACTTCGTTGTTCTACTCGTTTAAATAACCAACTACAAAATTCGGTGGGTTTTTGGATTTTTTTCATGGAGGGTTTATTTCATTTTTCATAATTTTTCTAGCTTAGGTTTATTTTTAGAGGCAAGATATAGTCGGTGCCGTTGGTAAAAGTTGTGTTATCTCAACATTTTTTTGCCTATGGCATCAAAACACTCATCCTTGATACAAAAGTAGTGACATGGAGTAAAAAAGTAGTACCTTGGGCCTAAATATACCTCAATTAAAAAAAATGATAGCAAAAGCTAGTAATTACCAACCAAGACACGATGGCACGAGGTCAGGTATGGTTTGTGGTGCCATAAACTCGTGCCGTCGGCTATGGCTTGAGCCATCAGCCACTGTAACGAGGCCTCTTATGGGAAATTGAAAGAACGACTAACACAGGATTAACTTACGAGAATGGACCAAAAGATATTGGTTTATGGAAATTGGCTAATTAGGGTATCGTCAGAGAGTGTGTCGTGCATCCGCTGACATATCACAAATACCGTGTTTGTTTCGGCTGTCCTAACTTTCATGTAATCTAGTTTGGCTGAAAAATTCAATGAATGTGATGTTAGCAATTTATTTGAGTTTTCTAATCTTATTGAGCCTTTTTTTCATCCTTTTTTTTTTTTTTTTTTTTTTTTTTTTTTTTTTTTTTTTTTTTTTTTTGGTTTCGGTTTATGCATATTTCATCTTAAATTGTTATTTATAAAATTATTTTGTTTAGCTACTGCTTCAAAGCATTCATTGATGATGGGATTGTAGAAGTGTCATTAACTTGCTTCAGTCCATAAGCTGGTAGACTCATGCCCAACAACTACGGCAAAGTGTTGGAAAAGGTTGAGGACAAGGATCCCTGATTACAAGCACTTGAGGAAACAAGACACATCCTACAATTCCATTTCAGTCATGGGTCTAGATTAGGACAGATTGATTTCATCCTGGACAACGTTTTGCCGAAAAAGCAATGCTCCTGACTGCGGGTGATGCTGAACCACTTGCAATAATGCAAGACAAAGCTATTGAGCCACATGAGAAAGCAGTTGATATGTCCTCTAAGCCAGTTAAATATCAACTCCGCCCAGCAAAGAAGACAATCATCGTGCTAAAAGGAACACAACACCACCCAGCAAGAAGAAATACCCTTTGAGGCATCAGACAGGAGATGCGGGTTCTCCCAAAACCAAGAAACTCAAGCAGAAAGCTTAGGCAGCTAGGAGTCTAAAAAAATTGCCACGTTGGTTCAGGCAAAACAAGAATGTATTTTATTTATTTATTTTGGTAAAAGGTCAAAACGACCCGGTAAATATATTACTCCAAAAAGCATTTAAGTACAACGGATATGGGTGCATCCCATATCTCAGCCCGTTACATAGGCGTAAAGCTTACATAACAAGATACTTCATATTTTCTAAACAAGAAAACAAACCATTAACCACATAATAACAAAAAAAAAATGACAAAAATGTAAACTACTTCCTACGACCTTGGAGATTAAAGCCATACATGGCATTAAGAGCATCCAAATTCCCTGGAAGATCATAAATTTGCTTCGAATAGTCATCATAGTCATCAAACTCATCTTCACGCTCATGACCACCACCAAAAAGATTTGATGATTCGTCGAACGTGTTAAGAACCTCATCATCCTCACTATCATAAACCACAACCTCACCCACCTTTGAAAATGGGTTAGCCCTCTTAGTAGAGGAGGTAGACGGAGCAGAAGAAGTACTAACCTTAGGAGACCTATATTGCTCCTTATCTTGCATATCACTCACAAGAGGATCTTGTGATGCATTACTAGTCTTAAACGACTCATCCTTATTAACTTCCATTGTACGACTAAAATCCAACATCCTTGTTGGTGTCATTACTAGGAATACCAAAAGCATCTGTATCATCCATATTAAAAGCATCAAACTGGTTAGATGTAGAGATCTCCATTCCACTAGAACTAGCCACATCAGAAGTCTTCTTCTTAGTGCCATCCACTTTCTTAAGCTCAGGATCGAGGAGTCTTTTTGGGTTGATACTGAAACTGCTTACCCACAACAGGTTTAGTAAACGCTCCTTGACCAAGAATTGTAGGACCACCTTACTTACCTTTCTTCTTATTATTGACAGTCTTGAAACCATCATTAACAGGCTTAGTAGGCTGAACAGGAGGTATAACAACTTTAGGACAATCATTCAGTGTATGACCAAATATCTTACACTTATCACAATGAGGAGGTTTCCACTCGTATTCAACCCGTATCTTCTCAATAGTCACACCCGACCCATCAAGTAAAGGTATCTCAACAGTGAGGCTATCCCTAAGCACCTCATCCAACTTCACTTCAATCATGCATCTAGCAAAACTACTATGGCCCCATGATTCCTTGCACATTTGGCTGGTATACGCATCTAACCGTTTGGGTGTACCAATTAATGTGACAAGAAGACTAAGACCATCATCAGAAAACATAGCAAGAGGAACATCATGGAATTGAACCCACACCGGGATGTTAGTCAAATCCTCTTTAAGTAAATTGGTGTTCAATGTCCATGGTTTAAGAATAATAGGTACATTTCTAATCAACCAATGACCGTTTTCAAGAACATCATCAATACCTTTCTTCGAATTGAACTTAAAGAAGAAGAACCCCTTTGCATTCATCATTACCTTTTGTATACCAAACTTAGCCCACGCATTGCATACAAAGTAATCAACAACAGGAAAAGCAAGGCGTTGACCAAGGAAATACCCATACAAAGTATTCTCAAACCTAATGTTCACCTCTTCAACCACTTTCATCGGGACAGAAAGATCCACACCATTTACTTTCCTGCTACACTCCAACCTACGAAAGTTTGACGTGTGTTGCTTAGGTTCATTAGAAGTAACACCAGCATACGATGTAGAAGGTTGTTTCAAAGCATCCACACCAACCTTCCCAATACCAACAGCCCCATGTGCATTCGTATCAACCTTATCAGAACTATGAGTCTTGTTAGAAGCCCCATGTGGATCATTCGGATCATTAACTAAAGGATCAAGTGAAATCGGCTTCACTTGAGTATTCTTGTCCACAAGCGTAGATAATTCAATATCATCATCTTCAACCCAAAAGAATCTCGCGATTCGACTTCACCTAAGGGTCACCAAGACCACTACCAAGACTTCCCACCGGAACTAAAAAACCCCAACTAGATCCCCAATGATCTAGGCTTGGTCACCAAGACACAAGACTTCCCTTACAAACAATTGAATAAATGAATAAGTGTTTGTTCAACCAAGCCCTAACCTAACCTAGAGACTCGATTGTAGTAGAAAGGGTATAAGAAAGAAGACCCTCGACATAATCACAAGAGTGGATTAGGTTCTTGTGATTCTTCCCTTGCAAAGATGTGTGTTCTTTCAAAGATGTTAGTATGAAAATCAAGAACACAAGATTAGAGATAGAGAGATTTGAGAGAGATTGAGAGAAAGAATAATGGCAAGGGGTGAGGAATACAAGAGGCAAGAGTGGTATTTATAGGCCAAGAACCCAAACTTGGGAAAATTTACCGAGGCAGGCGCATCACCCGCGCGTCAACGCGCGAGCAGCGCGCCAGGCGTCTGTAAGTTTTTCCCAAGTGTTGGGTGTTTGGATCTTATAAATACCTATCCTTGCTAAACCCCCAATTGTACTTCACACTAAACCTTAACATTAATCATTCTAAGGTTTACCAACTCAAATAGCCAATTTGGAAATCATTTGTGAAGTGTTTAAAGAGAAACCAAATTACCAAGGGTATAAAGTGTAGATAGGGTAATTTGGAAGGGGTAGAAGTGTATCTCCTCACATGGCATAGAAAAGAGAGAAAGAATATGGCAAGGAATATTCCAATGCTTGGGGGGAAGAATGAGATGGAGGGTTGAGATTAGATGGTTTAAATTGGATGACTAGGATCAAAGGGAGCCTCCCTTGGTTTTTCAAATTATTTGACATGTGGGGAAAATGGATGGTTGAGATGTGATGATTTGAAATATATGGCTAGGATCAAAGATGCCTTGTGTTTAGATTAAGAAGCGATATTCCAAAGGAATATGCTTTGCTTAGGGGGAAATGAAAGATCAATGGTTGAGATGGTTTTGGTTTGAAATGGATGGTGAAGATCAAACATAGGTGATGGAATGGAGAGGAAGAGAGAATATGCTAATGGTATATTCCAAATCATGAGGGGAAGAAATAAGATGGATGGTTGAGATGTAGTGTGTAAGGGAATATGTAAGAGTGTAAGAGAATGTGTAAGAGAATATTTGATTTAGATATGGTTGGATATGATTGGATTTGTCTTATGTAGAAATGAGATTAGGAGAAGATTAAGAAGTAATCTAATTGTCATTAAGAAGAAAAGGTTTAGACAATTAAGATTATAAGTTGAGAAAATCATAAGTTACTTATAAGTTCAAGTAACACAACGTCGAGAATCCATAGGTTCATATCTCGTAACTTTCCACGACTCGACGTTCTCAACTAATACCTTGGTTCAAACAAGTTAAGTGCTTTGCCTTGATGTAAAGCATAACCCAAGTGGGAAATGATGCATTTACGCAAAGTGACCTTTGGCTTAGTTTAACCAATAAGGGAGTAAACCTGTTACGTAATTAGAGAAGACGTAAGCACGAGATATGAGCATATGGATGCTTCAACACGATGTCACGTGTAATATATAAGCTCCCTAAGTTTAGAAAGGCCTTGGCTAGAGGTGATAGATAGAAAACATGAGTTGGCGTTTTCCCGTAAATGGGTGTTTTAAAAGTAGGATCTCTCAAGACTCAAAACTCGTTTCGAGTGTTCTCAATTAAGCACATAACATATTCATACATGTATTGAAAGATCCACATTTGTCGGGTAAGGGGAAATCCGACTTTCAAAATTCGCCCAGAACCATACAGTGTCCTGGCGCGTCACCCGCGCGTTGACGCGCGGGCAACGCGCCAGCAGCAGACATTGGCTCCGGTGATTTTGAGCTAACGTTTGTTACTTTATGTGTTTCGATGGTTTATTTGTCATCATTAAAATAAGACGAGATCTTGATCATGTTGCCTCAACAATCTACCCCTTTTTGATGATGACAAATAAAAATCGAAAGCAAATAAAATTACAAAACTTAGCGAAGACAAAGAGCGCCTTTGGTGTAGCTTGCGTCTTGACCTTTGCCTTGTAATTTGGTGAAGCCTTTAACATTTCTTGAATGGACTTCACGCTCTTGCTTTCTTTCTCCCCCTTTTGTCGAATCAAAAAGGCGAGACTTCCAATCAAGCTAGGTTTCGAACTTGGGCCTGTGGGATAAATGAGCAAGCATGTATGTGCACCCGAATGAGCTCCCCCTTGATCATAGCTCCCCCTAGATCTTTGCTCCCCCTTGTTTCAAGGCGGGGATCCATGGGTCAAGAGCCTCACCTTTGCGGTGGCCTAGCTACACATAGATATCACAACATGCAACAAACAAGAAATCCTCACATGTGAAAGTTCCAAATGGGTTAGGTTACCATTTGAAAACTAGCAACATGGGTTAGTTCTCAACATAACAATAAGTAAATTAGTGTCCAAGATGACTCCACTATCCAAATGTTGAGCACTATATAAAGATAGAGATGACCTAAACATGATTTTCTCATATAACCCATAATACACTTTATATCACATAGAAGAGCATAAAGCATACAACAAAGACAATTCCTAATACAGGCTAGAGACACATTCTTCAACACCTTATTCAAGCACAATATCATATGGTGACTAACTATATTACACATGACCTACAACAAAAGTTGCCCAAGCAACCTTATTTCTTGCGCTTTTGAGCCGCAACTTTTGCAAGACCTTTCACAACATTTGTTAACATCATGAAATTGTTCTTGTAGGCAAGATGCAACTCCCTCATCTCCTCTTGAAGATCCTTAACATCATTCTCAATCTTGATTGTTTTCTCACAACATTTACACCTTCGTGCATGGTTATGAGTTGAAGCATCAAGTTTAGGAGGGAGAGGGTGTGCTGAATTTACATGAATGACAGCGGAATGGAATACCTGGGGGTGACTGCCATAGCATCACAGTTACAGTTATATTGAACGACCTAAAGTGTCATTTAGAAAATACATCGTTTGATCATTAAAAACATTCAGAGTTTACAAAATAAGGTCCCAAAAGGTTTTGCAAGTTTATTGAAAATAAGTTCGACAAGATCAATCATTCATAAGTGCATGAAATAAAAGGTGAGACGTGTCCACTCCACGAATCCATGTAGGTCCATATGCATGCCAACATGAGCTACTTTAATTACCTGAAAATACATTGCTAAAACGGTCAACAATAATGTTGGTGAGATCCATAGGTTTGTAAAAAAATGAAATGTTATACGGCAACCTTAAGTATAAGTGCATGACAAAAGTCACGTGAAAAATAAAAATAGTACAATAGCCCTTAAGCTCATGACCCCGAAGCTAGACTGATAAAGTATATGCCCCTCCAGAGTGTTCTGCCAAACACTCTAATATGATAGAAATGAAATGCATCCGTTTGACTGTTGGTATAACTACCACGGATGGAGGCGTCACCCTCAATAGATCTATCCACTCACTCTCGCTTACGCATAATTAACAGTCTATGATAAATAAATGGGGGACTTTAACAAGGCAGCTAGGTAACTTAAGCAATGTACATATGATTTGATACTTAGGCCCGTATGAAAATTGGTGCAATGTATTCTCCCCCGTGGGATTTGAAAACAATGATAAAATTTATACGGGGCTATGAAAACTCACCTGTAGTGATGGAACAATGAATATGTAATGGACGTGGTAACAAGGCGCGAACACTAGCCGCAACCTAACATGAATGAATATAATCTAATTTAGATTATAAATTGATGTAGTGAATGTACATGCACATGATATCTATACCACTCGTAATTTGAAAATAATAGTTATTGTTGAAATTTAATGTTTTTCATAACTTGGTAAAATATGTCCAACTAGCGTCTAAAACTAGTTGTGTAATAGTGTGTATAAAAATATTGGTGTTAGAATTCGGCGTTTTGAAAACCTTGAAATAATATCTAATAATCGTATTAATAAACCTTTGATCGTGCGTGCTTCGACGGGTAAGAAATACGGCTCTCCATTGTCGTTACTTGAAAATATAGTTTTTAGTACGTAGAATATATATTTCTAATAGAGGCTGTCAGAAATATATAGAGTTATCGGGTTATAAATGCGAATATCTCGGTCGTTATAAACTCATTTTCTACGATCTATATATCTATGGTTTCGTATTATAGTGAACTAGTGAATTTTTAATAAGTTAGTGCATTTTATTAATAACTAGTGTCATGTTTTATACATATAAAAATTTGCATCAGCACTTATATTTTCTGAAAAATAAAATAAATGTGTAACTTGTTTTTGGCATAACTTTTTCGTCGTAAGTCCATTTACCACGTTTTGCAAATAGGGACAGTAGCTTATTTATAGTGTCAAAATGGTTTTTCCTAGTTTGTAACTTGTCCAAGTCCATCACCAACAACTTCACAAATTCCCTTAAACTACCATACACCTTCTTAGGGTTTCATGGGGTCCCTAATGTCATCAACCAAGCAAAATCTCCATGGGTTTACATGTTATATATTTTTAAGGCTAAAAATGATATAAAAATATAAATGAAGTGGTATAAATTTGCACATGCATATATATATCTAGTATAAAAATAACATGAGCTTTGCAAGAATTTGATAATAATTATGAAAAAGAATTTGGTAAACTTACTTTGAAGGATTAGTGAGTTTTGAGGATGAAAACCTAATAACACCTTGGATTTTTTTTTCAAAATCCTAAAAGGAGTACTAAATAGTCTTGAATATAACTTGTTCTTGAAAAATTTATGGTTGCTTCTTGTTTTCTTGACCTTGGCCGAACACCACAAGAGAGAGGAAGAGAGAAACTTTTATTTTGATCTAAAAATAATTATGTTGCATGTAGTTTTTGTTAGGTGAATTTGAGGCTTTTATATGGAAATTTTGGCTAAGACATGTGTCTTAGACACATGCCAAAACTGGCCACCTAGGGGTGGTGGTTGGTTTTGTGTAAATTTTGTGCAATATTTTGTTTACAGGGTACCGTTTAGTGTATAGTTTTTGTATTTTTTGTGTTTTCGGGTACCGGGTTAATTATATATTGATCACGCGTTATCATTTATTTATTAAAAATAAATATATGTAAATTGAAATTATATAAATCCTACGAGTGGGATAGTATGCAAATGATGTAGTGATGAAATGTAGACTAACTCTAGTCTAGGAAATGTATTTTTGAATGATATCTTATGATCACGCGACTTAACCTCCACGGTTTCGTGAAATGAACACCCGTAAACCTAGTTTACGTGAAATGATGAATTGTGAAGTGATGAATAGTAAATGATGAATTGAAATCTGTAAATAGTAAATTATCGAGACTTGGGAAAATGACCTAAAATTGTGAATTGTGACAGTTGCCCACCCAAAAAGGAATTCAGTCCCTGAATTCAGCTGGTGTTGGTCTCTGAAATAGACTCGGTGAAAAGATGTGGGTATTTGAGTCGCATTTGGTCTTCTCGTTCCCAAGTAAACTCGGGACCTCTTCGAGAATTCCAGCGAACTTTCACGATAGGAATTCGACTTCGCTTCAATTGTTTGACCTCACGGTCCATGATTTCTTATGGGTTCTCCTACAAGGTTTAGGTTTGTCATTAGGTTGGATTCCTTCCAATGGAATCGTGAGTGACTCATCTGAAAGGTATTTCTTGGGGTTTGAAAATGTGAAGCATGTTTGTGTAACCTACTGTTCTCTGATAAAGGCTCAAGTCTGAAGGCCACTAGCCTACCCTGTCTGATATATTGAATGGTCCAGTGTACATCTGGTTTAACTTCCCGCATTTTCTGAATGGTATCATGCCTTTCCTATGTTTGAATCGTCCTTTCGCTTTGACCATTGGTCTGAGGATGGTAGGCGGTGTTTACATCTAAATGGGGTTCCGAAGGAAATCTTAAATGATTGCTAGGAGTCTGAGATGATTCGATTACCTTTATCAGGGAAAATTGAAATGGGTAAAATGAATCTTGTGACTAATTCTACAACGTTATGTCTTTCGAAAAGGCGTTATTTGAAGAGGATAGAATGTGGGTAGCAGTTTTGATTCCTTGAGTTTTGTTCTAATGATGCTATGACATGTGTCTTTCCTTGCCTATGGTGCTTGGTCTCCATTACTAAAGTTTGTAATTGATTGATTGTATCTCCCCTAATTTCCTTCATCAAATCTTCCAATGTCCGTTGTTGTCAAATCACAAACCCTAAATATATAATATTGATGTGGTACCGGGGTTGATGTTTAGGCAAAGTTTACAAGCATAAGCATTAAATCTTACTTAGGTATTTCTGAAATCAATCACGTCTTAGATTGTTATCCTACTGGCCAATATGTGAATATCAACTGATACTATGTCGACGAATGTCTGTTCTGTTTTCACATGTAGATGGGGAGATATGTTCAGGTCTGATCCCTCTCTTGATATGAACATGAAGTTATCTGGAATTTCTAGAGAACACAATGCCTTAGGGGAACCTATATTGATATCCTTAATTCAACTAAATTATCATTGGTGGAAACTCATTGCAGGGAAGTTTGCGTATGGGTGAGGCCATGTTTAAATGAAATGCTCTACAGTATCGTTTAGGAGGCTTGGTTTATTTCTATAGTGTTGCTTAGCGTACATTCACATTGTGCTCGATCCTGTAACTCAATCTAGCTAGTACTTTTGAATGATAGAATTGGACAACTAGGTCAGAGATGGTGGTTCGGATGGTCTCGGGGTATCTTAAGATTGTTGTTGAGTTATGAATTGTCTTACTGTATACTTCTAGTCCAGGTTAGTGGTTCTGTAATCCTTTTATTGTTTTTCTTGTATCAAGGAATCCTCCTTATAAATGATATGGAAAGTCTCTCCTAGAGAAGTCAATGGAAAAATCCAACTTAATGGCTGCGTGAGTGATAGGTGGGGTAAGTATCCAGGGAGGGTTTGTCAAAAAGAGATGTTTATGAAAGAGTTTATTTTTTTACAAAGCTTTTAAATGAAGATTGTTATTAACAATTCTTTAAAAAGGTAATTATTTTCTTCATGGCATAATCCTTCCTAAATTATACATAGGTGATCAGGCTATGTATAATTGAGGACTAATGATGCGATGCTTGGTTTAGATAAAATAGTATTATGTTCCCAAAAGCTAAGTAGTGTTAATCTCCCTCTTTGTAAAATACTAGTCGAAACAGTTTGCGTGATAGTAAAACAGTTTATGAATTTGTAGCAAAAGTAGTTTGTAGGGTAATAGTAGAACATTTTGTAGAGCGATAATAAAATAGCTTGTATGAAATTGTGAAATAGTACGTACGATGGTAACAAAATAACTTGCAATGAATTTGTGAAACAGCTTGTATGACACTTGGAAGAACATTTTTGTAGGGTGGTAAAAGTCTACTAATTCATTATTTAAAGAATGTAAATAACTTAGTTCATAACAGGGTAGTGGTTTATGATTTTGAAGAGGTCGAGAATATGGTAGTGATATTGAGAGCATGAAAGATGAACGTGTCGTTAAGGTATCTACAGTCAACTGAAGAGGATAGTCTATGTGTTACAGGATATAGGGCAGAAATTGGTGCCAATGATTTGAAGTATTCAAGAATTTATACTAGGTAAAGCTCGCAGGTTCAAATGCTTAATCCCTCTAGGCATGACTAAGATGTATAAAGAATGGAAATTGTTGTACGGGTGGTCTGAGTTAAGTAGGTACCACATCGAATGATGTTTAATTTACCATGAATGAAAGCTAAATGCCTTATGGTCAGGTGAAACTTCTCGATATCCTTTCATAAAAATGAGGTCTTATCCAGATGTGACTAAGCTATATTGATCTCCGAAAAGAATTTAAATTTTGTTGAGTAATTGTACCTTGATCTTTTAATCCAACGAACTTATACTAGCGTGAGGGTCTTATCATATGGAATGAGTGAGAAAGTTGTAATTTGAAGCAGTAGTGTTGAGGCATGGTGTATCAATATTAACAATCTCCTGCAGAGGTGTTTCTTTCGTTTCTAAGGTTAAATAGTAACTAGGTATAGTGGTTGCTTTCGAGATTCATTCATGAGTTATGCGTGTTGCTTCTTGGAGATATGGTTTCTAAAATTTGTTAACAACATTTATTTGAGTGAAACATTGTGAGAATTTGATCATAAATGTATTTTGGAGTGACTTTATTTGAAGTTTGTAGTGAGTATAGTCATGTAAAAGATGTGATTACGAAATATTTTGTACTTTGATAAAAACAATATCTCATCTATGTCTTTGGAAAAAGAGAATTCAAGAAGCTTGTTGCTTAAACAAGAATGATTTTTAATCCAGCCATTGAGAATCAATCGTTTGTCGTACTTCGTAAGGTTTGCAAGAAATCTTTTTGTTTGTACAAAAATTTAATTAGACTTTGACTTACTTGAATTGATATTATCTCCGAAACATGAAAAGTAGGGCAGTCATTTTTATCCTGCTCAACATGACCATTTAATAGTAAAGACATCATCGTCTTTATTAATCCTATTGTCTTACTTGCATCTTCCAAAGTTGTAATTATATGTCAAAACTACTAATGTGACCACATTGGTCGGTGGAGTGTTGCTAGAGCAACTAATGATGTAATCATCGGCTTAGAATGTGGTGTAATCAAACTTGATAATGAAGGGAGAGTCGTGATGAGTTCCATTATGATGGTATAATACCGTTCAAAGCATCTTGTTGGTTTATTGTGTCATGGAGGTATGATTCGACCGTATCTAAGATAGTATAGAGTCCTTGCAATGAATGCCACCCTTGGGCGATTTGTTGCTGTTCTTGTTATGTTTGTGAGGGTTGTGGTATTATTCGGAGTGTATCGTCCAAATGCTCGTGTGTAATCTCAAATAATTAAAGGTCATCGTCTAACGATGAAGAGTAGTAGGTTGTCAAGCAGTAAACGCTCTCAAACTCTCACCAACCTCAAACCTATAAGGTGGTGTAACGTGTGGTAGATGGTAATGGTATGTCAAAATAGTGGGTGCTTTTTATGCGGCAAGTCATATATGGGTGTAGGGTCTCTGAGATGTGATGGTGCTGGTGGTGCTCTAGATAATGAGAATATAATTGATGATGATGAAATCCTATTGGTGAGTTAGGAGATGATGGTGATAAAAGTGAATGAAATACTGCCCTCTTTCGCGCTATCCCACGACATCAAAGAGGTAAAACTAAAGTATGCACCATGGGACGACCAATAGTGTTATAAGTAGCTGATGGTGGTGGTAGTACATGAGTAGTGAGTGCCCTACTAGTGAGGGAAAGAAAACATACTATCTTCCTTGCAATAAACATCCTAATAGGTCCATTAAGATTAAGTCTGAATACCCTACCAAACGGCACACTATGTATGGGCTAAATGATAGGAAAACCCTGTTCCCATGACAAATCAATGGTGCTAATGGTGGTGTAAGTGCAACTGGTGGTGGTGTAGGTGTATTAATGGATGAAAAAGCAACCTCAATACTCGAATCTGCTAAGATGATCACAGGGTGGTTGGGTGAAGACATGTCACTGTGAACCAGGTCAATATAATTATAAATGAGTATAAGTATAAATAACTCGCATAGTGTGTGCATGAGACAACATGTGTAGTGAATATGCACTTATGATGAAATGATGAGATGCTATGATGATGTGGTTATAGTCTAGGGTCCAAGATACAAACTAGTTCGCTATAACCTTAGCTCTGATGCCAATCTGTCACACCCTGAATTTACCTGAATGGCAGCGGAATGGAATACCTGGGGGTGACTGCCATAGCATCACAGTTACACTTATATTGAACGACCTAAAGTGTCGTTTAGAAAATACATCATTTGATCATTAAAAACATTCAGAGTTTACAAAATAAGGTCCCAAAAGGTGTTACAAGTTTATTGAAAATAAGTTCGACAAAGATCAAACGTTCATAAGTGCATGAAATAAAAGGTGAGACACGTCGACTCCACGACTCCATGTAGGTCCATATGCATGCCAACATGAGCTACTTTAATTACCTGAAAATACATTGCTAAAACGGTCAACAATAATGTTGGTGAGATCCATAGGTTTGTAAAAAAATGAAATGTTATATGGCAACCTTAAGTATAAGTGCATGACAAAAGTCATGTGAAAAATAAAAATAGTACAATAGCCCTTAAGCTCATGACCCCGAAGCTAGACTGATGAAGTATATGCCCCTCCAGAGTGTTCTGCCAAACACTCTAATATGACAGAAATGAAATGCATCCATTTGATTGTTGGTATAACTACCACGTATGGAGGCGTCACCCTCAATAGATCTATCCACTCACTCTCGCTTACGCATACTTAACGGTCCATGATAAATAAATAGGGGACTTTAACAAGGCAGCTAGGTAACTTAAGCAATGTACATATGATTTGATACTTAGGCCCGTACGGAAATTGGTGCAATGTATTCTCCCCTGTGGGATTTGAAAACAATGATAAAATGTATACGGGGCTATGAAAACTCAACTGTTGTGATGGAACAATGAATATGTAACGGACGTGGCAACAAGGCGCGAACACTAGCCGCAACCTAATATGAATGAATATAATCTAATTTAGATTATGAATTGATGTAGTGAATGTACATGCACATGATATCTATACTACTCGTAATTTGAAAATAATTGTTATTGTTGAAATTTAATGTTTTCCATAACTTGGTAAAATATGTCCAACTAGCGTCTAAAACTAGTTGTGTAATATTGTGTATAAAAATGTTGGTGTTAGAATTCGGCGTTTTGAAAACCTTGAAATAATTTCTAATAATCGTATTAATAAACCTTTGATCGTACGTGCTTCGACGGGTAAGAAATACGGCTCTCCATTGTCGTTACTTGAAAATATAGTTTTTAGTACATAGAATATATATTTCTAATAGAGGCTGTCAAAAATATATAGAGTTATCGGGTTATAAATGCGAATATCTCGGTCGTTATAAACTCATTTTCTACGTTCTATATATCCATGGTTTCGTATTATAGTGAACTAGTGAATTTTTAATAAGTTAGTGCATTTTATTAATGACTAGTGTCATGTTTTATACATATAAAAATTTGCATCAGCACTTATATTTTCTGAAAAATAAAATAAATGTGTAACTTGTTTTTAGCATAACTTTTTCGTCGTAAGTCCGTTTTTATCCGTTCAAGCGGCCATGGTTTCGTTTTTGAATGTATTTACAAATCTTTGGTCCAAAATTTGTCAAGACCTACTGAGTTTACCACGTTTTGCAAATAGGGACAGTAGCTTATTTATAGTGTCAAAATGATTTTTCCTAGTTTGTAACTTGTCCAAGTCCATCACCAACAACTTCACAAATTCCCTTAAACTACCATACACCTTCTTAGGGTGTCATGAGGTCCCTAATATCATCAACCAAGCAAAATCTCCATGGGTTTACATGTTATATATTTTTAAGGCTAAAAATGATATAAAAATATAAATGAAGTGGTATAAATTTGCACATGCATGTACATCTAGTATAAAAATAACATGAGCTTTGCAAGAATTTGATAATAATTATGAAAAAGAATTTGGTAAACTTACTTTGAAGGATTAGTGAGTTTTGAGGATGAAAACCTAATAACACATTGGATTTTTATTTCAAAATCCTAAAAGGAGTACTAAATAGTCTTGAATATAACTTGTTGTTGAAAAATTTATGGTTGCTTCTTGTTTTCTCCTTGGCCGAACGCCACAAAAGAGAGGAAGAGAGAAACTTTTATTTTGATCTAAAAATAATTATGTTGCATGTAGTTTTTGTTAGGTGAATTTGAGGCTTTTATATGGAAATTTTGGCTAAGACATGTGTCTTAGACACATGCCAAAACCGGCCACCTAGGGGTGGTGGTTGGTTTTGTGTAACTTTTGTGCAATATTTTGTTTACGGGGTACCGTTTTGTGTATAGTTTTTGTGTTTTCAGGTACCGGGTTAATTAGGAATACTTTTTAGTGGAACCATTGTGACAAAATAAAATTGTAAAAATTATAAAAATGTAATTTTTGTAGATAGTGGGTGTTTCAATAACTTTTGCTTTGTTATTACGAATACCGTCGTAGTTATATGTAATTGATAGTTTAAAGTAAATAAATTCCCAAAACATTGAGAAAGTAACTTTTAAAATTTTTGAAACATTATAATGGGTGTAGACATATATTAGGACCATTGTGGGAAGTGTCGGATGTATTATTTATAAATATTGATCACGCGTTATCATTTAATTATTAAAAATAAATTTATGTAAATTGAAATTATATAAATCTGATGAGTGTGTAAATACTCATTATTTTTAGTCAAATCAGAGCTGCAAAATGATCAAAAACACTAAAAAACGCACCAAAATACGAAGAAAATCCCAAAGATCGTGTTTTATATATTTCTGATGCAAAACGAGTGAAAACAAACGAAAAACGAACAAAATTTGCATATTTGGCAGTTTCAGTCCCCCAACTTTCAAAGTTTTACAAAACTAGTCCCTGGTCAGTCATTTTCAAAGAAAAGTCAACCCTTGCTCTTTAAAAGTCAAAATAAATCACAAATGATCTTTGGGTAAAAACTTTTGGAAAAATTACAAGTTTGGTCCCTCAACTTTGGCAAATTTGCAATTTTGGTCCCTGGTGTTTCATATGTGGAAAAATTGTATTTTTGGTCCTTCGGTTTCTCTAACTTGACAGAATTGAACCTTTGTTGAAATTTGAAAGATGTGCAAAGATGGTCCCTCAATTTTCAGATTTGTTAAAAACATGGTCCTTGTGATACCTACAACACCAAACAGATCCTTAATACTAAAAACCACACAAACACCCACTACCTTTAGCCCACTTCACCCTTTTACACTAACTTGGCCCAAAACACACTCCTAGCCCAAACCTATAACCTAAAACGTATATTATTTCCCCCTTTTCCTTGACCTGGTCAAACGTGAATAAAAAAACCCTTCTTCCCCAAAAACCTCACCCCGTGACCTGCTAACTTACAAACCCCCATCACCATCTCCCCCATCAACATCCCCCTTTGTCCTCAAATCCACTCCCCAATCCCACTAATCCCACTCAAACTTGTACCTAACACCCATATCCATTCACAGCAAGACATGCTGGCAATCCACCTCTCAATTGGGCGCCAAAAGCTTGGTTAAAGGTCAGGATTAATTCAAGGTCAATCCAAAGGCTAGGATCATCTCATGGAAGCACATGTTGTCCAGCTCAGTAACTATCTCAGTGAGGAAGCACACCAAAGAGAAGACAAGAAGGAAGCTAAGGTGTACCTACCTCTAGGGTTTTAGTATAAATAGATAGCTAGTTGTAAGCCTGAGGGTATCTCATCTCTTATCTTGTAATTCCTATTTTAAAAGTTTAATTTTCAGTTGTAATCTCAAAATTTAAGTTTAATGAAAATGGCATTTTAGTTTATTCAAGTCTCTGTCATATTTAAATTGCTTACTTTTTATAAATCAAAGTTTGTTTGTGCTTATAAAAGTTTCAGTTAAGTGTTGCTATGGTCTAAGAAAACAAAACTCAGAAAAATCTATAAACTCATAAACACAGAAAGTTGGAAAAAAAAGAAGTAGCAGAAGCATGGATGGGAGTATGGTTTAGAGCCCATGGGGGAATTTAGGTGTTCTGGTTCTGTGTTCTCAGTTAGCTACAAGCTTGGAGGACAAGTAAGAATTTGTGTCAATTTGTTCCATATTTTGAGTGATTCATACATGCTATCCTAGGATTGTTATTTACTATTTCTTTAAGTTTGTTTTAGCTTATGATAGAGTAATTAGTGTATTTCTAGTGTCAATTTAACCATTAGCTGTGAAAATTCATAAAATCAAGCAAATTAGGGGTGTTTGGATTAGGCTGAGAATCTGTCTTCTTGATGTTGTTATTACTCAAGTTTGCCTTGTTTGTGATTCTTAAGTGAATCACAGTCCTAATTGATTGTTCACGTGGTACTTTTCACCCTAAAGGTCAAAACTTTCTCTCAAGTCCATAAGCAGCTCAACTGTAGTGAATTTTGCAAAGCTGGACCTTTGATTTAGTTTCAAACTAGTTTAAATAACTTGATTTAGTTTAATTTAGGTATAATATAACTTAATGAATGAGTAGTGGTCATTCTAAATTCATAAAAGTCAAGGTTCTTAAAAATACTTGGAAAGTCAAAGTTGCATATTGAGATTTTGCACAAACTTCAAACCAGTCCCCAGATTTAAATAATGAATGGAAACCCATAAACCTTGTTGATTCGAGTTCCTTGTCAGATTGTTTATATGTTTCAAAAGGGAAATTAGCTTTTAGATTTGAATTGCTTATAGAAAAGAAGTTTGGAAGTTGATGGTCTGAGTAAAACACCCCCTGCATCTCAGGTTTTTGGCATGTTTAGATTGCTTGTGACTGTTCACTAGTAGGAGTTAGGCTATCTTCTTTGTAGATCTAGATATCCCCCTAGGCAGTCTATAAGTTTTAGGAGTTGGTTTGCCTTGTAGTACTTATTTAGTGCTTCATAATAAGCATTCTTTAAGCTCTTTTTGGACTGCTGCTTGGTTGCTGTTGCATTGTTCTTGTTCTTGTGAATCAAGTTTTGAATGTTATTGATTCTGTTGTTATTGCTATTTGTTGTTGCTTTTGTTGTTGTTTATATGATTGAATAAGCTGTTGTGAGCTTATTAGTTATTTGAAGTTTTAATTTGTGTGTGTGTGTTGTGTGAGATTGCAAGAACCGAATTTTAAACAAATTGCTTTGATCTTGAATCTATTAAAGATCTGAATTTGGAATGGAATTTGTTGAGTTTTGATTGTAAAAAAAAATGTTTTCAAAAGCATTGTGTGATTGAGTTTAAGTTGTTTGAAAAAGAAAATAAAAAAAAATTATATAATTTGGCAAAAAGTCTGGGGTGAGATTCGAACCCCAGACCTCTTGCATACCAAACGCACAACTACACCACACTCACACCAACTGCGCCCTTGGATCTTTTTCGTATTAAGCATGCATAGTATATATTTTATATAGGGATTGTTTGGTTGTGCTTATTGGCTTATAACACTGCTTTTTCGGCTTATTTAGGAAACTTTTTCCAAAGTTTTTATTTTTCTTAAGCTTATTCTAAGTTTCTTTAATTACCAAAAAAGTTTCAGATTTTTCTTAATCGTTTTAGTATTTTTAATAATTTAATTAAGTATAAATAGTTTTTAATTAATAATAATTAGATAAAAAGTCTTAAAATATTTTTCCTTTTCCAAAAATTTTCTTTCACTATTTGAATCATAGAAAAACCATTTTCATTTCCGTAGGACTAGTATAGCAATAAATTCACGTTTTTATTTGAGCACTCGCGTAATTTTTGAATAACTTTTGCGTTTTTAATTTAGTTTACGTTTTAGGATTCCCGATACCTAATTTTGTTTTCCAGTAGTATTTTAGGTTTTCCATAGTTCATTAAGTTGCCTTAGGTTAATTTATTTTACCTTCGTTCGTTAATTTTCCAATTTCGTTAATTTAACGTATCGCAAAACCAAATAACATTTCCAATCATACAAGATTTTAATCCCAATCTCATTCGAAGCTTTCCATTCACACCTCGTTGGGGTATGACCCGAGAAATCACTTAATTTGAATATCACTTTCACAAGTTTTGTGAGGTAATCGTTTTCCTAAACGGTTTACTCGTATTACTTCACGTTTATTTGTCTCACGACAAATTAAACCTCACGTTTGTTGATATTTTGATAAATTGTTGTTTGCACACACCAAAACACAACGAATCAAATGGCGCCGCTGCCGGGGAGGCTGTGTGTCGAAAGTCTCAATAAGGTTTAGACGATTAGTCTTGTAGAACCTTCGCAAGAAGTTACGCTTTTATAAAACGTATAAAAAACCAAAAATATTTTTCTTTTGTTTCTAGTATATGTATTATATCTATAAAAGTTAAAGAAAAACACAAAAAGATTTTCCCGTTTCATTGTTTAATAATTACAACGTTAAAATCTTACCACCGCAAACCAAAGCAGAAGAACTACCAACTGGGGGTGTGACCATAATAAGTTCCCAAACCAAATTTCAAAACTTGTCTTTGTATCACTTGCCTTTTGGAAAACTTTTAAACGAGAACATACTTTAAGAGGAGTCGAAACGGTATGTGGCGATCCAACGAACTTCGCCCAGTGAGAGATCCATTCTTCTCTCCCGCTCCTTTGTGCGTTTGTCTTTAGAAGTCGACCTTGCGTTCTTGATTATTGGTTTAAGTTCCCTTGTCGTTAAAGTGGTATTGTTTTAATTGATATTTTTTGTGGTGCATGCGCACACGTTCGTCTACATCAACAAGTCCTTTGCAATCGCTTAATAATATTCCAAGAAGAAGGCGTAATCGACGACGTACCAATCGAATAGTCGAACCCGAGCTTCGTACTATTCCCATCATGGCGGCCGAGCCCACTATGAATGAGCTTCTCCAAGCACCCATCGAGGGTTACGGAGATGCTATCATCATTCCAGCCATCGTGGCTGACAATTTCGAGCTAAAGACGGGGTTGATAAACTTAGTCACCTCGCGTCAATTCTATGGTTTCGAGAGGGACGATCCTCAAGATCACATTCGATGGTTCAACAAAATCACGTCTACCATCAAATGCAAAAATGTCCCTGAGGAATCTATCAAACTTCTTCTCTTCCCGTTTTCCCTCGATGGGGCTACCAAAAATTGGCTAGACAAACAACCCCCTCAATCAATTGAAACGTGGGAAGATTTGGTCAAGAAGTTTGTGAACGAATTCTTTCCTCCATCTAAAACCACCGCCCTCAAGAATGAGATCATGAAATTCACTTAGAAATTCGATGAATCATTCGGCGAGCCATGGGATCGTTACAAGGACATGCTTCGTAAATGTCCTCATCACGGTTTCTCCGAGTTAATGCAACTCGACACTTTCTATAATGGTGTGAGCCAAGTCGATCAAGACTCTCTTAACGCCTCCGCGGGAGGCAACTTCTTGAATCGAACCACCAAAGATGCTTTGATGATCATTGAAAATAAGTCTAAGGTCCGCATTCCACGAAGCAAATCGGTTGTTTCATAAGTTAATGTTGGTCCTTCTTCCTCATCACATGTGGCTCAATCTAGCACCGATGCTAGACTTGACAAGCTCACGGAAGCTATTCATGCTTTGGTTCTTACCAAAACAAAGAAAGTCTCTTCTCAACCTGCTGAAGTCAAAAAGGTTGACACTTGTGTTACTTGTGGTGGTCCACACGCTTACTACAATTGTGCTGCCACCGATGGCAATCCTTTTGAAGTTAATGCAATAGCCGGTAGTTCTAATCAAGGAGGTAACCAATACCGTCCTCAAATGGAACCAAATTACCGTGCTAACAATCAAAGTGGTCCACCCGGTTTTTCTCAACCCAATAATCCAAATCGATTCAATCAAAATCAACAACAAAGAAACCCGAATGTTCAAAACCAATTTCAGGCCCCTATGAACCAATATCAAAATCAAGGGGGAAATTACAACCAAGGTTCTCAAAATCAAGGAAACTTGAATAGAAACCAAGGTTATGGTAATTTCTATCAAGGAAACAATTTTCATGGTAATCAAAACCATGGAAATTTTCAAAATCAAGGTTTCAATCAAAACAACCGAGCTCAAAATTTTTCTCATCAAAATCAAACCGTTGTTCAAACTCCATCACCCACTGATGAGTTATTTAAACAATTTATGAAAGCTCAAGAAGAAACTAACAGGTTGTTGATCAGTCAAATTTCTGAACTAAAGAAGTCTTTAAATGATCGACCTTCGGGATCGGGAACGCTACCAAGCAACACGATCGCCAACCCGAAGGGCAATGTAAAGGCGATCACAACCCGTAGTGGAGTTTTTTATGACAGACCCACGATTCCTACTACCTCATCTTCTTCTCCTCCCGAGGTAGTGGAACGTGAACATGAGGCCACAAAGGACAAAGTGCAAATTACAAGCACATGAAGTACCGCACACGTCCAACCTCATGTTGTCCCAAAAACCAAATCCAAACCGGGAATTGTTTTTGAACCCTCGAAAAATCCCGTTCAACCAAAAGCTTCAATACCATATCCTTCACGTTTAAATGATCAAAGACTCCGCGAGCAAACTAATGATCAAATGAAAAGTTTCTTGAAATTTTTCAAAAATTACACTTCGACATTAGTTTCGCGGATGCTCTTCTCTATATGCCCAAGTTTGCTTCCACTTTCAAGAGTCTTCTAAGTAACAAAGAGAAACTATTTGAACTCACCAAAACTCGTTTGAATGAAAATTGTTCGGCGGTTCTTCTTAAGAAACTCCCCGAAAAATTAGGAGACCCCAGAAAATTTCTCATTCCATGTGATTTCCAAAAGCTTGAGGAATGCTTTGCCATGGCCGATCTTAGCGCTAGCATAAACCTCATGCCTTTCTCTATTTGGCAAAAACTTTCACTTCCCGAGCTTACACCAACACGAATGACTCTCGAATTAGCAACCCGTTCGGTTACGATTCCGAAGGGTATTGCTGAAGATGTCTTTGTGAAGGTTAGCAAGTTCCATTTTCCTGCCGACTTCGTAGTCGTCGATTTTGATGCCGATCCTCGTGTCCCCCTTATTTTAGGAAGACCATTCTTAAAAACGGCTCGTGCATTAGTCGACGTCTTCGAAGGAGAAATGACTCTAAGAGTTGGCGACGAAAAATTGGTCATTAACATTGAAAACACTTCAAAGGATCTTCTCGACCTTGAACGAGAAGAAATTAACCGACTTGATGTCATCGATTTTGCATGCGATGCCCATTTTGAAGAAGTGTTAAATGTGCAAGGATCAATCAATTCTTCCATTGATGTCTCTTCCCCCTCTCTTACTCTATTTTTGGGAGGTGACTTCATTTTGGAAGAAATTGAAGCTTGTTTGTCATGTGATTCTCATGTTGATAATGATTTAATCAATCCCGAGGAAGACATACTTCTACTTGAGAAGTTGCTTAATGATGATCCATCATCTCTTCCTCCAAAAGAACTTCATAACTTGGAAGTCAAAAATGTTGAAAAAACTGATGACTTTCCTGAGGTCGAACTCAAGGAACTTCCGCCTCATCTCGAGTACGCGTTTTTGGAGGGTGACGATAAGTTTCCCGTCATAATCGCTAAAGACTTGAATGAGGAAAACAAAACCGCTCTTCTCAAGGTTTTAAAGTCACACAAGCGAGCCATTGCTTGGAGACTTTACGACATCAAGGGTATTAACCCGGAATTTATTATGTACAAAATTTTGATGGAGCATGACTTTAAACCGGCGGTTCAACAACAAAGAAGGGTAAATGTTGGGAATTATTCTATCAGTTACCACGGTGAGTGAAGATATTACAACTGCAAGAAGATTGTACTTGCAGTGGAAACTCATTACCACTGCAAGAACAAATATTACCACTGCTCACTTGTTAGCTGTTAGAGAAACGCGTATTGATAAACATAGAAAAGATTTTGTGTATATCTTATTCTATTAGTATTATACTTATCTTGTACAAGAGGACTCCTTGTTGTATAAAAGGAGATCCTAGATGATAACTTATATATACGTTTTCTTAGAGCTTCAAGGTGTAACCCTAGTGATATCTCAGATCACTCGTATTATTATTAATAATAATATTGGAGCTAGTCGTTTTGTTATATTCATTGTTCATACATTGTTTCACTTACAATTAATCTTCTAAGTATCATTAAGTAGATTCCGCATACTTAGTGGTATCACTCAAAGTATCATTATCAACACAAGTTCAAGGTGTTCACGATCCAACAAGTGGTATCAGAGCAAGGCTTTGATATTTTGATTTAGAAGATCCTATGGCAGATTCAAAAGAAACAATGGAGACAGAAACAAGCCAATCTAATATTGCTGCAAAGCTTCCCAAGCTTAAAATTAATGACTTTGAGATGTGGAGGCTTATGATTGAACAATTCTTTATGGTTCAAGACTACACATTATGGGAGATCATAACGTGTGGAAATTCATTCAAACCTGGTACAACTGTTGAGACAGTTGGTGGCAAGCCAGTAACAAAAGTAAATGCTGGTCCAGTTACAAATGATGAAAGAAACCAACTTAAGAATGATTTGAAGGCTAGAGGTTTGCTATTGATGGCTCTACCTAGAGAACAAGTCCAGGCTTTTACCAAATACAAGGATGCAAAGACTCTCTTTGATGAGATATGTGAAGTATTTGGTGGTAATGACTATACCAAGAAAACTCAAAAGACTCTACTGAAGCAGACCTATGAGAATTTTGGCTCATCAAGCAATGAATCTCTTGATAGCATATTCACAAGGCTTCAAAAGATTGTAACTCAGCTGACTGCTTTTGGAATTGAGGTAGAAAAGGAAGACCTCAATCTTAAATTTTTATGAAGTTTACCTGCTGAGTTTGATACAAATGTTGCTGTATGGGAGGACAAGTCAGATCTTGAGACAATGAAGCTTAATGATGTGTACAATAACTTCAAAGTTATTGAACAAAGACTTAAGAAAGCTGGCAAGTTAAAGACAAGTTCTGCAGGAGTTGCACTCATATCATCATCAGGTAATGACAGTTCTGATGATGAAAGTGACAGTGATGATGACAGTGGTAACATGATTGTTTCCACTGGTAATGGAAATGTTTCCACTAGGAGCTCAAAGAAGCAGATTGCAGGACTAAGTGATGCTACTTTCTATGCCTTCATATCCAGCCATGTGGGTGGTTCAATCCTCAATCATGAGGACTTGGATCAAATTGATGAAGATGATATGGAGGAGATGGACATCAAATGGCAGGTAGCATTGCTCAGCTTAAGATCAAAGAAGTTCTGGAAGAAGACAGGGAGAAAGATTCATATAAGTGGAGATGAGACTGTAGGTTTTGATAAAAAGAAGGTGGAGTGCTATAACTGTCACAAGAAGGGGCACTTTGCAAGAGAATGCAGAAAACCAAGGAAATCTGACAATAAGTCAACTTGGTACAAGAAGGAAAAGACCAAAGAACCTACAACAGAAGAGCCAAAGGTGCTATTGGCTATTGATGGAGTAAGCTTTGATTGGAGCTTTATGGGTCAGAATGGAGAAGATGATACAGAATCTGCAATGCTAGCCACTGAGCATGCACTCATGGCTTTCTCTGACTCTGAGGTATATACTGATAATGCTTGTTCTAAAAACTGTAAGGCTGCTAAAGAGTTAGAGGTTTCTAAAACACAATATGATGAACTGATGCTAGATTTACATCATACTAATTATAATTTAGCAAATCATAAAAGAGGTCTAGGTGTTTTAGAAAAGCAGATAGAGCATTATAGGGCTAATGAATCTAAGTTCAGAGATGATATTGCTGTTTTAAAAAGAGACTTAGATTTTTATCTTGAAGTAAATAAAGCTCTTAGGGAAGAGATTGAGAAAGTTAAAAAGGCTAGTGAGAACATTGAGATTACTAAGAAAACACTAGACCATCAATCCAAGAGCATTGACAAAATTTGGGAAGCCCAAATTGTGAGCAAAGCTAAATCAGGTCTTGGATACAATACTGTTCCACCACCTCTAAGAGGTGTTCCAGCACCTCCTGGTATTGATCTAGCTCACACAGGCTTAGAAGAGTTTCAGGATCCACCCATGACCTATGGACCAAAATTTGTTAAATCAGTTGAAACTGAAAAGGTTCAGGTTGAGGTTGAGACTTTTGATAGTGCTAGTGACTCATCTCTTAAAGATGAATGTTTGAATGTTGAGTCTAAAACTAGTGTTACTGAAAATGTTAAAATTGAGGAAAGTAAAAGCATTCCTGAAGATGTTAAAGAGAAGCCTAGAACACAGTCTAATTTCAATAGGTCTACTACTAGGTATGCTGAAATGTACAGGGATAGGCCTAAATCTCCTAGAGGTAACATGAGAAGTTGGAATCATGTTAAAACTAGACAGTTTGGTAGTGACTTTGTGTTTAACAATAAGGCTTGTCATATATGTGGTAGCTTTGACCATTTAGCTAAAGACTGTACCTACCACATGGGAAGAAGGGAAGTTTTTACAAGGGTGAATGGATCAAATTCTAATAAAATGACTCACCCAAATCCCCTAAGCAAAATGGTTCCCAGGTCTGTTATGCTTAACACTGGCATTAAACATGTTTCCACTGCTAGACCAGCAGTTACCACTGCCAGAAGTAATAACAGAGTTTATCCTAAGTCCTCTGTCACTTCTTTTGTTAAATCTTACCAAACAGGGAAAAAGACTTATTTTGAAAAGAATGATCACAAGAACCACATGTGGAGACCAAAATTTTCAAATCCAGCAGTTTCCACTGCTAGGCATGCAGTTACCACTGTAAGACCAATTGTTTCCACTGATGTTCAAAAGAAAAGGGTAAACTTGGGAAAAGCTGTTAAGGCCTCAGCTCGTTGGGAATGGAAACCAAAAGGAACAACAAACAATCCCAATGGTGTATCAATGACCTTTGATAGATATAATTATATTGATACACGAGGCAGATCCAAGTCATTTGTGGCTTGGGTCCCCAAAAGGTACTAATTCCTTTATGATGTGTGCAGGGACATTCAAAGACAAAAGAAGATCAAGGTTATTCAGATAGTGGATGTTCCAGGCATATGACTGGCAACAAGGCTTATCTTTCTAATTTCAAATCACTTGATGGGCAAGCTGTCAGTTTTGGAGGAGGAATTGGTGGAAAAGTTTCAGGCAAAGGTACTATCAAGGCTGGAAACTTGGACTTTGAGAATGTATACTATGTACCAGAACTCAAGTACAACCTCTTCAGTGTGTCACAAATGTGTGACAAGAAACACAGAGTTCTATTCTCAGAAGATGAATGCTTTATCTTATCTAAGGATTATAAGCTACCTGAAGAAAAAGACATTTTGCTTAAAATTCCTAGAAAAGGTAATCTATATAGCATAGACATGAAGAAGATAGTGGCTAAGGATGATGTTACTTGTTTACTTGCAAAAGCCACTCTGGATGAATCTATGCTTTGGCACAGAAGACTTGGTCATGTTAATTTCAAGACTATCAATAAGATTGTAAAAGATGGTCTGGTCATAGGATTACCTCTGAAGAGATTTGAAAATGATCAAACATGTGTTGCTTGTCTTAAAGGAAAGCAACACAGAGCTTCATGCAAGACCAAGACAGTTAATACTATTGATCATCCACTCTACATGCTACATATGGACTTGTTTGGTCCTACTTCTGTTAGCAGCATCAATTTGAAGAAGTATTGCCTTGTTGTGACTGATGATTTTAGCAGATTTACATGGGTTTTCTTCTTAAATACCAAGGATGAAACCACTGACATACTCAAGACTTTCATCACTGAAGTTGAAAATCAGACTGAAAAGAAGATAAAGATCATCAGATGTGACAATGGGACAGAGTTCAAGAATAGAGTAATGGATGACTTCTGCAGAGACAAAGGTATTAAAAGAGAATTTAGTGTTGCAAGAACACCTCAGCAAAATGGTGTTGCTGAAAGAAGAAATAGAACACTAATTGAGGCTGCAAGAACTATGATTGCTGATTCAAAGTTACCAGTGACATTTTGGGCTGAAGCAGTTAACACTGCTTGCTATATTCAAAATAGAGTATTAGTGGTCAAGTCAAAGAACAAGACACCGTATGAGCTTTTCAGAGGAAGACCCCCACTTTTGGATTTCTTGAAGCCATTTGGATGTCATGTCACAATTCTGAATACCATTGATCATTTGGGAAAGTTTGAAGAAAAGGCAGATGAAGGTTTCTTTGTTGGTTATTCCATTGTTAGTAAGGCTTTTAGAGTCTACAATTTAAGAACAAGAAAGATAGAAGAGAATTTGCATGTTCAGTTTCTTGAAAATAAAGCTAATATAGCAGGTTCAGGACCTGAATGGCTATTTGATCTTGAGACTTTATCAAATACTATGAATTATGTTCCTATTGCTTCAGATTCAAGTGATGTTGATCTTGAAGATTCAGAAGAGTTTATTGATGATGATGAATCTTGTCAAGATGATGAGGATGACAAAGATCAATTTGTTATGCCAATTTGGGACCTTGATGCTAATGCAGACTTACAACCTTCACAACCTTCAAAGAATACTAGTCAGGAAGATGAATTTGTGAATTTTGATGTTCTGCATGATGATATTCCTGAAGACAGTGGTAATCCTACTACCACTGCAACACATGATGGTTCCACTGAAGGTCCAGCTGTAGAAAATATAGCTCAGGAGACACCAATTGATGATGTTGAAATCACAAATATGCCATCATCATATGATATTCCAAACACATCACAGTCTACAATTCATAAAGCTCATCCAATTAAGAATGTTATTGGTGAAATTAATTCAGGTGTGAAAACAAGAAGGCAAACAAGGATGACAGATGTTCATGGGTTCATAAGTGAAGTCTATGAGTCCAAGAATCATATTACCAAGAATGAATGTTTATTCTTCTGCTTTCTATCACAAATGGAGCCTAAAAATGTTTCTATGGCTTTAGAAGAATCAAGCTGGGTTGAAGCTATGCAGGAAGAGCTATTGCAGTTTAAGCTTCAAAAGGTTTGGGTTCTTTGTGACTTACCTGATGGTATGAAAGTGATTGGTACTAAATGGGTGTTCAGAAATAAGAAAGATGAAAGAGGAATTGTCATCAGAAACAAAGCTAGATTAGTTGCTCAAGGATACACTCAAGAGGAGGGTATTGATTATGAAGAAGTTTTTGCTCCTGTTGCAAGGCTTGAGGCTATTAGACTATTTCTAGCTTATGCATCATTTATGGGCTTTACTGTCTATCAAATGGATGTTAAGAGTTCCTTTCTTTATGGTACTATTGATGAGGAGGTATATGTTGCTCAACCTCCAGGCTTTGAAGATCCACATCACCCCAACAAAGTTTATAAAGTAGTCAAGGCTCTTTATGGTCTACATCAGGCTCCAAGAAAGTGGTATGAAACCTTAGCTACTTATTTAATGAATAATGGGTTTCATAGGGGCAAGATAGATCAAACTTTGTTTATCAAGAAAGATAAGGGTGATATACTACTTGTTCAAGTATATGTTGATGATATTATCTTTGGATCAACTAAACCAGAGATGTGTAAAGAGTTTGAGAAGCTCATGAAAGATGAATTTCAGATGAGTTCTATGGGAGAACTCACATTCTTTTTGGGGCTACAAGTCCAACAGAGTAAAGAAGGCATCTTTATCAGTCAAGACAAGTATGTGACTGAGATTGTAAAGAAGTTCAAGTTCACTGATGCAAAATCTTCTAATACTCCTGCTGATAAACAAACTCACTTATTGTTGAAGAATTCTAGTGGAGTTAATGTGGATGTCCACACTTACAGGTCAATGATTGGTTCTTTGATGTATCTTACTTCATCAAGGCCAGACATTATGTTTGCTGTTTGTGCCTGTGCAAGATTTCAAGTGACTCCTAAGACATCACATATGACAGCAGTGGAGAAGATTTTTAGATACTTGAAGACTTATCCTAATCTAGGATTGTGGTATCCAAGGGAATCCCCTCTGGAGTTGATTACATACTCAGATAGTGACTATGCTGGTGCAAGCTTGGATAGAAGGTCAACCACAGGAGGATGTCAATTCCTTGGATGTAGATTGGTGTCATGGCAGTGCAAGAAACAGACAATGGTTGCTACTTCTACTACTGAAGCAGAATATGTTGCAGCTGCTAGTTGTTGTGCCCAGAACCTTTGGCTTCAGAATCAACTCTTGGATTATGGGTACAATTTCATGAACACCATCATATATATAGATAATAGTAGTACAATTTGCATTATTAAGAATCCTGTGCAACACACTAAAACTAAACATATTGAAATTAGACATCACTTTATTAGAGATTGTTATGAGAAAAAGCTTATTAATGTTGTCAAAATTCACACTGATGACAACTATGCTGATTTATTAACAAAAGGGCTTGATGTGGGTAGGTTTCAGTACTTGGTAACAGGTATTGGAATGCTAAATCCATAAACTTTTGATGTCTAATACTCTTTAGTGTTGCAGGATAGTTTTTAATGTACTATTATTATTTGTATATGTTTGTATGGTTTTCCACTAACACTTATGCAGAAATATGAAGATCAGTGGAAACTATATGCTATTCAGTGGCAAGATGTTCTCTCTCAGTGGTAAAAGGAAAAACATTGAACTTTTGTTATTATTCATAAAGACACCAAGAGTACATTCTTCCAAGAGATAAAAAGTTCAACACACAAGTCAGAGACAAACTACCAACAACCTACAACCTAAGATCTTCAGACTCTACTCCTTAGGCTTCTTCCCCTTGCTCTCATAAGAATGCTTGCCCTTAGCTGGCTTGTTCCTCTTCTCATCAAAGGACAGTTGTTTTCTTGGACAAGCAAGCCCAAGCACTTGTGGTGGAGGTTTCAGATCTGTAGCAGGCTGGGAAGTCTCTGGCCAGTTCATGTTTTGTATGGCAGTCTTCAAAGCAGTTGTCAGTGCCTTGGGAAGTTCTTCAGACAGGTTGAAGGTTGGATCATGTCTCTCTGAATCAATATCATGAGATGGAGCTGATGCTGATGCTGCAGAAGTCTTTTCCTTACTTGACTTCTTATTTACTGATGAAGCTGATGCAGTATTTGATGTGAAAGCACTTGGTGGAAAGTATCCACTCCATCCAGTGGACAGCTCTTCAGAATCAGAGCAATAGCTAAATTCTTCATCAGAAGAATTGTCAGAGGAGATGTATACTATTGGGAACCAACTCATATTGCAGTTTAGGGTTTGTTAAAAAGATGATTTGGTTGATGCTGATAGATGTGGTTTGAGACCCTTTTTATAAGCAAAGTCAAGGCTAATGGATAATTAATGAGGTATAGTTATTTCTATCCGTTTTGGTAGTTTGGAGAAGTTATTATGGAAATTATCGGTTTGACTTTGGAGCAATTAATGCATAAATAGTAACTTGATTAAAAAGTTACTTGGGTTAATGAATATTGGTTAAGTTTGGTCGTTAAGATGTTTCAAGAGAATGGAGTTATAAGATGTGTAATCTAAGACACATAATAAATGGTTATTGATTCACCATGTCTAATCCACATAAGAATCAACTAGTCCTGAGCAAACGGCTACAGGTAAAGACACATCAAATCCGTTCATGGTTGATAGTTTACCAAAAACTAGGTTATCAACTCACCATACATCTTTGTGATCAAGAGTTGGCTAGTCCATAGCAAACGGCTTATGGTAAAGACATATCAAATCCGTTGATAGCTGATAGTTTGCTAAAAACTATAATTCGAGCAGAAAATTTTCCATGTTTTACTTATCATTGCTCTTTGAAAAACTCTTTTGATTTTTACCACTGCAGGTTTTCAGTTACCACTGACAGTGTAAACCTTTTATGAAATTGCACCTTTGTCTAATGATGCACCTCTCCCAGATTTTAATACATCTGGAAGTGCTGAAGGCAGTATGTTACAAAAGGAATTGATGGAACTGTGTACCAAATACTCATGACAGGTGGTTACAAATGAAATTGATGGAAGTTCTTCTGAATTTTATCTGATTCTGCTGATTTTGGTGGAGATTCTCCCAAACAGGGGAGGAGAAAAATGATTATCAGATTCAGGGGAGGATTGCTCTCAGCATGTCATAGTTACTGTAAAGGTTCGAGCTTTGATTCAGAAGATTCAAGATCAATGTGCAAGAGCTAATCAAGTGTTAAGAAAAACAAGATAAGTGTTTGGAAGAATTCCCATATCCTCAGGTTTATTGTATACTTGAAGAAACTTATTGATTTACTAATAAATCATAAGTTTAGGGGAGGATTGTTGGGAATTATTCTATCAGTTACCACGGTGAGTGAAGATATTACAACTGCAAGAAGATTGTACTTGCAGTGGAAACTCATTACCACTGCAAGAACAAATATTACCACTGCTCACTTGTTAGCTGTTAGAGAAACGCGTATTGATAAACATAGAAAAGATTTTGTGTATATCTTATTCTATTAGTATTATACTTATCTTGTACAAGAGGACTCCTTGTTGTATAAAAGGAGATCCTAGATGATAACTTATATATACGTTTTCTTAGAGCTTCAAGGTGTAACCCTAGTGATATCTCAGATCACTCGTATTATTATTATTAATAATATTGGAGCTAGTCGTTTTGTTATATTCATTGTTCATACATTGTTTCACTTACAATTAATCTTCTAAGTATCATTAAGTAGATTCCGCATACTTAGTGGTATCACTCAAAGTATCATTATCAACACAAGTTCAAGGTGTTCACGATCCAACAGTAAATCCTAAGATTCATGAGGTTATCAAGCAAGAGGTCATTAAACTTCTTGATGCCGGTTTGATTTACCCTATTTCGGATAGTCCTTGGGTGAGTCCCGTTCATTGTGTGCCCAAGAAAGGTGGCATAACAGTTGTCAAGAATGATGATAATGAGTTAATTCTTACTCGATTGGTAACGGGTTGGCGCGTTTGCATTGATTATTGAAAATTAAACGACGCCACCCGTAAAGACCACTTTCCATTACCTTTCATGGATCAAATGCTCGAAAGATTGGCGGGAAACGAATACTATTGTTTCCTTGACGGTTTTTCGGGTTATTTCCAAATTCCCATCGATCCTCAAGATCAAGAAAAAACGACTTTTACGTGTCCATATGGAACATTTGCTTATCGACGCATGCCTTTTGGCTTGTGCAATGCTCCGGGCACGTTTCAAAGATGCATGATGGCCATTTTTCACGACATGATCGAGAAAACAATGGAGGTCTTCATGGATGATTTTTCGGTCGTTGGGAATTCATTTGAATCATGTCTTGCCAATTTAGACAAAATGCTTCAAAGGTGTGAAGACACCAATCTTAGTCTAAATTGGGAGAAAAGTCATTTCATGGTCAAGAAAGGAATTGTCCTTGGCCATAAGATTTCCAAGAGTGAGATTGAGGTTGATAAAGCTAAAATCGACGTCATTGCTAAGCTTCCTCCTCTCACTACTGTTAAAGGTGTTCGGAGTTTCCTGGGTCATGCCGGCTTCTATCGTAGATTCATTCAAGATTTCTCGAAGATAGCTAGGCCTATGACCCGACTTCTTGAAAAAGAGACTCCATTTGTATTCTCCGATGAGTGCATCGAAGCTTTTCAAACTCTCATGAAAAAGCTTACCGAGGCACCCATTCTAGTTGCCCCCGATTGGGACCTACCTTTCGAACTTATGTGTGATGCAAGTGACTTTGCAATAGGTGCGGTCTTGGGGCAACGCAAAACCAAACATTTTCAGCCGATTCATTATGCAAGCAAAACCTTGACCGAAGCTTAAGCTCATTACACCACAACGGAAAAAGAATTACTAGCCGTGGTGTATGCGTTTGAGAAGTTTCGGCCATATTTGATCTTGACTAAGTGCATAGTGTACACGGATCACTCGGCTCTAAAATATCTCTTTGCCAAGCAAGACGCAAAGCCGAGATTGCTCTGTTGGGTTCTTCTCCTACAAGAATTTGATATCATCATTCGTGATAAAAAGGGAGCCGAGAACCTCGCTGCTAACCATCTTTCCCGATTGGAGAATCCTCATCAAGGTGTTCTCGAGAAAAAGGAAATCAATGAAACATTTCCTCTCAAGACACTTAATGTGATTTCCTCTCGTGGTGATTCTAGTACCCCATGGTTTGCCGACTTTGCAAACTACCATGCGGGGAATTTCGTTGTTAAAGGGATGTCGTCCCACCAAAAGAGCAAGTTTTTCAAAGATGTTAATCACTACTTTTGGGACGATCCTTATCTGTTTAAAATTTGTACGGATCAGGTTATTCGAAGGTGTGTTCATGGCCAAGAAGCCATGGAAATCCTTAAGGCTTGTCATAATGGACCCACAGGGGGACATCATGGCCCGAACTACACCGCTCGAAAAGTATTTGAGTCCGGTTTTTATTGGCCCTCCATTTATAAAGACGCCCATGACCTAGTCAAATCTTGCGACTCGTGTCAACGTCAAGGAAAGATCACACAACGGGATGAAATGCCACAAACGTCATCCAAGTGTGTGAGATCTTTGATGTTTGGGGCATAGACTTTATGGGGCCGTTCCCGTCTTCACGAGGGAACAAGTACATACTCGTGGCCGTTGACTACTTGTCAAAATGGGTCGAAGCAAAAGCTCTCCCAACCAACGATGCCCGAGTAGTTGTAAAATTTTTGAAATCGTTATTCTCAAGGTTTGGAACTCCCCGCGCTATCATAAGCAATCACGGTACTCACTTTTGCAACGAATAATTTGCAAAAGTCATGCTCAAGTATGGTGTCACTCACCGACTTGCTACCGCTTATCACCCACAAACAAGTGGGCAAGTGGAGGTTTCAAACCGTGGTTTGAAAAGGATTCTTGAAAGAACCGTAGGCGAAAATCGTGCCTCTTGGTCGGACAAGTTAGATGACGCTTTATGGGCTTTTCGCACGGCTTATAAAACACCCATCGGGTGTACTCCTTATAAGCTCGTGTATGGAAAAGCGTGTCATTTACCGATTGAGCTCGAGCACAAAGCCTATTGGGCTTTGAAGAATGCAAATTTTAATCTTAAGTCTGCGGGTGATCATAGGAAAGTTCAACTCAATGAACTTCGTGATCAAGCTTACGAAAACTCTTTAATCTATAAAGAGAAAACAAAGAAGATCCATGACTCCAAATACAAGAACCGCGTTTTCAACGTTGGTGACCGAGTCCTTCTTTTTAACTCTCGATTAAAGATCTTTTTGGGTAAGCTTAAAACCCGTTGGACTGGACCTTTCACCGTTGCCAAAGTTTTTCCTTATGGTACCGTCGAGTTATCTCAAGACGACGGTCCAAATTTCAAAGTAAATGGGCATCGGTTGAAACATTATTTTGGAGGGGACATAGCACCCATTGTCCCGGATCTCCAAACTTTCCCCATGGACCAATGAATTCGGGGATCGAGTCAAGCTAGCGACTCGATAAACAAAAACAGTAGCAACAACATGGGTTTTCACCCGTGTATCTGATTTCCTTCTATTTTCTAACACCCTAGTGTGGGGGAGTGGCCACCCCCCGCTGCTACTTGAGATGTACATATCTTTCCCAAAAAAAAAAAGAAAAAAAAAAGTGTGTTTGTATAAATAAAGTGAAAAATAACAAATGACGTTCCCACAGTTATCTTTTAATATTCTCGTCTTTCATTCAAAATTTCGGCATAATCGCCGGGACTTTGAATATTGAGGACAATATTCAACTCTAAGTGTGGGGGAGGGGAAAATTCTAGCGAATTTTATTAAATTATACCGTCTAGTACCCCCGTTTTTGGCCAAAATTTTAATTTTTTTTTTCACTTTATTTCAAAATTTTTTGTGGTTATCAATTCGCCGTGTCTAAACGACTAAAGGATTGGCTAATCCAGGAGCAAACGGATCTTGGTAAAGATAACTCAAACCCGTTGATGGCTTGCAATTTGCCAAAAATTGTATGGTTCCTCAACTCCCCATATCCTCAAAGGCTAATGAGTTGGCTAGCCAAGCTGTTGACTGTTCCATCAAGAGTTGGCTAGTCCAGGAGCAAACGGCTTCTGGTAAAGACAAATCAAAACCGTTGAAAGCTGGTGGTTTGCTAAAAATCACATGGTCATCGGATGGACCATAACTCTTACTTGAACCCAAAGCGTCCGGCTACTCCAGAAGTGACGGCTTTTGGTAAAGAGACTTCAAATCCATTAATTTTTCTCAAAAAGATTGCTAGGGACTAGCAATAGTTTAGTGTGGGGGATTGATGAGTGTGTAAATACTCATCATTTTTAGTCAAATCTGAGCTGCAAAACGATCAAAAACACTCAAAAACGCACCAAAATACGAAAAAAATCCCAAAGATCGTGTTTTATATATTTCTGATGCAAAACAAGTGAAAACAAACGAAAAACAAACAAAATTTGCATATTTGGCAGTTTTAGTCCCCCAACTTTCAAAGTTTTTTACAAAACTAGTCCCTGGTTAGTCATTTTTAAAGAAAAGTCAACCCTTGCTCTTTAAAAGTCAAAATAAATCACAAATGATCTTTGGGTAAAAACGTTTGGAAAAATTACAAGTTTGGTCCCTCAACTTTGGTAAATTGGCAATTTTGGTCCCTGGTGTTTCATATGTGGAAAAATTGTATTTTTGGTCCTTTGGTTTCTCTAACTTGACAGAATTGAACCTTGGTTGAAATTTGAAAGATGTGCAAAGATGGTCCCTCAATTTTCAGATTTGTTACAAACATGGTCCTTGTGATACCTACAACACCAAACGGATCCTTAATACTAAAAACCACACAAACACCCACTACCTTTAGCCCACTTCACCCTTTTACACTAACTTGGCCCAAAACACACTCCTAGCCCAAACCTATAACCTAAAACGTATATTATTTCCTCCTTTTCCTTGACCTGGTCAAACGTGAATAAAAAAACCCTTCTTCCCCAAAAACCTCACCCCGTGACCTGCTAACTTACAAACCCCCATCACCATCTCCCCCATCAACATCCCCCTTTGTCCTCAAATCCACTCCCCAATCCCACTAATCCCACTCAAACTTGTACCTAACACCCATATCCATTCACAGCAAGACATGCTGGCAATCCACCTCTCAATTGGGCGCCAAAAGCCTGGTTAAAGGTCAGGATTAATTCAAGGTCAATCCAAAGGCTAGGATCATCTCATGGAAGCACATGTTGTCCGGCTCAGTAACTATCTCAGTAAGGAAGCACACCAAAGAGAAGACAAGAAGGAAGCTAAAGTGTACCTACCTCTAGGGTTTTAGTATAAATAGAAAGCTAGTTGTAAGCCTGAGGGTATCTCATCTCTTATCTTGTAATTCCTATTTTAAAAGTTTAATTTTCAGTTGTAATCTCAAAATTCAAGTTTAATGAAAATGGAATTTTAGTTTATTCAAGTCTCTGTCATATTTAAATTGCTTACTTTTTATAAATCAAAGTTTGTTTGTGCTTATAAAAGTTTCAGTTAAGTGTGGCTATGGTCTAAGAAAACAAAACTTAGAAAAATCTATAAACTCATAAACACAGAAAGTTGGAAAAAAAAGAAGTAGCAGAAGCATGGATGGGAGTATGGTTTAGAGCCCATGGGGGCATTTAGGTGTTCTGGTTCTGTGTTCTCAGTTAGCTACAAGCTTGGAGGACAAGTAAGAATTTGTGTCAATTTGTTCCATATTTTGAGTGATTCATACATGCTATCCTAGGATTGTTATTTACTATTTCTTTAAGTTTGTTTTAGCTTATGATAGAGTAATTAGTGTATTTCTAGTGTCAATTTAACCATTAGCTGTGAAAATTCATAAAATCAGGCAAATTAGGGGTGTTTGGATTAGGCTGAGAATCTGTCTTCTTGATGTTGTTATTACTCAAGTTTGCCTTGTTTGTGATTCTTAAGTGAATCACAGTCCTAATTGATTGTTCACGTGGTACTTTTCACCCTAAAGGTCAAAACTTTCTCTCAAGTCCATAAGCAGCTCAACTGTAGTGAATTTTGCAAAGCTAGACCTTTGATTTAGTTTCAAACTAGTTTAAATAACTTGATTTAGTTTAATTTAGGTATAATATAACTTAATGAATCAGTAGTGGTCATTCTAAATTCATAAAAGTCAAGGTTCTTAAAAATACTTGGAAAGTCAAAGTTGCATATTGAGATTTTACACAAACTTCAAATCAGTCCCCAGATTTAAATAATGAATGGAAACCCATAAACCTTGTTGATTCGAGTTCCTTGTCAGATTGTTTATATGTTTCACAAGGGAAATTAGCTTTTAGATTTGAATTGCTTATAGAAAAGAAGTTTGGAAGTTGATGGTCTGAGTAAAACACCCCCTGCATCTCAGGTTTTTGGCATGTTTAGATTGCTTGTGACTGTTCACTAGTAGGAGTTAGGCTATCTTCTTTGTAGATTTAGGTATCCCCCTAGGCAGTCTATAAGTTTTAGGAGTTGGTTTGCCTTGTAGTGCTTATTTAGTGCTTCATAATAAGCATTCTTTAAGCTCTTTTTGGACTGCTGCTTGGTTGCTGTTGCATTGTTCTTGTTCTTGTGAATCAAGTTTTGAATGTTATTGATTCTGTTGTTATTGCTATTTTTTGTTGCTTTTGTCGTTGTTTATATGATTGAATAAGCTGTTGTGAGCTTATTAGTTATTTGAAGTTTTAATTTGTGTGTGTGTGTTGTGTGAGATTGCAAGAACCGAATTTTGAACAAATTGCTTTGATCTTGAATCTATTAAAGATCTGAATTTGGAATGGAATTTGTTGAGTTTTGATTGTAAAAAAAAAATGTTTTCAAAAGCATTGTGTGATTGAGTTTAAGTTGTTTGAAAAAGAAAATAAAAAAAAATTATATAATTTGGCAAAAAGTCTGGGGTGAGATTCGAACCCCAGACCTCTTGCATACCAAACGCACAACTATACCACACTCACACCAACTGCACCCTTGGATCTTTTTCGTATTAAGCATGCATAGTATATCTTTTATATAGGGATTGTTTGGTTGTGCTTATTGGCTTATAACATTGCTTTTTCAGCTTATTTAGGAAACTTTTTCCAAAGTTTTTATTTTTCTTAAGCTTATTCTAAGTTTCTTTAATTACCAAAAAAGTTTCAGATTTTTCTTAATCGTTTTAGTATTTTTAATAATTTAATTAAGTATAAATAGTTTTAAATTAATGATAATTAGATAAAAAGTCTTAAAAATATTTTTCCTTTTCCAAAAATTTTCTTTCACTATTTGAATCATAGAAAAACCATTTTCATTTCCGTAGGACTAGTATAGCAATAAATTCACGTTTTTATTTGAGCACTCGCGTAATTTTTAAATAACTTTTGCGTTTTTAATTTAGTTTACGTTTTAGGATTCCCGATACCTAATTTTGTTTTCCAGTAGTATTTTAGGTTTTCCATAGTTCATTAAGTTGCCTTAGGTTAATTTATTTTACCTTCGTTCGTTAATTTTCCAATTTCGTTAATTTAACGTATCGCAAAACCAAATAACCTTTCCAATCATACAAGATTTTAATCCCAATCTCATTCGAAGCTTTCCATTCACACCTCGTTGGGGTACGACCCGGGAAATCACTTCTCGGTCTCACAATTTGAATATCACTTTCACAAGTTTTGCGAGGTAATTGTTTTCCTAAACGGTTTACTCGTATTACTTCACGTTTATTTGTCTCACGACAAATTAAACCTCACATTTGTTGATATTTTGATAAATTGTTGTTTGCACACACCAAAACACAATGAATCAAAATCCTACAAGTGGGATAGTATGCAAATGATGTAGTGATGAATTGTGAAATGATGAATAGTAAATGATGAATTGAAATATGTGAATAGTAAATTGTCGAGACTTGGAAAAATGACCTGAAATTGTGAATTGTGATAGAGGGTACCCCGTTTTGTACCATATGGGATCACTCCATAAACATTTCATCACATAATTCCTAAGTATTTGATTATCAATACATGATGGATTTTCTCATTCATCATTTGGTTCTTCATCTACCACAATAGACTTACCCTTGTAGTCATTGTTTGAAGCATTACACATTTTAGAGAGAAGATTTTTCTAAGTGATTTATGTTTTGAAGAAAGAGGATGAACTATGTGAGGATGCAAGTAATAATGTGATTTATATAGGATGGAAGAAGGGTGGTAGGTATGAGTAAAGAAACTAGTCTTTCATGTACATGATGAGTTCAACAACAAAGATGCTTGAAGAGATGGTCAAGCCATCTAAATCATGTACCAATATGTTATTAGGCATGTGATGGTGTAAGGAATAAAAGAAAGTAATGAGTTTTATAAGTTGTAGTTGGTAGAGAAAAGATCACATAATTTTTCATGCATGCAATATGTAGTTTATCACATAAGGTGAACAAGAAGAATTAGATACAAGATCTTTAACACAAGTGTGAATTGTGTTTCGAATTTTATCTAATCTTGGAAACTTAACATAGCCAAAATTTTCAAGATGAATCAAGATAATTTGTGTCAAGTTTTCTTGCTCAAACACATAGTATAGACATGTAGAATCTTGGATAGTATCAATCATTGTTTGAATAATGAGTTGATACATATCTTTCCTCTTGGAAGACATTTATTTGGTCTTCCATCCATGCCTCCACATAAGCTTTAATCACATAAGCTCTAAGAGCACCTAAAGATTGTTCTCCTAAGATGCATGTTATCCATGAACATCTAGATCTATCCCAAAACAAATTGGATTTTTGAAAAATGTTATGCCAAAACTTAGACTTGTTTGTTTTGTGACCTAAGTGTCCTTTTATTCAAGTCACCAATGACTTGTTGTATAGGATGACCCCTTGCTTCTCTCACTTCCTTAGGATTGCCTTCATCCAAAATATTAACTTGTAATATCGGAGACCTTTCTTGATCTTGAACTATAGGTTCATTGATCACATCATCTTCTACCGAAGGAGATGATTTAGGCTCGGGCATGCTCTCATCAAAGGTCACATTGAGAGATTCCTCAATCCTCATTGTTTCCTTGTTAAGCACTATGTATGCTTTACTAGTTTGAGAGTATCCTAGGAACATACCTTCATACGACTTTGGGTCGAATTTGGTGAGATATTCTTTGGTGTTAAGTATAAATACTTTGCAACCAAATACTCTAAAATATTCTAAGGAAGGCTTCCTATTTCTAAATATTTCATATGGAGTTTTATTAATGACATTTATTATATGAACTCTATTAAAGATATAACGTGCGGTATCTAGGGCATGACACCAAAACTTTTGTGGGATGGATTGCTCGTCAAGCATTGCACGACTAATCTTTCTTAACTTACGATGTTATCTTTCAACAATCTCAAGTGATTGAGAAGTGAACGGGCCTGATAAGTTATAAGATATTCCATGTTGTTCACAAAAGGTTCCAAATTGCATTTTATCAAATTCACTACTATGATTTGTTTTAATTGAGACAATTGAACAATCAAGTAGGTTTTCAAGTTTCTTTCTTAAAATGTTGAATTTATTCAAGACACCATCCTTGTTTTCTAAGAATAACATCCAAGTGTAATTTAAATAATCATCTATAATCATTAAAGTGTAGAAGTTTCCTCCACAACTTTGGATCGGAGATGGACCATACAAATCTAAATGAATCAACTCTAAAACCCTATTAGTTGTCACTTCCTTTTATTCCTATTGTTGGTTTGTCCTTGACTCCCTAGACCTGTGTCACAATAATGCCTTTCAAAACTCAACTTTGGTAAACTAGCTAGTTAGAAGCTAGGTTTTGGACTAACCTCATATTGGCGTGACCTAACCTCCTATGCCAAAGCGTTGAGTTGTCCACCATGGACGTAAGACATATGTGTTGCTTAGAGTTATCACCCAACTTGCATGTATATAAGTTATTTCTCCTATGACCTTTTGCTAACAAAACACCATTTTTACTAATAGTGCAATCTACCTTAGTAAATTTAACCTCACAATCATCATCACATAATTGACTCACACTAATCAAATTGAAACTTAGACTCCTAACATGCTCAACATTTGAGATTTCTATGGAGTCATGAAGGACATTACCTTTGCCGAAAATTTTGCCGTTAAGTTTGCTTCCAAAAATGACTTGATTGCCATTATACACCGTGTATGATGTGAACAATCTTCTATTCCCGGTCATGTGTTTAGTGCAACCACTATCCACTACCCACTCATCCGGTTGTAGATCACTTTTGAGACAAACCTACAACAAAAGTACAACTCATGTCTTTGGTACCCATTGTTTCTTGGGTCCATTTTGGTTAACATTTAAAGTGCCCAAGTTAAACATTCTTGGGTCTTGAAGTAAGACACATAATTTCTCAATACCATATTTAGAAAAAGCGAACCAATGATTGTTTTGATAGTCATTTTGAGTTTGATAACTTGGTCTATAGTTATGATATGCTTGAGGTCTAAAGAAGTTTTGGTTTGAATAGGAGTTGTCTCTCCTTTGGTAATTATTGTATTGGTATTGAGAGGACTTTTGACCATAGTTAGAGAAATTTCTTCTTTGGCTGTTGTGAAATGATGGTCTTTGGTTGTACGAGGTAGAAGATCTCATATTGGGTGTAGGCAAAAGTGGTCTATGATTTACTCGAGGTTGTGAGTATCCAAGTCTATTGCGAGAGCTTGAGTTAGAAAATTGTTTTGGATTTTCTCTTTTTGCAATCGGAGCTTGATTACCTCAAGTATTTACAAGAGGAGCTTGAGGAGTAATTGGTTTAATGTCATTGTTTAATGAAGATCCAATTTTCCTCAGAGGCCTGGCGCGCTGATGGCGCGTTGACGTGTCAGCCAGCGCGTCAGCCTCGGGGATTGTTGGGCCTCGTTTTCTTTAGCCTTTACAAATGTTATTGGTTTTGTTAGGCTTATGGGAGTGGTTGTTCCTTGTTTGAAAAATCCAAGACCTCCCTTATCTTGAGACACCTTTTGCCGACTTATTAATTCTTCTAAATCATTTGTGCTCTTTTTATATTTTGAAAAGCTTAATGACTCCTTTTGAAGTTCCAACACTTTTCCATTCAAAGAGTTAACCTCAAGTGTGAGTACTTCACAATTTTTACAAGGTTCAATAATCTCTTTTCAATGTTCTAGTGTTTTCACTTTACTTTCAAGTTCACAAACCCTTTCTTTAGATTTAACATTTTCTAATTCAAGAAGACGTTTTTATTTGAGAGCTCTATCAAGGGTTTTTTTTTTAAATCATCATTAAACTTAACTAGTTTCTCATTCTCCTTTTGCAAATTGATGATATCTAAGTTATTAGAAGAAGAAGGGTTTAGAGATACCTCAAATTTTTCTTGGGCCATAAGACACGTAGCGTCATTTGTTGGTTGGTCTTCATCTTCACTATCTCTCCACGCACCTCCAACGAATGCCTTGTTTACTCTAGGCTTAGGGCATTCATTGATGAAGTGACCCTTCTCTCCGCAATTGTAACATCCTTGGGTGCGTCTTGAGCTTTAACCAACCTTGTTGTCACTACTTTGGTTCCCCTCAAAGTTGTTCCTTCCACCATTATCTCGGTTTCCAAACCGATTTCTTCTTTCAAAGTTACCACCTTTCCTAAAGAACCTCCGAAAGTTCTTAGCCATGAGATTGTATTCTTCGTCATTCATCTCATCTTCTTCATTGCTATCTTCTTGACTATCACTATCATCACCAGCTTGAGTACTAATGACTTTAGCCTTAAGAGTCAAAGACTTAATCTTCTCCTTCTTGTCTTTGGTACTTGCCTTGTCGTTCTCAAGAATCATCTCATAGACTTTGAGATTTCCAATGAGTTCGTCAAGAGGTAATTCTGCCAAGTTCTTGGCTTCTTCTATGGCCGTCACCTTTGGCCTCCACTTTACCGTAAGTGCTTGAAGAAACTTTCTCACATGGTTCTTGTTATAGAAGCTAGGATCAAGAGCCGTGAGACTAGTGATAATAGCATTGAACCTTGTGTACCCATTATCAATGGTTTCTTCATCCGAGATCGAGCACTTCTCATATTGTTGTATGAGTAGATCGATCTTGCAATCTTTTACTTGAGAGTTGCCTTGATGAGTGATGATGAGAGAGTGCCAAATTTTCTTGGCGGTCTTGCAAACATGAACCCTCTCCAACTCCCTTCGAGGTAGAGCATTATAGATCAACATTTTGGCTTCATCATTCTTACCAAGCTTTCTCCTTTCATCATCATTAAGATCCATATGTGGCTTTTTCACTAACAAATTTGTTTCTGAGTCTTCCACCATGAACTCAAAGTTGCCATTTTGGATGATTTCCCACAAATCAAGATCTTTGGACCTAACATAGGTCTCAAAACGGGTTTTCCAAAAACAAAACCCATCGGTTTCTAGCACAGGTGGTCTTTGCATAGAGCACCCCTCAACATAGTTCTCTTGAGCCATGGATCTATACTCTACTTTACCAAAAATCTTAGTTAGGATATTAGATTTTTGGGAAAGAAGTTTTTGACTTAAAACGACTTCTCGGGAAGGCTTTAACGCTCAAAAACTTGAGTATACCGCTCTGATACCAATTGTAGAACCGTAGAGGGGGGGGGGGGGTGAATACGGTTTCTTCGGCTTTTTAGATGTTTAAAAACTTTTAATCCAAAGAGAACACCAAGTGGTTATATAATAATCCAACAACTACTAACACAACCAAAGTATATAAAGCAAGTAAAAGACACTACGATAAATATTGGTTCGGGATGGGGGGTCAATACCATCCGTACGTCCAGTTGCGAATTCGCGACTCCGATACTATTCACTAGTATAATCCTTTTGGTGGACTACAAACCGTTACAATTCACTCCACCAATATTCACCAATATCGATGCTCACAAAAAAGGAGTTACTCACCAACGGTATTCCGCCCTCGAAAACCACCCAAAAGAATCTTTCGATTCGACTTCACCTAAGGGTCACCAAGACCACTAACAAGACTTCCCATCGGAAGTATCAAACCCCAACTAGATCCCCAATGATCTAGGCTTGGTCACCAAGACACAAGACTTCCCTTACAAACAATTGAATGGATGAATAAGTGTTTGTTCAACCAAGCCCTAACCTAACCTAGAGACTCGATTGTAGTAGAAAGGGTATAAGAAAGAAGAGCCTCGACACAATCACAAGAGTGGATTAGGTTCTTGTGATTCTTCCCTTGCAAAGATGTGTGTTCTTTCAAAGATGTTAGTATGAAAATCAAGAACACAAGATTAGAGATAGAGAGATTTGAGAGAGATTGAGAGAAAGAATCTAGAGAGAAAGAATAATGGAAAGGGGTGAGGAATACAAGAGGCAAGGGTGGTATTTATAGGCCAAGAACCCAAACTTGGAAAATTTTACCGAGGTCGGTGCTTCACCCGCGCGTCAACGTGCAGGCAACGCACCAGGCGTCTGTAAGCTTTTCCCAAGTGTTGGGTGTTTGGATCTTATAAATACCTATCCTTGCTAAAACCCCAATTGTACTTCACACTAAACCTTAACATTAATCATTCTAAGGTTTACCAACTCAAATAGCCAATTTGGAAATCATTTATGAAGTGTTTAAAGAGAAACCAAATTACCAAGGGTATAAAGTGTAGATAGGGTAATTTGGAAGGGGTAGAAGTGTATCTCCTCACATGGCATAGAAAAGAGAGAAAGAATATATCAAAGAATATTCCAATGCTTGGGAGGAAGATTAAGATGGAGGGTTGAGATTAGATGGTTTAAATTAGATGGCTAGGATCAAAGGGAGCCTCCCTTGGTTTTTCAAATTATTTGACATGTGGGAAAAATGGATGGTTGAGATGTGATGATTTGAAATAGATGGCTATGATCAAAGATGCCTTGTGTTTAGATTAAGAAGGGATATTATAAAGGAATATGCTTTGCTTGGGGGGAAAGGAGATATCAATGGTTGAGATGGTTTTGGTTTGAAATGGATAGTGAAGATCAAACACATGTGATGGAATGGAGAGGAAGAGAGAATATACTAATGGTATATTCCAAATCATGGGGGAAGAAATAAGATGGATGGTTGAGATGTAGTGTGTAAGGGAATATGTAAGAGTGTAAGAGAATGTGTAAGAGAATATTTGATTTGGATATGGTTGGATATGATTGGATTTGTCTTATGTAGAAATGAGATTAGGAGAAGATTAAGAAGTAATCTAATTGTCATTAAGAAGAAAAGGTTTAGACAATTAAGATTATAAGTTGAGAAAATCATAAGTTCAAGTAACTCAACGTCGAAAATCCATAGGTTCATACCTCTTGACTTTCCACGACTCGACGTTCTCAACTAATACCTTGGTTCAAACAAGTTAAGTGCTTTGCCTTGATGTAAAGCATAACCCAAGTGGGAAAGGATGCATTTACGCAAAGTGACATTTGACTTATTTTGACCAATAAGGGAGTAAACCCGTTACGTAATTAGAGAAGACGTAAGCACGGGATATGAGCATATGGATGCTTCAACACGATGTCACGTGAAATATATAAGCTCCCTAAGTTTAGAAAGCCTTGGCTAGAGGCGATAGATAGAAAACATGAGTTGGCGTTTTCCCGTAAATGAGTGTTTTAAAAGTAGGATCTCTCAAGACTCAAAACTCGTTTCGAGTGTTCTCAATTAAGCATATAACATATTCATACCTGTATTGAAAGATCCACATTTGTCGGGTAAGGGGAAAGCCGACTTTCAAAATTCGCCCAGAACCATACAGTGTCCTGGCGTGTCACCCGAGCGTTGACGCGCGGGCAGCGCGCTAGGAGTAGACATTGATTCCGGCGATTTTGAGTTAACGTTTGTTATTTTATGTGTTTCGATGGTTTGTTTGTCATCATTAAAACAAGACGAGATCTTGATCATGTTGCCTTAACAATACATTCGTGGCTTTTGTCAAAAGAAAAAAATAAAAAATAAAATTTGTAATTTAGTATATATCCCAACTATCTAGGCATTAGTTTGTAGTTCAAGGTAGTATGTGTAGTTGCACAGACAAACTAATATCTCTACAAATATGCATGTAATGGTTGACATAATACTTATATCGCTTTAATAGTGCTTACAAATGCATATGTTTTAAAATATTGATGTTGTGTTTTGATTGGGTCTAAACCGTCAGATATTATTGACCAAGGTCAACAAGTCAAAAACAGCTTAGAATCAATACTCCGTGGATAGTATAGTGTTTCCCCGGGTCGTTAAAGTCCCAGCGAGATTGAAATGGTGTCGTTTGAAATCGTTTATGAGTGAGTGACACTGAGGACAGTAGCCCAGATGATGTGGAAATGATTTTGCTACTGTTATTTTGGTATTTGTACACATATATAATATTCACAAAAATCAGATAACAGATATATGCACGTATTCACAATTCAGATTTACGCAATCAGACTGAAAAAAGTAGGATTTTGGTATTTAACAAACTACAGGGGGTGCTTTTGACACTTTTTGAAACTTAAAATTAAAAATGAAAATGAAATTATAAAAGTGATTAAAATACTATTTAAATATTATTTAATTAAATAAACTATTTAAAAACTAAATTAAAATCTAATTTATATTAACTAATAATTATAACTATTACAAATTCAACTAAAAATTTGCAAAAACAATTTCTAAACTTAAATTAAAACTTGAAGAAAGTATAAAAAATAAAAATAAATATTTTTGTCTTTTTATGGGTTTTTTATAAATTAAAAACTATTTATCTTAATTAAACTAATTAAACTACTTTTAATTAATATTAATACTAAATTAACTTAGAAAATTATAAGAAAATCTATAAAATTACTTAACCATCATAGGAATCCTAAAAAATTATAAAAACTCTAAAAATTATGTTTTAAGATTAATCCACTAATTATTTACCTTTTAATTAACTTAAGTCTAATTTAAATGATTAAAATAAGAAAAATGTAAAATGAATAGTAGAAATTCAAATTATATTTTCTAAAAATCTATTATACTATATTAAAGCTAGGAAAAATATAAAAACTAAGTTTTACTTTATAAAAACTAAATATGAGATTTAATACTTAATATTAATTAATAATTAAGAAAACTAAAATTAAATCTAATAAATACTAAAAGGCAGAATAAAAATCTAGAAAAATTACTAAATTTACTTTACTATATAAGGTAATTAATAAAAATATAAAAATACTAATTACTTAATTAAAATCTAAAAATGAAAATTAAACTTAAATTGAATTAAATAGAAACTATCACTTATTTTAAATTGGTTTTTTCTTGGATTTTCTTTTACAAACTTGTTTTATACTTAAAAACAAAAACTTTTTGTGAAAACAACTATTTTACAACTTTAAAATAAGCTGAGAACACCCCCTTTACTTTAACAGTTTGACTTTGGTTGACTGTGTGGACAAAAATGCTCAAATGAGTGATGGTGGGGTCCACAATGTCAAAACTTGATGCAAATAGACTAAACAAACTTAAATAAGCTGATAATAGCAAGCAATAAGCACAAATAAGCTGAATGAGACCAAATAAGCACTTTGACAAATCCAATTTCAAGTCAGAACTGGGACAGAGTTTAAGTGGTGATTCAAGTGGGGTCCACTGGGTTTGGGGTCAAACAAATGGTCAAGTTTTTTTCACTGGTAGGAGGGGGGTTGGGAAAACCTAAAGCCTAGGTGTGGGGGCACTGTGGTGGCCACAAACCACCACCAAAGGTGGTGTGGTGGCTGGGTGTCTGTTGTCACAGAGCAGGCTGTTGCCCTGCAGCCCTCTTTGGAGGGTTGTGGGGCCCACCAGATAAATCCTAAAAATATAACAACTATAGGAACTTGGAGATGAGGTGGTATACTACAAAACCTCAAAAGATCAAATGCTAAATCTTACTACAAAATTCTATAAAAATCTTGCAATAATTGGAAAAAACTGAAAACAAGCAATTTGACTTTTTGATAAAACTTTGAACTTTGACTAAGTTGAACTTTGGATGAATCTAATGGACTGATAACATGTTTATAAGTTTAAATGAATCCAAAATAAGTTAAAACAAACAACTTAGAACATGAAATGATGGTTTATGGGGTTTAACTACTCAACAGTGAACAGTAGGGGGGATTCCTTGGTGATCTTGACTTTTTGAAACCTAGACCTAGATTTTGAGGACTTAACTGAGCTAATATAACCTAGTGCACTCTATTAAAACAAAAACAACCACAGAACATCAACAAGAAGACTAGCAAAAGAGCTAATCCAAACACCCCTTTTGTGACTGTCTAAGATTAGAATCAAAGCAAATGAGTGAGGTATCACTTAAACTTAACTAATTACCCTATACTAAGCAATAATAAACTTAAATAGATAGGAGTGAACAATCAATAGCACTAGTAAACACTTAATCACATAATATGAAAAGATAATGTCCAAAACCTTACTTGGTGTCCAAGGATGCTATCAAACTGAGAACCAGAACCAAAAGAGTAACCTAATGCTCCCCATGGAGCTCTAGACCATGATCCATACCCACATCTGCCACTGCTTTCTTCTTCTTCCAATTATTTTTATATTTTTGAGATTTTTTCATTGTATTTTTTTTTCTTTTTCTTTTCTGAGTTAATACTTCCTTTAATCTTTAAACAACTTTAAGAAGGTTAAAGGCTGCTACTGAGATAATTTAAAATGCAATTTGAGCAAGATAATAAGAAACTTGAAACTTCAATTTAAAATACGATTTGCTAGAAATTAATAATAAACTTGAATTAACTTGAGATAAGGTTTTGAATTACATGAGACTAAATGGATACAAGCTGTTTAAATTGAGAATTACAACTAAAAGATTTAAATTACACTAATACGAAATTAAGCTAAAACTAAACTACTCTAACTGCTTCTCACTTCTGCTCCTCTTGCTTTTTATAGCATCCCATAGAGTTTGTGGGTCCCACAGGGTCAAATCCCAGCAATAAAATATCAATTTGGATCACCTATGCTCTCTTTGCAATTTTGGCGGGAAAGGGTTGTAATGTGCAATTGGCTTCTGTCACAAACCTAGGGGGGGTGGGATGTGATTGGTGTATTGGGGAGTGGAATTGAAGGATAAGGGTGGTGGATAGGCAAGTGGTGGGGGGTGATACCACTGGTGGTATTGGTCTGTGAGGAGGGGTGGTTTTAGGGGGGAAGATGGTGAATATATAATATATAATATATTATATTATATATAATATATTATATATATATATATATATATATATATATATATATATATATATATATATATATATATATATATATATATATAATATATTATATATAATATAATATATTATATATTATATATTATATATATATATATATATATATATTATATATATATAATTCGCCTCAAACAGTCAACTAAGTTTACCAGGTGATGGTCAACCAAGTCAAATGTCTAAAACAAATGCTTCCGAGGAATACAGTGTTTTCCCGGGTCGTAAGTCCCAACGAGGTGTGCGATGTGATATTATAAACGAATCTGTGATTAGTGAACGTGAACAGGAAAGGGTATAAAGTGTGTGTGTGTGGTTAACTAGGGTTTTACAACTTAAAATAACTTAGGAAAACTAAATTAATGATTACGTGAAACCTAGGTATTTAAAACGTACACCAAATTAAAATCAGACGCGATTGCGTACTGAGAAAAAGGTGAGTTTTAAGAAAAATAAACTACAAGGGTTAAAATTGAAAATTCTATAAACTTAAACTTAAAATAAAATTAAACTAAAAATAAAACTATTCTTTAGATTATTATATTATTTATTATTAATTATTTAAATAAAAACTATTTAACTATTTATTTAAAATCAAACTAAAAATTATAAATACTACAAATTAAACTAAAAACTTATAAAAATATTTTCTAAACCTAAAATAGAACTTGAAGAAAGTATAAAAATAAATCTTTTTGTCTTTTTATGAGCTTTTTATTAATTAAAAACTATTTATCTTATTTATATTAATTAAACTATTACAAATTACAAATAATATTAAACTAACTTAGAAAATTATGAAAATTTTTATAAATCTAATTAACCATCATAGGAATCCTAAAAAATTATAAAAACTTTATTTTATATATTTATAAACTAGTTTACTAATTATTATTCTATTTATTATTTAATTATTATTTAAACTATTTAAATTATAAAAACTATTAAATGAACAGTATAAATCACAAGAAAATTTCTAAATTTATATTATGACTTATAACAGCTAGGAAAAATATAAAATATAGGTGTTACTATATAAAAACTAATTATGCTAATTAAAACTTATTTATTGATTAATTACTAATAAAACTATTTTTAATTCTAATAAATATCAAATGACAATATAAAAATCTAAGAAAATTATTTAAATTACTTTAATATATAAGGAAATTAATAAAAATATAAAAATACAGATTACTTAATAAAAATATAAAAATGAAAATTAAAATTAAATTGTATTAAATAGAAACTATCACTTATTATTATATTGTTTTTTATTGAATTTTCTTTTTCCAGACTATATTATACTTAAAAATAAATAACTTTTGTGAAAACAAATATTTTACAACTTAAAAATAAGCTATATATAAGCTATTAATCAAGACAGTTGACTAAGTTTGACCAATCAAGCAAATAAGCTCAAATGAGCTTATGTGGGACCCACTATGGTAAAATTTAGTTCCCCTGAGTTACATGAACTATTTTAAGCAAGATTTAATCAATAAGGTAGCTTGAATAAGCCAAAACTCACAAATAAGCTTGTAGCTTATTTGATTCTGTCACAGGTTTTGGGACAGACTTTGGGGGCCAATCTAGGTGGGGTCCACTATACTAGGGGTCAAACAAAAGGTCAATTGACACTCCCTGGTAGGAGGGGGAATCAATGGTACAAGATTTGAGGAGTGGGTCCCACTGTGGTGGTCACAAAACACCACCAAAGGTGGTGTTGTGACTGAGCTGCTGATGGAGCAGGGCACTTTGCAGCCCTGCAGTGGTGTTTAGGGGTGAGTAGGACCCACAACAAAATTACTAAAAATAAAAGGTAAGTGGGAACTTAAACTAGAGCTGGGGGGTTTTAACTAGGAACAAGCCATAAGCTCTGAATCATCCCACAAAATTCTAGTTAATTCTCACCATTTTGACAAAAACTGAAAGAGTGCACATTTGACTTTCCATGAAATCTACTTGTGTTGACTTATTTGAAATTCTAAGAGCCCTAAGCACTTGAACATGTTAAAATAAGCTGATATGAGTTCAAAATAAGCTGATGTAACTACTTATATAACTAAATCACTCAATGTGCAACACAAATCTGTAACAGTGAGCAGTTGAGTACCATTTTACCAAGATTTTGACTTTTATGCTAGAGGCTACTAGTTTTTAGGACTTAACCATTCTAATATAACCTAGGGTGAAATGTCTTAAGCAAAAATTACCACTAAAACAACCTAGATAGCACAGATCCTCCTGATCCAAACACACCCTTAACAATTAACATTACACTATAACTTTTATATATATAACTATAACTACTGATTATTACACTAAAACAGATTAGATAAACTTAAATAAGATTATTTGAATAAGAATAACATTACAGAACCCACAATAACCAACTATGCTCAATACTTGAATGGCTTACAGTGATTTTCCAAGCTGAGACATGAACCAAAAACCATGATACATTCCTAATAGGTCTCCACAGACCTTCTAACCCAGAGACAATCCAAAATACACCTTCTTCAATCTTGGTTCTTTATTAACTCATAACTTTTATTTTATTTCTATTTTTCTTTTAATTTTTCTTATTTTAGCTTTTTTAACTTAAACTGAAATTAAATGCTTTTAAAAACTTATATAAGCTTTGTCAGGGCTTAATTAAGCTTAAGAAATCATACAACAACAATAACTAACAACATACAAGCTTTATGAAATTTTTGAGATTTTAAGAAATACAAAAACTAAGAATCAAACTGAAATCTGAAATTGCTTATTGAAAAAGATGTAAAGTACATTGAAACAACTTAACTGATACTCAAAAGCTTTAAAATTACACTAAGATGATTGAATTACACTACTCTACACTAAGTTACACTACTCCTCAACTAATACGTTTACTCTTCTGCTTCTTTTCCTTTATGTAGCCCTTTTCTGAGCTTGTGGGACCCACCAAGACCTTTCCCACCACATCTTAACCATTGGTTGTGTCTGATTAATCCTAGCCATTCAAACTACTTTTTGGCGCGAAAAAGTCATGGAACACTGTGGATTGCGTGGTGAGCATTTCAAGGCTTTAAATGGAGCTTGTTTGGTTGTGGAGGTGGAGGTGTGAGGTGGAAAGGTTGGTGGTGAGCTGGAAGGTGGAATACCAGGGTGGTAATGGAGGAAGTGGTGTGGGAGGGAAAGTGGTTTGGGAGTGGTGGTGTTGACTGGGTAGTTTGACCCGGTTTTATTAATAAAGGGTGGATTGGGCTTAGCTTTGGTGGGCTGCTGGATCATGTAACAAAAAAGGGCCAAGGGTAGTTTAGGTTGTGGATTGGATTTATATTTTGGGTTTAGTAAATATAGGGTCCGTTTGGTTATATAGAAATTACAAGGACCAATTTTGTAAATTCAGTTTTTTTGGAGGGTGCAACTTGGCAACTTTTCAAAGTTATTAAAAGGGTTAAAATTGCCAATTGTGAATAGTCCAAGGTCCTGTTTTGATATTTTTCTATTTTTTTTTATATCCGGGGACTAAATTCGCCAAAATTGAAACTTTAGGGACCAACTTGTAACTTCTCCAAAACTTTTAACCAGGGATCAAATTTGACAACTTGATATTATCCAAGTACCAAAATTGACTTTTTATCCAAAATTTTCCATCAGGGGCCAATTCTGCCATTCTCTGAAAGTCCAGGAATCAAAACTGACAAACTGCCAAACTTGAAGGACCAATTATGTAATTTCACCAAACTTAACACCAAGGACCATTCCTGCAAAAGATTATTAGTACAAGGACCAAAATTGCTTTTCTCAAAGTTTTTACATCCCAGGGACCATTTCTGTCAATTTCCAAAGTACAGGGACTAAACTTGTAATTTTATGAAACTTTGCACCAAAGGACTAAATATGTAACTTTATGATTAAAAAGGACCTTTGGTGACATTTTCATGTTTTTAGAATAACCAGGGACTAGTTTTGATAATTTATGAAACTTGAGGGACTGAAACTGCCAACTATGCAAACTTTGTAAGTTTTTCATCTGTTTTTGCATATTTTGCATTTGGAACATATAAAACACACCTTTAAGATATTTTAAGTATTTTGATACATATTTGAGTGTTTTTGTATGTTTTGGCAGTTCAGATTAGTATAAAATGATGAGTATTTAGACACTCATCAATCCCCCACACTAAACTATTGCTAGTCCCTAGCAATCTATTGAGAAAAACTTAATGGATTTGAAAAACTCTTTACCAAAAGCCATCACTTCTGGAGTAGCCAGGTGTAAGAACTGTGGCACACCTGATAACCGTGTGATTTTGAGCAAATCACCAGCTGTCAACGGATTTGATTAGTCTTTACCAAAAGCCGTTTGCTTCTGGACTAGCCAACTCTTGATGGAATAGTCAACATCTTGGTGAGCTGATTACCAATTATGGGTTTTCCACGGCCTTTACCACAAGCCATAATCTTGCGGGCTAGCCAACTCATTAGCTTTTGAGGATAATGGGGAGTTGAGGAACCATACAATTTTTGGCAAATTGCAAGCCATAAACGGGTTTGAGTTATCTTTACCAAGAACCGTTTGCTCCTGGATTAGCCAATCCTGTTGTGGGTTAGACATGGAGGATTGATACCATTTGTTGTATTTAGTGCAAAACACTAATACCAAATGAAAAAATTTTAAATTTTGGCCATTTTTGGGAAAAAGGGCATAAGTGATCAAATTCGCCAGAATTCCCCCCCACACTTAGAAATGAATATTGTCCTCAATATTCAAAATCCCGGCTATTATGCCGAATCCTTGAACGTAAAAAGATAAGATTTAAAACTAAGTGGGGTAACACAACAATTATTTTATTTTTCTGTATTTACAATTTTCAAAGTTTTTTTCAGATCTATATACGACATGTGGGGCACACCCCCACACTTAGGTGGTAGAAAGGGGTAAGAAATAAGAAACGGTTAAAAATGAAACCTAAATGAGATTTTCAATACATGAACTGGATAAACCTAATCTATATCTTTCCAGGAATTATACTAAGCACAGTAAACCCTTTTTTAGTGTAAACATGGTGTTTAATCAAATTTAGACCTAGGAATATCAAGATTAGAAAAATTGACAGTCAAGTGTAAATCAAAGCACATATAGATTTCAACCATAAAATCTTTTTGTATTTTATATTTTATAATGTTTTTGTATTTTTCTCTCTCTTTTTTTTTTTTATTTATTTTTTTTTTATTTTTTTTTTTATATATATATATACAGAAAAAAGAAAAATCCTAACAACCGCCCCTCGAAAGGGAATCTGGGCTTGACAAAGCTCAGCAACTGGAATCCGACAACTGAACGATCAAACGTTCTCAATAGAGGAGTTAACAAACTGCGCGTTTCCGCCCCTTAAAAGGGAATCTAGGTTTGTAACGTCTACCAAATTGTTTTCAAAACAGCCAACAACCAAATGTTGTAACTGAGGGGTATATCAAACTGGGCAAGTTGTATGCTACAAAAAGGAAAATATTTTTTTTTGGTTTTTTGTGTTCGTTGAAAACTAATTTTAAAATGTTTTCGGGAACAGTTTTTGTTTTTATATTATAATAATATGAATAAGGATGGGTAAATATACAAGATAAACAACATTTAAACTAATATGCAAGATTCTAGGGTCTAACAACATCATAGTGCTCATATTGAGATAATCAAATGTCAAGTTGACTTTCTAACATGCTACACCACTTAATTGAAGCTATCACTGTGTCAAAATAATCATATATGGCATATATCAAACAAGAATAACACCCTACACAACCTCTAACACAGTTAAACCATTAGATCAAAACAACCTTAAATGAAACCTAATTAAGTTACAAGAACATGAAACTAACAAATAATAACAACAATTTAACATTTATGCAAGGTTATTTAGATCACATATGCAGTACATCAAACAAGAACAACTACAAAAACAACCCTAAACTCAGTGTAACTATACAATCTAAACAACCCTTTAATGAAATTAAAACGAGCTTTTCAAAGCATAGAACTGTATAAACTAATTTCATCCAATCCAGAGATCATAATTTGTCAAGATTCAAATCTTTTTAAGCATAAACATGTTGTCAAGCAGCTTAAGCCTAGGATTATCAAAAATTATGTATATTGACAGTTAAAATACTATTCCAAACCATAGTTAAATTCCAAAACATAAACGCCAAATATTATGTTACTTTATTAAGAAACAACAAATAAACAGGAAAGGTAAAAGATAGTAAATATACAATGAGCGTGTATCCATAATCACTAATACGCAAAAAACGTTTAAAATAAGCGAACAACCTCCCCGGCAGCGGCGCCAAATTTTGATTCGCCTCAAACAGTCAACTAAGTTTACCAGGTGATGGTCAACCAAGTCAAATGTCTAAAACAAATTCTTCCGAGGAATACAGTGTTTTCCCGGGTCGTAAGTCCCAACGAGGTGTGCGATGTGATATTATAAACGAATCTGTGATTAGTGAACGTGAACAGGAAAGGGTATAAAGTGTGTGTGTGTGGTTAACTAGGGTTTTACAACTTAAAATAACTTAGGAAAACTAAATTAATGATTACGTGAAACCTAGGTATTTAAAACGTACACCAAATTAAAATCAGACGCGATTGCGTACTGAGAAAAAGGTGAGTTTTAAGAAAAATAAACTACAAGGGTTAAAATTGAAAATTCTATAAACTTAAACTTAAAATAAAATTAAACTAAAAATAAAACTATTCTTTAGATTATTATATTATTTATTATTAATTATTTAAATAAAAACTATTTAACTATTTATTTAAAATCAAACTAAAAATTATAAATACTACAAATTAAACTAAAAACTTATAAAAATATTTTCTAAACCTAAAATAGAACTTGAAGAAAGTATAAAAATAAATCTTTTTGTCTTTTTATGAGCTTTTTATTAATTAAAAACTATTTATCTTATTTATATTAATTAAACTATTACAAATTACAAATAATATTAAACTAACTTAGAAAATTATGAAAATTTTTATAAATCTAATTAACCATCATAGGAATCCTAAAAAATTATAAAAACTTTATTTTATATATTTATAAACTAGTTTACTAATTATTATTCTATTTATTATTTAATTATTATTTAAACTATTTAAATTATAAAAACTATTAAATGAACAGTATAAATCACAAGAAAATTTCTAAATTTATATTATGACTTATAACAGCTAGGAAAAATATAAAATATAGGTGTTACTATATAAAAACTAATTATGCTAATTAAAACTTATTTATTGATTAATTACTAATAAAACTATTTTTAATTCTAATAAATATCAAATGACAATATAAAAATCTAAGAAAATTATTTAAATTACTTTAATATATAAGGAAATTAATAAAAATATAAAAATACAGATTACTTAATAAAAATATAAAAATGAAAATTAAAATTAAATTGTATTAAATAGAAACTATCACTTATTATTATATTGTTTTTTATTGAATTTTCTTTTTCCAGACTATATTATACTTAAAAATAAATAACTTTTGTGAAAACAAATATTTTACAACTTAAAAATAAGCTATATATAAGCTATTAATCAAGACAGTTGACTAAGTTTGACCAATCAAGCAAATAAGCTCAAATGAGCTTATGTGGGACCCACTATGGTAAAATTTAGTTCCCCTGAGTTACATGAACTATTTTAAGCAAGATTTAATCAATAAGGTAGCTTGAATAAGCCAAAACTCACAAATAAGCTTGTAGCTTATTTGATTCTGTCACAAGTTTTGGGACAGACTTTGGGGGCCAATCTAGGTGGGGTCCACTATACTAGGGGTCAAACAAAAGGTCAATTGACACTCCCTGGTAGGAGGGGGAATCAATGGTACAAGATTTGAGGAGTGGGTCCCACTGTGGTGGTCACAAAACACCACCAAAGGTGGTGTTGTGACTGAGCTGCTGATGGAGCAGGGCACTTTGCAGCCCTGCAGTGGTGTTTAGGGGTGAGTAGGACCCACAACAAAATTACTAAAAATAAAAGGTAAGTGGGAACTTAAACTAGAGCTGGGGGGTTTTAACTAGGAACAAGCCATAAGCTCTGAATCATCCCACAAAATTCTAGTTAATTCTCACCATTTTGACAAAAACTGAAAGAGTGCACATTTGACTTTCCATGAAATCTACTTGTGTTGACTTATTTGAAATTCTAAGAGCCCTAAGCACTTGAACATGTTAAAATAAGCTGATATGAGTTCAAAATAAGCTGATGTAACTACTTATATAACTAAATCACTCAATGTGCAACACAAATCTGTAACAGTGAGCAGTTGAGTACCATTTTACCAAGATTTTGACTTTTATGCTAGAGGCTACTAGTTTTTAGGACTTAACCATTCTAATATAACCTAGGGTGAAATGTCTTAAGCAAAAATTACCACTAAAACAACCTAGATAGCACAGATCCTCCTGATCCAAACACACCCTTAACAATTAACATTACACTATAACTTTTATATATATAACTATAACTACTGATTATTACACTAAAACAGATTAGATAAACTTAAATAAGATTATTTGAATAAGAATAACATTACAGAACCCACAATAACCAACTATGCTCAATACTTGAATGGCTTACAGTGATTTTCCAAGCTGAGACATGAACCAAAAACCATGATACATTCCTAATAGGTCTCCACAGACCTTCTAACCCAGAGACAATCCAAAATACACCTTCTTCAATCTTGGTTCTTTATTAACTCATAACTTTTATTTTATTTCTATTTTTCTTTTAATTTTTCTTATTTTAGCTTTTTTAACTTAAACTGAAATTAAATGCTTTTAAAAACTTATATAAGCTTTGTCAGGGCTTAATTAAGCTTAAGAAATCATACAACAACAATAACTAACAACATACAAGCTTTATGAAATTTTTGAGATTTTAAGAAATACAAAAACTAAGAATCAAACTGAAATCTGAAATTGCTTATTGAAAAAGATGTAAAGTACATTGAAACAACTTAACTGATACTCAAAAGCTTTAAAATTACACTAAGATGATTGAATTACACTACTCTACACTAAGTTACACTACTCCTCAACTAATACGTTTACTCTTCTGCTTCTTTTCCTTTATGTAGCCCTTTTCTGAGCTTGTGGGACCCACCAAGACCTTTCCCACCACATCTTAACCATTGGTTGTGTCTGATTAATCCTAGCCATTCAAACTACTTTTTGGCGCGAAAAAGTCATGGAACACTGTGGATTGCGTGGTGAGCATTTCAAGGCTTTAAATGGAGCTTGTTTGGTTGTGGAGGTGGAGGTGTGAGGTGGAAAGGTTGGTGGTGAGCTGGAAGGTGGAATACCAGGGTGGTAATGGAGGAAGTGGTGTGGGAGGGAAAGTGGTTTGGGAGTGGTGGTGTTGACTGGGTAGTTTGACCCGGTTTTATTAATAAAGGGTGGATTGGGCTTAGCTTTGGTGGGCTGCTGGATCATGTAACAAAAAAGGGCCAAGGGTAGTTTAGGTTGTGGATTGGATTTATATTTTGGGTTTAGTAAATATAGGGTCCGTTTGGTTATATAGAAATTACAAGGACCAATTTTGTAAATTCAGTTTTTTTGGAGGGTGCAACTTGGCAACTTTTCAAAGTTATTAAAAGGGTTAAAATTGCCAATTGTGAATAGTCCAAGGTCCTGTTTTGATATTTTTCTATTTTTTTTTATATCCGGGGACTAAATTCGCCAAAATTGAAACTTTAGGGACCAACTTGTAACTTCTCCAAAACTTTTAACCAGGGATCAAATTTGACAACTTGATATTATCCAAGTACCAAAATTGACTTTTTATCCAAAATTTTCCATCAGGGGCCAATTCTGCCATTCTCTGAAAGTCCAGGAATCAAAACTGACAAACTGCCAAACTTGAAGGACCAATTATGTAATTTCACCAAACTTAACACCAAGGACCATTCCTGCAAAAGATTATTAGTACAAGGACCAAAATTGCTTTTCTCAAAGTTTTTACATCCCAGGGACCATTTCTGTCAATTTCCAAAGTACAGGGACTAAACTTGTAATTTTATGAAACTTTGCACCAAAGGACTAAATATGTAACTTTATGATTAAAAAGGACCTTTGGTGACATTTTCATGTTTTTAGAATAACCAGGGACTAGTTTTGATAATTTATGAAACTTGAGGGACTGAAACTGCCAACTATGCAAACTTTGTAAGTTTTTCATCTGTTTTTGCATATTTTGCATTTGGAACATATAAAACACACCTTTAAGATATTTTAAGTATTTTGATACATATTTGAGTGTTTTTGTATGTTTTGGCAGTTCAGATTAGTATAAAATGATGAGTATTTAGACACTCATCAGTGGGGTTTGACTGGTATTTTGACCGGGGTCAAACGTTGACCTCTGGGGTGGACTGGGTTGTGGAATGGGCAAAAGAGAAAAAATGGGTGGGCTTGGTTTTGGCATGGATTTGGTTTATTTTTATAATTGGGTCCGTTTGGAATTGTAACTTAAAAACACAAGGACCAAATGTGTAATTAATTGAAAGTTTGGGGGGCTGATATGGTATTTTCCAAAGTTAATCAAAGGCCATTCCTGCCATTTTAGAATAAACCAAGGACCTTGATTTCATAATTTTCCATTTTAATACCCCGAGGACCTTTTCTGTCAATTCACCAAACTTCAGGGACTAATTATGCAATTTCACCAAACATCACACCAAGGACCATTCCTGCAAAAGATTAGTAGCACAAGGACCAAAATTTGTTTTTCTCAAAGTTTTTCATATCCCAGGGACTATTTTTGACAATTTTCAAAGTTCAGGGACTAAACTTGACATTTTGTGAAAGTTTGCATCAAAGGACTATTTGTGTAACTTTTTGATTTATAAGGACCTTTGGTGACTTTTTCAAGTTTTTAGAATAACCAGGGACTAGATTTGACAACTTTTGAAAGTTGAGGGACTGAAACTGCCAATTTTGCAAACTTTGTGCGTTTTTCATCTGTTTTTTATTGTTTTGCATTTGAAACATATAAAACACATTCCTGGGATATTTTCACTATTTTGATACAATATTGAGTGTTTTTAGATGTTTTGGCAGCTCAGAAAAGGTAAAAATGATGAGTATTTACACACTCATCAATCCCCCACACTAAAACATTGCTAGTCCCTAGCAATCTTTTGAGAAAAACCTGATGGATTTGAAAATCTCTTTACCAAAAGCCATCACTTTTGGAGTAGCCAGGTGTAAGAACTGTGGCACACCTGATAACCGTGTGATTTTGAGCAAACCACCAGCTGTCAACGGATTTGATTAGTCTTTACCAAAAGCCGTTTGCTTCTGGACTAGCCAGCATCTTGATGGACTAAGTCAACATCTTGGTGAGCTGATTACCAATTATGGATTTTCCACGGCCTTTACCACAAACCATAATCTTGTGGGCTAGCCAACTCATTTGTTTTCGGGGAGTTGAGGAACCATACAATTTTTGGCAAATTGCAAGCCATCAACGGGTTTGAGATGTCTTTACCAAGAGCCGTTTGCTCCTGGACTAGCCAATCCCTTTGTCATTTAGACTTTGGCGGACTGATTACCACAAAAAATTTTGAACTTTAGTGAAAAAAAATTTGAAAAATTTTGGTCAAAAATGGGGGTATAAGATAGTAAAATGTGATAAAATTCGCTAGAATAGCGAATACCCCCCCACACTTAGCATGAATATTGTCCTTAATATTCAAAGTCCCAGCTATTATGTCGAATCTTGGAACGTAAAAGGGAAACATTACAAGCTAAATGTGGAAACATAATTTTGTTTTTCACTTTTGTAATCATAGCATGGGGGACTCCCCCACACTTAGGGTGAAAACCCTATAAGCATGCTACTGTTTTTGTTTACCGAGTCGCTAGCTTGACTCAACCCCAAATTCATTAGTCCTTGGGGAAGCATGATGTGGAAGAAATAATCTCCATCGGACTTTCATTCAAGATGTTTGGATAAACATTTGAAGCACGTGAAAGTTCCACACCGATGAGACATAATCCCGGCTCAAGATAATGGTAAATGAAAATGCCGGGATCAAAGATGGTATCTTCATTCCCGAAGGAGTGAAGAATAGGAGAAGTTATCCTGTATGTGAAGAAAAGGAAGAAAACCATGATGAAAATCATGATAAGATCTTCTTCCTCGAAGGCAGGCTCATTAGCCTGATTTTGGATTTCAAAGGGTAAGCTCGAAAACATCCCGGGAGGGTGGGTGGGAATTTGCAAATTCTCATGATCGAGTGCATCTCCCCCCGGGTCATCATACTCCGGAGGAGTCATGATATGAGTGAGTTCACAGGAGAACTCATCAAATGTGAATGAATCATATTCTGGATTGATGTGTGTGAGTTCACAGGAGAACTCATCGAAGGTAAATGATTCATAATCGGGGAGAGAATTATGAGAATGAGAAGTGGTACTGCCACTAATCTTCTCTCCCATAGGATCAAAAGTAAAGGCTTCAAATTCCGGTATAGGGTCATCGGAGAGAATGTCACTATCCTTTATGGGGATAGGAGATGAAATAGGTTTCTCTTTGAAAGCCTCGATTTTAGAAATGAGGAGATTGACTTTCAATAATGTTGCACGAAGTGCTTCATCTTTGATTTCAGTGTCAATCTCATCATTCTCTTCTTCTAAGCTAACTAGCTCAGAAGGTACTTCTTCCACATGACTGATGTCTCCAGAAGATAAAGAATTTTCATCAGCATGTGAAGTACTAAGCTCGATGTTGGGATTAGAGTTTAAAATATTTTCAGTTTCTCCCACATCGGCTTCAAGATCAAGGAGACCATCATCATTTCCCAAAGGAAGTGGATTGATGTGAGTAAGTTCGTTTGTGAACTCCTCAATAAGAGGGTCAACATCCGAATGAGGCAGTGGTGCCTCTTCATACTCAACTTCTCCATAAGATGTACAATCATCATTAAAATCGGAGAAAGTCTCAAAATGATCTTTTGGATTTTCAGGGTGAGAAGGTAGATCACACACATGATCAAAAGTTCCATGTGACTCTCTTGGGATTGGGACAAGGATCTCAGCACTAGACTTTATTAATTCGTCCGATTCCTTATTGGGAACAGTGCTAAGATGCTCATCCCCCATGATTAGAGAGTGAGTGTGAACTTCGGGTGTGATAACAGCAGACTGAGGGAGTTGAGAAGGACTAGCAGTCATGGTTTCTACAAGTTCCATGATTTCTACTGCTAGTGATTCAATCATATTCTTTTCTCCCTGTATTTCTACTGAAGCAGTTTCAAGAGGTTTCTCAGATACCTTTGGGATTGGAACAAGGTCATCAATTTCCTCAAGGGGATTGCTTTTGAATTCCTTGTCCCCCATTGGTAAGATATCTGAAGTTTTATTAGGTTTTACCTCTTGAAATGGCTCATCCTCATCACTTTCATCCTCAAAATAAAATGAGTTAACAGGAGGCTTTTGTTTTCTAAGAATCAAATCCTTAAGACAGTTTATACTATCTTGAATGGTCTTGTTGAATTGAGTTTGATTCATAATTATTTTAGTAATCAATTCAGCTCTAGCTAACTCGTCCTGAGGCGGTGGTTGAGGGTTTGTGTATTGTGAGGGCTGGTTAAAACCAAATTCATGATTGTTACAAGGAACCTGTTCATAGACAAACTGATCCCTAATTTGACAATCAGAGCTGTAGTGAGGGCCTCCACAATACTCACAACAGTAAAACTGTTGAGTCTGGTTTGGTGTATTTTGATACGAAGCATTATTGAGATTTGGATAATATGATTCTTGCTCGTATGAATGTAATGGGTAGTTGGAAAAATTTGAGGAGTTGTTGAATGAGTTCTGGTTAGGATCATAAGCAAATGAATTCCTCGAACCACAAAACAAACAACTCCCGTCACGAATATCGTTACCACATTGTACACATGTACACCAACGACATGGAAAACCAAAAAGCGGCTCACCACAACCTACACAAGGAATAAAAGCCGGAGGTGGGACAAGTGGTGTGCTTTTAGAGCTAGCAATATCCACCACTTCCGTTATAGTCTCGGGTTTTTGTTTTTGATAAACGTGAAGATTGGGTAAGTCGTTCTTTTCAGTCACTGCCCTAAGCTCTGTATGTTTGCTTGACAAACTTTTAACCGTAAACCGTGAAAGGTTAGGATCAATTCTTGACAATTTAGGAGCAATTGTGAGCTTAGGTTCTTGGACAACCGTAGGTTGGATGTATTTAGTACTTCCATCGTCAGAGGAAAGTACAGGGTCCTTTGTCACCCCGGTTTCTCGTTCCATTTTCCTCATCGGAGAGGGAATAGGAATCGAAGGTTCATCATAATCAACACGACATCTCGATATCTTTGACAAGGCCATAAGTTTTTCAATGTTGCTCTCATAGGCCCTTTGTTCAAAGAAATCGTCATCGAGAGATGCCATTTGACTCAATTACAGGAGAAGAAGTTAGAATCAAAAGGATAGAGGGTAAAGGGATGAAGAATCAAAAAGGTGAGAGGGTAAAGGTGAATATTTTTGGTAGTTACGGGAAACATGTTTAGTGCACATGCACCAAAAGACAATTTTTCAAAACAAAATCGAGGCAAAACCACAGTGAACTTAAACCAGAAATCACAAGTGAATGGCTTCTTTGAAAAAGGTACACCACTCACAAGGATATAAAGGCAAGTTTTAATCTTAAGTTTGGGAACTTATTATGGGTTTATTTATTAATTTGAAAAACTGCTTTAGGCTTATGGGTGTGTGTACAGAAAACTTGGGAAATATTTTTGGAACTGATTCGTTAACCGAAATCGTCCCTTTAAGATTACTCGCAGGCTGGCGGGAGGAAGTAAATAGGTTTCCTCTTCAGTTCGCAATTTAATGTCAGAACTTACCTTAAACCAACCGTTTCAGGTTGTAATCTTAAAGAACACGAAGTAATTTAACTTCACAGTTTGTTTTTGATTGTTTTTAATTTTTTTTTTTTGGTGTTTTCAACACTTCAGGAGAAGTGTTAATGAATGTTTTTTGATATGATTATATTTTTACAAAAACTTTTTACAAATTTGTGTGAAATTTGTACAGGGAGGGTTTTGAAAACCACTAAACTTAAAACGATTTTTAAAACACGCAACAACTTCCCCGGCAGCGGCGCCAAATTTTGATTGGGTCTAAACCGTTAGATATAATTGACCAAGGTCAAATAGTCAAAAACAGCTTATCCCAATACTCCGTGGATAGTATAGTGTTTCCCCGGGTCGTTAAAGTCCCAGCGAGATTGAAATGGTGTCGTTTGAAATCGTTTATGAGTGAGTGGCACTGAGGACAGTAGCCCAGATGATGTGGAAATGATTTTGCTACTGTTATTTAGGTATTTGTACACAGATATAATATTCACAAAAATCAGATAACAGATATATGCACGTATTCACAATTCAGATTTACGCAATCGGACTGAAAAAAGTGGGATTTTGGTATTTAACAAACTACAGGGGGTGCTTTTGACACTTTTTGAAACTTAAAATTAAAAATGAAAATGAAATTATAAAAGTGATTAAAATACTATTTAAATATTATTTAATTAAATAAACTATTTAAAAACTAAATTAAAATCTAATTTATATTAACTAATAATTATAACTATTACAAATTCAACTAAAAATTTGCAAAAACAATTTCTAAACTTAAATTAGAACTTGAAGAAAGTATAAAAAATAAAAATAAATATTTTTGTCTTTTTATGGGTTTTTTATAAATTAAAAACTATTTATCTTAATTAAACTAATTAAACTACTTTTAATTAATATTAATACTAAATTAACTTAGAAAATTATAAGAAAATTTATAAAATTACTTAACCATCACAGGAATCCTAAAAAATTATAAAAACTCTAAAAATTATGTTTTAAGATTAATCCACTAATTATTTACCTTTTAATTAACTTAAGTCTAATTTAAATGATTAAAATAAGAAAAATGTAAAATGAACAGTAGAAATTCAAATTATATTTTCTAAAAATCTATTATACTATATTAAAGCTAAGAAAAATATAAAAACTAAGTTTTACTTTATAAAAACTAAATATGAGATTTAATACTTAATATTAATTAATAATTAAGAAAACTAAAATTAAATCTAATAAATACTAAAAGGCAGAATAAAAATCTAGAAAAATTACTAAATTTACTTTACTATATAAGGTAATTAATAAAAATATAAAAATACTAATTACTTAATTAAAATCTAAAAATGAAAATTAAACTTAAATTGAATTAAATAGAAACTATCACTTATTTTAAATTGGTTTTTTCTTGGATTTTCTTTTACAAACTTGTTTTATACTTAAAAACAAAAACTTTTTGTGAAAACAACTATTTTACAACTTTAAAATAAGCTGAGAACACCCCCTTTACTTTAACAGTTTGACTTTGGTTGACTGTGTGGACAAAAATGCTCAAATGAGTGATGGTGGGGTCCACAATGTCAAAACTTGATGCAAATAGACTAAACAAACTTAAATAAGCTGATAATAGCAAGCAATAAGCACAAATAAGCTGAATGAGACCAAATAAGCACTTTGACAAATCCAATTTCAAGTCAGAACTGGGACAGAGTTTAAGTGGTGATTCAAGTGGGGTCCACTGGGTTTGGGGTCAAACAAATGGTCAAGTTTTGTTCACTGGTAGGAGGGGGTTGGGAAAACCTAAAGCCTAGGTGTGGGGGCCACTGTGGTGGCCACAAACCACCACCAAAGGTGGTGTGGTGGCTGGGTGTCTGTTGTCACAGAGCAGGCTGTTGCCCTGCAGCCCTCTTTGGAGGGTTGTGGGGCCCACCAGATAAATCCTAAAAATATAACAACTATAGGAACTTGGAGATGAGGTGGTATACTACAAAACCTCAAAAGATCAAATGCTAAATCTTACTACAAAATTCTATAAAAATCTTGCAATAATTGGAAAAAACTGAAAACAAGCAATTTGACTTTTTGATAAAAACTTTGAACTTTGACTAAGTTGAACTTTGGATGAATCTAATGGACTGATAACATGTTTATAAGTTTAAATGAATCCAAAATAAGTTAAAACAAACAACTTAGAACATGAAATGATGGTTTATGGGGTTTAACTGCTCAACAGTGAACAGTAGGGGGGATTCCTTGGTGATTTTGACTTTTTGAAACCTAGACCAAGATTTTGAGGACTTAACTGAGCTAATATAACCTAGTTCACTCTATTAAAACAAAAACAACCACAGAACATCAACAAGAAGACTAGCAAAAGAGCTAATCCAAACACCCATTTTGTGACTGTCTAAGATTAGAATCAAAGCAAATGAGTGAGGTATCACTTAAACTTAACTAATTACCCTATACTAAGCAATAATAAACTTAAATAGATAGGAGTGAACAATCAATAGCACTAGTAAACACTTAATCACATAATATGAAAAGATAATGTCCAAAACCTTACTTGGTGTCCAAGGATGCTATCAAACTGAGAACCAGAACCAAAAGAGTAACCTAATGCTCCCCATGGAGCTCTAGACCATGATCCATACCCACATCTGCCACTGCTTTCTTCTTCTTCCAATTATTTTTATATTTTTGAGATTTTTTCATTGTATTTTTTTTTTCTTTTTCTTTTCTGAGTTAATACTTCCTTTAATCTTTAAACAACTTTAAGAAGGTTAAAGGCTGCTACTGAGATAATTTAAAATGCAATTTGAGCAAGATAATAAGAAACTTGAAACTTCAATTTAAAATACAATTTGCTAGAAATTAATAATAAAGTTGAATTAACTTGAGATAAGGTTTTGAATTACATGAGACTAAATGGATACAAGCTGTTTAAATTGAAAATTACCACTAAAAGATTTAAATTACACTAATACGAAATTAAGCTAAAACTAAACTACTCTAACTGCTTCTCACTTCTGCTCCTCTTGCTCTTTATAGCATCCCATAGAGTTTGTGGGTCCCACAGGGTCAAATCCCAGCAATAAAATATCAATTTGGATCACCTATGCTCTCTTTGCAATTTTGGCGGGAAAGGGTTGTAATGTGCAATTGGCTTCTGTCACAAACCTAGGGGGGGTGGGATGCGATTGGTGTATTGGGGAGTGGAATTGAAGGATAAGGGTGGTGGATAGGCAAGTGGTGGGGGGTGATACCACTGGTGGTATTGGTCTGTGAGGAGGGGTGGTTTTAGGGGGGAAGATGGTGGGGTTTGACTGGTATTTTGACCGGGGTCAAACGTTGACCTCTGGGGTGGACTGGGTTGTGGAATGGGCAAAAGAGAAAAAGTGGGTGGGCTTGGTTTTGGCATGGATTTGGTTTATTTTTATAATAGGGTCCGTTTGGAATTGTAACTTAAAAACACAAGGACCAAATGTGTAATTAATTGAAAGTTTGGGGGGCTGATATGGTATTTTCCAAAGTTAATCAAGGGCCATTCCTGCCATTTTAGAATAAACCAAGGACCTTGATTTCATAATTTTCCATTTTAATACCTCGAGGACCTTTTCTGTCAATTCACCAAACTTCAGGGACTAATTATACAATTTCACCAAACTTCACACCAAGGACCATTCCAGCAAAAGATTAGTAGCACAAGGACCAAAATTTGTTTTTCTCAAAGTTTTTCATATCCCAGGGACTATTTTTGACAATTTTCAAAGTTCAGGGACTAAACTTGACATTTTGTGAAAGTTTGCATCAAAGGACTATTTGTGTAACTTTTTGATTTATAAGGACCTTTGGTGACTTTTTCAAGTTTTTAGAATAATCAGGGACTAGATTTGACAACTTTTGAAAGTTGAGGGACTGAAACTGCCAATTTTGCAAACTTTGTGCGTTTTTTATCTGTTTTTGATTGTTTTGCATTTGAAACATATAAAACACATTCCTGGAATATTTTCACTATTTTGATACAATATTGAGTGTTTTTAGATGTTTTGGCAGCTCAGAAAAGGTAAAAATGATGAGTATTTACACACTCATCAATCCCCCACACTAAAACATTGCTAGTCCCTAGCAATCTTTTGAGAAAAACCTGATGGATTTGAAAATCTCTTTACCAAAAGCCATCACTTTTGGAGTAGCCAGGTGTAAGAACTGTGGCACACCTGATAACCGTGTGATTTTGAGCAAACCACCAGCTGTCAACGGATTTGATTAGTCTTTACCAAAAGCCGTTTGCTTCTGGACTAGCCAGCATCTTGATGGACTAAGTCAACATCTTGGTGAGCTGATTACCAATTATGGATTTTCCACGGCCTTTACCACAAGTCATAATCTTGTGGGCTAGCCAACTCATTTGTTTTCGGGGAGTTGAGGAACCATACAATTTTTGGCAAATTGCAAGCCATCAATGGGTTTGAGATGTCTTTACCAAGAGCCGTTTGCTCCTGGACTAGCCAATCCCTTTGTCATTTAGACTTTGGCGAACTGATTACCACAAAAAATTTTGAACTTTAGTGAAAAAAATTTTGAAAAATTTTGGTCAAAAATGGGGGTATAAGATAGTAAAATGTGATAAAATTCGCTAGAATAGCGAATACCCCCCACACTTAGCATGAATATTGTCCTTAATATTCAAAGTCCCGGCTATTATGCCGACTCTTGGAATGTAAAAGGGAAACATTACAAGCTAAATGTGGAAACACAATTTTGTTTTTCACTTTTGTAATCATAGCATGGGGGACTCCCCCACACTTAGGGTGAAAACCCTATAAGCATGCTACTGTTTTTGTTTACCAAAGTCGTGAAGTTTTTAACCTAAGTCGTGGTCTTTTGAAAAAGTATTTGCCAAAAGATGGAGATCTTGAACTTTTCTACCTCCTTGATTAGCTTTCTATTTTATCTGCTATTCGGAAAACAAAAATTATGCTGCGTTTGATCAAGTCAGATTGGGCCTGGTGATTCATAAGCTATTATTTATCCATAACAAAAGTTTTATAATCTATTACGAATCCCACACAAAATATTAAAGTACTTCCTGCATATGAAGCACAAATCAAAGTTACAATAGCTATCACAAATCATACACTGTATTAATTACACGCCATTGATAAAACCATCAAAGTATTTCCTCCATAGGGAACACAAACCCAAACTTCCATAATCTCCTTAGCCGTACCCAAGGTGTTACAAGCGGCTAAGGATCATTTTCCTCCACGCAGAAGACAAATTACAAGCGGCTAATTTCAGTTTTCCTTGAAACAGGTGGCCTAAAACTCGAAATGCCAGTTATCTCCTTAGCCGTACCCAAGGTGTTAATGTCATAGGTTCCCTCATATGAGTAGATCGGCTCCAAATCACCAAACGCCTGACACCAACAAGGAGAAACACTATATTTTAGAAGGTTTTAGGATAGATTTATATTTATGTGGAAGGAAAAAACCTACCAACAATTTTCCCCAGTAAACCAAAGATGACAAACGTAAAGAGAAAAGTCCCTCGAACAACCGCAGAAAAAAATAAAGATTGAATAGATAAAACGAAGGGGCATCCCTGTTCAAGCTACCTATTGGGGGAAATATTTTCTTTGGCTCTGATGTACGTGCCTAATCGCTATTCCCGTGTTCAAAAGAAATTTTGTCTGAAGGGTCTAATTTTGTTTCAGATAGCTCATTTGACTACTCGATTACATGTCATATGGGAGTAATTAAAGAGGGGATAACATACTAGGCCAAATGGACCAAGCGTATATGAAGAAAGCCAAAAGTTGAACTCAGCTTAGCCTAGTTAATTTGAGCTTGGCAAGAGACAAGTTGAGCTCAGTAGATAGGTTTTGAATAAACCATTAAGTTTGGTTTCTTTTGTAAAAAGTACTAGCAAACGCTGAAAATATGGCTCTTGCTGCTATACTAGAAATATGAACTTAAAAAAGTGCCATCATAAGTTTTTCATTAAAAATAATGTCATTACCGAAGGAGATATTTGTTATCAAAATTTTTACAAAAAATTTGAATCAACAAAAGATATCACTCAGCTTCAATTTTGAAGGCCATAAAGCTTATTGTACGCAGGATGAAAACCATGTAAAACTAATCATTGGAACAGGCTGCTGATTGCGGTTACTTACTAGTCTAAACATCTTCAGAGAAAAATATGATTACCTTTGCGACTAAAAAATCGGCTATTATTCCATTCCCACCAAGTAACTCACGACCAAGTGCAACCGACTCTCTAGCCCTCAAGGTGACCCACGACTGCATAGTTGATTAGCAGCCGCCATTAGAGCAACACAACAAACCACATCCGTGCGTATCATTTGTTACAAAGAAGTAACTAGAAAAAAAAAAAAAAAAAAAAAAAAAAAAAAAAAAAAAAAAAAAAAAAAAAAAAACAAGAGATTGGACCTTGCCCAAGCTGGCTTGACCAGAAGTCATTTTACCACTCTCATACAACTTGCAAAGGCGCCAACCCATGAGAAACATTGCTTGGATATTAGACAACATTTTGACCAGCTTCTGTTGATTGATTTGGAAAGCTGCCAAAGGGGCTCCAAACTGCTTCCTCTCTTGTAAGTATCTGTAAACCACAAGACGAACAATAGTTATCATGATAAAAAAAAATTAATAGAAAAATAAAAAAAAGGAAGCATTCTGAAGCAGGTAATATATCTCAAGTGAGACATATAGATATTGGATCTGAATACCTATGGCACATATCATAAACACCCATTGCAATGCCAATAGTTTGCCATACAACCATGACACGGGAAAAAGCAAGCACCTGTGCACATTCATGTAAAGGTAAATAGATCAATAGGTAAATTGGTGACAAAGTAATTAAAGACATGCTTGCAAAGAAGGATTAATAATTTAAATCTCTGATGAAACAAAGACCAATTGATATTGTAAATGAAATCATTATCATCGTACTTTGCTTGTATCTCGGAAGGAGTTGACCCCAGGTAACCTGTCTTCATCAGGGACAAATACTTTATTTAACATTATATCTCCATTCTGAACCATTCTCAGCCCAATTTTATTCTCTATCTTTGTAACATTTAACCCAGGTGCATGCTTCTTTACAATGAACCTTTAACAAATTAGGAAGCGCGTGAACATAACTTAACGTGGAGTAGTAAAAAATAAATGAAAGTTTTCTTTCATGATCACAAAAATTCTGTTATCCATTTATATTGTTTGTGTCTCTGTTTGTAGCAAATATAATCAAAACATTTGCAAAAGTGCTGTTTCCAACCCATCGTTTTTGGCCTTCAAGCACCCAGCCTCCTTCCACCTAATAATAAGGAACAAAATCATAACAAATCAAGCACACAATTAGAAAATAAATACTAAAAACAAGGAATCGGAACCACAGCAGTGGAGTCATCACAGGAATTAACGTTTGTTGCTGTTGATGTAAGGCCAGTTGCATCACTTCCATAATCAGGCTCAGCCCAACCCTAAAGCAAAACAAAACTAGACCAATTAGCAGAAAACAGTTATTTAGCTTATCTCTAAATTAGATGAAAAGCTCTCACTCACCCAACAAGCAACTGTGTGAAGTTTAGCTAATGATGGCAAATACTTCTGTTTCTGTATTTCTGATCCACACATATCTGTTCTTTCACATATAAAAAGGTTACAAGATTTATCGTTCAATCATTGATTGAACTTACTGTATAATAGAAGTGGCTCGAATGGCGGGACATGATTACTGTTGGGCGACATGTGAAACGGGTTTTGGTTGAATCTGGTCACCTTTTAGCCATTTTTATCAATAACTAGAGCGCTTAAAATGATTAAAAAATAAATATATTTCACCACAATAACAAATATCTAGTGTTGAAAGATAAAAAAAGGTTTAGGAGATTTCATTAGTCAACTAAAAATAACATCCCGGTAACTTACCAGCTCTAATAGTTACAAGTAGATATAAAGAATGATACTAAATATTGTAATTGAGATCTTATAACCTATAGTGAGCATTGCCAAAGAAGAATATGCTAATAAGAAAGTGGCACAGCTTGCATCAACTCTAGCTATTTCTGCCCCAGCTATCGCATTTGCAGTGACAGACAAACCCGGACATCCATAACCCTGAAGAATACAATTATTACAGCAAAGCACTGTTCATAAAGTAGTAATATTATGAGTATAAAAAGCTATATAACCAAACTACCTTGATAATTCCACCAGATATGTTTAGAGCACCTAGCTTTGGAACAATTTGAAATGGAAATTCAGCCTTCTCCCAGTACTGCATTCAGACATTAAAACTGAACATCAGATGTACATGACCATGGAAATAATTAATCTTATGGAGTGGCGTCTGAGCGTCTCAAACCCATTGGATACTTAACGGGAGGTATTGATATGAGGCATTTTGGATTAAATAGAACGTGATTCGGTGATCTAGTTTTAGCAATATGCTACAAAGTTGAGTCAAGTTGGAAATACATGTCATCTTGGATGTCAGTTTTGCAATGTTCCCAATCTTTAATATGATTATCAAATTTATTTTTGTAGGATAACTCATTTTTAGTAGGTAAATTTGTATTAAGGGAATTAACAGAAAAATATAATACAAAATGACAAAATCTTAGATAGCCATTATTCTTAGCAAAAAATTTAAAGAGCATTGGTCTGATTTTTATGTATAAGGAGCCGAATGAAAGAAACAAAGATCTTAAAACTTTAAATAAATAAAAAAGAAAAAAAAAAAAAAAAAAAAAAAAAAAAAAAAAAAAAAAAAAAACCCTTCTTATGCTGGTTTAGCAGTGGCTTGAGGCGTTTCAAAATTTGGTGGCTTAATTATAATTAGACACCCCCTTTTTTCGATTACACTACTTCCCGTTGAGAGTTCAAGAATGATTCGATGAATGTTTGGTTTACTAACAACCCTAGTGTTATGTATTGAGAACTATATATTAAAGTACCGTTGTCATTATTGGAGCAACTTCTTTCTCGACACACTTTCGAACTTTCAGTCTTAAAGCTTGCTCCTCAGGAGTCAGAAGGTCGGCAAAGTGAAAATAGTCTGAGGCTGACAATCAAAACATAAGAAAAATTAGCAGGTTCAGGCAGTGCAAAACCAAGGGCTAGCGGTAGATAAATGATAGTTTCATCAATAAATCTCACTGCAAGGTGGAAAGATTGATGCTGGTTTTGCTTGAGGAAATGCCATACAGACATCCAGTGGTGAAAGCTTATAATTCGAGCTCTTTAAAGTCTTTTTCTGGCTATCTGTTGGAAAAGAAAGCAACAGAAAATGATGAAACCCTCAAAGTTGCTATTTAGTATGACCAAAAGAAAATGAAATAAGCAAATTGATTTAATCTGTTTAAGTACGTCGAGATGGAGTAATGCTGATAGTAGTTACGAAATAAAGATCTTTCATATACTAATTATCCAGCTATGAACTATAAATTGATAAACATTAGTATCAAAAAGTTAGCACCATATTAGGGAAATACATGCATAAGTATCACAGCTACACGAAGCATACATAAAACAACGTACTACTGTATATATGTGAACACTTACACTATCATGCAATAACACTGAACTTCTTGTTAAACACATGTTATTCTATATCCAGTGATACTTTTGAAATATTATGCGTGGAGTTATCTTTACATGATACTCCGTAAATAGTAAATCAGTTAAAATGCTGTTTATAAGATTAAATAGTAATCATGATGATAATTGCAAGACAAGAGTTTTTTACGGATCAGGATGATACAGTAGCTAGTAGAAACAGGAAAGACCTTGGTGTTTAGATGACTGAATAGTCATGGTGATTGACCGGTGGTCCGGTATTGTTTGTTTAGAGAGAGGAAAAATCAATACAACTTAGTGGCTCCGCACATTTACATTGTGCAGAGTACCATTTTTATAGGATGGCATGGAGGAATTTGTTTGGAATGTATTGTTAGTGTATTACGTACTAATTTCTTTTTATTAACTTTAATTCATTACAATACTATTTATTTTTAGAGTTAATTACATAAATCGTCGTTTACACACACTTTCACATTTCATCTCTCATCTTAACTAACTACCTCAGTCGTCCTGTGAATGTCATTTTGTAACAAACTGGTCTTTTGACCAAACGGTCATTACCATTTTTCATTAAGTTTGGTCATGTGTTGAGCATGTGAGGGCAAAACTGTCTTTTTAAATCTATAGTAAACCACATGGACGATTTATGTAACTAACTCTTAATTTTACAAAGTGTAAACCACATAGACGACTGGGGTAATTAACTAAGATGAGGAAAAAATGTGAAGCTGTGTGTAAACCACAAAAACGATTTATGTAATTAACTCTTATTTTTATATAGTTTTTTATTTTTACAACAAATTTGATATATAGTTTTAAATGATCAGAGGGAAATGATAAGTATTGGAGGAAAGTAAATATATAGACGTATCTCATCTCTTAGCATGGGTGTAACGATCATCTTTTTATCACCTTCATCTTAGCATCACATTATAATTTCAACACATCACCGAACACACGATCTAACAGCTGAGTGGTAACCATCAAACCAAACACATATACTACTTCCGTCTCAAAATAAGTGTCCAGTATGACTTTTTGGAATATTTCTTATTCAGTTTTAACCTTAAATACTTTTATTTGTGTTATATAACACTTGACGTAAAAGATATGAATGGATTGTGTTTTAAATGTAAATATGTATAATTTTCATTAAGTATTATACAATACAAATAAAAATATTTAAGGTCAAAGTTGAAGAGGAAAGACTTCAAATAGTCAAACTGAACACTTATTTTGAGACTGGAAAGTACTTTATATAGACATACCACACAGTATACCCACCACACACTCGCAAAAAAAAAAATATATAATAATAAAAAGGTGGATCGCTACTCCCATTTTCATTCTTTCCTATGTATGAAGGAGACCACTTAACTAACCCCAAAACAAGTCTTTCACGAGCCAACTTTGTCCTTCCGTTATCGTCTTCACGTGTGGTGATGATACACCGTAATGTCTCGTCTTACTATAAGATACACTTAAAAATACAAAGCCTTTTAAAATTCCATGCGCGTTTTTTTTTTTTTTTTTTTTTTTTTTTTTTTTTTTTTTTTTTTTTTTTGTAAAATGGATAATATAATATGGCTGAGATACTACATTAACCTCAAGCAATGCTTGAACTACCAAAAATAAAAACTCAGTTGTGAGAGGAGACTAAAATCTTCTCAATTCTTCTAATTCCTTCTCTTCGCTTTTAATCCTATCATGAGAACTTAATTGGGATAGATATTGTATGGTTACTTATTATTATTCAAAACATCAAGTCAAGGTAACCTACAAGAGGGGTTTGTGAATAATACCAAATGCATTTTGTTATTTAGATATTTCTTTTTTCTATTAAAAAAATACAGTATCATATTAGAACCACAAAGTAAAAGGCATGCTTGGTAGAGAGTTATGGGATGATGAATGAGAAAAATAATGAAAAAAGTGTTTGATAAAGTATAATCCAATGACCTATTACTCAATAGTGGATAGTGGGCCATTATCCAATCAATTAGGGAGAATGTTTTCTGTTGGGAATAGACTTTATTAATTCAAGTGTCGGTCATTGAGTTTTGTAATAGGTTGCAACATTATATTAGTACGTTAGTAATTTAATATGATTTTATTAAGTTTTATGCTTAGTTTATATGTTTGGTAAAGGTCTAAGGGCTTATTTTCTATTATTGTCAAAGTTTAGAGAAGCCCTAGCCCTTACCTATAAATACCCATGTATCCCCTCATTTGAGGTTGTTGGTTCTCTTGGTAATACAAGTTCATTTCATTTTCTCTTAAGAGTTCCTTCTACTTTCTCTCTCTACTTACTTTCTCTCTCTAGAAATCTAAGTGTTTATGTTAAGAAATGGTGACCTAACAAGTGGTATCATTCACCAAGGGATAATATAAGTTGTTTTAGGTTAGATTTGGTCGGAAAAACTAGGATTAGACGCGATTTCTTGGCATCAATTACTGTTCATCGTTGATTTCGCAAGTTAGCCAGTTTTTTTTATCGAGTTAGGATCTTTCTGACTTTCGAGTTAGTTTGATTTAGCGAGTTAGGACTTTCGAGTTAAAGTTGGTTTCTGCGAGTTAAGTTTTATATTGGCGAGTTAGCCTTTCCTTATCGTTTATCGAGTAAGGATCTTTGTACTCAATACTTAGGGTAATAACATCAAGTTAGTTACTAGAGCTAGTTGTCACCTAAAAACTGACAATGAAACTCTTTAACTAGCCACGTAAGCGTGTCTCGAAAAGGATTGTTCTTAGTAGAAATGTACCGTCTCGAGAAACTTTCTGTGGACTTGACCAGGCCGGGTAATAACTTCAAGCTAGTATAACTAGTGATGTAAGCGTGTCTCGAATCGGTCTTGTTCACTGAAAGTGGATCAATTCAAAAAGTGCTTGCTCCTCCCGCATGTGCAAATTTATTAAATACTTATGAGCACATGTGAAGGGGAGCCCTTCAAAAGTAAATACAAAACTCTCAAAGTGTTAAACAAAATGTTTGATAATCACAAACACTTTGAGAGATTTTCAATCAAAGGTTTCATGGCAATTGTAGGATAATCATGGAGTTATAAGGTGATTAAGATAGGAAAAACCGTCCTGTGATCCGCCAGAGCCGGAGGGATCTACCCAAGGACATCATCAATAATTAGAATTAGAAGTCCTTAGGTATGATAAGGAAAAAAGGAGAAAATAATGAAAGGGGAAAGAAGGAGTTGAAGAATTAAAAAGAAAAGTAAAGAAAAGGGTGAAAAGAAATAGCCCTCCATTTGTACAACCTTAGGGCAGACACTGGGTACAACTCGTATGCTACTGGTTGTTGCAAAGACAACACCGGTATTGAAGATAAAGACGTCATGGACTCAGTGACGCAATGCACTAAACCTTCTTAACCACTCAAGTTCTCTTAAAAGAGCTTGTTTCATTCTCACGGGGAACCGGTGTAATCTATAGACTTATCTCTTAGAGATAATTGATATTAAAGCAGGAGACCCCTCCCTAGTCTCCGCATAGGAAACCTAGGAGTGCACTTATCAAGTCTAGAGCCATGAGATACACACTACTACAAAAAAAAGCTATAAACACCCCTCTATAGTGACCGGTTGTATAAAAGCAGGTTTCTATTGTATAAAAGTAGGAGGCATGGAAACAGCATAGACCGGTCTTGAGAATAAAACCGGTTTCTATTATACAAAACACATAAGAACTGGTTCTACTAGGAATAACCAGTCTTAATATATTTTAGAAAATAACATATAATGAACTTAAAAATAAATACATGTTAATTTAAACATATTACAAGATGTTCAACTATTCTAATGGTAAAACATGGTCCAATTGTACACGAAAACCATAATTTGAATCAGAGAATGAAGACAAATCTTTATTGTTTGCTTGTTAGATTTCTTTCATTTTTTTATCACTCAGTTATTATTTTACAAAATATATCTTCTAGCAAAACACTATTAGTTATATGTTATGATCATGGTTGTCAGGATCCCGATCCTGATCTTAAGATCTTACGATTTTACGATACTGCAAAGTAAAAACAATCCGGATCCTACATAGGATCTTTGAAAGCTTAAGATCTTATAGGATTCCGATCTTAACCACACGATCTTAAGATTTAATCCGATCCGATCTTATTTTCTCGAACCGCAAACTAAAAAACTACAAATATAGGGTTTATATTTTTATAGGTAGGATCCCGATCTTGAAAACCTTGGTTATGGCGATATAATTTTCCAAAAAAGTATATACTAAATAAAAACTCTACTATTATTTATAACCAATAACCACTTATAAAAAAATAAAGTCTACATTTTAGCACTTTTTGGACTAATTTGACACCAAAATAAGACCCGCCTGAATTTTTTTTCTTCCCCCCAAACACACCGCCAAATCTCATTCCCCCCAAATTGATTAGGGTTCTATTATTTTCCTCCAAATCTCATTTTAACTATTCTTGTAAACATCACACATCTACAGCCTTCCCACTCATAGCCCCCTCCATTCCCACGCTTGCCCTCATCCTAGTAACCGCAATCGTCGCACAAGTCACTACCTCTCTTTTCAACTGATCTCACTACATTTCCTTTAAGGTACCATGTTCTTATCTATATATCTAGTGTCCACGCCTCAATTCATAAATGTTTTTGTTAAGTGCGATTTTTCTTTTTGGAGACCCTTTTACCTGTTTTTAATGATTATTGTTTATTTGTTTATATATGCTCTTCTGATGGCACGCTTGATCTGTTACAACCTTAGAGGAAACAAGAATACAACAGTCCTTGATGCTTGTGGACTCAATGGTGAGTACATTTTCTCAACTATCTATTTTCTTTTTGGAGACCCTTTTAGCTCCTTGCAATCTTATTTGTTTCTCTACATTGAGTATATGTAAAAATTTCTTTTATGGGTAGATGAAACATATATTAAACTGACCCATATATTTTTTGAACACCAAGTGTTTGATTAAAATCCCCAAAAAGAGAATTAGTACTATGGACCGCCCAAAGTCACAAATGTTTTTTACAGTAGGATTTAGTAGTGCATTTTGATTAATAAACAAAATTGTTAGATTCATGAAACTTATCTTACTCAGTTTATGTGTTGTCTCTGCGTTTGTTAACAAAGTTTGTGCTTTGGGGATGAAAGGACATTCGTTTGAAGGGCGTCATCCATTCTAGTGATTTCATTTATAATTTTTTAAGATTGAGGTGTTGTGTGTAACTTATTTGCCTGGTATTGCAGCAACTATGTTGGTAGCACAGAGTCTTTAGTTGGGTCAAAATGATATAGTCATGGCTGGTGGTATAGAAAGCATGCTTGTTCTAGTCCGCTGATACCGATACTAGCATCAATTTTATACTCTTTACCCTTATTGATAATACCAATATTTGTTTGATGTAGTCCGCTGGCAAGTTCATAAATAAAAGGATACCACTAATAGCATCAATTTTATACTCTTCAAACTTTTTTCCATACATTTAATCTGAGTTACTATGGGTTTTCTACATTTGTTTCACGATGTCACGAATACTATACATCTGTACCAGTTTTTGTAAATTTTTTTAGTTGAGAAATTCTGCTATAACTGTTTTGACTGTAGAAGGGGTCTAAATTTATACATTACACTCTTGTTGATGGAATCATGAAAAATGGGTTAGTGGGATGTTTGCAATGATATTTAGATGGGAAATGCTGCTGAAATATGTGCAGATACACATGGTTTTACAAGAGAACATTAGGTACATTAAATGTATTTGCAGCCTCTTTCTTCTAAATAAGAACTAGATATCCCTATTCCTATAGTATAATCCTTATGTTGATTTTATTATAATAGTCATTGTATGATATTTCTGAATGATGTATGTAGGATGATTATGCCATTCCTAGCTTTGAGCGTGGTATAGTTGCCCAAGAAAGTAGTGCTTTTGCATGGGAAATTGCCCTTGTAAGATTACTAGTGCTACTGGATGGTCAAACGATTGGGCTCTTTTGCTATGATTAATCATTATCTTGAATTTTACAGGTTGAAGTTCCTGGCCCAAGAGGAAGACCATCAACAATTGTTGACAAAGATGATGATTTGGGAAAGGTGACCAGTTGTAACGATGCCATATATGCTAAACTATACATGTGATTTTCTTTTAGTTTGTTGGTTGTCTCATAACCTTATGCCTTAACAACTCTTAACTTTTCCAGTTTGATGCTGCAAAGTTAAGGAACCCGCTGCCAGCTTTCAAGGACGATGGTGGCAGTGTTAGTGCCGACAATTCATCTAGCATAAAGTAATGAATTTTCTATCAATATTTGAATCAATTTTGTTTACTGTTTTTTCATCAAAGTTGCTAGTTAACAAGTATAGTTTATTTAAAAAGTAGACTCTCTAGTCCTACTAGAGTACTAAAGTACTAGAAGGAAAAAATACAGAATGTTTTATATGCCAGTATAAATTGGACAGACCTGAAATATACCAATTAAGTTTTGCATATGTTTCAAATCCCAGTTACTAATTACCAACTTGCTGCTACCATTGAACTTAAATTTTTTCAATTTCCACAGTGATGGTGTTGCTGCACTTGTCTTGGTAAGTGGGGAGAAGGTGCTTAAGCTTGGGTTGCAGTGATCGCAAAGGTTTCTGAATACACTAATGCTGAACAGGTAACCAAATGATGCAATCTAAAATGAAATAAAATGCGATATCAATATGCTTAATTAAGATATCATTAATCATATTTCATGTTTGGTTGAATAAACATTTATGAGATTGATATACATTGCAGGCACCTGAGTTATTTACAACTACCCCAACCCTTGCCATACCAAAGGCTATTTCAAGATCTGGATGGGATGCTTCTCAAATAGATTTCTAAGAAATTAATGAAGCATTTACTGTAAGCATTTTTGCTTAATATGGTAAAACTGTAGATGACATCTTGCATTTGGCATTCTTGAAATTTAATACTATTGTGTGGTAATTGCAGGTCATGGCTCTAGCAAATCAGAATTTGCTTAGTTTGGATTCAGTGAGTTTTTTTACCTTAAACCTTTCTCACTCACCCTGTCTCTCTCTCGCACACACATACACTCGTATAGTCACCTAACCTTAATTACAAGGGTGTCTGGAAGTGCATTTTGAAAGTCAGTGTGTGATATTAACTTATTATGTAATAAAGTTAGATGATCGATTGTAGAAGATAGTGGCTTGATGTGCTTTTGTAGTTTGAAGTTCTGAGTATATATAATGGATTAATAGATAAAATGACAAACATATGCAAATTCTGCTAAAAAAATTAGAGATTTTCTTAAATGGGAACACAAGTATCTCAAGTCTCAAGTTTGATAATAAAAATTGGTAATTAAGTAATTTAGTTTTACCTTTGAATGGTTAGTTATGTTGCATTTGTTATGAAATCATTTCTCCCAAGACTAATTGTTTGACATTATTAGAATTAGATAATTAGGAACTGATTATTGCTATTTTAAGTCACAATAATCAGTATCAAAACTAAAAACCTGGTCATCCCCTAATTGCATATAAACATTAATTAATCCAATTCATTAAGCTTTAGTCTTTTACCATTTTGTGATGATCTTTTTCGTATATACTTTGTAGTCGAAGCTTAATGTACATGGTGGTGGAGTGTCATTGGGACATCCTCTATGTTGCAATGGTGCTCGCATCTTGGTCACTCGTTTGGGGTAAGTTTTATATATGTGAAAGTGAGTCATATGGTCCTTAATGCTAGGTTGGGCCATATTAAAAAAGTTTGACTTTTGTCACAAGTTTATTGCTCATGCTTTCAATTGTTAGAAGTTAAATCAATGAGATTATGAGCGTATAATCCTTTGTGAATATCGTATGTCATGTGTAACATCAAGGGCCATCAAGGAAGTCAGAGAGGAGGTTAAAGTAAAGATACAAGGAGGTTGTTGTTTTGATACGTTCCACCTTACCAGCTCCTGTAGATCGCCAATATTGTCAACTCGTGAAATTCTTATTTGAATCACATGGATTGTATAAGATTGCTTGTACACGTTGGTTCTTATCTAGAGGTGAATTTGATATGTTTACTTATTAATGATATTTGTTGGTTGGCTTAACTGAAGTTGATATGATATTTTTTGGCCAAATATAGTTGTTTGAGAATGCTTATTGAATTATTTCTTTTTAGGTGTGTTTTTTATTCCTTATAAGTTAACGACTTTAGATGTTTTGGATTGCTTATTGATCTAACCGCTTATAAAGGCTATTTGAGATTGTTTATTAATTTACTAATAGGGGTTGTACAAGATTGTTTATCGAAACTACTATAAGCAACTTTAATAACTAGTTTCGATAAACTTTCCCAGACAACTCCTATAAGCAACTTTAATAAGCAATCAAAAATATCTTTTTTATTAGCAGTTTCAATAAGCAATCCAAAACATCTCAATTTTTTTTTGTTGGGAAACATATCTTTAAGACCGGTTCTTAAAAGAAAACTAGTCTTGATGCTCCTAATTAGAGACCGGTTGTAAAACCAGTTTCAATGCGTTTCGGGCATAGATACCCTTCTCAGAGACTGATTTTAAGGAGAAAACCGGTGTCGATGCTTCTAAAAGAGACAGGTTGTCAAACCAGTTTCTATATGTTTCGATCATGGAGATACCCCCTTTCAGAGAGTGGTTGTAAAACCACTCTTCATGGGCCATTTTGACCGGTTTCTGTGAGATTTTTTGTAGTAGTGACATCAAAGATCTCTTAGGAACACTTAGTATTTCTACAACTGGTGTTCTACATCAATGGACACCAGCTGTAAATTATCGAGTCCTTCGCAGATCTTAGCAATCTGCCGAGAACGTTTATGAGAGAATTACAAATGTATTTCTCAATGATTGAACGGAAATTCCTGCCAGGGTCAACATCAAACAGCCCTGACAGCAGGTCACTTCGGTAACCCCACTCGGGTTACGCTTAGTGCTCGCGGTGGTTCTTTAGCGGTCTACAGTCATGGAGTGATCCCCAAGGACTCATCCAGTCATTGAGCTACTTAGTAGGTCTTGTAAGCTCCTTCGGGGGTATCTGACATGGGAACGGCCTTGATAAGGATTAGAATGAGTCTTCACAATATGCTGTTGACGAGCTCTAGCTCCTTATCTGTAAGTACCGGTTGATTATTGCTAACTATTTACCTGCAGGTACGAATCACCACCATGATGGTAGATTCCAGCATGCTCATCCATACATCTTGAAGCCAATGAAAGCTCCCCCAAAGATCTAAGCACCAAAAAGTTCTACAAAGTATAAAGACCAAAGATCAAAGTGTATGTAAAGGAACTTCGTGCTTTTGAAAGTCAAAGTCCAAAGATGTATGAGCATGTTGGAATGGCGGACGACCACCACAGACACAGAAGTGACGAACGGTAGACAACTTCATAACATGATCACCATCACATCAACAAAGAACGAAGTACAAAGAACGATGAAAGATTTTGCTAACAATTTTTGAAGACATCAACAACAAAGTCAAAGTTTAGAAGATGACGACGTCGGACAACCTTTGATGACCAACACTTAGAGCATGGGTACGGTGGCGCCATCACCACCAGCCCAACAAAACCGACGGCGCACCGTATCGGTGGTGGCGCCGTCGGTGCTCGCACCGTACCCACGGCTCAGCGCCATCGACTTTTTTTTTTTTTTTTTTTTTTTTTTTTTTTCTTTTCTCTATACTGATTTAAGCTTGTAAAAATCGAGCCGTTTGAATGTAACGGCTATAATGCCATTTTTTTGTCCCCAATACCCAATCAAACCAATTTAATTCCCAAATTTAATCCCAAAAAAAACCTTATAAATACCCCATTTTTTTTCAACCTTCACACACACTTCCAATCTATTAAATCTCTACTTCTAATAACTATTTTCATCCAAAATGAATCCAAATCAACCATGGATCAACAACATGCTAAACGATCCGACGAACCAAATGCCGGGATCTTCTTCGAACCCCTGTAACAATCCGGGATCGTCTTCGAATCCTGGTTACTTTCCCACCTTCCAAACCTCATTTATGAATCCAGAAGATTTAGCATTGTTTAGCCAATGGAAATTACAACAACAACAAAACCAATATCAATTTACACAAACTCAACAAACAACCCAAGGCATCCCTTCACAACCGAATTCGGACCATGCTTCGTTTCATCTAGTAGACGAAGAAGATGATGAAGAAAAATCGGTTTCAAGTGAAGAAATTATTCCGACACCGACCTCAAAAAAATCGAGGGCAAAGACGATGGCGAAGAAGCCAAAATCAAAGGCGAAGAATAAGAAAAGCAACAAAGAAAAAGAAAAGGAGGTCGATGAAGATGTGGTCCCGTCCCGACAACCACTAACTTTTTGGAGCCAAGACGAAGAATATCTTTTGGCGGAGTGTTACATCCAAGTATCCGAGGATCCAAAAACGGGTGCGGATCAACAAAGGGATACATTTTGGTACAAAGTGCTCGATGCATACAACAAGGAAGCAAAGAGGCTCAACTATACTATTCATACCAAAAACATGTTGACGGGAAAGTGGACTCCAATGAATAAAGATATCAAGAAGTTTAATTCGGTTGTTGATGAAACGGCGGTTATGAGTGGGGAAGGTGATAAAGATGTTATGGCCCGTTGTCACATATTGTTTAAAAAAACAACGGGTTATGATTTTATTCACACAAGCGCTTGGGAGTTTTTGAAAGACAAGCACAAGTGGAAAAATCCCGACTCGACTTTTGATGAGACGAAAAATGATCTATTTTTAGGGGGTCATTTAAGCCCGGAATTGAATTTATTTGATCAAATATTGCCCTAAATCGTTCCTTTTGTGATTTTAGGTACTTTTGGAGTGAATTCTAGAAAAGGAAGCATTTTGGACGTTTTTGGAGCATAAAAGTGAAGAAAACGGCAAAGTCTTAATTTTCCTTGATGGGAACAGTAACTGATGGCGTCACCAAGTTCTTCATGACGGCGTCAGGAGTAATACAAGAGGTTGAAGTGGATAAAGTCCGTGACGGTCCAGAAAGTTGTGTGCATTGGAGATGACGGCGTCACCCAAGGCCGTCACGTGTAAAATTAAAGAGTGATGGCCTAGAAAATTTCCTGAAGGCGTCACGTAGGCCGTCACGTGTTAACTTTTCAAAACTTGCGCGCGAAGTAGCTGATATTGTTTTGGTCATAACTTTTGCATACGAACTCGGATTTAGGTGACTCAAAAGCCCACGCGAAGAGGACGAAGAAATATACAATTTGGTGAAGAAATATTGGTCATGACGCCATCACTCTTTACGAGGTGACGCCGTCAAGCCTTGCCGACAGAAAACTTGCCTATAAATATAACATCATAACTTCACTTTTTGTAAGCCCTAAACCCTAAGGTCAATTCCTGGGTTTAGGTAGATGTTTTTCCAGCAACTTAGAGGGTTTCAATCACTCCATAAATATCTTGTATTGGTTTGATGATTCTATCTCAATTATGTCTTTCATTATTATTTTTGTTTGCTCTTCATTGATTATGTTTTGCTAATTCACCTTGTGTCTACTTATGATTATGTGAAACTTGTATATAATTGATTAGATCTTATTGATTCCTTGTTGATGTTTGTGTCTATGTTCATCAATTAGGGTGTGACACTTCGATAGATCTAATTGGTTTAGTTTATAATTCTTGATTCCTATTGTCTCTTGTTTAATTGAATGAATTCGATGTTAAGAAAACTGGCAGACTTCCATAGGGTAACATGCTTGAACGTCTTAAGAAAAATGAACCAATGCGTACTAGGTTATTATGGTTGTATTTAATGCATGAGCGAATTCTAATGATCCCATGTTAGGAGCTTCTTGCAGGCTCGACATAGGAGTGAAGTAGGAGCTTATAGAGTTGGGGAAGTACGTAAACCACCCCACGAATGGTATTAAGGAATACAACCCGTCAATTAAAACAATGTGTGACAATTTAATAGGTATAATTGGATAGCTAGCAAGGAGTAACATATCATTGGTAGATATGCTTCACTTACCTTGTAGAACCTTAGTTTATTTTTCTTGCACATTAGTTTAATTAGTAGCTTTTGGGTTAGTTGATTAACAACTAATTCCGCCCCTCCTTCCAAAACCGGAGATTTTTACTTGCTTTTCATAAAATATAAAAATACAAAAAGAATCATCCTTCACCTTTAGACCTAGTTAGATTAATTTCAATCCTAACGACACTATTCCTGAGTTGAACGATCAATCCCCCGGTACTTGTCATGTCACTATACTATACTACAACGATCAGGTACACTGCCTGGTGGGGGTTGTAAGCTTCTCGAGATCCCTCGAGAGGTAAAGTCTGGTGCAATTCCCACGCATGAAGTTTTTGGCGCCGCAGCCCGGGGAATAGTTATTGTTTAGGTTGAAATTTATTTTGATTAGGTCTACTCATTAGATTCCCTTTTTAGTGAGATTTTTATTTTCTTTTTATTAGCTTTCTCGTAGTCTATCTTTTCTTTGTGTATTTGTTCGTAGAAACCTTTCCATTGACTCTTCCGTTCACCATTATGGAGAATGCGAATCCACCATACTACCGACCACGAAACCCATTCACTCCTGATGACATCTTGATGTTCAACCAATATCGAGATGAACCTATCTATGATGCATGGACTCGTTTTAAAAATTTACTCCGAATAGTCCCTCATCATGGTTTCGATCTATGGTACCTAACTCAAATCTTTTACTATAGTGTCCACCCATATGACCAAAGGTACATTGACGATTTTACCAACGGGGACCTTAGGGAATTAAATGCTGAAGAAGCATGGGATGCCATAGAAGATTGTGCCGAATATTATTATAGAGTAGACAACCCAACAAACAACATCACAAATCAATCAATAACAAGTTTGAAGGAGCAAACAGGAAGTTTGTCTGGGGATGATTACTCAGGGATACCTGTGTGGATGTCACCTAAAATCATAGTACAAAACAAACACATAGGTAATCTAGGTACAATGGAGGATGAGGTGGACAATCCAAGCCCACAAAGTACCCCACAAGTCCTACCATCATTTGAGGCACATACACCGCTCGTGACTTACCCGGAAGAAGTAGAAGAGACTATAGGTACCCCAATTGAGGTAGAACCCTTGGACCAAGCACCACTAGAGGATATAGGTTTGAATACTTATAGTGATAACCTTACTCCTAGTTCTAGGGAATTTCCTAACGTTGATGAACCGGAACCTAAACCTTTACACAACTTTCCATCCTTAGATATACATCTAGGAGACAAAAGAGGAATCGACCTACCCATCAACCAATATTATCCGGGTAGTTTTAGGATGAAGGAAGCCATTCACTCACCCCCTTCACCTCACGTGGCATATTTCCACCCTAAGGGTGTGTATCGCTACTTTCACCCGCACTTAATCCTAAGTGTAGGGAAAACCTCCCCTATTTCCGTTAAATAAGGGTAGAGTCAGGCTCGTGACTCGAACAAAAACAAGCGCTTGTTGGGAGGCAACCCAACCCGTGTTTTAAATTGTTTGATGTTTTTAATTTATTTGTTTGTTTGTGTCATATATGCTTAATCATAGTTGTTTAATTTTCATGTTTCGAATAATTTGTGAAAATGTTTTATTTTGTTTTTAACCTCGTCTTAATTGCATATAAAGGTATTTTACAAAAAGATAAGTGTAGGGAAATTTATATTTTGTTAAAAAGAACTAAATTCGAACATGAAAACTTCACAATTCATGATTAGCATATATTCTATCTTGTTTGTGTGTCAATAATTGTGGATATGTTTTATGAGTTCCTATTTGTAATTCATTCCACAAGTATCCTATCCTTTTGTTGCTTTGTCTTGTTTCTATTTCTAAGTCTGGAATTACATCTAGTTGTGATTTTTGTTCGGTTTGATTCTTTGGTTTTTGTGTTTGTTGATTACATGACAAGAAGATGATTTATATTTCTGGAGGGAAGCTTTCAACGTTCATCTTCTTGGAGGTAGATTTAACCATGTTGTCACATTATCCACACCGAACGAATCAGGGGAGTATTGGTTTCTTTCATTCTTATTTATTTTTACTTTTACATCTTTTATCTAGAACATTGGGGACAATGTTCGGTTTAAGTGTAGGGAGGGTATATTAGAAACTATTACTCCACTTGGTTTTTGTTTTGTTTGATAGTGAATGTGTAATAAAACTGAGAGAAATATTTGTTAGGGTAATTTTAGCACCAAATTTAAAATTTTTTGCAACATGTAGGAGTGAAACTTTAGTCTTAATAAGCGTCTCATGGATAGGAGTTGTATGACTAGCACAAAAACCATACCACTCAAAAATTTCCACCCCAAATATGTGAGGTTCGCCCTTAGATCTTTAGGAAAAAACATTCATTGTTGGTGCTTATGAGTGTACCGGTAGTATTTAGATTCTAGAACTTGTGATAGCGATGCATCCCGAGACCGCTAGTGAGACTACATTCGTGTAGTTAAGATTTACTACATGATAAGAGGCATTAGGATAACCCTTGTTCTACACCTGTAATATAATTACATTGACTTCATAGGTCAAGTAATTGTCCCACACCTTTGCGTTGTACTCATTTTTTAGTACACGATACCCCTAGTACACCCCTCCGAGCCTATCTATTCGTATATAACTTTAAGCATTTTACTTAAAGGAAGAATTTGTTTACAATCCACCCCAAATGTGCAACCAAATCGCCTTAGCCTTCCTTGTATGCACTCATCTTTAGTGCATTATTGTTAATTGTTTAGACCCTTTGTTAGTTGTCTAATTGATTACATGGTTGCTAAGTCGAGTCATATCTTGTACATATTGTTTTGGGACAATTGGGACGGGCAATTTATCATCACCCTCCAGAAATGCATGGTTACTAAGTCGAGTCGTATCTAACTTTAAGCATTTTACTTAAATCTTTAGCAATTATGACGGGCAATTTATCATCACCCTCCAGAAATGCATATTCAAGATGAGGTGGCAAGTCCTTAAGTTCAACCTCAGGGAAGTCATCAGTTTTCTCAACATTTTTGACCTCCTCTTTATGAAGTGTTTGTGGTAGAACAGGAAGAGGAGAGGGATCTTCGTTTAATAATTTTTCAAGCAGGAGAATATCCCTCTCGGGGTCAATCTCTTGGTTATCGATTCCATCGGGAATCGAATCACTTTTGAGAAAGGCCTCAATTTCTTCTAAGATGACGTCACTTCCCTCAAACGGAGTGAGGGAAGGAGAAGAATTGGCAATGATGGGGTGAGAATACTGAGTGAGGTTTTCACTCGAAGAATCATCAATGAAACCTAAAATCTCTTGAGCATACTCCTCAGCAACAACATCGATGACATCTATTTGATTCACCGATTCACAGTCATAATTGGAGGAGTCTCTCGAAGTTTGATTTAGGTTGAAGGTAATGGCTTCCGTTCCAACACGTAATGTGATCTCATGCTCAAATACATCGATAAGAGCATGCCCAGTTCTAAGAAATCCCCTTCCAAGAATGAGAGGGACCCTAGAATCGGCATCAAAGTCAACAATCACAAAATCTGCCAGAAAATGGAACTTTCCCACTTTAACGAATATGTCCTCGGCAATGCCAAGAGGACGAGAAATCGAACGATCGGCAAGCTCTAAAGTCATGCACGTGGGAGTAAGTTTGGGAAGAGAGAGTTTCTTCCACACAGAATATGGCATAAGGTTAATGCTAGCACCTAGATAGGCCAAGGCGAAGCATTCAACTATACCCGGGAAAGTACAGGGAATGAGAAATTTCCCGGGGTCTCCAAGCTTTTCAGGAAGCTTTTTCAACAGAACTGCTGAGCAGTTCTCATTCAGAGGAGTTCTTGCCATCTCAAAGAGTTTTTCCTTATTACTTAACAGATTTTTGATTGTCGATGCAAACTTGGGCATCAAGAGAATAGCGTCCGCGAAGCTAATGTCAAAGTGCAAATCTTGGAAGATTTGGAAAAACTTATCCATTTGGTGATTAGCCTTTTCACGGAGCTTTTGTTCACTGAGACGTGATAGGTAGGGAATAGAAGTTTTGGATTTAGGGTTGTCCACTGGAGTTTCTGGTGGTTCAAAGACAACTCCAGGCTTACATCTGGTTTCAGGAATAACCTGAGGTTGGATGTGTGCTATACTTCGTGGGTTAGGAGTTTGCACCTTGTCCTTTGTCACCTCAAGTTCACGTTCCACTACCTTTGGAGGAGAGGGAGAAGAGGTAGTAGGAATCGCGGGTTCATCATATGAAGCACCACTTCTTGTTATGATCACCTTAGCATCGCCCCTCGGGTTAGCGATCGTGTTGCTCGGTAAAGTAGTACCTGAGCCCGAGGGTCGATCATTTAAAGACTTCTTGATATCAGAAATCTGGCTGACCAGCAACTTGTTCAACTCTTCTTGGGACTTCATGAATTGCTTTAACAACTCGTCAGATGAAGGCCCGGTTGGAACAATGGCTTGATTCGGATTAGGAATATTTGGAGCTCGATTGTTCGGATTGGGACCTTGATTTTGAAAATTACCCTGATTAGGGTTGTTGTTTCCATGAAAATATCTTGGATTGAAATTACCCTGACCTTGGTTTCGATTAAAGTTTCCTTGATGTTGGAAACCTTGACTTTGGAAAACTTGGTTTTGATTGTGAAAACCAAGACCCTGATTGAAGTTACCTTGGTTTTGAAAACCTTGGTTCGCTCTATTTTGATTTTGGCCACGGTTTTGGACATTTTGGTTTTGATTAAAACCAGGAGGTCCAGGATAATGATGATGAGGACGATAGTTCGGGTCCATAGGAGGGCGATATTGATTGCCTCCTTGATTTTAGGACCCGGCTACAGCATGAGCTTCATATGGAGTACCATCAGTAGCTGTGCAATTGTAGTAGGCATGCGGCCCACCACAAGTCACACAGACTTCCACTTTTTTAACCTCGGCAGGTGGAGGATGTTGTGGAAATGAAACTTTCTTTGTTTGGGCGAGAACCAAAGCTTGAATCGCTTCAGTTAGCTTGTCAATCTTAGCATCCGTGCTAGATTGACTCACAAAAGATGAAGTGGAAGGACCCGCATTGATTTGTGAAACAATCGGTTTACTTCGTGTAGAGCGGACCTTGGACTTGTTTTCTATGATTTGCAAAGCTTCTTTTGTGGTTCTACTCAAGAAATTACCTCCCGCGGAGGCATTGAGAGAATCCTGATCAGCTTGGCTCACGCCATTGTAAAAAGTATCGAGTTGCATCAACTCAGAGAAACCATGATGTGGACACTTGCGAAGTAATTCTTTGAAACGATCCCACGCTTCACCAAAAGATTCATTATATTTTTGAGTGAACTTGGTGATTTCGTTCTTAAGACTCGTGGTCTTGGAAGGTGGGAAGAATTCATTCACAAATTTTTTGACAAGATCTTCCCATGTCTCAATAGATCGTGGAGGTTGTTTTTCAAGCCAAATCCGGGCTTGTCCCTCCAGGGAGAATGGGAAGAGAAGAAGTTTTATTGCTTCACAAGGGACATTTTTGTACTTGATGGTTGAAGTGATTTTATTGAACCATCGAATGTGAGCATGATGATCGTCCCTCTCAAAACCATAAAATTGACTTGAGGTTACAAGATTGAGTAACCCGGTTTTGAGCTCAAATTTATCAGCCACGATGGCTGGAACAACAATGGCATCTCCGTAACCCTCGATGGGTGCTTGGAGAAGCTCACACATGGGGCGGTCTTCCGCCATGGTGACAGTGGGTGTGGCAACAGTACGGATCTCAGATCCGACTATTGGTGCTGAACGTCTATGAGGTCTTCGAGGTTTCCGAACAAGCTCACGTAATGGGCTCGTGGACCTTGAAGAATGAGTGCGCATGCACTAGAGATAAAACCAATCAAAACAAAATCGAGGCAAATCCACAGTGAACTTAAACCAATAATCACAAGCAAGTGGCTTCTTTAAGAAAGGTACACCACTTACAGGGATACAAAGGCAAGTTTTAAATCTTAGGTTTGGGAACTTATTATGTTCACACCCCCAGTTGGTAGGTGTTCTGTCTTGGTTTGCGACGGTTGGTTTTTATGTATTTATTATTATTCACAAGAAAAGACGGATGTTTTTGTGTTTTGTGTATGGGTTTAAAAACTTTTGGACAATATTTTTGGTATCGTTTTGTTTACCAAAATCGTATTTCTTTAAGAATCACCTTAAAAGAAACACAATATAGAAAACGTAACGATCTGTTTTGTTGTTTTTTTTTTTATTTTTTTGGTGTTTTAACACTTTAGGAAAAGTGTTAATGACTTTTTTATGTTTTGATTTAAAATTTACAAAAATGGTGGTTTTTGTACAGTGATTGAGGTGAAATAACACTAATCTCAAATGACGCTATAGAAACGCGCACACCTCCTCGGCAACGGCGCCAAATTTTGATTGACTCAGAATAGTCAACTTAAATTAACCAAGTATATGGTCAACAAAGTCAAACTACCTTGACCAATGCTTCCGGGTAATATAGAGTATCACCAGGTCGTTATGTCCCAACGAGGTGTGGATTGTGCTTTAGATTGCTTGTGATCGGGTGATTATTCACAGAAAAGGGTTGTAATGAGAATTATAAAATGAAATAGCTTAGGAAATCTATGTGTTTGATTACTGGAATTGAGATTAGGAAGAATCGATTTAAAGCCTAAAAACGTACGTTTTAATTAAAAATGTACGCTGACGAACGAAACAGAAAGTATAACTGATGAACTGAAAAGGCTACGAGTGTGAAATTATTATTTTTACAATCCTAATAAATAAATAAAATTTTAAGAAAAAGAAAAATTATTTTTACACTATTTAATTATTAATTATTAATTAATTACTAATTATTTATTAATTAACTAATTAAACTAATTAGAATTATTAAAAATACTAAAAAGGCTTAGAAAATTAAGAAAAATTTTACAAATCTAATTAACCATCATAGGAATCCTAAAAAATTATAAAAAGTTGATTTTATATATTTTTAAACTAATTTACTAATTATTATTCTAATTATTTATTAATTACCAATTAAACTAATTATATTATAAAAAATAGAAAATGAATAGTATAAATTCTAGAAAAATTTATAAAAATGTTTTACCTTATATAAAAGCTAGAAATATTATAAAAACTAGGTGTTACTTAATAAAATATAATTATGCTATTTAATTCTTAATTATTAATTAATAATTAATTAAACTAAAATTAATTCTAAAAAGCACTAAAAGACAAAAGAAAAATCTGGAAAAATTTCTAAAATTACTTTAATATAAGAGAGATTTAATAAAAATATAAAAATGATAAAGTGCTTATAAATAAGCTAAAAAGAAAATTAAAATGATAATTTCTATAAAATAGAAGTTATCACTATAATTAAAATTGGTTTTTTGAGTTTTTTCTTTTTCCAAACTAATTTTACACTAAAAACTAACACTTTTTATGTAGCTCATAAATAAGCACTTTGGGTGCTTATTTGTCCAACAGTTGACTTTCTTTGACTGAACAAGGTATTTAGCTTAAATGGAGTTATGTGGGGTCCACAATGGTTAATTCAGGTTCACACAAGTTACTTGGACATGTTTGAGCAAGTTTCTATCAAATAAGCAATAAGAATAAGCCAAGAATCCACAATAAGCTCTTGCTTATTTGGATTCTGGACAGAAATGGGACAACCTTTGAGGGCAATTCCAAGTGGGGTCCACTGGTCCTAAGGTCAAATTAATGGTCAACTCTTGAAGCTTGCTAGGAGCGGGATTGAAAGAAGCCAAATGGGGGTCTGTGGGACCACTGAGGTGGCCAGAAACCACCACCAAAGTGGTGGTGTTGGATGGTTATCTGCTGTAGCAGGGGGTGGCTTGCCCTGCAGCTGTGTTCAATGAACTGTGGGGCCCACCAGAAAAATCCCAAAAATGTAACAACTGTGGGATCTCAAACTTGAGGTGGGGGGTTGTAAGTATGGACAAGTTTCAAAGCCTAACTCAAATCACAAAAATCATAAAAATTCTTTGAACTTTTGTAAAGATTGAAGAACATGCACTTTGACTTTTCAAGAAAAACTTGCAAATTGACTTTGGTGACTTTTGGTTGATGATTACTGGTTAAGAAACATATAATAAGCACTATTACAACTATATTAAGCTAGATTTACTAATTTTAAACTAATTTGAGAGGTTTGTGACTCACAATTCCCTCACAGTTAACTGTGAGGGGAAATGGAGTTTGATTTTGACTTTTGGCTTACTGTGGACTTAGTTTCTTGGTTACACTTACTTAATTTAACCTAGTTAAGTATGATTAGAACACAAGCAACAACAAATACCTATGGGAACACAGTGATTAACCTAGAACCAAACACCCCTTTATGCATTATCTGTTTTCAGTTTTCAAAGGAAAACAAGGTTTTCTGAGGTAAAATGGAAAATATTAGTTTGAAACAAGTTTGTAAACACCTCAGAGTCAGAATTCAAGTGCCAAAAAGCAGTTTTCAATAAGCTCAGTACCAAAAGCTATTTAAGCTAAATTTATTTAGTTAAATGAGAAATCACTAAAACTATTTGAGAACTTACACAAACTAAACTAAAACATGAATCAGTAGCTAATTTAAACTTGAATAATCAGAAACAAACAAGAAATAAGCACTGAGGTAAGCTATTAAGCATTCAAACAGTGATAATGCAAAAACTTGGGAAATGACTTACAAGGCACCTGTGTGCATCCCAAAACCAAGGACATGGAACTCAAATCAATCCTACTACCTCCCATGAGGTTCTAAACCAAGCCATCCATCTCCAATCTGCATCTTAACTTCTTTTTTTCTGATTTTTCTATTTTTCTTTATTATTTATTGATTTTTCTTACTTTCTTGAAAATTGAACTTGAAAAAGGTTTGGTACCTAAAATAACTTATAAAAGCTTTACTGAGACTAAATGTGAGCTAATGAAACAATGGGAACAAGGTTTAACACCACTTCATACAAACATAAGATTTTCACTCAAACATGAAAAAGTTGAATTTAACAGCAAACTTAGATTTCATTCACTAAAAAGTTAATGATTACACTGATAAAACTTAAGTCACAACTGAAAAGGCTAAACTAAGACTTGAAAATTAAAGTTTACAATAAGTAGAAAATTACAAAATAAGCTTAAAAACTACACACCCCTCTCTGCTGCTCCTCTTCTCTTTCTATCATCACTTCTAGGGTTTGTTTGGCCCACTTGACCTTTCCCACTTGAATTCTCATCCGTTGGATCTTTTTATGCAATCTTGGCCATTTAATCTCCTTTGGCGCCAAAAAGTCTTTCCACTTTTTCTTGATAACTTGAAGGAGCTTCTGAGCAATTAATGCTCTTTGGATATTAGTGGGAGTTGGGGAGGTCAGGGAGTGGGCTGCTGAAGTGGAGGAGGGGGAGATGGAGTATTTGGTTAGTTAGCAAGGGTTTAAGGGGGGAAGGAGGTGGAGAGGTCAAAGTTTGACCCTGGGAGTTTTATTTGAAACGGGGGAGTAATATTTAAGTGGTGGTGGGCTGGGTGAGGGAATGGGCTGGAGTAATAAGGGTGGGGGATTGGGCCTGGTTGTGGTTTGGCTTGTTAGGTTTGGTTTGGGGTTTTAGATAAAACAAGGGTCCGGTTTGGCTAAGATATATCACAAGGACCATTTTTGTAATTTACGAAAACCTGAGGGACTGAAAATGTAATTCTCCCAAAGTATCACCAAGGACCATTCATGCAAAGTTTAATAATTCAAAAACCATTTTTGCAATTTTTTTACTTTTCAAAATTCCCAGGGACTATTTCTGCAAATTTCCAAACTCCAGTGACCAAACATGTAGATTTTCCAAACTTTTCACCCAAAGTCCATTTTTTATAACTTTTGATTTTTTTAAGGACTTGGGTTGACTTTTCTTTCAAAATAAATGCATAGGGACTATTTTTGACAAGTTTTGAAACTTGGGGGACTGAAACTGCCAATATTGCAAACTTTGATCATTTTTCATTGGTTTTTGCTCATTTTGCATTTAAAACACATAAAACCCAATTCCTGGGATAATTTCAGTATTTTGATGACTTTTTGATTGTTTTAGTATGTTTTGGCAGTTTAAATATGATAAAAATGATGAGTGTTTGAGTACTCATCAGTACGCCACCCCACGAATGGTATTAAGGAATACAACCCGTCAATTAAAACAAGGTGTGACAATTCAATAGGTAGAATTGGATAGCTAGCAAGGAGTAACATATCATGGGTAGATATGCTTCACTTACCTTGTAGAACCTTAGTTTATTTTTCTTGCACATTAGTTTAATTAGTAACTTTTGGGTTAGTTGATTAATAACTAATTCCGCCCCTCCTTCCAAAACCCAAGATTTTTACTTGCTTTTCATAAAATATAAAAATACAAAAAGAATCATCCTTCACCTTTAGACCTAGTTAGATTAATTTCAATCCTAACGACACTATTCCTGAGTTGAACGATCAATCCCCCGGTACTTGTCACTATACTATACTACAACGATCAGGTACACTGCCTGGTGGGGGTTGTAAGCTTCTCGAGATCCCTTGAGAGGTAAAGCCTGGTGCAATTCTCACGCATCAATTTTGACAAGACGTAATCGTCTTCGGCCTACGAACGAGGAGCCCCAGCATTTTGGACCCGACGATTTGCCACGGCCAGACGGCATGTACCGGGTTGCTAAGAGTCAACGTTCGTCAAACTCGACCGCTAGTTCCGGTTCAAACCCGGCATTGTTTCAAGAAATGTTGCAACAACAATACGAGTTAGACCGCAAGCTAGGCAAAGATGGATGTTCTTGAGCGAGAGTCACTCGCGAGAGTTACTTTATATGAATCACAAAAGATTGTCGAGGAGATGCGGGTGCTACAAATGGATACAATCAGGATGGATCCGGTCAACGCAAGGATCGTGAGGGCACAACAAGCTCGAATCCGGTCAAAATATCCCGAAGAGGATTAAGCTTTTATTTATGTATTAGGTTTTTAATTTATGCAATTTTTTTAAATGTATCGTGTGTGTTTTTAATATGTAATGTGTGTTTTTAATATTAATGAAGTTTATTTAAGTTTATATTATGTATATTTTAATTTTTGTAAAAAAAAAAAAAAAAAAAAAAAAAAAAAAAAAAAAAAAAAAATGGCCGACGGCACTAGAAATTCTGGTGCCAACGGATACCCCTGAAATGTGGTGTCATGGGTTTTCTGGTACCATGAAGCTTTTTGCTGACGTGGCAGCAAAAAAGTCCCACGGCTTGGAGCCATGGCACCAACGGTACCCAGTGCTCTTAGGGGGAGATTGTTGGGAATAGACTTTATTAATTCAAGTGTCGGTCATTGAGTTTTGTAATAGGTTGCAACATTATATTAGTACGTTAGTGATTTAATATGTTTTTATTAAGTTTTATGCTTAATTTATATGTTTGGTAAAGGTCTAAGGGCTTATTTTGTATTATTGTCAAAGTTTAGAGAAGCCCGAGCCCTTACCTATAAATACCCATGTATCCCCTCATTTGAAGTTGTTGGTTCTCTTGGTAATACAAGTTTATTTCATTTTCTCTTAAGAGTTCCTTCTACTTTCTCTCTCTACTTACTTTCTCTCTCTAGAAATCTAAGTGTTTATGTTAAGAAATGGTGACCTAACATTTTCTTTCCCTTTCCTTTTCCCTACCATTATCATTACCTTTCCCTTTTCATTTTCCCAAGTTTGAAACAATCACACCCTAAATAAGGCTATGCACAGTGGGTCGTTAATTTTCGGTCGAGCGACAAAGACAACCGATTTGCAAATCGCTTGAGGCCACTATGAGGCTTGGTCGAAATATCGGTTGAGGCAAGACAAAACGCTTAATCAGTTGGAAATACAACCGACTTTGAAACAACAAAAAGCTTCCACAATTCTCATTTTACCGTTTGAAAGTTAATGCAATTCACAAAAACCAAACAATTGACCGTTTGAATAAAAATTAAAAAAAAAGCTTTATTTTTTTATTTTTTATTTTTTTTTTCAAATTTACGACTTTTTATCATACAAATACCTATATCAAACTCACTTTCAAACACACAATTTCAAACAACATTCAACCAAAATCTCATCAATATTCACAATGTCAAAGAAAAACACTCCACAATCAAAAAATCGACGATCCCGACTACCCCAAAATGCACCGGATATGAATTTCTCTCCCCAAAATAACTTTGAATTAACCGGCATAACACCACAACAACAACGGGGTATTCACTTTCGTCCACCCGCTTTTGAATACTCATCACGACTACCACAACCTAATCCAAATGAAAACCCGTTTTACGTTAATACACCATTTGCACCGCAACATCCTAATACGGATTATCACCAAGAACCAAGTGGGTCGTCGTATCGCCCTAATATGGATTACTTGCATTGTTCCCAACCGTATCAAGATTATTCTTCGATTCGTAGTAGTAATCTTGATATGAATTTGGATGATTAGGGAGACTATCCGACTCCACAATACTCGACCCAAAACTACATGAGTCAAGATGCTTCGATGGGGCAAGGTTCGGGTCACTGTTCATACCACGGTTCTTTCCACGGTTCCATGCCCGTTGATGAAGATGATGATGTCGAAGAGACATCACCCGTCAAGCCAAAGAAGCCTTCACGGCGTGCTACAAAGGCGAAGGACAAAGGCAAACAACCCGAACCAAACAAAAAGGTCAAACCATGGACACAGACGAAAGAGATCGCGCTTTGTAAAGCTTTCATCTTTACTCCCTCCGTCCCAAAATAAATGTCTAGTTTGACTTTTCAGAGTCAAACTGGTTCAACTTTGACCTTAACTATTTTTGTAGGTGTTATATAATATTTTATGCAAAATATATGAATGGATTGGGTTTTAAGTGTATTTTTCAATGGTATAATTTTTCATCAAGTATTATATAACAAAAAATATATATATTTAAGGTCAAAGTTAAACCATTTTGACTGTGAAAAGTAAAACTGGACATTTATTTTGGGATGGAGGGAGTATTTCGGAAAATGACATAAAAGGAAACGCTATGAACCGGCACTGCTTTTAGGAGTTGGTGATAAACTACTTTCAAAAGGAAACTGGTTCAGACCGGACATACGACTCGATCATGTCCAAATGGAAGACTAAGATTCGTGGTAGGGTTGCGAATTTTTGTGTTATTATGGATAATATCAAGGATACTCATGGAAGTGGTGTGAATGATGCAGACGATAAAGAAAAAGCTCATAGAGAGTATCATGTGCGTTACAGTCATGAGTTCAATTTGTTGGAGTGTTGGAAAGTATTGAGGCGTCATGATGCTTGGAAGAGGGAGATGCCTCTTTTCTAATCGAATAGTCGTAAGAAATCAAAGGGTTCTACAACTACCTCGGGGTCAACACAAGGTCCCGCGAATTTCCAAGACTTGGATGACGAGGATGATGCGGAGGATGATACTAGAGAATCACGACCACGAGGTCGTGACGCAGCCAGGAAGAAATCATCCTCCTCCTCTCGTGATCCACCAGCATCATTTGTTAGTTCGCTAGCATCAACCTTTTTCAGGTTGAAGCTGTCAAAACCGTCAAAACGGACGAAAAATAAAGAGCTTGAAGAGTCGTGGAAATCATTGAAGGAACAAGAGCTAGCGTATATTTTCAGTTTGCTCCGTATATTTTGTGTTTTCCTGCTTTTGACTTGTAAAACTTTATATTTTCCGTTCCTTATTTTTATTTAACAGTTTTATAATAAAAATAAAGTTATAAAAATTATAAGAAAATAAAAGATATTAAAAGGATATTACTATCAATTTAGAATGGGTGAAGATAACCAAACCCATATTAAATAATAAATACTACTAAAGAGCTTTATATCGATTATGATAACAAAATTTATTCATTAAACAACATGAAGTCTGGCAGGAAACAACTGGCGACTAGATCGTAAATGTCACACCCCGCCACGGCGGAAACGCGCGGGTGTAACTTCATGGATATCATCACAACACCTGGTGTCAACATAGAGAACAACTACATGCGCATAAATAGAGCAATGTACCAACACACAGTGTTGTAACAATACCCAAAGATAAACAAAATAAAATCCAAAAGGTATCTTCAATAAGTTTGAAAGTACCAAACATAAAACATAAATGTATCATATCCAAATCCATATAAAATCAAATCCCAAAAACATAAGTAAGTCTCCATGCAACTAAGTCTCACCTAATTGTTGTCCTCAACTTTGGCCTTAAAATGCTCACCTGAAAATGATGCTTAAAATGTCAACATAACGTTGGTGAGACTCATAGGTTTAAGACTCAACGCAAAAGACAACCGAATCCACTGTGATTACAAAATATAGCTGGACAAATAATTATAGGTTATCATATAGCTACATGCATTTGCAAGTCAATATCCACACACAAAGGCAACAACACTCATAAAGCAACCATTAGGACGGCTCGTGTCCTCCGACCCCATAATCATCAATTAGGTCGCATGCGCGAGCAACAGGATAAAAATCCCCCTAATTGGATACCATCAACCATATCAAACATCAATTAGGTCGCATGCGCGAGTAACAGGATAAACATCCTCCTAATTGGATCCCATTAACACATTAAACATCAATTAGGTCGCATGCGCGAGTAACAGGATAAACATCCTCCTAATTGGATCCCATAAACATCCACACAAGCAAGTAATCACACATAGCATGCATACGATAACATTATAAGTCCAAGCTCATTAACACCACACACATAATCACAGTAAATCAAATCATTTAAGACAAGCATCATTCCCATCCCAAGTTTAAAACAAAGTAAAAATATGGGACTATGAACTCACCTTAAACTCCGCAGCTTCCACAAAACAATTCACAATCTATAGCACACAAACATAATCCACATTACACAAGGTCAAGCTAAAAGCTACAACCATGCAGTACACATATGATGGATGTCTAAGACTCATATGACCCACCATGGATCTCCTAGACACCACACTAACCATCACCATAACTTAATACTCACTAAATCCCTTGCACTCTAAAACTCAGAAAACGCAGAATTTTTGAGTACATTCACTCACATGAAATCACGACCAATAAAGCTTAACAACTCACACCAAAAATTTACCATGGTCTCTCATAAGAATAGAAGTTAATACCATAAGACCATGGACCAATAACACACACAAGTACTCATAGAAAATTCAAACTTGTCAACTACTCAAATTCGGATCTGAACGCACACCAAAAAGTTTTGATTTTTAATAATTACTTCCACAAGTTTTTATCGCGAATCCTATTCGTGGTAGTCTAATATAACCTAAAACTTAACTATTCCAGAAGACCAAGTCAAAATACCACTTTTACAACCACATGCCACCCTCAAACTTTTACCCAAAATCTGTCCCGGTTTGACAGCTTTGACACCTTAACAAAGAAAAATCAAAAGACTGACTTCCCGACCTCAAAATTGATCGTGGCTGGACTTTTTGGAAAGCTCTTTCATTATACTACAATTTAGATCTAAAATTCGTGACTTAACTCATCACCATATGTTATTTACACTCACATCTTTACAGCCTTACAAATCTATCCAAACCTAACACATAAACTAACGCGTTTAACACTCAATTCCCTTAACCACTAACCATAATATTAACATCTAGTCATCCTAACATGTTTTACTTCAATAATTTACAGAAGTATATAAACCCTAGATTCCATCATATTAATTATTACATGAATCATAACAATAATTGATTAATTACACATAAGGGTTAAAGATTTTACATTGATTCTTGATTATTGCTAGACAATTATGAAACCCTAATTTTTCTTCTTGGATCCCCCTTGTGTCGACTCAATATGCAGGAAAAAGGTATAGGAGAGTTTTGATTTTGTATTTATAATTAATTTGGATAACCCTTAAAGCTTAGAATTGTATTTGGTAACAAATTTGGTTTCCTTTTTTCCCCCTAACACCTTAATCGCCCCCCCCCCTCCCTTTAATTATATATATATTTTTTTTATTATTAATTAAATTATTACACTCAAAACCTCATACTTTTCATATTTTATGTATTCCCATAACAAAACCTAACGTCTTTCGCGATAAACCTTAATTTTACGACAAACCGGAAAATATTCATTTTCAAAATAAAGTTTCCAATAGATTTTTACACACTCCATAAGCATTTCCTCACAAAAACAACATCCCCGTAACTTACTAACGCTCAATAACTTGAACGAAGACTCGTTACGCAAAAACTCAAAACGCCAAATATACACAAGTCATTTCTACACCACATAGGTGATCAAAATGAACTTTCCCAAAATCAACATCATCAAAAATCACAATAACAACCACAACGCGAAGGGATTTAGCGCTAACTCAAATACTAACCACACTATAACACACAATAACACCCATATAACTACCCAAACACACCAAACAAAGTTAGATTAACTCGAAGTTAAAAGTCTAACTAACCTGCTAAAATCACGGTTGTTACATCATCCACCACTTAGGGAAAGCTCGTCCCGAGATTTAACAGCTCGTATCATCAGACTCCTCAGCAAACAACTTAGGATACTTAGCTCTCATTTGATCCTCACGCTCCCAAGTAAACTCAGGACCACGTTTGGAATTCCATCGTACTTTTACCAATTCAATCTTACTACGCTTCATACTCTTAACTTCTCGGTCCATAATCTCAACAGGTTCCTCCACAAAGTGAAGCGTCCTATCAACCTTAATCTCATCTAGTGGCACATGCAAACTAGCATCCGCCAAACACTTTTTCAAATTAGACACGTGAAATGTATCATGCACACCACTTAATTCCTCAGGCAATCTCAAACGATATGCCACAAGTCCAATCCTTTCCGTAATTTCAAATGGCCCAACGTATCTAGGTGCTAACTTGCCTTTCTTACCGAAACGCACAACACCCTTCCATGGTGACACCTTCAACATTACAAAATCTCCAACACTAAACTCCAAAGGTTTGCGGCGATTATCCGCATAACTCTTTTGATGATCTCTCGCAGCCTTAAGTCTTACCTTAATCCGAAAGACCATATCCGTAGTCTCTTGTACCAATTCAGGTCCAATTAACTGACTCATCCCAACCTCTGCCATAACACCGGTGATCTACACTTCCACCCATACAACATCTCAAACGGTGCACATCTAATGCTTGAATGATAGCTGTTATTATAAGAAAACTCAGCCAAAGGCAAATGAGTATCCCAGCTTCCTCCAAAATCAATAGCACATGCACGGAGCAAATCCTCTAATGTCTTAATCGTTCGCTCACTTTGTCCATCGGTCTGTGGATGATAAGCAGTACTCATATCCAACCGTGTATTCAAAGCCTTTTGCAACGACTGCCAGAACCGCGAAGTGAACCTACTATCCCGATCTGAAATAATAGACACATGTACACCATGCCTTGCCACAATCTCATTTATATAGATCCTTGCCAACTTCTCCATCTTGTAATCTTCACGAATGGCCAGAAAATGTGCAGACTTTGTCAATCTGTCCACAATAACCCATATCGTGTCATGTCCATTACTTGTGCGAGGCAATTTAGTAATGAAATCCATAGTTATATTATCCCACTTCCATTCAGGAATTGGCGGCTGCTGCAGCAATCCAGAGGGTTTCTGATGTTCAGCCTTAACCTTCAAACAAGTTAGACATCGACTAACATACTCATCTATCTCCCTCTTCATGCCCGGCCACCAATAAGCATCTCTAAGATCATAGTACATCTTATTAGACCCTGGATGAATCGAGTATCTCGTCTTATGAGCCTCATCCATGATCACCTTTCTCACGTCTCCCACCAGTGGAACCCATATTCGATCTAAGAAATATAGTCCACCATCTTCCTTCCTTTCCATCTGTTGATCTAACCCACGCAACATTTCAGCCACAAGGTTCTCATCCTTGAGAGCCTCCTCTTGTGCTGCCAATATCTTACTCTTAATTCCCGACTGCAATATTATGCTCATAGCTCGCACACGCCTTGGCTTAATTCTTTCCTTTCTACTCAACGCATCAGCCACCACATTCGCTTTTCCAGGATGATAACGAATGTCGCAGTCGTAATCACTTAACAGCTCCATCCATCTTCTTTGACGCATATTCAACTCCTTCTGATTAAAAATATGCTGAAGACTCTTATGATCGGTATAGACCGTACTCTTCGTACCATACAAATAATGTCTCCAATTCTCTAGAGCAAATACCACCGCACCAAGTTCTAGGTCGTGAGTAGTATAATTCTTCTCATGAACCTTGAGTTGTCGTGATGCATAAGCTATCACCTTTCCCCTTTGCATTAACACACATCCCAATCCTTGATTCGACGCATCGCAGTATACCACAAAATCATCTGGCTCATCAGGTAGTGTCAGAATAGGTGCATTACACAAACTATCCTTTAACGTCTGAAAAGCCACTTCTTGCTCATCTCCCCACTCATACTTTTTATTCTTCTGAGTCAACATAGTGAGAGGCTTAGCAATCTTCGAAAAATTTGCTATAAATCTCCTGTAGTACCCTGCCAGTCCTAAGAATGAGCGTATCTCAGAAGGTGTAGTAGGAGCCTTCCAATTCTTGACCGCTTCTATCTTGCTAGGATCTACATGTATACCTTCACTATTCACTATATGACCAAGAAATTGCACCTCTTGCAGCCAAAATTCACATTTAGAGAACTTAGCGTACAATCTCTCATTTTCCAACAAACCAAGTACCAACCTCAGATGTTCCCCATGCTCTTCCTTCGACTTAGAGTAAATCAGAATATCGTCGATAACCACAATTATGAATTTATCCAAATAGGGCCTACATACACGATTCATCAAATCCATGAATACCGCTGGTGCATTAGTCAACCCAAATGGCATAACCGTAAATTCAAAGTGTCCATAACGAGTTCTAAAAGCTGTCTTGGGAATGTCCTCCTCATACACTCTTAACTGATGATAACCAGATCGCAGATCTATCTTTGAGAAAAATCTAGCACCTTGCAACTGGTCGAAAAGATCATCAATTCTAGGTAAAGGATACCGATTCTTCACCGTCAACTTATTCAACTCTCGATAATCAATACACATCCTAAACGAACAATCTTTCTTCTTAACAAACAAAACGGGCGCTCCCCACGGAGAATGACTAGGTCGAATAAACCCCTTATCCTGAAGTTCCTTCAACTGTGCAGCCAACTCCTGCATCTCCGTAGGTGCCAATCGGTAAGGAGCTTTCGCTACCGGCGTCGCTCCAGGAATTAACTCAATACGAAACTCCACCTGCCGTATTGGCGGTAATCCGGACAAATCCTCAGGAAAAATGCCCGAAAACTCACATACAACTAGAATATCCCCCACTTTGAGTTCTCTAGTCTTCGCACTCAAAAGGGATTTTGAACTCTTCTCCACGCTTTCTCCTTGTACTCACAGCACACCACCACTTTCTAACGGAATTCGAACCACCTTCTCATGGCATATTACTTCAGCTTTATGCCTAGCCAACCAATCCATCCCTATTACCACGTCAAAACTACCATCTCCTAAGGGTATTAAGTCAATCTTAAACACAACAACCTCTAACACGATGACGCACTCACGAATAACTTTATCAACTTCTATTTCTATACCACTAGCTATTTCAATCAAAATACTAGGTCTAAGTTCACTAAATTTAACACCCAATATTCTAGCAAATTCAGTAGTAGCAAAACAATAATCCGCACCCGTATCAAATAACGTAGTAGCATAATAACCATTGAGAGAGAACGTACCAGTAACAACATTCGGGTCTTGGCGCGCCTCGCTTGCATTCATTGTAAATGCCCTTCCCTTAGCTGCATTTCTATTAAACCCTTGTCCTTGTCCTCCTTCAATAGCCAACTGATTCCCAGGCCGTCCAAACATTCCAACAAGTTTGGGACACCAGTTTCGCAGATGATCAACACTATCACACTCATAGCATGCCCTACGTTGAGCCCCTGCGCCAACCGAGTTGATTGGAGCCGCTTGGGTAATCACCGCACGACATTCCCTAGCAAAGTGTCCAGGTTTGCCACACCTGAAACACCCACGACATGGAGTGTTCTCGAGATGATAGTAACTACACTTAGCACATCTAGGGGCATTACCAACATATCCCCTCTTCTCATTATTACCAGTCATAGCCGTAGAAACTGTTCCCACATAACTTGCTGCCATCATAGGATCCGTTGCCACGAACCCCTTTCCTTTTCTTGCTTTCTTATTGTCACCACTTAAACCAGTTGTCCTAGTAGTATCAACCTCCTATCGTTTCTTCTCTCCCGACTTTGCCAGTGTTCCACTCCTAACTGCTTCATCCGTCAGTGCCCCAGCCTTTTGAATAGCACTTAGAAGTGTTGTCGGCTCAGTCGCCCTAACCATTGAACGAATCTGCGGAACCAATCCACGGATATACTTCTCAATGCGCTTCGATTCAGGAGTTACTAGATGAGGAACCATCCTAGCTAACTCATGAAACCTATCAGTGTACCCCATATGATTAGCTCCAACCATAGTATGATTCCACAACTCGTCTTCCAACTTTTGCAGCTCATTGACTGGGCAAAACTCCTCCGTCATTAAGGCTTTGAAGTCCTCCCAAGTCATACCCAAAGCCGCAACTCGTCCCCTAGCCTGAAGTTGCGTGTTCCACCAGGTCAACGCTTTGTTAACCAAAGAACTAACTGCATACTTAACTTTCTGAACCTCACTACATCCACTTATATCCATCACAGACTCCATTTTCTCTATCCATCGGGCAAGTGCAATTGCACCACCCTTTCCATCAAATTCCTTAGGCTTACAGGCCACGAACTCCTTGTAAGTACACCCATTATTTCCGCCTCCTCCACTTCCAGCACCACCAGGATGAGCTCCACTGCCTATCTGCGCACTCAATTGAGTCACAAGTTCAGGCATCAAAGCTTCTAGCTGCTGGTTGATCATTTGCTGAAAGATAGGGTTGCTATCCCCAATAATAGGTGTCGGCTTCTTGGACTTCTTTGGTGTCCGGTAAGCTCCACTCATAGGTGACTTAGTGATAGGTCGTCTTGGTTTCCTTGGCGCCATTTCCTAAACACGCAGGACAATAGAACCATTAGAGACCATTCACAAGATTCCACAATCTCCATAATCCTACTCAATCATCTACCTCCCATCACGTGAAACACTCTCAATCATATAACCAAACAAACTCAACTCTACCACACATAAGCATATCACCATTGATTCAATGTAACATTGGCTGTAAGTCCACATATGTCGTGATACATTTATAATTGTGTTGGCCACCCACAATTTTAGATGTATCCTTCCACATGTGTACTTACTTCCAAAGCCACATCTAACAATAGTAACATCTTATAACAAATAGCACGCAATCAATACTAACCAAAATATACTCCCATAATACACATAATATACACACCATAAATATCCAAACTCGCCCAAGGCTTCTCATTAAAACACGGGATAAATCCCAAAAATCCGAAGGAATTCACATTCCAACATACAATCAATGTCAAAACAACTCAACAAAACCATAAAACATTAAAACATAACATTAAAAACAAGTCGTACGCAGTTCGAGTCCTATCTAAGACCTAAAACGGGGTACGTGTAGTGGACTCTAAGTCTGAATTCACTTCCTCCTCCTCGCTCACCCACCCATTCCTATTTCCATGATTCGGTGGTAGAGGATATCTTGCAAAATCATCTTCACGATCTCTTAACTCTTCATCTATCATATCCTCAAAATCATACAATCCTCGGGGTCTAGCCCAAACTACCCCATCATCTTCCAAAAACTGAGGACACTTGCACGGGTACTTGGTGGTGAAGCCTTCCTTATCAGCTACCTTTGTCTCATATCTCTCCACCAATTCCCCATTCACATTCTCCAGTGTCATCTTCTCTTCAATCACACATGGTACCATGTTAGCGGGGACCAATATCCTCCTGTTGGTTCTCTTCATCTTCCCAACTCTCTTGCGTCCCTTAGCAACTACAGTAGCCCAACGAAGTATCTTTCTTGCAGGAGGTGCCATTCTATAAATGACACACGCACGATGCTAAGTACAGGGTTCGATAGACGTTCAAAAACTCAGTAAAATAACTCATAATTTAGGAAAATAGACATGTAAGATATTATACTTACACATAAGTCCTAAATGCAACTATATGAGGGACTCCTAAGCTATAGTCTAGGTTAAACCACCTAATTCTCTATAACCAAGGCTCTGATACCAATCTGTCACACCCCGCCACAGCGGAAACGCGCGGGTGTAACTTCATGGATATCATCACAACACCTGGTGTCAACATAGAGAACAACTACATGCACATAAATAGAGCAATGTACCAACACACAGTGTTGTAACAATACCCAAAGATAAAGAAAATAAAATCCAAAAGGTATCTTCAATAAGTTTGAAAGTACCAAACATAAAACATAAATGTATCATATCCAAATCCAAATAAAATCAAATCCCAAAAACATAAGTAAGTCTCCATGCAACTAAGTCTCGCCTAATTGATGCCCTCAACTTTGGCCTTAGAATGCTCACCTGAAAATGATGCTTAAAATGTCAACATAACGTTGGTGAGATTCATAGGTTTAAGACTCAACAGACAAGACAACCGAATCCACTGTGATTACAAAATATTGCTGGACAAATAATTATAGGTTATCATATAGCTACATGCATTTGCAAGTCAATATCCACACACAAAGGCAACAACACTCATAAAGCAACCATTAGGACGACTCGTGTCCTCCGACCCCATAATCATCAATTAGGTCGCATACGCGAGCAACAGGATAAGCATCCCCCTAATTGGATCCCATCAACCATATCAAACATCAATTAGGTCGCATGCGCGAGTAACAGGATCAACATTCTCCAAATTGGATCCCATTAACACATTAAACATCAATTAGGTCGCATGCGCGAGTAACAAGATAAACATCCTCCTAATTGGATCCCATAAACATCCACACAGCAAGTAATCACACATAGCATGCATACGATAACATTATAAGTCCAAGCTCATTAACACCACACACATAATCACAGTAAATCAAATCATTTAAGACAAGCATCATTCCCATCCCAAGTTTAAAACAAAGTAAAAATATGGGACTATGAACTCACCTTAAACTCCGCAGCTTCCACAAAACAATTCACAATCTATAGCACACAAACATAATCCACATTACACAAGGTCAAGCTAAAAGCTACAACCATGCAGTACACATATGATGGATGTCTAAGACTCATATGACCCACCATGGATCTCCTAGACACCACACTAACCATCACCATAACTTAATACTCACTAAATCCCTTGCACTCTAAAACTCAGAAAACGCAGAATTTTTGAGTACATTCACTCACATGAAATCTCGACCAATAAAGCTTAACAACTCACACCAAAAATTTACCATGGTATCTCATAAGCATAGAAGCTAATCCCAGAAGACCATGGACCAATAACAAACACAAGTACTCATAGAAAATTCAAACTTGTCAACTACTCAAATTCGGATCTGAACGCACACCAAAAAGTTTTGATTTTTAATAATTACTTCCACAAGTTTTTATCGCGAATCCTCTTCGTGGTAGTCTAATATAACCTAAAAATTAACTATTCCAGAAGACCAAATCAAAATACCACTTTTACAACCACATGCCACCCTCAAACTTTTACCCAAAATCTGTCCCGGTTTGACATCTTTGACACCTTAACAAAGAAAAATCAAAAGACCGACTTCCCGACCTCAAAATTGATCGTGGATGTACTTTTTGGAAATCTCTTTCATTGTTCTACAATTTAGACCTAAAATTCGTGACTTAACTCATCACCATCTGTTATTTACACTCACATCTTTACAGCCTTACAAATCTGTCCAAACCCTAACACATAAACTAACGCGTTTAACATTCAATTCCCTTAACCACTAACCATAATATTAACATCTAATCATCCTAACATGTTTTACTTCAATAATTTACAGAAGTATATAAACCCTAGATTCCATCATATTAATTATTACATGAATCATAACAATAATTGATTAATTACACATAAGGGTTAAAGATTTTACCTTGATTCTTGATTATTGCTAGACAATTATGAAACCCTAATTTTTCTTCTTGGATCCCCCTTGTGTCGACTCAATATGCAGGAAAAAGGGATAGGGGAGTTTTGATTTTGTATTTATAATTAATTTGGATAACCCTTAAGGATTAGAATTATATTTGGTAACAAATTTGGTTTCCTTTTTTCCCCCTAACACCTTAATCGCCCCCCCCCCCCTTTAATTATATGTTTTTTTATTTTTTTTTATTAATTAAATTATTACACTCAAAACCTCATACTTTTCATACTTTATGTATTCCCATAACAAAACCTAACGTCTTTCGCGATAAACCTTAATTTTATGACAAACTGGAAAATATTCATTTTCAAAATAAAGTTTCCAAAAATAGATTTTTACACACTCCATAAGCATTTCCTCACAAAAACAATATCCCCGTAACTTACTAACGCTCAATAACTTGAACGAAGACTCGTTACGCAAAAACTCAAAACGCCAAATATACACAAGTCATTTCTACACCACGTAGGTGATCAAAATGAACTTTCCCAAAATCAACATCATCAAAAATCACAATAACAACCACAACGCGAAGGGATTTAGCGCTAACTCAAATACTAACCACACTATAACACACAATAACACCCATATAACTACCCAAACACACCAAACAAAGTTAGATTAACTCGAAGTTAAAAGTCTAACTAACCTGCTAAAATCACGGTTGTTACAGTAAATCTGTCACTTACATGAAACCAAATCATTTTAAAGCTCCAAATAATTTTGGTTTTAAACTACATTAATCTTCATTACCTGTATGTTCTGTTTCTAGAGTTCAATGCTTTTGGTTTCATAGAGAAAGTAACTAGAGTATGTGGCATTCACTATTTCAAAATGAAAATTGATTTGAAACGTTTAATTTTATTGAGACACTTTTATTTATGCATTAATTAGTTGTAGTTTAAATGTAACTTGTTTTAACTGCTCATATTTTAGAGTGTTCGAATAAAAATATAGAATGTGCGATCGCTTCCCTTCCAAAAGAGATCTTAATTCTAACTAGAATTCTTGTTACTCGCAAAAATGTTGTTAAGAATAAAATATAGAGAGAATATGACGTAATTTCACCTTAATAAATTGTTAATTTTTGTCATTTATTTAATAAATTTTCATTTTTGCACACTCATGCCATTATACTTTAACTTAGAGCAATGTTTTATTGAGATGATCATTATGCATTTTTTTTCTTCTTTTACTTACAAAACTTACAAGGCCAAAACATATATTAATACCTCAAACTTAACAAACTATATCATTTAGTACCTTGAACTTTTAAGGGTATAGAATGTTGGTCCCAAAGTGTGTGTGAGTCAAAATGAATTGCAAACAAATAAACTAGATAACTTTTATTTCGCCTAACCTTGAAACATTACATATGTTCATGTATATATAGTATTCCAATCGGTGTAATGAACCGATGTGACTTATCAAAGGGACATGTTCCAATCGACACACCCTTTCACTAAAAAACAGAAATTAACTAACTTAATCGTCATAACTACCAAGCGGTTATAAACTTTCTAATGAATACGTTTAGTCCTTCAAGTTTCTGTAAAACAATATCGAGATTATATTGGTTCACATTCTCCTCCTTAATCTTGATCGTTGCTTTGTCCTAAGTCTTGAACTCCGAGCATTTGTCGCATAGTCACGAACTTTAGTCTTGGTAAAGCTTTTGTTAAGATATCTGCTCTTTGTAGTTCTCCACTAACGTGTTCCACATTAATATGACCATTCTCTACGCATTCACGAATGAAATGATAGCGAATGTCTATGTGCTTACTCCTTCCATGAAAAACTGAGTTCTTTACGAGTGCTATTGCTGATATGTTGTCAACTCTAAGCGTTATCCTTTTTTTCTTCCCATTCAGTTAATTCACTAAGTAAACGTTTTAACCATAAGGCTTGACATGCTGCTCCAGTAGCTGCCATAAATTCTGATTCACATGATGAGAGCGCCACTGTTGGTTGCTTCTGAGTACACCAAGTAATAGGTGACTCTCCAAACTAAAATACTCTTCAAGTAGTTCCTTTTCCTTGATCGGTGTTGATTCCATAACTACTATCACTGTAACCTGTAATCTTGCAGCCGTCTTCTTTCCTGTATATTATTCCATGTTCCATTGTTCCTTTGATGTATCGAATTACTTGTTTCACTGTCTTCAGGTGATGATCCTTCGGGTCTTGCATAAATCTGCTGAGTAGTCAGACTGAGTAACTAAGATCTGGTCTTGTATGTAATAAGTACCTGAGACTTTCAATTAAGCTTCGGTAGTAAGTTGCGTCAACTGAGTTTCCATCTTCCGCCTTGACCAACTTAGTGCTGGGATCCAATGGTATCTTCGTATCATTACTGTCCGTCATACTTGTTTCTTTCAAGATCTTGTTAATATATCCTGTTTGCTTGATTGTAATCTCTCCTCCTGTCTGTGTAACTTCTATCCCAAGGTAATAAGCTAACAATCCTAGATCGCTCATTTCAAATTTTTCTTCCATCTAGGATTTGAACAAGTCTATTTCTTTCTTTGGAGTGCCCGTGATTATCAAATCATGTACATAAACTCCAACTATAAGTGTAGAAGTCTTGCTTCTCTTCGTGTAAACTGCTTGTTCGAGATTACATTTCTTAAAGTCTAATGACTTCAAGGTTTGATCATGTTTCACATTCCAAGCTCTCGGTGCTTGTCTTAAGCCATACAAAGCTTTAGTTAGCTTGTAGACTTTTCCTAGGTTTCCTTGTTGAATAAATCCTTCAGGTTGTGTAACATAGACTTCTTCCTTCAACTTTCCATGTAAAAATGTTGATTTTACATCTAAGTGGTGTACTTGCCATCCATGATATGCTGCTAGTGCTAATATCAACCGAACAGTCTCTATCCTAGCAACTCGTGTGAATACTTCATTGAAATCTATTCCTTGTTCTTGTACATAACCTTTTGCTACTAATCTTGCCTTATATCTGATGATCTTTCCTTGTGCATCTTTCTTGGTCTTATAAACCCATTTGAGTCCTATTGCCTTCTGATTTTCTAGCAATGTTGTGAGAGTCCATGTGTGATTCTTATTAATCGAATCCAGTTCTACTTTCATGGCCTCAATCCATCTTTCATCTATTGATGCTTCCTTATAGTTACGGGGTTCCTCTTCTATGAATAGTAGACTTTCAGTCTCAACTACACGTGCATTCCTATATATTTCCTTTATCTCTTTGAAATCTCGTACTGGTGTATCATCAAATCTCTGTTCTGAGCTTCCTAATGAGCTAAAAGTAGCTTCTTCTTCATCTTCTGAGTTAGGGTTGTAAGTGTATGCTGGTGGTGTGATTGGTGAGTCTGGATCTGGAATTGGATCCGATTCATGATACGTATTATCATTGTTTTCTATGTTGACTGTTATAGGATATTCATTGTCAACTCCGTCTATCACAAAACTAGCCCAAAATGTGTTTTGTGTATCTGTATCTTCTCCGTTGTTATCCCAATCCCACAGTTTTGTTTCCATAAACTTTACATCCCTACTAACATGCTTCTTCTTTTCTATCGGATCATATAACTTACATGCTTTCGATCCTTCCTCTACTTCTAAGTAAATCTTTGGTATGCTTCTATCGTCCAGCTTTTTTGAGTGAGGTTTTGTTATCTTGGCATAAGCTGTGCATCTGAATATTCTTAGGTATTCCAGATTTGGTTTTATGTTGTAGAGTGCCTTATATGGTGTTTTATCTTCCAGGGCTTTTGTGGGTACCCTGTTGAGTATGTAAATGGCGTGTCTGACTGCTTCCGCCCAAAAAGTTAAGGGTAACTTCATCGCTTTCATCATACTCCTAGTAGTTGATAACACTGTCCTATTTCTTCTCTCTACTACACCATTCTGTTGTGGTGAGTATGGTGTTGTCAACTGTCTTGCTATACCATTCTCCTTACAGTATTTGGTAAATTCATTAGATGTAAATTCACCTTCTCTATCTGTTCTTAGCATTTTTAACTTCAAGTTCAACTCCATTTCAATCTTCTGTCTAAATTCCTTGAATGTGGTAAATGCCTGATCTTTCGATGTTAGAAAGTAAGCCCACATAAAACGTGTACAGTCATCTACTAATAAAAAGATTAGTTTCTTTCTACAGTGTGTGGCTGGACTTATAGGACCACAAAGATCTCCATATACTAAGTCCAACGGGTTCTTTGATCTGTTCTAATGTGTTTTCCTAATAAACATGCATCACATATTTGTCCTGCATGATTTATTCTAGGTATTCCTTCCACTAGACCCTTTCTTGTCATCTTGTTGATAACGTCAAAGTTCAGATGACCTAATCTAGCGTGCCATAACCATGCTTGGTTATCCACATTTGCTAAGAGACATATAGGTGCTTCTATCTGTAATCTAATACTGTAAAGTCGATTCTTAGATCTTTCTACCTTCATCAGCAACTTCTTACTCTTATCATATAAAGTCAATTTGTTTCCATCCATGATGATCTTACAACCTATCTCTGTAAGTTATCCTAGACTTAGTATGTTGCTCTTGAGGTTTGGAATGTAGTAAACATCGAAACTATCTTTTGTTGTTGGTTTCTACATCCTAATAGTATTAAACCTCTGCCCTTTATCTCTACATACGATCCATCTCCAAAACGAATGCGTCCAGTGATGCTTTCGTCAATATCTTTAAAATGACTCTTGGTTCCCGTCATATGGTTACTTGCACCATTATCTAAATACCATATGCTAGCATCTGATGTAGCATACTTTTCGGGTTGTGTTTGTCCTTCGTTCAACAAAACTTCTTCAGTTTCGTGTGTAGTCATTAATAGTGATGGTTCATCGTCTTCTAAGATAAGGTTTGATTGTTCCTGAGTTGTTGATGGTTTTCTATAGTATTTCTTCATATGTCCTTGTTTACGGCAATTGAAACATTTTATCTTCCTTTTATTCCACTCACCTTTATTGTTATTTGTCTTATCGTTATGAGTTGAATTTTCTCCATTCGAGTTATCTCTGTTTCCTCTATCTTTCCAGTTTCCTCGTGAGTAGTTTGATCTACCTCTATATTTGTTAAATCGTTTCTTATTTCTAGAGTGTTCGCCTTGTGCGAATAATAAGTTATCCTGGCTTTCTACTACTCCTCCCTTTCGGAGTTTTATCCTTTCCTCGAATGCCTTAAGTTTTCCAGTGATCTCATCTAAGGTAATGTCGTCGAGATCATTTGTCTGTTCTATGGATGCTACTATTTGAATGAACCTATCTGGTGTGGAGTCTAATAGTTTTCGTACTAAAAGTGATTCATCCAAGGTTTTTCCTAATTCTTTAGCCTTCGTGGCGTAGCCATTTAGTTTGTTCGTAAATGCATCCACCATATCATCTTACTTCATCTGAAGGGTTTGAAATCCAATCATCAATGATTGTAGTCGTGCTTGTTGCACTCTCTCTTCTCCAACGTGTCTCTTTCTTAACGATTCCCATAATTCTTTTGCCGTTTTACAACTTGCTACTTGTAAAATTACATCTTCGGTCAACGCTTGATATAGGAGGGATGTCGTTGCCTTATCCTTCTTATCATCTACTTGCGTGTTTTCCTTAGGTTCTATTGTTTCCCATAACCCATGTGCTTCTAGTATAGCCTTAATTTGTATAGCCCAAACTGTGTAGTTTGTGGTTTTGAGTTTAGGGCATTAGTATTGTGCAATAGGAGTTCCGGGTTTCAATGTTGTGTTAGTGTTATTTGTGTCGTCATCGGCCATCTTATATGAGTTTACAATCTTCACTTTCTAATCGTATGGGAATTCTAACCAGTATGGTATATCCTACTACTACGGAAACAGAAAAGTAGTTATCCGGGAATCCTAATAGTACGGGATCAATATATAGTTCTCGGGATTTTCTAATAGTATGAAATAAATATCTATACTATCTAAAGTATAATTGAAATCCAAAAAAAAATTGAATTTGTGACCTCATCGTTGTGTCAAAACACAAACGTATTCCCACTTGTGTGTCGGTACTTGAGTGTTATACCAACCACGTCCTTTTCTTTCCTCGTCTTTTCTCTAAAGCAACTTGGTTGTTTATTCATGTTCTCGAATTTGTTCAATAGACCAACCAACGTTCCTTCCTATTCTACCACACTCCCACGTTGTCCTTCTCCTTTGTGTCGACTTGGTTACAAGCGTGTGCCCTAGACCTTCTTTGTTTTGTCTCGACTTCTTTCTCCAAAAACACCCAACATGTTCTTGGTTACAATCAAACTCTATTGTTTTTTGTTGTTTCGTTCCAAGTGCTTCACAATATTCCTTTTCTCACAAATTCCTCTCGGTATTTTCAAAGCAATTCGTTTGCTTTTTTCTTTTCACTAATACCCCACGGTATTATTTCAACGTCTAAACAAATGAGAAATTTGTTTATCGTTATGCTGTTGCTTGTTCCTTTCTTACGTTAAACCACAATGCTATCTTCTTTCTTTCTTAATTCCACACCGTGTTCTTCAACAACTCTTCAATACCTATCGGTATTCCTTTTATAAACAAGTGATCAGCCTGTTTCTCGTTATTTTTGTTGTTGTTCCGTATTGCTAAACGCCTCTCCAATCTACAAGCAACGCCTTTTTCCTTCTTGTGTATCTCGTTATTTATACACAATGGTTTCTTTCTTGACGTCTTTCGTCTTCTTCTTGTCGCGTTGTAAAGCAACAAGTCTCTTCTACCTTCTTTGTTGTCATGTGCAAGACACCAACAAATGTATCTAACAATTGTTTTCTCCTTCTAACTCTTCTGTTGTCGTGTACAACGATCACAACAAAAGCAGGCCACCACTTCGTTTGGTGTCCTTCCGTTTGTATATATATGTTCATGAACTGATGTGACTTATCAAAGGGACATGTTCCAATCAATACACCCTTTCACTAAAAACCAGAAATTAACTAACTAATAACTAACTTAAAATAAAACGTTGGCAATATCGAGATTCTGTAAAGCAATATCGAGATTATATTGGTTCACATAGAATGATACCCTGAACTTGACAAAATAAAATTTCTACTACCCTATACTAATTATCTCAACAATTAATTACTTTTTTCTTTCTAAATATTAATTTAGTAAAGTCTTCTTTAACAAATAATTTAAAATAAAACTTTGGCCAGGTAAATAATTTTTTTTTTCTAAATTTTAATTATTATTTATTTTTCCTTAAATTAATATACTAGTATTTTAATTGATTATATAAAATATAAAGAATATATATGTAGTATCACTAAAATATTTTTAACGCATTACTTTTAATATTTCTTTATATTATATTGTTTAATGTTTATTACAATAACTTTAATATTAACTTATAACTAACTACGTATGAGCTTTTGTAATTTTTAATTTAACATATGCATATAAAGAAATAAATAGTTAAGTTGCTATCGTCTCAAAAATATTTGAAACAAACACTTGGGCCCGTTTGGTTTGTAGATGGGTTTAGATTAGGATTTGGATTTAAATGAAAAATTGTAGATTAGGATTTGGATTTAGTGAGAGAAAATATATTATAAAATTAATAAAATATATTTTATAATAAAAATTATTACTTAAAAAATTAGATAAAAAAGAATGTGAGAGTAGAAGTGGTAGGTCCGACGGCTTTTGTTAAAAGATATGTATAGAGGTGGGGTTTATGTATGGTAGAGTTTATGGGTTTTAAAAGTCAAATCATAACCCCAAATATCATACCAAACAATATTTATAAGTCACATCAAATTCTATGCCGTCAAAACCCAAAAAACCAAACACCACCTTAGTATCTAATATGGATATCTATATATCAAAAGTAGTATAGTAGATTCACTTTCTATAAAGCATTAATTCTAATATATATTTATTCTGAATAATAAATATAACATTATATTCATTATGAGAAAAATGAAATTAACAAAATTTCATTAAGATATGATTAATTATCTTAATTTAACTACAAATTATTTTTATTACATTAGGCTTTAGTAAATTGATTTTTTTTAGAAAAAATTAAAAAAATAAGAAGTTATGGAGTTAATTTTGTATAAGATAGTAGCAATTTCAGTTTGTCAAGTTCGGGGTATTATTTTGCAACTTTAATAATTTAGGGTACTAAATGATTTTTTTTGTCAAGTTCAGAGTAGTAATATGTGTTTTGGCCATTTTAAATTACTAGACAACATTTTTGAAATGTTTGGCACTTTAGATTTAAGTTGAGATAAGTATAGGTCCCATATTTTTTATAGATCTAATAAACCAATCATGTCCATTCATTTTTTGATCAAAACAAAAAAATAAACTTTCACAATTTTTATAAAATTAAATATCTCGTAAGCCGTTAATCGTTACGTGAAAAAAATCATACCATCGCGACGAAAATTAAATTATCTTTCTATAGATATGCACTTCTATATACTTTCGACTATTTTCTTTCTTCAAAATTTCCGCCTAAAAAAATCACATGTGATGGAAAAATCACATATGATTTTTAAAATGAATTATATGTGATTTATATAGAAACCACATGTGATTTTTCTCGTCAGAAATTTTGAAAAAAAAAAGAGTTCCTCGAAAGTATATAGAAGTGCATATATATAGAAAAATAATTTAGTTCTCATTGCGATGATGTATTTTTTTGTAGCTTTAAGATTTACAGTTTGCTAGATATGTTTGATTTTTAAAAAGTGGAAAATATATTTTTATTAATTTTGATGAAAGATGCATGGCTAAAATTGATTCATTGAATATATGGTAAATATGAGATTTAAATTGATTTTTTGTCCTGTAGATTTACGGTTAAATATATTATTAAACAAGCTAACGAGTTTTTTTTTTTTTTTTTTTTTTTTTTTTTTTTTTTTTTTTTAAACAGAACATGTCTTAGAGTAGACATCCACAATTTTGGGTGAAGATGTTAGTGAGTTTTAAAATTGTATATGTGATGTGGCTCGAAGAAAATAATCCACTGCTACAAAATAAGTATACATAATTTAAAGGTGAAGAATTTTGTATGCGTGTAAATCAATTGGCTGTGGCAAATATTTTCTTACTTTTATGTGTGAAGATATATGAATAATTTTCACACTTTTAAATGTGATGGTTTTAAAACAATTCTTTACACTTTTAAGTGTAAGATTGAAATTTTTTTACACTTTTTAAATGTGAAGATTTTGAAACAGTTATTCACAATCTTAAGACTAAGTGTGAATATCTTTAAAAGAAGTTCACGGTTCATAAAGTGCGAAGAAAAAAGAACGTGTAAAAATGATAAATTCGTTGTAGTGACTGGTGTGTGCTTATTCACACACATTTTATTTACCAAATTAAGACCAAAATGATCAAAAACTAACCATAAATGCCAAAGATATTGTGTTTTTGTGTTTGTGATTGTGCATGTACGGATATTTAAGAAAAGAACAAAAATCAATGAGAAAATGACAAAACGAGCACGAGAAATGGAAAAGTGTCAAAAGCCGAGGTTGGGGAAGCTAGTGGTCAAAGAAAAGCTCAGAAGTCAAATGAAGTCCCTTGAAGTTTCAGGAATTATAAGAATGACCCTTGAGTTGATATTTAGAGAAATTACAAGATTGGCCCCTCAAGTTTCAGAGTTTGGCAATTATGGTCCTTAAAGATAAAATTTGAAGAAATGTCAACATAAGCCCTTCATCTATTCAAGTTTGGCAACAAATGCCTTTGGAATCTACTTTTGAAGTTTGGCAGCTTTGGCCCTTGGATTTTTAGAAACTTACAACTTAGGTCCTTGTTATATTCCTAAACTACAAAATTAATCCTAAATCCTAACCAAACCTGTTATTAAATTACAAGTCTAATACCAATATTAAATCTATAGTCCAAATCCATATCTTAGCCCAACAAACACAAAAGCCCAACAACCCTTTTTACCCGTGACCCGTTTTTTCCCTTAACCTGTGGTCAAACCCACTTCACCACTCAGTCAAAAAATAATAAAAAAACATTTACCCGCCCCCCAAACTTTACCCGTACATCATCCCTTTCCCTCAAACATGAACCCTAATTTACCCTTACCCTTAATTACCCCACTCCTACAACAATTACCTTTAATTAGCCTTCTAGAAACACTGATCACGTGCCTAAGACATGTCAGAAAGAGATTGCATCATGAGTTGGCCAACGTGGCAATATGATGGCCAATGATCGGGTGAGTGACCTTATATAAAATTAAATTAATTCTCTTAATAGAATAACCTCAACTTCTTAACACTAATAAATACATTAAACTTCCGGTGTGTTTAATTAGAGGTAAGAATTATTTGGCTATGTTTATTTAGTTTTTTCATTAAGTCGTGTTAATTAATAGACAATTTAATGTGGAGATCCTCACTTTATCACTTTTTCTTTTAAATTATTTTTTTAAGTGAAAACCAAACAACTTTTCGCATAATTTAATAAATTAAGGTTTTTCATATTAAGTTAATTAAGTTGAATTCAAACACCACCTAAGTAACGTATATACATGTATACGGTTAACGTAGAGTATATTAGCTAACAATCGTTTTCTTTCATTTGATAAAGCAAATACATAATACCAAACACACTCAATAGTAAATGGTTGTTTGATTAATTCTTAATGGGATGATTCAACAATGAATGCTGAATCGGGCAGTATTAAGTGTGTTTGATGAAAGCGATGGAACACCTTTGAATGATAAAAATGATGTTGATCGATTCTACACTAAATGCTTGCAAAATCATTCAGCGCTAATTCATGTGTTGCCACCTGACAACATTTCCTTTACATCTATTTTAATATTGCTAGGTCGTACTTTTAGACAAGAAATTTGCTACACCCACATAAAAGTATCCACAAAAATAATCTACTCGCTGAGTTGTCAGCGGGTGATTGGTTTTTTGTGGGATCCACATCCTACGAAAACCAATCACGTGTTGACACCTCAACGAGTGGATCGTTTTATAGATACTTTTATATGGATGCACCATTGCTCTTTAGAGAATAGGTGATATTTGATATAATAATACAATTGAAACAATATGTTTTTGTGAAGCTTCAACGTAAATATCAATAGATGATATTATAATACTTTTAGACAATAGGTGTTGAACTTCAACGTAGATATCACTTTTTGACAATTAAAAAAGGTTAATGGCATATAGTAGCAACGTACTTTTTCATTTGTGTCATTATCAGATACGAACCAAAATAATACAACAATAGCCATCTAACTTTCAAATTTTGGTTCATTATCAACGTTTAAAACTCATCTCTTTGCGTATGATAATGAAAAAAAAAAAAAAAAAAAAAAAAAAAAAAAAAAAAAAAATTGAAAGTTGGATGAGTATTGTGGTATTTTTTTTTAAGTTCGTATCTGATATTTTAACAAATGAGAAAGTATGTATTTGATAATGAACAAAATTTGAAAGTTGGATGGGTATTGTGGTATTTTTTGGGTTCGTATCTGATAATGACACAAATGAGAAAGTACGTTGCTATTACATGTCATTAACCCAATTAAAAATGGGAAACATGTCTCATTGCTCAAATATTTTTGTGAAGCTTTGTATAAACAAAGAAGTCATGTTTTAGGCTATCATCAATTTCATGTATATATTCAAGAGAAGTGTATACTATGATACAAAACTGGTTATAATATGATTGATGAATGTTTTTATATCAATTCAAAATTTCAGTTTCAATTAAATGTTTCGGTTATCACTACATAAAAATTATTTGAACACTAAAAATGATATTTTTATTATCATGAAAATTGATATAGTGATTTTTTCGTCACTCAAATTGTTTATTCAGAGCAGTTATCAACAACGAAAACAAATTTATAGAAAGTCTTTGAATCACTCAGAATTATTAATCGTTCAGTGCTAAATCTATATCGTCGTCCAAAAATACATGTGTAGATATCCTTGCTATGTATAAAAATTAGAAATAATTACTCTCTCCGTCCCAAAATATAGGTCCAGTTTAACTTTTTGAATCGAACTTTGACTTTAAATATTTTTATTTGTATTCTATCATACTTGATGCAAAATATATAAATAGATAGTGTTTTATATATATTTTCATTTGGTATAATTTTCATCAAGTGATATATAATACAAACAAAAATATTTACGGTCAAAATTCGATTTAAAAAGTCAAACTGGACTTATATTTTGAGACGGATGTGGTATATAATAACTCTTTACGTCATGAGCGTGTAAACACGTCTGATACAATATCTCTATACTTGCCTTTTCATTGCCACCTCTCAGTTTCTTGTGATGGTTGTGAGACGGGTGGTGGTTGTGAAAAGAGTGTTGAAGTATTTGTTGATGAAGAAAAGAGTGTTGCATCATTTCATATTGTTTTTGTGATAATTAATGGTGGTATGGTGCATTGGGTACCAGAGGGAGGAAATTGACGATTTTGCGACGATATTGAATTTGTGGACGAGTGTGTAGCGGGTGTTGACGATGATGATGAATTTTGAACTTGGGAACTCCCAATGATGCTATTGACCCAATTGTTATTTGGGTTATTCATTTAGATAGTGAAATGGATGGAAAAAAAGATGCTCCGGTCGATGTAAAATGAAATTTGAAAAGAAAAGAAAAGACGAAAACCATCCATTGCATACACGGTGGAAAATGGCTACATTTCTTCCTCTTTCTCACGCCAAGGGCATGACTCAAGCGATGGCGCAGCCTCCTTGGTGTCGTTGACGGTGTCATAACACGACCTTTGTGCGTGCCAAAAGCCTTAATGCAGGAGCGTACCGTACGTCTTCACACCGTATGCTCTAAACGTAGTTGTATTTTTCACGACGACATAGTGGGTCAAAAAGTAATCGTTAAATAAACAAATAATGTTTTTTCTTTTTCTATTCTACAGTTCGTACACCCGTTCCACGTTCCTAAGAGTTTCCACCGCTTTTTCATTTACAAAGTAACCTTTTTTTTTTTTTTTTTTTTTGGCAAAAAATGAAATACTCCCTCCGTCTCATAAAAACTGTCCAGTTTGACTTTTTAAAGTCAAACTGGTTCAACTTTGACTTTAAATATTTTTTATGTTTTATATAATACTTGATGAAAAATTATACCAATGAAAAACACACTTAAAACTCAATTCATTCATATATTTTTCATAAAGTATTATATAATACTCACAAAAATAGATAAGGTCAAAGTTGAACCAGTTTGACTCTGAAAAGTCAAACTGGACAGTTTTTATGGGACGGAGGTAGTATATAAATAACTGGAAGCAATTTTGATGCAGTATTTAACTAAAGAGTATGATAGCAATATATATAACCCAAAAAGGGTTTTCCTTTTTACACACAAAGAATAAAAGAATGGTTTTGAACAAAAATATAGAATACATATAATCAAACCCTAGAAAAAAACGTTTCTTTCATTGTTCTTGAATGCATCATTTTTGTGGTACTCCTTTTTGACCCCATTAACTTTGACCAAAACCCAACTTTCTTAACCTTCTCATGATCTTGCACAACATTTCTTTGATCTCTAACAAATGCCATTGAACTGCTTTTTATCAACACCCCATTATTCTTCCTTAAGAAATAAAGATACCGTTTTCCATCAAAATTATCAATCTTTCGTCTATTTCGATAACTTTGCATGGGAGATGCAGTGTAAGAAGAAGCATTGGATGAGTCATGTGAAGAATAAGCCGAAGATATCGATGACACTGAGGACGAAGAACATGATGAAGATACATTTGTGCTAGCATGTGATGATGAGGGTGATATCTTTGATAATCTTTCTCGTAAACATAATGAGCAAATCCCTGGAGATTGTCTGTGTTTAGGGTGTTTCTTGCAACTTGTTGTTGAGGACGATCTTTTTCTTGCTTCCATAAATGTGTTTGATCTGTTTTATTTTGAGCTCTTTTGGCCAAGATTAGGTGAAGTTTTAGGTGTTTGTGTGTTTATGGGAGAGTTTTTGGTAGGTGATTAGGTGTTTATTTGTGTGTTTCTGGATTGGTGTGTGTGAATGCTAGGTGTTTGTATCACTTTTTGTGGTTGGTCTAAATTGTAGTGTATTTATAGAGTTATGGTGCCGTGGTTTGGTTTCTTTGAGTTTTCATGGGAGTTTCTTGTGTGCTTCCTTAATATTGTCATAATGAAAGTTAGCTCAGAAAGTTAAGTGGCATGACACCTGGATAAATTTAATTATTATTTTTGATATATAACCACAATTCCTAATTTTGATTAATTTAATAGATTTAATTAGATATTAAACGCCATTTAACAAGAATAGTTAAAGTCTAAGAAACAATATTTATTGCTAACTAATTGATATTTCAATTTTTTCAGATATGCAAATGTTACTAATTGAACAAATGTGTTGCGATAATCAACGTTTATTGATACTCCGTATAAACTTATAAAAACTGCTTGACTAGCTGTTAAATCTGTAAACATGTGATCATTCAATAATGAGAGTAATGACACCAAAGTGAGAAATAATGTGTTTTCGGATCAGCACACGCAAATCTTTGTAACTATGACAAAGTTAATTTAATTAATCAAAACTATTACGTAAACTTTAAAAGTTTCAGGATTGCAAATATTATAATCCACACGCTATACTAAAACAACATTAACATAACTTTTATGAGACACGATGATACACACGTTAATCAATGGGACGAGTTATAGCAACGGGGGCTATCGGTTAGATTAACCCTCTCTAATAAGACTAGGGTGTACTTGTTTTGTATTTTTTTTTTTGACTTTTTGCTATTTTGTCGTTTAGTGGCTGCAATTTCCTTTTTTTTTTTTTTTTTTTTTTTTTTTTTTTTTTGTTTTTTGTATTTGTTTTTGTTTAAATAAAAATAATTATGTATGTAAAAAGGATTATGTATGTATAATAATGTTTTGTATATGTATAATGTTTTGTATAATAGCACGTTAAATATTACCACATTAAATAACTACAACAACAACTGTTATTATTAAATTAAACGACAATATTATACATATTATTTAAAAACAACAACATTTACGACATATGAAGTTTATTCAATTCATTTAAAAGATCATGGAGCCTTGCACCCGACTGACAAGCGTGATCCTCAGGATTCCTTGCCATTTCTAACTCTATTTCCAGCGCCTTTATTCTTGCCTTCAACAACTTGTTATCATTTTTTGTAGCAACGCAGTTTGAGCAATGCGTTGAAGAAGAGGGTTGATTAAAGTGCTCTGCTTCAAATTCATCTTTCCACGCGAAGTATCGACACCCATAGTCTTTTGTACCTGGCTGTTACATGTTAAGAAAATAATAAGAAATGTATTTTTAACAAACAAATTATTTACATAACTAAGCAAACGTATGATTATTTACCACTGAAAGAGGACATGCATAAAACAGTCGCCCACGACTATCATTTTGCCAGGATTTCCGTTCTACAATAAATCCTCTATTACATCGGCACCAGAAGGGATTTCTTTGGCTCATCTGACCAAAGAATTTGCATAATGAATCAATAATGTTATTTACTAATTTAAATAAATATTTAATCATCTACTATATAATACAAACAGTTATTTACAACATAAAATCAATAATTATTTACATTGTTTTACAAGTACAAAAATTACAAAGAATGCATTTTTACAAATATAGTAATCATTTACAATGGTTTTGTCAGTGTCTCTATTAGTTACAAATATAAATAACTTTTACATTTGATTCACTATGTTTTGTCGGTATCTCTATTATTTACAACATAAATCAGTAATCATTTACAATGGTTTTGTCGGTGTCTCTATTATTTACAACATAAATCAATGAACCATTAGTCGATTTTGATACAAAGTTGCCCAGTAGGCTGCAACTGGCTCTCTGAAATGCCTCCATTGTGGGTGGATATAGGGTAGTCGAAAATCTCTGTCGAGCGTCAGTACAATGTAGTGAGCACCCACACGGGCAATCACAATGGGGTCGGTTTCTGGTGATGAGTTTGGCCCGGTAAAAAGCGGAAAACATGTGTTCCAACCTGCATCGGATATAAATACAACAGGTCGGTGAATGCTTGAAGCGATAACCAGCCCCGTGAGTGGCATCACCATCCAGCGATCGTTAGGTGCAGGTCCATTGAACCAGTCTATGTTATACCAAAGTCGGTCAAAGTCTTGTTGCTGCCACATATCTATGTATCTTTGCCTATGATAATCTAACTCTTGCAACAACATACCTCTGACTTCGTCCCACCTATTTTCGTTTTGAACAATACAGTGGGCAACGCACCGAAACCCACAATTTCCATCACCCTCAACATTATGTATGCTTATTACGAGTGGACGGAAAATAGGTGGAATATGCTTAATAAACGCATTGCTCACACTATCTCCAGCATAAAATCTGTGGCGTAGAGTATCACCCGTGTAAGAGCTATGTCTTGCAGGTTCTTTCCGCATGTTCGGCACTTTTGTAGATCTTGAATTTGTACTTCTTCGGTGATCTACGAATGGTACTTCATCAAAGTCAGGGACTTCATTCAAGTCAGGGACTTCATCAAAGTCCGGGACTTGTGTAGCCTTGCCCTTTTTGTCCTTTGCGCTCGGACGTCCACGGGTATTTTTTTGAATAGCTGGTTCTCGTGTGTCAACAGATTCAGGCTGGAATATTTCTCTCAACTTCGTTAACATATTTTTCTTGACAAACGACGTTGACTTGGTAAAAATATTCTTGAATTGTCGCACGCCATCGTTAAACGAAGTATCATCATCATCACCAGGTTCGCTGGAAGAGCCATCTTCAGACGGGGGCCTAATGATAGAAGGCCACGGAACAGATAGGGTTCTCCAAAAAATATCAATTTGATCCAGTGGAATGGGGCGTCCTGAATTCAATTAAAGCGACTTGTATAAATTACTGATATTAATGTGGAAAACAACTTAATAGTTTTAAATTTAATATACTTACCATGATCTCTAAAGTATTGCATCTCGTGAAAGCATGGTAGTCCGAAATTTGCCCGCAACTTATGGCTACAGTCTGCTGCGGTGATCTTAAGGTTGAGTTCTTTTTCCATCTTGTCGAAAGCATGTTTGGAAACTCTATACCACAATTCTTGAAATAGTGGTGTATTACACGTATTTAGTTTCTCGTTCATGCTTCTATTGAAAGTCTCTTTTATCGCATTTTCTTGCGTAATGAGAATCTTATCGATCGACCTCAACAACCTGTCTAGTTTTGACTGTGTGCCGTCCAAATATAATTTCAACAACGCGTGGTGAGCCTCAACTCTGCACGTTGTTGTCTGGCCGTAGGAGCGATATCGGTCGGTAATATACGAGACAAACATGGGTGAGTAATCTCGCAGCCAGGTATCCATATACGCAGCGATATCTGAAAAAGAAATAGAGCATACTAAAAGGTCATTCGGGTACTTATTTAAATAATCATAAACAATGAATTAATAAATTTTTTTATACCCGGATGGTTCACCAATCGCCGTTGTAGGCGTTGATAATGGTCCCTGAAGGATTCGAATGTCGGAGCTTTAATCATCCAATCCCATCGGTGTTTAATGGACTCATACTCTTTTCCATCGTCGAATTTATTTCTGCAAAACTTAAGCAGATTTTGCTCTATATGCCATCGACAAAGTAATCTGTGAGCGTTAGGAAATTCTTCTCTTATTGCCCCAACCAACGCTAAATCTCTGTCAGTGACGATAACACGCGGGTAATATCTTTCGTCTATCACTTGCTTCACACGTTGCATTACCCATTTAAAATTATGCCCCTTTTCACTGGATATAAAGCTATACGCCATTGAAAATGTTTTATTTGTTGAAGTTACTCCAACAATTTCCAACAACGGCAATTTAAACACGGTGGTATTGTACGTGGAGTCCATCAGCATTATTTGAGGGAATGTACACCATATAGCATACGACGTGGGGTGCACAAAAAATAGCTCCTCAAGCACTTTGGTATGTTTTGGTTTTCCGTTTTCCACTACCTCGTACGATATAATTCCCACCCTTTGTACACCTATAATTGATTTCGTTCATCAGACCATCTTCTGATTTGGTTCTATTTTTTACAGTTACAAAACCGAGCTCCCGAGCTATATTTTGCACCCACTCAGTTACTTGCTCGTGAGAATCGAAAACCTGAAAATACGTACAATTTTTATAACATTTACATTTTTTATAACATTTTTTATAATAATTACAACTTTTACAACATTTACATTTTTTATAACATTTACAAAACACTTTTTTTTATAATAATTACAATAATTACAATTTTTTACAACATTTACATTTTTTTATAACAATTTTTATAACAATTTTGTATAACAATTTTTATAATAACTACAATAATTACATTTTTATAACAATTTTTATAATAATTACAATTTTTTACAACATTTACATTTTTTTTACAAAATACTTTTTTTTTTTTTACAAAACACAACTTTTACAAATAATAATAATAATAATAATAATAATAATAATAATAATAATAATAATAATAATAATAATAATAATAATAATAATAATAATAAAGATTTAATACGCGTACGCGTATTAAACCCACCCACACACACACACCACCCACACACACGCTAACTCTCTCTCTCTCTCCTTTTCACATCTGTCTCTCATTTTCTCTCTCTATTTTAGATCTAGAAACGATTCTAGATCTAAAATTACTCTTGGTGGTGTGGTATGTGATGGTTCATCAGTGGAATGTGATGGTATGTGCATGCTTTTTAAAAGTTAGGGTTCATCAGTGGAATGGGGGTTTGGGTGTTTTGGTTATTTGGGGGGTGATTCTGTGATGTTTATATGATTATTATACTTGTGTGATGTTTAATTACCCAGATGTGTCATAAAAAATAAAAACGCCTAATTTTTAAAAACTAGGGTTTGGGTGTTTTGGTTATTTGGGGGGTGATTCTGTGATGTTTATATGATTATTATACTTGTGTGATGTTTAATTACCCAGATGTGTCATAAAAATTAAAAACGCCTAATTTTTAAAAACTAGGGTTTGGGTGTTTTGGTTATTTGGGGGGTGATTCTGTGATGTTTATATGATTATTATACTTGTGTGATGTTTAATTACCCAGATGTGTCATAAAAATTAAAAACGCCTAATTTTTAAAAACTAGGGTTTGGGTGTTTTGGTTATTTGGGGGGTGATTCTGTGATGTTTATATGATTATTATACTTGTGTGATGTTTAATTACCCAGATGTGTCATAAAAAATAAAAACGCCTAATTTTTAAAAACTAGGGTTTGGGTGTTTTGGTTATTTGGTGGGTGATTTATGGATGGTGGTTCTGTGGTAGGTGATTCTGTGATGGTGGTTCTTTGGTGGGTGATTCTGTGATGGTGGTTCTGTGGTGGGTGATTCTGTGATGGTGGTTATTTGGTGGGTGATTTTGTGATGTTTATATGATTATTATACTTGTGTGATGTTTAATTACCCAGATGTGTCATAAAAATTAAAAACGCCTAATTTTTAAAAACTAGGGTTTGGGTGTTTTGGTTATTTGGGGGGTGATTTATGGATGGTGGTTCTGTGGTAGGTGATTCTGTGATGGTGGTTCTTTGGTGGGTGATTCTGTGATGGTGGTTCTGTGGTGGGTGATTCTGTGATGGTGGTTATTTGGTGGGTGATTTTGTGATGTTTATATGATTATTATACTTGTGTGATGTTTAATTACCCAGATGTGTCATAAAAATTAAAAACGCCTAATTTTTAAAAACTAGGGTTTGGGTGTTTTGGTTATTTGGTGGGTGATTTATGGATGGTGGTTCTGTGGTAGGTGATTCTGTGATGGTGGTTCTTTGGTGGGTGATTCTGTGATGGTGGTTCTGTGGTGGGTGATTCTGTGATGGTGGTTATTTGGTGGGTGATTTTGTGATGTTTATATGATTATTATACTTGTGTGATGTTTAATTACCCAGATGTGTCATAAAAATTAAAAACGCCTAATTTTTAAAAACTAGGGTTTGGGTGTTTTGGTTATTTGGGGGGTGATTTATGGATGGTGGTTCTGTGGTAGGTGATTCTGTGATGGTGGTTCTTTGGTGGGTGATTCTGTGATGGTGGTTCTGTGGTGGGTGATTCTGTGATGGTGGTTCTTTGGTGGATGTTTATGTGATTATGTTGGTGGTTCTGTGGCTGTGGGTAGGTTAACATCTTGATCTGCCACCAATGAGTGGTATGAATACCTGCTCTGGCCTACCCCACAGTCCACAGGTGTGTGATATGTGATTATGTTGTGCTCTATGGTGATGAATGTGAGACTTGTGTTTCACTTTTGGTTCAGTTGGTTTGGGTGATCTGTGGTGATGAATACCTGTGGCTGTTGGTAGGTTAACACCTTGATCTGCCACCAATGAGTGGTATGAATACCTGCTCTGGCCTACCCCACAGTCCACAGGTATGTGATATGTGATTATGTTGTGCTCTGACCCTCCTATGGGGTGGGTTATATTGACGGGGGCTATTCGGTTAGATTAAACCTCTCTAATATGCTTGATAAGCAGTTTCTGATGAAACTGCTTATCAAACTGCTTATAAGCAGTTTGATTTGAAACTTGGTTTAATCAGTTTGCTTTTGAAACTTGATAAGCAGTTTGTTTTAGAAAAAACTGAGATATGGCAATGATGATTTAAAAAAAAAGTTTTGATTTTGGCGTGGCATTACCGAATGGACATGCAAATTTTTTTTTTTTTGCAACCTTTGAAGTTGCAGCCAAATATGATAAAACTTGCTTATGATGCACCAATATATAATCTGAGCCTAATGTTACCTCTTGTGTGTTAAATGGTGAATTTGACATATTGGCAGCCTAAGATCTTTGTTGTGTTTCACTTGCGGCTTTCACTTGCTGCTGCTTGTGTGCAATCTGCTAAGAAATGGTTTGTTAGAATATTTAGATAGCGAGGGTTAATCTAACCAAATACCCCCGTTGCTATAACTCGACCCCTTTCACTTGTTTGTGATATACTGATATTGATTGTGGTGAGACTTGCTTTCACTTGTTTGTGATATTGATTGTGGTGAGACTTGCTTCTTTGTGAGCCTTGTATATAATTGGAGCCTTTCTTGTGAATTATTGCAGTGCTCTTTACTTTCCCGTGAGTATTTGCAGGAATCTTTACTTTCTACTGTTGTGAGTAACATGGGTGCAATTTCTGCAGTTAATTGAGAATCTTACTGTTGTGTGGTGAGACTTTGTGTTTCACTTTTGGTTCACTTGGTTTGGGTGCAATCTGTGCACATTTGGGTGCAATCTGTGCACATTTGGGTGCAATTTGCTTGTGTGCAATCTGTGCACTTGGTGGCAAATCTGTGCACTTGGGTGCAATCTGCTTGTGCAAGCTGCTTGTGTGCAAGCTGCAGTTGGACAAAATATTTTTTTCAAAAAAGGCGATGACGAATGGTTTTCTAAAAAACCGAACGGCATGGCAAAGTGATATTTTATCACTTTGCAGCCTTCATATCCGAGCCTAATATTTGGTTAGATTAACCCTCTCTAAATATGGTAGGGTGTACTTGTTTATATATTTTTTTTCAAAATCGGCGATGATGAATCTGAGCCTATTACCAATCTGCTTGTGTTCTAAATGCTTGTGTTCTAAATTGGCGATGATGATTGTTAATCTAAGCCTGCAATCTGCTTGTGTGCAATGCTGCATGTGTGCAATACTGCATGTGTGCAATACTAGCACTTTGGACAAAAAAACATGGACAAAGGACACCTATTGGACTAATAAAAAAAACAAACAGAAAAAGAAAAAAAAAAAAAAAAAAAAAAAAAGTCAAAAGGACAAAAGCTGCATGAACAGTACTGCAACAGTGGGCTAGTGTTAGGGAGGGTGGGGGTAGACCCCGTTTCCCTAACACAACCCTAATCAATTAATGTTACAGACATGACATGCTTTAATATTAGTTGTCTATGAGTCGTATGCCAGTGACTTTAACGACTCTAGCTTGACATGGCCTATTTGGTGCTTAATATATATATATATATATATATATATATATATATATATATATATATATATATATTTTTCTTTCTCCTTTTTGGTGATTATGATGTTTTTGGAGAGTATGTATGACGACTTTGTGTGAAAAAGTGAATTTGATATACATTCCATATTTGAAAGTGACCCGACTGGATTGTTTATTGTAGTAGGTATCACGTATCTATACTACCTTGTAATGTATTTAGGACATATATATTTAGGCCAAAAGTTTTTTATAGATCCAACTTTTACTATAGAATCCATCAAGCAATATTAGCTACTCATTTTTTTATCAAAATAAAAAAATAAACTTCCACCCTTTTTTTTTAGTCGAGTTATTCTACAAACCAAACATTCCTCACATACCAAGGGACTCATCCCCACCATCCATCTAAAAAGGAAATCAATGATTGATATTAAAAGCATTTTCTTATTTCACCCATTTTTTATAATTTAAATATCTCTTAAACCGTTAATCGTTAAGCGAAAATAATTACACCATCGCGACGGGCATTTAATTATCTTTCTATAGACGGGCACTTTGTTATACTTAAAAAAAAAATCATTTTTTTTACGTTTTTTTTTTTTCGTTGCCGAAAAAAAATCATATATGATATTGCATATCATAATATATGATATGATATGTAATATCATATATGATTTTTTCGGTCATGAAAAAAACGTGAAAAAAACGAGAAAAAAAAATTGTCGAAAATATATCAATTAGCATATCTATAGAAAGATAATTAAATGCTCGTCGTAACGGTATATTTTTTTTCGCTTAACGATTAACGGTTTGAAAGATATTAATATTTGAAAAAAAATGATGAAAGTGGGTTTTTTTAATTGTTTGGATTAATCTCATTCATTAGATCAAATAAAGATGGAGGGAAGATGGATGGTGGAGATTAGTCCCTTGGTATGTAAAAAAAGTTTGGTCCTCAAATGATCTTATATCTTTTTTTTAAAACTTAAATATTTCGCAAACCGTAAATCGTCAAGCTACAAAAAAAAATATCATCGCGACGAGAATTAAATTATCTTTCTATAGACATGCATTGTTACATACTTTCGACGAACTTTTTTTTCGATGAATTTTTTTTTTCGCCTAGAAAAATCATATATGATTCGTAAGAATCGAATCATATTCTTTCTGGGCGAAAATTAAAAAAAAAATCGTCGAAAGTATGTAACAATACATATTTATAGAAAGATCATTTAATTCTCGTCGCGATAGTATTTTTTTTTTTTTTTTGTAGCTTGAATATTTACCGTTTGCAAGATATGCTGTTTTGAAAAGAAAAAAAAGGTGGAAAATATAAATGGGTGGGCAATGTTGTTTTGTAGCTATGATTGGTTGATAGGTTCTATGGCATGTATGAGTTATTCATGGATCTCAACTCATATATTTAGAAGTCTTAAATGTTTAAGACAAAAAAAACATTTTTTTAATAGTAAAGATCAGGGGTGAGCAAACAAAACCGAAAAAACCGAAACCGAACCAAAAATCGAATGAAAAACCGACCGAAACTAAAAACCGATGGTTCGGTTTTTAATTTTTCAAATACCGAAAAATACGGTTCGGTTTTGGTTTTCGTCCAAAAACCGAACCGTAAAAACCGAACCGAACCGATTTTATTATATAATAATATATAATTATTATAATATGAATAAATAACTAAATAAATCAAATTTATAAATTCATATTCGTTTTGTGGGTAGTTTATAATAATTTATCTTAATGTTTATGTTTATATGCGTGTTTGTCGTATCGTGTGTTTAATTTAGAATAAATCAATAAATATATGACAATGATCATATTATGTGTATGTTCACTTGCATGTGCGTAATTATAGAATTATGCAATAAACATTATTATGCTTAGATTGATAAAAATAAAAAAATAAATAAGAATAATCAAATTTTTATGTAATACAAGTTTATTGGTATAAATTTGCCATGCCCAAATATCAACGGTTAGAAACCGAAAAAATGGAAAAACCGAACCGAACCGATAATAAACCGAAAAAACCGAACCGTCAAAAACCGAACGGTTTTGATTTTGGGTTCTATAAAAACCGAATATGGCGGTTCGGTTTCGATTTTAGCCAAAAACCGACCCAAACCGAACCGTGCACACCCCTAGTAAAGATGCATACACATATAATTAATAGCTTAGAGATTTAAGTATTTTTAAAAAGTCTTTGTTGTTACAAGTATAGCTTTCAATGTTTGTAATTTTTTGAGACTTACAAGAAAAATAGCATAGTGTACACCACTTTAATGCACATAATTTTCACACTTACAAAATAAGAAGCATAATGTACACCAAAACAAAACACCACATTAATGTTATTTAATGTAATCAATTAATTAACTGGTCAACAAATACAATTAATACAGTTATTAAAACACCTCTTAAATAAGAAATACAAATTATCAAGCATATTGTACGACCAAATTAAACACAATTCCTGCATTAAATATCAGTAATACAAATAATAAAACATATTATACAAATATCCAAGTCCGTAATTGGCAAAATGGGCTTGAGCCCGAACGGGTGCAGGCCAAACGGGCACGAGCCAACGGGTTCAAGCCCAAACGAGCACAGGCTAAACGAAATTCTTGATATCCGAAAATTTAATTTCAAAAAGAACGTAATAAACTAAAATACATGATTTATTGAAAGATTTAATTTTAAGATAAATGTCGCTGCAACGCGCGACTACCCTGTTAGTATATATATATGCACTATCATATATATATATATGCACTATCATCACATTTTATTAATTAACAAGTAGGGTTGGATCAGTTGGAAAACCCCTTGCCTCTTAACCTAGAGGTCAAGGGTTCGATCCTCACTCCCTACAAAAAGGCCGGAAGTCCTTTCTACCTTAGGTAGAACCGGAAGCAGCCTCTCTACCTTAGGTAGGGGTATGGTTGTCTACATCTCAACCTCCCCCATACATCGTGGAAGACGGTATTGGGACCCATAACCCGTGGAAGACGGTATTGGGAGTTACTTTACTTTTACTTTATCACATTTTATTAATTGAATTCACCTGATCCACTATAAACTTATTGAAAAGACCAGCTTCATCAACATGGAATCATCGGTAATTATTAATGTTTCATATGTTGCATTACGTTGTAGTTATTGTTTCGCTTGCTCCTAGCTTCTTGCTAAGATACTAATTGAAATTTCCCTTCAAAAAGACAATCAAATTATCACATTACGTTTTCACACTTTTGGTTGTCTGAAATATGTATTTTGACGTTGCTTTTTGCTCTCAGTCTAACATAGATAGACTTGGTTTTGTCGTAGTTTTTTGTGTGTTTATTAAGGGTCCGCTTGGTTTAAAGTGGGGAAAATGAAAGGAAAGAGAATATAAAGGAATGAGTGAGGTGGGCAATCAATATTTTAATTAACTGGTCAACAAATACAATTAATACAGTTATTAAAACACCTCTTAAATAAGAAATACAAATTATCAAGCATATTGTACGACCAAATTAAACACAATTCCTGCATTAAATATCAGTAATACAAATAATAAAACATATTATACAAATATCCAAGTCCGTAATTGGCCAAATGGGCTTGAGCCCGAACGGGTGCGGGCCAAACGGGCACGAGCCAACGGGTTCGAGCCCAAACGAGCACAGGCTAAACGAAATTCTTGATATCCGTAAATTTAATTTCAAAAAGAACGTAATAAACTAAAATACATGATTTATTGAAAGATTTAATTTTAAGATAACTGCCGCTGCAACGCGCGACTACCCTGTTAGTATATATATATGCACTATCATCACATTTTATTAATTGAATTCACCTGATCCACTATAAACTTATTGAAAAGACCAGCTTCATCAACATGGAATCATCGGTAATTATTAATGTTTCATATGTTGCATTACGTTGTAGTTATTGTTTCGCTTGCTCCTAGCTTCTTGCTAAGATACTAATTGAAATTTCCCTTCAAAAAGACAATCAAATTATCACATTACGTTTTCACACTTTTGGTTGTCTGCAATATGTATTTTGACGTTGCTTTTTGCTCTCAGTCTAACATAGATAGACTTGGTTTTGTCGTAGTTTTTTGTGTGTTTATTAAGGGTCCGCTTGGTTCAAAGTGGGAAAAATGAAAGGAAAGAGAATGTAAAGGAATGAGTGATGTGGGCTAAGGGTGAGCATGGTCCGAAAACCGGACCGGACCGGACCGGACCGACCGACCGAGAACCGGAAAAACCATAGACCGAGACCGGACCGAATGTGGTCGGTCCGGTCTCGGTCCGGTTCGGTCCGGTCCGGTCTTCGGTCGGTCCGGTCCAATTAGACATATTTAGCACGTTTTTTCGGTTTTTTGGTCGGTCCGGACCGGACCGGACCGGACCGAGGACCGACCAAGCCAAAAAGACTAGACCGAGGACCGGACCGAATGTGGTCGGTCCGGTCCGGTCCGGTCGGTTTTGTCGGTCGGTCCGGTCCATCCGGTCCGTTTGCTCACCCTTAATGTGGGCAATCAATACTTTAACCCCCCCCCCCCCCAACCCCAATTTACTCTAATGATTGATTACCCACTACGGGGTAATCAATACCTTTGCACTCCCTAACCAAGCACCATATATTGAGTGATATGGGCCCTTTTAAATATATTACTCATTCCCCACCCCCTTAACCCCATACCAAGCACCCCCTAATTTGTGATACTCTAGCACAAAATTAATTGATTAAATATAAATATTTCAGCTAAATCAATTTCATATGCCTAAACATGTTTGTTCTATTTAAATCTACAGGTCATAATGTAGCTATATAATATAATGACGAATGTGAGATCATATATGTTTTCTATATTTTGATTTTTAAAATGCAACTAGCTTGCAATTTATAATACGGTATCCGTACAACCTGTACTATGGTCGGGGATAGAGCTGGCATAACAGGTTACACGAACCTGTTAAGACACGAACATGTTAAGACACGAACCTATTAAGGTCAAACACGAACACGACCTGTTAACTAATCGTGTCATTTTTCTCAAACACGAACACGACACGAAAATAAACAGGTGCACCTGTTAAGACCTGTTAAGAACCTGTTAACATGCATATGACCAAATCGAATGCTACAATAACCTGTTAACATGCATATGACCTGTTAAGAACCTGAACCTGTTAAAAACATGAACCTGTTAAGAATCTGAACTTGAACATGAAACATACAATTTCAATTTCAAAGAGCTGCTCAGCTGCACAGCCTGCACTTGAACTCTTGAAGATGCAAAAGTTCATACATAATGCAAAAGTTCATACAATTTCAAAGACCCACAGAACATGACACATACATCACAAATCTTAAGTCTTAACTAATACATAAATACGTAATGATAATAATCCTTAACAATACGAAGTGGGATTGTTGACATTATATCTTTCAGCGAGCTCTTCAATTTTGACGCCTTTACTCGTATCTCGTTGTCATATCTTCCATTTTAAATCTGAAAAGTCAAAAGAGTAAATATTAGAAAATGGTTTTTGTTAACACCAGGTACGGATTAGAACCTGTTAAGAACCTGTATAGACTGCTGTAAATAAGGCTACTATATTTTTCTTATACTACACCTTACAAAAAAACACAGCAATTAAACTAGATAGCTTATGGCCAAATAAGCAACACTGTAACAAATATATGGGTCGACAACAACAGATTGATTAATTGACATATTGATTAATTGACGACGGCCAAAAATATTATATTCGTTGATTAAACTAATCTGTAACAAATATATGGGTCGACAACAACAGAATGAGAGATTTAGAGGGAATCAACAATTAATAAACAAGAATGAGAGATTGAGAGGGAATCGACCTGCTGTGTTGTTGAAGCTGCTGGCCTGCTTACTTCATTAGTGCGAGATTGAGACTTGAGAGATGAGAGATTATTGAGATTTGAGATTTGAGAGCTGCTGTTGTTTGCTTTGGTCTGTTACTTTGGTTTTGGAGGCGGATGGATAAGAGGATAAATGAGATTTAGTATTTTAGGGTTTTTAATTTTAAGGATTATATATATATATATATATATATATATATATATATATATATATATATATATATATATATATATATATATATATATATATATTAACAGGTCTTAACAGGTCCGACCTGTTAAGACACGAAACCTGTTAAGGTCAAACACGAAACCTGTTAAGAACAGGTTGTGTCGTGTCGTGTTAACAGGTTTCGTGTCAAAATTGTCAGCCCTAGTCTGGGAGCAATTTTTACAGCTTACTGTATATTTAAATTAAAAGTAGTGCATCCGCGTAGTGTGTGGCGGTGCAAAGTTACGCGTGACAATTAATATTAGTATAACTATAGTGTAGTATGCTTTTATTTAAGATGGCAAGACGTAGCATATGTTGAAAGTATTAAAAGGTACGACCCTTTTATAATTAACCGAAGATGTAAATGAACAAATATTGGACTCGAACTTTATACATACTCAAGACAAATTTCACGATCAATCCAATGAGTATAACCAAAGCATTCAAGACGCTACTCAAGACGCTTTTAAGCTGCGATATAAATTCCACCTGTCAACCAGTTGATCCAAAACGCTTTGCATTTTCTAAATCTTCAGGATTTAAAAGAATAATCGATTTTGATTCACAATGCGAGAATGTAGAGGAATCAATTTTTGGGAAGATTAGTTTGTACCGAAGCACCCATGTAAAAAACATCATATTAATAATTGTAATTAAGAAATTATCATAAAAAACCACTAATTCAACTCTACTCTCCACATACTCACTTTTCATTCATTTATTATTTACGGGAGTGACTTATCGTGGTCATTTAAACATGGGAAAATATCAATTTATTTAGTTTGTCCGCAAAAGTTCAATATAGATATTGAGTTGAGATTCATGAATAACCCATATATGTCATAAAACTTATTAACCAATCATAGTCACCCATTTATATTTTTCACATTTTTTTTTCAAAACAACATATCTTGCAAACGGTAAATCTTCAAAGCTACAAAAAAATACCATCGAGACGAGAATTAAATGATCTTTCTATAGATATGCATTGTTATATACTTTCGACGAACTTTTTTTCTTTTAATTTCCGCCCAGAAAGAATCATATATGATTCGTAAAAATTATATATGATTCGTAAAAAATCATATATGATTCGATTCTTACAAATCATATATGATTCGTAAAAATCATATATGATTCGTAAGAATCATATATGATTTGTTAAAATCGAATTATATATGATTCTTACGAATCATATATGATTTTTCTGGGCGAAAAAAAAATTCATCGAAAAAAAAGTTTGTCTAAAGTATACAACAATGCATGTCTATAGAAAGATAATTTAATTCTCGTCGCGATGGTATTTTTTTGTAGTTTGATGATTTACGGTTTGCGAAATATTTAAGTTTTAAAAAAATGGGTGAAAGTTTATTTTTTTATTTTGATAAAAAAAAATAAGTGGCTAAGATTGCTTGATTGTTTCTATAGTAAAAGTTGGATCTATAAAGAACTTTTGGCTATAGATATTATATTTGTTATAAATCTAATGAACCAATTCTGATAATTCATTTTTTTTTTATCAAAACAATAAAAATAAACTTTCACTCTCTTTTTATAAATTAAATATCTTGCAAACTGTTAATCGAACTCCGGTAACAAATACCTTCAAGAAACTCCTTCCAATGCTTAGGCAAACAAATATTTACGAGCCAAATAAGCCACTCACTGTAAGAGTTAAAGACCATAACATCGAACTCCCACCAAAACAAGATTTTTCTCTACACTTGACGAGCCAAAGGGCAAGAGAAGAAAATGCTTGGAGAGTCTTCGTGTGTCTTTTTTTTTTTTTTTTTTTTTTTTTTTTTTTTTTTTTTTTTTTTTTTTGGGGGGGGGGGGGGGGGGGAGGGGAGGGTTCTCAAGAAAAGAAAACGCTTGCTTTGGTTAAGTGGCCAAATGTTTTGGCTTCGTTTGATAAAAGCGGATTGAGTATTGGTAGTTTGAAATCATTTAACCTCACATTACTTCAAAAATGGCGATGGAGACTGGCTTCTAATCCAAATGCTTTATGGGTTCGTTTAATTAAGGCTTTACATGGGCAGGAAGAGGGTTTTGATCAACATGGATGCAAAAAAATGGTTTATGGGCTAAGATAGTTGGGTCTGCTAATCAGATGCAATCGAGTGGGATCCTCGCGATTGGTTCCTTACAGTTTCAAGTGGGATGCGGCACTTTAGTTCGATTTTGGAAGGACACGTGGTTCGGGGATTATCCCTTGTATCTTCGGTACAACAGGTTATTTCGTTTGGAGAGAAACAAGGATTGTTTGGTTATAGATCGTATTTCTAATGGAGAATGCCGTTGGGATTGGTCTAGATCGGAGCTAGGAACTCGTAACATGTCTTCTCTTAATGCGTTAATGACTGAGATTGGAAACATGGAGATGACTTCTGAGTCAGATACTTGTGTTTGGTCGTTAGCCGATGATGGCATGTTTTCAGTTGGAGCCACTCATCGTTTTATAGATGCTCGTCTTCTGCCATCGTTGGTTCCTTCGACGACTTGGGAAAAAATGTTGCCCCGAAAAGTTAACATTTTCCTTTGGCATTTGATCTTGGATAGGCTTCCTTACCTGTTAAATGATCTATCTTCCTGAGGTATGGAAATTCAAGAGATTTCATGTCCGTCCTGTCATGAAAGTGTGAAGTCCAATCATCATATCTTTTTTTGTTATGATATTGCTCGAAGTATATGGCATCTCGTTCGTGTGTGGTGTGACATTTCTATGCCTCAATTTGGTTCTAATGATGATTGGCGAGATTGGTTGAGCTTGTCGTTCACCTCTTTAGCAAAGAAGCAGTGTATTTTTATCATTATTGTGTCCTCCTTATGGGTGATTTGGCGTTATCGAAATAGTGTCATCTTTAGCTCTCATTCTATGAGGAAAAGTGACATTATCGATAGCATTCATTTATTTTCTTTTTCTTGGCTTAAGTTTATAGGTGGTAAGATTAATAGTTGGACTGATTGGTTAAGAAATACTATGTATTTCTAGTGTCTTGCTAGCAATTTTTGTTTTAATCTAATTTGTTTTGCTGTTAAATAATAATAATAATAATAATAATAATAATAATAATAATAATAATAATAATAATAAAGAAAATAAAAAGTAGATTCCATAGCCGAGTTGCAAAGGAAGCATGTAATCGATGGGATGTCAAATCCTCTTAGCGAAAGATTTAGGGTGTGTTTGTTTCAGTAAGATGTTTCACATCTGAATCTGACTACTACACCTTACTAGTAAGAGTTGGCTATAATGTCTGAATCTGAATAAAAATTTGTTGTTTGTTTTTTTTATAATTGCCTGAATGGTTTTAATTTTCCCTTTTTTAAGTATATATTAAACTATTGCAAATACGATTAATAAGTAGATAGTGTAAACTTGAAACAAAACATTTTGATCATAAATTTAACACAATTATAAATTATTAAACAAATCATCTTAATACATATCTAAAATTTAACATAATAAAACTATTACATAAATCATCTTAAAATAAAACATAAGCTTAACGCAATGAAATAACAATTAAGTTACTTAACCAATACCAAATTATTTAAAACTTAGCTTTGCATAATTTGTGTCGCGATTTGATCTCGTAAGTTAATCATGTATTGTTGATCTGGGTCACTCCCAATTGGTTGAACAACTTCAACATCACCGTTATTATCATCATGTACATTTTCATTATCATGTACGTCACCTTGATCGTATTGAGAGAACAAATCATCGTCTAAACCCTCTTTTCGAATAAAATTATGAATAGCAAAACATGAAATAGTAATATCTCTTTGTGTTACCAAAAGAAATTTGGGCATACTTTTCAAGATTGGAAAACGCGCTTTTAGGACTCCAAATGCCCGCTCAATTACGTTTTGAAGTTTTGCATGAGCGTGATTGAATTTTTCTTTACTGTTCATTGCACGCTTCTGAAGAAAGTCTCCTAACCAATACCTGACATTGCGATATGGAGCCATAAACCCACGTGTTTGCTTATAGGCAGCATCACATAGATAATATTTATCTGAAAAAAACAAACATATTAATTTTTGGATATTTTGATATCTAGGTTTTCATATATATTACAATTCCAAACTTAATACCTGTAGGGGGAATCGGAAACTCAAACACCGGATCTACTAAAGCTTCATTTAGTATTCTCGCATCGTGTGTCGTACATTCCCATCTAGCGACAATGTAGGTAAAGATCATGTTGAAATCACAAATTGCCAAAACATTTTGATAACAATCGCCTCTTCCCCAATCAGTTGTCAAGTATGTTTATCTTAAAACATCTAAACTTCAGTGTCAACAATCAAATTCAGCGGGATGATTTGCCAATTATGAACCAAGAACAAAACACATAAAATCTTCAGACACGGCTCACATGCATTTAAGTTTCTTTAAAGACTCCATTTTCCTATGCTAAATTTAAATTTTACTACAAAGGTACACAAGAAATCAGAAAGGTACATTTTTTTTGCATAGGTGCTACAATGAACATACACGACTGATAAGATAGACTCTAGACAGGACTCAGTAGTTGGTGTGTTTAAATGAACATACAACATAACATATACAAAACAAACACAGAGACCTTTAAACACAGAACTATACATGGAATTACAATAAACTCATCAGTAACAGAAAGATTACAGCTTTACACCCATAAAAAAGCACAAATCTAACCTGATGAAACGCCAAGTAGAGATGAAATAGTTGAGCATCAATACGCGAATCAGCAACGTGAAGAAGGCACTGCAAAAGAACATATTTTATTTAGTTTTTGGCTTACAAATTAATGGAATGTGCTAATATCGTCATATACTTTTGTTACTGATATGAGTGAACCTACTTTCAAGAAACAAAAGGGTGCTAACAATGTTGAAAATAATGAGATTATATCGGAATTTGTTAGTTTAAATAGTGTAGGTAGATGGTTAGAGGATGTTGGGTTTGGTAGATATGCAGGTGTGTTTAAAATGCACGAGGACCCATAAAAACTTCAACCATCTTGGCCAAGTTAACTGATCGGTTCAAGTTCTACAGATTAACCAAGAAACAGGTACTTCAAGCAAGTAATCACTTTCAAAAAAGATAAAAGACGATGGGGCAACTACTATGGTTAGAAACCAAGTCCACTTTCAAAAGGGGTAAGGTACTAGCAAAGAGGAGTGCTGATATGGATCTTTATTCATCTAAACAGGGTAAAGATTTTTATCCACCTATGTTTATTGATAGATATGATGAAGTGTTGATATAAATAATGCATAAAAACGTTATTAATATTTTTCGATATCCCTACGTTTTGACGATCACAAAATGTAAAAACATTAAACGTAAAATTATTACGTAAACAAGTATTTAGTTACAAATATCATTTCATCCAACAAAATCACTTAAGGTATGAATAAACAAATGTCTAATACATTTTATGATTAAAGGGATTTTTATTTAGACATTACAAATTTTATAAAATGTTATAAATATTTTATATATTTTAGAAAAACACTTTTGGTATATACAGAAAAATGTTTAATTCATAATAAATATATGAATTCAAATTTTTAGCAAAAAACAGTTAAAATTTCACTAGATAAACCATCTCCAGAAAAAGACAAAAAAATGTCGTTTCTGTCTGGGTGGCCCTCTTAATTATAAAGGGCGGCCCCTTAAAATTAAGGGGGCCGGCTACCATTTAAGGAGGCTGGCACACTCCTTTTACCAGAAATATTTGCCTATAAATACATGTTCATTTATGCAATTTTTTCTCACCTTTTGCACTAAAATTTTCAGTCCCAATCTTTTCAAAACATCCTTTTAAATCATTTGATCATAAGATTATAAGTATTTTTTTCTAGTGATCCAATCCCTCACAAAGTGCAAGAGAAGAATACTCCTTCAACATCAAGTTAAGAAGTATTGTAGATTTGTGAATATAGTTTGTAGTTGTGTAAATTATTTGTAAATGTGTAGAGTGTTTGTAATAGGTAGATTTAGTTGTGTTATTAGTGAAGAAAAATAGTGAATAGAAGTAGTGAAGAAGAAGTTGTGTTGTGAAGAAGAAGTAGTGAAGTTGTGAGAAGTTGTGTAGTAGTAGTGGTGTGTCCAAGGTGTGTAGAAGTCGTGAGAAGGTGTGAAGAGTTGTGAGATTGGTTCTAACGAAAGTTGTGTAAGGTTTTCTCCGCCATAAGGGAGCTTGTTGACATAGTGAAAAAAAACTCTCGAGTAGGTGACTCGGGGAGTGTAGTAGGGCAAGGAAGGTGTCCTTGTAGCCGAACCACTATAAATCATTTGTCTCGCAGTTTGATCTTTCCATCTCTAACTTATTACTTAGCTTACTTACTTATCTCTCGTATATAGCTATAATTGTTTATATTATGCATGTGTTGATTTCATATACTTAGCTTACATCATTATTATTTTTTTCATACTTAGATATAGTTGTTCATATTGTTTAAGATTTGAGTTCATATAAAGTTTTTAAAGTAAACAAGGTTTTAAAAACTAAACTAAGTTTTCATAATAAAATTAAAAACACGTAAAATTATTCAACCCCCTTCTAGTTTTTCACATGAAGTGAGAAGCCGAAAGGGTTAAAAAGTTCAAAACTTTAAAGGAAACGTAGAAGTGCTTAGCAAGTAGCAGAAGAACAAGATTGGTATCATATAAATTGAGTACCTGAACCCATAAGCCTGTTTGCTATATAGATACGGGCATTTAATTTATTTATAATTTGGGCAGACTTTAAAGATCCTTACTGGAACCACTTCAAGTCAACAACCATCAATATTCACCTTAACAGATGCCACCACACTATCACAAAGCTCAAACAACCAAGCACTAAATTTTTTATTACATAGCATATATTTTTACATGCTAATGTAATGTAATAGACTTTTTACCTTAACAGATGAAGTATTCATTAGTTTTCCTATAAATAAGAAATCGAAAGGGTAATGCAGATATAAGGGAAAGAGCAAGAGGTGGCGATTTCAATCGTTTATATGAAAAGGGTTCTATTCTCTCTGTATTTAATTGGTAACCCGTCAAATGGGTTAAATATACTAGTCATTCAGACCCGTGCGTTGCACACGGGCTCTATCTAATTGGTCATAATGTAATGTGTGGTATTTATTTTCGTTATTAGGTTTGTAAGTTGCGATGGTATCACAACTTTTGTAAGCATCACATGAGTTTATGAATGAGTTTAATTAGTTGTTTGGTGACTTTTATATTTAGACCGAGTCATTTATACCCGTGCGATGCACACGGGCTTAATCTAAATGTTCATTAGTGTATTGTTCAACACTAATTTTCATCATTAATTGGGTTGTATATAAGTGTTCATAGCGTAATCTTTGGCTTATTTTCGTCATTATATATTTAAGTTGTGATGTTATCACACCTTTTTTTAAGCATGACACACATTTAAATAGTTTATTTACATTAAAATAGTATATGTGAAGAGACTTTTTTCAATATGCTACATTTAAAAGAGTCTTTTCACATGTAATTTTTTAATATGTATAAGTTACATGCTAAATATCAAAGGGACGTTAAACGCATACGGTTCTTTCAAAATAAATGTAACTCTTATATAAAATCATAACAAAGTGATATTCTCTATATTTTGAGATCTAACTTGTGACAATGAATTATCCTTTTGGTTTATCATATCAAATACGGTAACTCTAAATAACTATGCTTAGTTACTCGAACTTTATTTTATCCACAAAAACCATTTAAGTTTCAATATTTTTTTATTGTTGTGAAAATCGGTCCAATATTGTTAGTATATTTAATTTGTAACATATTGCATATATAAATATATTTGAAGACATCAATCTCAACATATAATTTTTCTACTCTTAATAACTAATATAACAATTTCATTTTGCCAAATTTGTTTGTCATTTTACAAATGAAATTAAAATCATATTAAGATAATCAATTAATCTTCATAGTGATATTAACACACCGCAAGACAAAAAACTACATTAAGAGCAAAAATATTAAAATGCACCAACAAAGTGTAGTAATAATTATTTATTAAAAATTGAATGCTCGTCACATTATTTTCAAGAAACTTACTTGTTAACGAATCAATAGTATTAGCCCGTTTATCAGTATTACATGAAGTAAAATATTGTATGTTTAATTTGTAAAGTACAATTATGATTAAGGCGAAAAATGATCCGTTTTTAGGGGGTCATTTAAGCCCTAATCCGAATTTATTTGATCAAATATTTTCCTAAATCGTTCCTTTTGTGATTTTAGGTACTTTGGGAGAGAAATCTGGAAAAGGAAGCAATTCGGACGTTTTTGGAGCATAAAAGTGAAGAAAACGCCAAAGTCTTAATTTTCCATGCTGGGAACAGTAGGTGACGGTGTCAAGAGCAATTCTTTGACGGCGTCAAGAGCAGAAGTCCATGACAATCCAGTACAGATTTGACGGCGTCACGAAGGAAGGGCGTCAAGAGTAATAAGTCATGACGGCCTGGAAATGATTTGGTCTTGACGGCGTCAAATGTAGATCAAGGCAGTCCGAGAAGAGTTTTGGCAGCGAGGTGACGGCGTCACAATGTTTGTCTTGACGCCGTCAGACCTATTTTTCTATATATAGTTTTCTAATTTTCACACATAAAGAGGGAAGTTTTGGGAGAAACCCTAAGTACGATTTTGGTGTAACTTTACAGGTTTTTCAAGGGTTCCAAACCCTTGATACCTTGCATGTTTAATCAAGATAAGTGTTCTTTAATTCAATCAATATGTCTATGTGTTGGTTGTCTATATCTTGTTCTTGTCTTAATTCTATCATGCTAGGCTAGATCTATCTTGTATTTGCTTAGATCTAATGAAACCTAGATGTTAATTATGTGTTGATTACTTGTTTATTCTTGTCTTGGATGAATGATTTATATGTTAGGCTTAAGAAAACTGGCAGATCTCCACTTGGTAACATGCTTGAACGTCTTAAGAAACATGAACCGAGGCGCACTAGGTCTTTATTGGTTGTATTTAATGCATGAGCCACTGTTTGCAATTCCTATAGTTGTGTTGGGCATGGTGTAGGAGGAGATAAGAGCTCATAGAATTTGGGAGTTATGTGTGCCACCCCATGAATGGTATTAAGGAATACGATCCGTCATCCATGCAATTATAACAAGTAATTAACGTGTAAAAGATGTCTAGGGAGTAATGAAATCTAAGTAAACACATTTTCTTCAATTACTGCTCACAACTTTAGTATAATTTAGCTTATTTTCATTTTTAGTATTTTATTTTGATTGCATCTTAGTATTGGGTTAGTTGATTAGCAACTAATTCCGCCCAAATCCTTCAAACCCGAGATATTTACTTGCTTTCTAAAAAAATATAAAAATACAAAAATAATCATCCCTCACCTTTAGAACTAGTATTTAGGCTTTCTAATCCTAGCGACACTATTCCTAAGCTGAACGATCAATCCCCCGATACTTGTCACTATACTATACTACAACGATCAGGTACACTGCCTGGTGGGGGTTGTAAGCTTCTCGAGATCCCTCGAGAGGTAAAGCCTGTTGCGATTCCCACGCATCAAGTTTTTGGCGCCGCTGCCGGGGAATAGTTATTGTCTAGGTTAGAATTTCTTTTTATTAGGTCTACTTGCTAGATTCATTTCTAGTAATATTTTATTTTTATTTTTAGTTATTCTTTAGTCTATCTATTTCTTTGTGCCTTTGTTCGTAACCACCCGACGTCATGGACAACGGGAACATCTTTGAACCCGTCATCCCACCACAACAAAACCCACCATTAGAACCCCTTAGGCCCCGAACCTTAGGAGAGTATTCCCGACCTAGCCACCAAGGCTACCGAAATACCATTGAGCTCACCGAAGCCAATGTGACCCCCTTGCGATCCGACACCATCCGGTTGGTGCAAAGCGGATGTGCATTCCATGGACTTCGTTCCGAAGATCCAAACCAACATCTTAAGGACTTCCTCAAAATCGTAGATTCCATAGACCTAGATGTTGCAACTAGAGAGACAACCCGATTACGCCTATTCCAATTCTCTCTACGGGATCAAGCTAGTCAATGACTTGAGCGTTTACCCGCGGGATCCATCACCACATGGGATGATCTCACCACTCGTTTCCTTGCTCAATTTTTCCCACCAGGGAGAACTACTAAGCTTAGAAATGACATCTTGATGTTCCAACAACGTCAAAATGAATCTCTTTATGAAGCATGGACTCGTTTCAAGGACTTACTCCAAAAAGTCCCTCATCATGGCATAGATCTTTGGCTCCAAATCCAAATCTTTTATGACCATATCGACATCTCCACAAGGCGAGCCATTGACCAATCGGGCGGTGGTAAGCTACGTGATCTTAGTGCGGAACAATCATGGGAACTCATAGAAGATCTTGCTCTCTATGACAACGAAAGTTGGAATGACTCCCGTGACTTGAACAAAATGGTCAAGGCAATATCTTTGCCTTCGAACAATTCTAGCACTCCCGACCGTAGGATCATGGAACTTGAAGGTCGAGTCAAGTCTCTCATGAAATCTTACGAAGCTCCAAAATCCTTAAGCCATGTAAGCAGAATCACTTCCACATGTAAATTATGTAATGGTCCTCACGAGACTCACAACTGCATGGAGCTTCCAAAACGTGCTTATAACGAATTCACATCGTCACATGTGGGACGAGGCCCTCACACTTCTGACGAGGCCTACGAAGCATGGAAGGATAAACCTAATTTCAGAGGGTACCAAACGCGGAGCGTATCTTTCAATGACTCCTCACCACTCACTTGGTCCGAGCATTTTCCCTCACAAAGCACTCCTAGGCAGAGCTGTGAAGACGCCTTGCGAAAGTTCATTCTATCTCAAGAATTACAGCTCTCCACGCTCGAGGCTAAATTTAGACAACAGCAGGCCGATGTGAATAACAAGATGTGTAATCTGTTAACTACTATCAAGGAGCATGTTGTTAATAAACCTATTCGCGTTGATGAGGTCAAGTCTGCTACCATCATGAGTCCACCAACCTCTCCTGTGAAAATAAAAAGCCCTAGTAAGCTATTCAACCATCTATCACCAAAAGAAAAAGAACCCGTCAACCCCCTAGGGCCAATCCATTTCGTAAACACCATCACCACAATATCTGCCTCCACACCTAACCTAAGCCAACAACAAACTAAAAAAACTGGTCATACAGCTGAAAATGAGACCTCAAAGGTAAACCACGACCTGACCGGAAACCCTGTCAACTCATCCGAGCGGTGCATCGCACAAGAACCTAGTAAATCGGATGAGGAGAAAGAGAGATCGGAAGAGCATAAGAGAAATCCAACCATTTTGGGTAAATCTATTATAGAAGAACCCGAGAGAAAAATGGAGAATGTTACTAGTGGGAGTAGCGATAGGAATAAGGAAAATAACCATAAAGTTTTCAAGATCTCCTGCACCATTAAGGAAAAGCTCCTAACCGATAGTCATATAGATCCTAGCTCCCCAGTCAACCTAATCCCCCTTTCCTTATACCATGAGACCTTCCCAAAACGCATTGCGTCCGAAAGGGTAATGAATAATTTATCAATCAGGGTCGGAGAGCTTGTTTACAATACTAACCTCGCCGTGGTCGATGATATAGACCCTCTCACCAATCAACCGTTAACCAACCTTGTTCTGGGGAAACCATTTATCAATGAATCAGGAGTAATCCTTGATGAGATGGATGGAAGTGTAATGTTCACCAATGGTGTTAAAAAGGTGATTTTTCGTGGGGGTAATGAAGAGGTTTACGAATATCGTCCTTCCCTTGAGGGGAATCTATTCGGATCCAGGAATGGAGAGTCGGGGAAGATAAGGAGGCGTGATCCGAATAATCTTAAAATTCCATGATGAGGCGAAAAATGATCCGTTTTTAGGGGGTCATTTAAGCCCGAATCCGAATTTATTTGATCAAATATTGCCCTAAATCGTTCCTTTTGTGATTTTAGGTACTTTGGGAGAGAAATCTGGAAAAGGAAGCAATTCAGACGTTTTTGGAGCATAAAAATGAAGAAAACGCCAAAGTCTTAATTTTCCATGCTGGGAATAGTAGGTGACGGCGTCAAGAGCAATTCTTTGACGGCGTCAAGAGCAGAAATCCATGACGACCCAGTACAGATTTGACGGCGTCTCGAAGGAAGGGCGTCAAGAGTAATAAGTCATGACGACCTGGAAATGATTTGGTCTTGACGGCGTCAAATGTAGATCAAGGCAGTCCGAGAAGAGTTTTGGCGGCGAGGTGACGGCGTCACAATGTTTGTCTTGGCGCCGTCAGACCTATTTTTCTATATATAGTTTTCTAATTTTCACACATAAAGAGGGAAGTTTTGGGATAAACCCTAAGTACGATTTTGGTGTAACTTTACAGGTTTTTCAAGGGTTCCAAACCCTTGATACCTTGCATGTTTAATCAAGATAAGTGTTCCTTTAATTCAATCAATATGTCTATGTGTTGGTTGTTTATATCTTGTTCTTGTCTTAATTCTATCATGCTAGGCTAGATCTATCTTGTGTTTGCTTAGATCTAATGAAACCTAGATGTTAATTATGTGTTGATTACTTGTTTATTCTTGTCTTGGATGAATGATTTATATGTTAGGCTTAAGAAAACTGGCAGATCTCCACTTGGTAACATGCTTGAACGTCTTAAGAAACATGAACCGAGGCGCACTAGGTCTTTATTGGTTGTATTTAATGCATGAGCCACTGTTTACAATCCCTATAGTTGTGCTGGGCATGGTGTAGGAGGAGATAAGAGCTCATAGAATTGGGGAGTTATGTGTGCCACCCCATGAATGGTATTAAGGAATACGATCCGTCATCCATGCAATTATAACAAGTAATTAACGTGTAAAAGATGTCTAGGGAGTAATGAAATCTAAGTAAACACATTTTCTCCAATTACTGCTCACAACTTTAGTATAATTTAGCTTATTTTCATTTTTAGTATTTTATTTTGATTGCATCTTAGTATTGGGTTAGTTGATTAGCAACTAATTCCGCCCAAATCCTTCAAACCCGAGATATTTACTTGCTTTCTAAAAAATATAAAAATACAAAAATAATCATCCCTCACCTTTAGAACTAGTATTTAGGCTTTCTAATCCTAGCGACATTATTCCTAAGCTGAACGATCAATCCCCCGGTACTTGTCACTATACTATACTACAACGATCAGGTACACTGCCTGGTGGGGGTTGTAAGCTTCTCGAGATCCCTCGAGAGGTAAAGCCTGTTGCGATTCCCACGCATCAAATTAATATGAATGCTAAGTATTCATTCCACCGATGGCCGTGGCGTTGTTCTTTTTTTTGTTGTTGTTCTTGCAGTTGTTGTCTTTGTCGTTGTTGTTCGTTGGCCTTTTGCATGTTTTGTTCTTGATACAATTTTTGTGACTTCTCGATCTCTTTCTTTAATGATTCTTGACGTGCTACAAAAAGCAATTAGATATAGTTGATTGTTAGTAACTTAAATACAATTAATCAATATTTTGCATTTTCGATCAAAGTAAAAATGTCCATGCATGTTTCACTTAATTGATAAGACAACGATATGTAGGATCTCTTAAACCATTAGAGAAGATGATGTTACTACCAAACCTCCTAAGCGCCATCTTTATGTCCTACATTGTTAAACACACAAAACACACGTGAAATTTACATGAAACAATATAAATCAATATGCTAAATAAGTAAGACGATATGATGCTTACTTTACCACCATAATAAGTTGTAGCCCAATGTGCACGCGGTGTGGAGGAAGTTGTGGTTTGTTGTGTGTGATTTTTGACACATTATATAGTTGATAAAATATTTGTAACTCATGGACGGGAAAGTAAAAAGACTAACCACTAATTGGTGTGTTTAATTTATGCATTCATGGCACCAAACACTTCATCTCCTATGTACTTATGCTTATGCATGACTATTAAATCAATGTACTAACACATGAAGCATCCACATTTCACTTTCAATTCATGAGCCATTTATTATGACCACTTACATTTATAAGGCTACTTAAGCTTTTAGTATATAAGATACTTGAAAAATAAGGTAGCTGACACCAAAAGTGTACACATGGGTCAAAAGTCACTAGTCGCTTCCAACATATTTTTTTTTTTTTTTTTTTTTTTTTTTTTTTTTTGGGGGGGGAGGGGGGAGGGGGGGGGGGGGGTTAACTGATTATAGCAATTTAGGTGAAACCTTTATTAACGAAACTATATTAATTACAACTTAGGTGAAAACTTTTAACAGTCAAAGTCCTAAACAAGTCTCAAAAAGGATTTTTAATTAAACACCTATTATAACTGCTAAATCCTATAATTAGTTGTGACAAATTAGTTAAAACAAAAATTCAGTAACAACATCCTAAAGCGAAAAAGGATGCACGTAATAAACATGTGGTGAGATTCTTAAATACCAATTATAAAGGTACCATTCAACTTCTTAATGAACAATTATAAACAAGACTAGGCTTGCCGCTATGAAACTAATTTGGACCATCTAATGCGTCGTAAGTTGGATAATGACCTATTTAGCCGCAAATTTCTCGCAAGACCTTTGCAAACTAACAATTTCAGATATAAACAATTCTAATGACTATTTTCTATATTAGGTTAACTTTTTTCCTAAAACATAAATTAACAAAAACAAACTTTCAGCCATAAACATACATAAACGTAAAAACATTCTGAAACATTGTGGCAAAACACAAATCTACCCATATATGATCCATACAAAGATACCCATATCATAAACATCATAGTTGACCAAAACAAAAAAACCCATATCAGTTTATAACCAACCCCACAATAAAATTATTTAAAACCAAAAAAAAAAAAAAGAAAAAAAAGGTACAACATAAACAGGTAAAAAAAATTCCTTAAAAGTGGTGATGACGGCGGCATAGAGGTGGAGATGACGGCGGCGTAGAGGTGGAGAAGAAGTCGGCAATGAGAGGTGGCCGGCTGAGGCTGGAGGTGGCCGGCGGCGGGGTGAAGGTGGAGAAGATGATGTGTTGAAGGTTTTTGATGAAAGGTGTTAGGGTTAGAGATAGTTAGACTCAGACATGTTCACATCCTCTTACTGAGTCAGAGTTATTACGTCTGACCGTGTCTGACTCACGATGAAAAATCAAACAACAAAAAGATCTGACTGGTAAGATGTCAGTGGCAGTCAGACGTTTTTTTGTAAAAACAAACACACCCTTAGTCTGGTAGGCATTTTATTCAAACAAACCTTTCAAGTATGAACATTAACCTTGATGGGAATAGCTTTAATCCACCTCACGGGAACTTTGTCTTTAGGCAGAATTTTGTCATCAATGAGCCCTTTAAATTCCAGCACCTCGTGGAATATGCTAATACGTACAATGAAAATTATTTATTTTTATAAAATGTTATGGATTTTTATAACTAATATCAGAAATAAATGATCGCTTTAGGCCTTCTAAACAATCATCAATTCATCATTGAACCGGCCAACCGGGTGCACTTAGCACAATAAATAGCGCGGATTGTTGCAATGACTTTGAGCCAAAGCGATGGTGGTGGTCGTGGTGAGCGACTCCAAAAAATCATCTCATATGTTGGAATTTTTACTATGATGATAGTCTCGCGGCTTATTTAATTTTGCTGATACTACAATCCATATACAAATTATATTCTTCTCAATTTAATAGTTTAAATTGTAGTTATATTTTTTGACAAGTAATCTAAAACCTTTACAAGTTACGTATAGAGGAGGAAAGTCATTTGATTTAAAGTAGTCTCTCAACTAGTCAACTACCAAATTGCAAAAATAGAAAGCAACGCTACCTACATTAAAGTGGGACGACAAAATAGGTGGAGAATTGCCAATGAACTTATTAGCAATGTTTGACGTAGAAAAAAAATATATATGTGTTTAATAAATACCCATTTTACACGTGCCTTGTTAGCATGCAGTAGCAAAATTCATAATTTTTTGGTAACAAGATTTTTAATACCTTGACTACCGTTTCGAAGAGGGAAAGATAGAACCCATCACTCTCGCTATCCCAGAGTCGGCACCGCTTTGCAATTCTTTCGTGCATGTTGTACTTATGACTTTCATTATCAAGCATATCAAAATAAGGTAAAGAATCTGTGAAATTTTTTATGCACGTATCTTTATGGTCTTTCAATCATAGTTTCTGTCTTTATTCAACTTCAATCATAAGTTCAAATTTGTTAATAACTAAAATGTATGAGAAACAATTTACAATTGAAATAAGCTGGTTCGTTATGGAATAGAAAATGGTTATACAGGATACTGTTTGTATATATGTACTTTTCTTGTTATTCAAGTTGCAAAAGGTATAAAAACTAAGTATTTACAATTGATTAATCAAAACCGTTTTAAACAAACAATAAGTTTGATATTAGTGATAGTATAGTTATCAAATTTCATTTTGTACATCCATGACCGTTAGGTCAAATCATATTTTATAATTGGCTTGGCACGGTAGTGACTCTCAGCGAATCTCATTTTTTGGTCATCCCAGCTTTCTTTCTCTTATGACGTACATGCGACTTTTTAAACACAGAAGACGACATACACTAGAAAAGCATACCCAACAAATATACATTTTAATTAATTAAAGCACACACACAAACAATCACAAGAACTCGGTCGAGTTCTTGACTTTGGTCTCCAAAGAAGCACTCACCGACCCTCAACGACCCACAAGGTACAACAACGGCGACCCTCATCGACCCACAAGGAGCTCTTGGTCGACTTTGCTATTGCGGGTAGCCTAATATACAGAAGTGGCCTTTGTTAGTACAAGTACAACATTAAACACAATGATATGCCAGTGGTTAATGAGGGATGGCTATCCCAACATGGCGTGTTGCATAACTATAGTAGTTTATTTATTATATTTTATTAAGATAAATGCTGGAGTCATTGTTTAGGATATGTATTGAGTCGTGTTATGATAAGTCTTGTGTTTGTGAGAGTTATCTCATAAACTAGTATTTAAGATGTCATAATGTTATATATGAATCAATCAAAGTTTAACATAAACAAATCTCTAGTTTTTCTTTTCATTTTCTTAAAGAGCTTCGCAAACGCTAAAAATGATGCCTTATCCCAATACAATCTCTAACTGGTTCGTATCACACAATAACGATCATCACACTTTAGTGGTATGCATAGTGATTTTAGTGAAGCATAAATTCACATCCTGTAAATTATATAGAATGTCGTCTTAGAAAAGTTCAAAACAACTTGAAACCCCTCAGACTTAAACCACAAGACATAACCCTAGCAAACTAATTGCGCTTTAGAATCCTTTATAGGGATCCTCTCATGGTAATATTGGGTTTGTCGATAAGAAACTTAATTTTCAACAAAACAAAGATCCCATATAAATAGGGTTTTTCTAACATGTGCCCTAGGGCACATGTTAAGCACACAAAAAGTACTATAGGACCCACGAAAAAGGACATACAAAAGTACACTTGTCTGTACTTTTGCGTGGGTCCATAAGTACTTTTATGTACTTTTTGTTGTGCTTAACATGTGCCTTAGGGCACATGTTAGAAAAACCCATATAAATAACCCATAATATTTTTTCACTCACAAAAATTAACATTATTTCTAATGTTCAAATTAAACATAAAAAGGATCTTAATCAAAGTTGAACATAAAACCTCAAACCAAAAAGAAAACACTTGTCGCACATGCACATTAAGTTGTTAAGCGTAACAATGTATTTCCTAATACATGCATCTATAAAACCGAAATGATTGGTTCATCCATTTGGACTTTGGACAAAATATAATAGTAGAAAAATGTTAGTATCCACTTAGAAGATTTTGTACATGTAAAATAACTCAAGAAAACTAGCAATGCATTGGTTAGGAAACAGATCCGTTGAACAAAACAATACCAACAACATGAATGATGACAACATCCAAAGAGCAACAATTATGAGTCAAACAACCACCGAATCAAATCTTGAAGTGGATAGACTTAGAGTAACATGTAACGACAATTATAACCACAAAATCCTAAATAATATAGCAGTGCATTAGTTGGGAAGCAGATCCATAGGATATAACATCGAACATACCGTTTATATTACATATACATATAAACATAATGAAAATTGATTGGCACACTTCTATTTTTTATTTGCACACTCTAATATACAATATGCAGAAACATCATATAATAAATGTACAACTACTTATAGCATAGTTTAAAGTGTGCAAATCAAAAATAGAAGTGTGCAAATCACCTCCCCAAATTAATATAGTCCCTCTTTTCATTTTTGGTTAAATTACTGTGTCATTCCAATATCATTGCGTATAATGTAGTATGTTTACGGTATTGCAATTAATGATACTAAAAATTACAAACATCATTCAAAGATTTAATTAATTGCATAAGGGTAAAACTGTTAATTTGTAAAATAGTAAGAAAGAAAATGCAACAATGATTATGTTTTCTTAAACTGTGTATTTTTTGTCGAGTGACAATTATTTTAAGAAGGAAGGTGTAGTAAATAACGATGGCACGAGACACATTTTCCAAGGTAGAGTATAGCTGTGAATTCTTATGACATCAAGAGGTGGTTTTCTACTCTGAGGGTATGCTTGGTTCAAATTAGGGAATGGGAAAAGTAAAAGCAAAAGGAATGCAAAGGAATATAATGAGCATTTCTCCAATTTATTAGGTAATGACTTATTACCCACTACAGTAGAAACTCGATAAATTAATACTCGATTATTTAATAAACTCTCTAAGATAATATTTTTTGCCGGTCCCGAGTCGGGGATAGAGTGCTAAATTAATAATTCGCTAAAATTATAAGATAATACATTTTTGATAATTTCTTTAGACCCATATAAAATATAAATTAATAATTCCTTATATATAGCATATTACATGAATGATTTATGAAGGTTTCTTGAAAAATGACTCAATTGTCTTTTGTTTTTTGTTGAAATCAATTTCCCCTTGAATCTCGTCTCTAATTTTCCTTAGCATGGTAAGAACTTCTGGTGTTGTTTTCTCATAGCTCAACAAGAAATTGTTCAATGTGATTGCCACTTTAATAGCTTCGTTTCGCGAAGGGGGCTCCATTGTAGAACTTTCATCATCTTCTTCATCGATATCATCTTTATTAATTTCAATAACGCTTTCAATAATTTCTTCATCAGTCAACAACTGTGCCACTACATTTTCTTCTGGGTGAGTCAGAACATCTTCGACATCCATTGCATTGCGATAACCTAACTCTTTGATCAAATTCTGGAGTTCTTGAGTGCTTTCACCACCTTCATCTGAGTTCTCAAAAGTCATGTTATCTGTTGATCGAAGTTTACAATGACAAAAGCAGTTCGCAATTGTATTTGCACGAACATCCATAGTCCATTTGATATACATGCATTGTATACAATAATTAAGTGGAAGCTTGAAAGGTGTTTGTAAACTAAGTATTCTACTATAAATTAATAAAATATTAATTAATATATAAATTAATAATTAATAATTTATCGATTAATTAATAACTTTTTTAATTAATAAATTTTGGTGATCCCAAGTATATTATATTATAGAGTTTCTACTGTATTGGGTAATGGGCAATTCCATTATACCTTACCAATCACATTTTTTCATTATGTTTCTCATTCCTCACCCCCTTAACCCCCTACCAAGCATGCCCTGAGTCCTTAAAATCAATCAATTAGAACGAAGAAACTACAGTTATAAGTATGGATGAGCAAATGGACCAAAATTGAACCGGAACTGAGAACAGAACCGGAACCGACTCAATCAAAACCAAATTTCAGAACAGCGGTCCGGTTCTCGATTCTTTAATCTTGATTTGGTTCTCGGGTCGGTTCGGTTCAGAACCGACTGGTATTGGTTAGGACCCGAAAGAACCGCAAATTAAAGAAAAAGCCTTGGGATTAAGTATAAAAAAGCCCATAGCATTGTCTTTTAATCCTTTCTGATTCATAAAAGAAGGCATTTCGTCCTTGTATATGTACGTGGTTTTTTATTTGTAGTTATATGATTAGTGTTTATGTTTTTTTGTTTTGTTTTGATATAACAGTAGCAGCAGATCAAGCTTATATAACTCGGTGTAGTCAATTTCTTTGACTGTCATTGTAAAAACATGTTAGTGTACTTAACAAACTAGCAAAGTGTCAAACATGCTTACATGCATTTTATTATAACTAGAACGGTATCCGCATAATGCGGCGGCGGGTACCGTGTGTCGTGTGATTATATTTTGCGTTATTTTGTTACACGTTTAGTTGTCTTCATGCTTTATAAGTAGAGATATTAGAGATTGTTAAGCCAAATAATTTTAGTTTGAACAACTAACCGCTTCCTAATAAACTTCCTTCTTAACAAATTAATTTTGAAATCTTTCCATAATAAGTAAGAAAAAAATCTGAATTTTAAGTTTTTTTAATTATAAAATAGTCTCAAATGCATTATAATGTAGTATAGATATTGTATCGAATGGTTTCTTGTTTACAAAGGTTGCAACAGAGTAATCTACAACGTTGATTGACCGAGTTTCCAAGTTGTTAAGGTGTCTAAGTTGTGTTTTTGGTGTCAAAAGGATTTAATCTCGATAACAAGTTAAACGTAATCTGTGATACATTTTATATACAATAGCCATGGATTGCATTATCGGTTGATTTATTATGCAAAAGATCAAACATGTGTTATATTTTGTAGTGTATATAATGTGTTTTCTTAGCAGGTTTTCGGTCCCAAATAGTTAGACCGGAAATACCTGGTCCGGAACTGAGAACTGAACTAGAACCGAAACACGCTACTCGCTCTGGTTCTCGGTTCTCTCGGTTTCGGGTCGGCTCCATGCTGTTCCGGAACCGAGTTCACCCCTACCAGGTATAAGTATAATTATGGAGGAGGATCAAATGCAAATTTGGCTATACGTGTCCTTTCCCTTTTCCACCGTTCTCTCTATTTTCATCCCTTTCCCTCCGACCCACGATCCGTCAAGTATGATGAACATCAAGATATAATGAACCATGATTGATGAACATTCATATCATGATTGATGAACATTAGGTGTGCCATGCGGGTTATCAACTTGATTTTCAAGACCGTGAGTTCAAATACAATAATTAGCATCAAAATCAAAAAAGCTGTATATATCAGATGCCTTATTTCCTCTTTCTACCCTAACAATCTGACTTCAGAGTCGCTTAGGCCTTAATTGCTAGAAACATCGATTTATAAGTTTTTGATAAAATTGATATCCATAACAGATTTTGAACCTCTAATCAAAATTGTCTACTTTTTAAAGATAAACATGAAGTTAAAATTTATTGAACATTAAACGAATAACTATCTGATAATACTTCTAATTAAGGAAGCAAGTAACAATAATCACTCTCAGAGCCGTATACGAGGGCGTTCGAGGCGTGCAATCGCACAGGGTCTCAAAATTTGAGGGGCCTCAAAATGTAAACCTCCTAACATACTCGGGGAGTCAAAATTTACTTCCGACAAAAAATGGGTTAACATATATGATTTTATGGTTTGTATATTTGTACGAATTGATGCATTTGAGATACATTTGACCACATATTCAGTTACGACATAAAATTTTGCACAGGGCCTCCGAAATCTCAACTACGGCACTGATCACTCTAATGACTGACATCAACACATTCTCGAAACCATATATGTCATTACCGGTTAACCACTTGCCCAAAGTTTAATCATTGCTGTACAAACCAAAACAACGGAGTAACAGAGAAAGCCGCAACGTTACAGAGAACAAATAACAGACATTCATAAACCCAGAAAATATAAGTCTATATGCATATATATTCGCACCACACCAGTCCAAATTCAGAAGGGACATGATGTAAAAAAAAAGAAATTCTTGTACTTCTGTTAAGAATTAAGATAAAATATCGCTTAACGAACATTAAAATCCATATTGGTCCCTCCAAAATTAACTTTCGACACCCTTCCCCATATATATGTAATAATATATCCAAAAAATCTATGCAGGTGATGACTAATTAAGAGTCAGCATATCGATTACCAAAATTTATGCTGCAACCCTTAAAGTGTAATGATTGACTTGTTAGTTTGGGCCTGAAGATAAAGCTCCATCATCCGCTTGCAGTATGCACTTCAGTTTTTGAACTAAACGGGGTACAGCATGAGGAGATGTCTACACCAGCAACCTCCATTGCATTGCAGACCCATTCAGGGACGTCGCCCTCAGGAAACTACAACAATGCAAATTAAATACATAGTTCAGAACTCTTCAAAAACCGCGCTCTTTGAATTAGGCATGATATTTGGAGAACTTGAATAAAGATTAGTGGGCTAGGGATATTCCAAGAAATAGAAACTTGAATTACTTTCAAATATCAAATCTTAATCTTACTTGCTACGATTCAGCAAAATTTGTAACAAATCACATAAAATGAAAACATAAGTTCAAGTGTAGATGATAACGAAAACCATGGTAATCCTAAGAGCTAAAAAACAGATTGAACTAAATTAGAATGAAGACGTACCATTTTCATCAGGAAGTTGCATACAAATCTGCAATTAAAATTGTTTATGACACGTTAGAACTTGTTTCTTAAAATGTATAACATAGTTCTGTCTCATGAAAATCAAAGGACCATACATGAAAGTCAATGCAAATCACATGGGCGATCTGTGTAATTTACTCAATATTTAACTTAATTCTAAGAAGCAACAATGACATATAAGATTAACCTTCCAGACCGAAATCCAATTATAATTATATTGGGAAATGAAAACAATGGGCAAACAATGTTGTAATTCTTATATGGTGAGTTTTTGCAGTTTTCATGTGAGGTACAAATTTAGGACACGGTGTGAAAGAAAAAATTGGAAAACAAGATGGAAAACAAACATACTCTGGAAATGTTCCTTCTATAATCGACGAATGAAGATTTCTGCTAAGCTGCAAATTGGACAGAAAATTAAGTTCAAGCTCAAGAAGAAAGCAATGAAAGCTGAAAAAAGCAAATAAACGGTTGGAAGTTTTTTACCTGCAACATGTAGTGCAAATTGTGATACGACAGAAGTTGAGAACCCATAGCCTCTTTTGTAACAAGACAATGAAGATAGGCCCTGGTGTAGTTTTTGCATACCTAAATTACAAACAAAAACAATAAACGATGAGAATCATTTGTTCTATACTTGTATGTCTAAAAACCAAATGTATAATCATAGCCATACCATACACTCGCAGGTTGAGTCAATCGGTCGGGTATCTTCAGCCATAGAATGGTGTTTGAGTCTTAGGACCCCCTGAAATCAAGTTTGAATCTATAGTCAAATAACCCTTGACTGAAGCTTAAATTGACAAATTGAGAACATTCAAGTTTCCGGAGCACAAATTAAATCATTATACGCTGATTATTATTCTTGAAACCGATATACATAACCCAAAGGCATGAACACCAGCAGACTTCTAAAAGCCCCGATATATATTAGATAATATGACCAAAGGTTAAGGACATTAGAATGTATTCTGTCTCGAAATGAATGCAATTTTTTTTTTTACTCAGATTGATTTTTTGATATTTGACCGAAAGTAAAGCTTTTTCGCTAATCTATGCTAGCAGGTGGATGTTTCTTTTACTTTAGGATTGACGAGCAAATTGTGACAGAAAAATATCCAAGACATGCAAATAAGCTGATGAAATACCATACCTCAGGCACAAGAGCAGTGCCAAATCGAGCTGTACGTGTAGGATAGACACAGTCATACATGTCAGCACCTAAAGCACTGCAAACTACAATATCAAGTGGATAGCCAACACCCTGACAAATTGGTCACACCACAATATCAAGCTGACAGCAAAAAAAGAGCCTAAAATAAATCTCCCAACCCTCTTCCCAAAGGTGAAGCTTTTACAAGAGAGAATAATTTGATCAATAAAGTACCATAACATATCGGGGTTTGCTTTCTGGAAGTGAAGCAGTGCATTGTGCAACAACACGCCAAAATGAATCTTTATCTTCACCGCCCGCAAGGCCACCAATAGCATAGCTGTTGCACAAATATACTTGGTTATTCAGCTTGTACAATCAATAAATCTGCAACTTAATATCAATATTAAAGGAAAAGAAATAAAGGTGATTTTGATGTGTTGGATTGACCCGAAACAATTCTTGTCCCCAACAATTTAAACTCTACGAATGTGATTACATATATTATCTTTAGTCATAACAAATTATATGATTCAGGAAGTTTTATGCATAAAAATACACTTTGGGTGACTTTTGACCGATTTGATCCGTTTCGCTTTTAGAGAAGTTGTTGTATCTACTCATTCGACCTGTATAAATATAAATGATCTGAATCGAACCCATGCATATTTAAATGGGTTGCCACCTCTAACGATAATATTTCGCATCACCATGAGCTTCACTATGAAGTATAATTTGGTTCAAACTCCGCGTATGTTTCACAATAAAATCAAATTCGAATATGGAACAATCCACAATATTTGATCGGAAAACCCTAAGAAGGGTCCAACTAGACAAAACTGCAGTAAATTTTCACTACATACCCCGGCAAATTCCTTTCCACCAAACCTCGGACACATGTATCCCTGATAAGAAGTTAGAAATATGGTCCTTAATCAGTATGGAAGATATTTATAGGAATGAAGATAGACTGCGCTAAAAATCTAATTATTAATAACCTTAAGATGGGATCTAGGCCGCCCTGCACAATTCCAAATAAATTCTGCTCCTTTGGTCTCTTATGAGCTGCATAGCCAAACGAATAAAAAGGATAAAATCAAACCTCACAAGAAAGAATGTTCCTGTCTTACAATGAAAAATGCAACTGTTAACATTCTGAGACTTTGAAGATAATTCCACATACTACAGCTTTTGGATACTGATCAAATTATAACGACCTACATGTCTAATGTGATCATTGTAAGATAAGTTAATCAGAGTTACTTTTTGTCAACAAGAATTCCTTAGTTCTCAGATTATTTGTGTAACCAAGTCTGGCAGCATGAGTGGGTGACGGATGGACTACAAGATTTGTTTCACAAAGTATACAAAATAATATCCCATTTTTTCCCTTCAGGAAACTCATGATGAAGCACATTAAATTCCAACTAAACGGTAAATTTAAGAAGATTTATTAGTATGCTACAACTGATTCAACAACCAATTAGGCTATTACTAAATGGTACTGTGTAATATAAACTGCGATCAGCCTGCTGAAAAGATTACATTAGTCTTTAGAAAATATATACCTGCTATGCATCTGTCTATCCAACGCAAAGTGCGATACATGGCTTCTTCAATCCGGGGACCTGTAATGGTAGTTTTCACCACATCGTCAAGAGCCATAATAATGTCTGCTCCAATTCTGTTCTAGTAGATGGATATAGAATACACAGTAAGAATGAAGGTCAAGCTAATGCCAGGTGACACATTATATAGAAGTAAACTCAAGCAACAATTCAATTTCCACATTGCTAAGTGGCAAAAAGATGGCTTCATAACCATATAAATATATAACAAGTCATAAATCCGAAATCTTAAAACACACACACACACACACACATAGAACTATAAGGCATTGAGTTTCATGAGGTTTATGTAAAAACTGATCTTGTATAAACTACAGCACAGCAGCTGTATAACGTTGAAGGAACTACAATCGCAGTGCATAGTTGTAGTATGAAAGACCCAACTGACGCCAACAACTACTTACTTGGATTTGGATCGATTCTTCTGGTGTTAGGAGCATCGGCTTTCCATCAACTGGCGACTGCAGAATAATTATCAAACATTATTTACAAACGATGACTATATTAAAGTAGGAAACCAACACAACCCATTTAGTTTGTTTTAAAGTTCAAATTAGCACAATGGATCCAAAGAGAGCTAAAATGAGAGCATTTTGATATTTTTCAGCTACATTTTAAAGTCAGGAAACATAGATAAGATGGAACTTCTTCCAAGGAAAAGTAAAATATATATAGAAAACGATGAATTATCTAAAGATTTAAGTGCCAACAAACTGTATATAAGCTTTTTACATACCCTGCCATAATACTACCAACCTTATCCTGGCATATAATAGGTGCTGACAAACAATCCTGGTACATTCTATATAAAATCTATATGTGCGTCATGTTTCATAAAATTTGCTATCATATTGCAAACTATGAAGTAAATCAGTGCCTGAGCATTGTAGCTACAATCACTTTTTAGGATCAGCAAAATATTAAAATTCGAATATTCTAATAAATACAAGTAATATTGGTTTCCCAACACCTTAAAATATAGGGCTAATGGCACCAAAATGTAACATAGTTGTCGCTAATTCCTTTTATATGTATCGAACTTTTTTTTTTTTTTTTTTTTTTTTTTTTTTGCTATTATGTGTACTAAACTTGATTTTTTGGGCATTTTTGTGTACTTTATGACCATTTTACCCCTCATTTTATTAACCCAAGAGGGGCAAAATGGTCATAAAGTACACAAAAATGCCCAAAAAATCAAGTTTAGGACACATAAAAAAAAAAAAAAAAAAAAGTTCAATACATAATTAAAGGAAATCATGACAACTATGATGCATTTAGAGGCCATTAGCCCTAAAATCTATGTTTTGCTCACTCAACAAATTATGTCAAATGTAAGGGAAGAACGAGCTTGATTAAGGACAAGAATCTCAATTCAATGTTCGTTAATTAGATAATAGAATTTCCTGTCTTAGCAGCCTTGTAGGTGGAATTTTGGCGCCATTACATTAATGGTGTATTGGTGTTGCATGCATGCACGCTTTAATCTAACTAAACGAGTAAGCATCATATAACCAAATTCTTCAGGATGTTATTTTGAGAGAGAGAGAGAGAGAACCTGAAACGTGACACCTTCTTCAGTGATATCAGCTAAATGCAACAATGAGACCTGAAAGTGTTTCATTTTTAGTTACATAGCCTATAAAGAAGAATCATAAGAAAGGGCAAATGAAAGATCATAAGCTACAAACTAAACAAAATAAACTAACCCAACCTATATTTTCTATCACGTCTAAAACATATCTAAAAAGATTTAAATTGATTGAATCGTGAAAAGTACACATTCAACAGCATATCTAAAAAGATTCAACCGCTGCCATTAAAAAAAGTAAACAAAAACTAGCCAGAGCTAGCAAATTACATCCCATTTTTAGCCAATCTATCCAGCTAACACTTGTATTCTCTTTAAGTGTAGCTTGTGCCCTTCGGGTGGTTAAATTAAGGTTAAGGGGAGAGGAAATGGTTTATTCCTTACAAAATAAGAAAGCTATTTATTTCCCATATATATAGATGGAAAAAAAAAAAAAAAAAAAAAAAAAAAAAAAAAAAAAAAAAAAAAAAAAAAAAAACACATTAGTTTTCCATAAAATTGATGTCTTAATCCGAGAACAGTTTCTACCACAATAGAATATGACAAACTAAGCTGGAAAACGTGTTCTAATATAACTCCATGCTTCGAATATTACCCAATAAACTAATACCAGCTTTGAATAGGATAAAGAAACGAATTATGTCAAGTAAATAGCCAAATTTTATATTCCAATAAGACAATGATGAATGTTTTTGGAACCTTCGCCTTTGGAGGATAAACCCCACTCCTTTTTTCGCCTAGGAGGAAAACCCCATTGGCAAGTCTCGAACCCGAGATCTCCAAGGAAAACAACCCCCCCCCCCCCCCCCCCCCCAACACCCACCCACCAAGATTAACCCTGGTGGCCACTTGATCTATACCAAGTGGTTGGAACCAACAGGTTTGACATGAAGAGACCTTCAAATGCCTGTAATTTGAAATGCATAGTCGTCAAAACTTACCATCTGAAAACCACCAGAATCAGTGAGAAGTGCTCTCGGCCAGTTCATAAATTTGTGAAGCCCTCCTAATTCGTCTATTAGCTCAGAAGTTGGGCGTAATGCCAAATGATATGTATTTCCAAGTATGATTTGACAACCAATCTCCTCAAGCTGGTTGGTCGTTAAACCTTTTATAGTTCCTGTTGCCATGATAATGTAGTTCTATTCCGTTAGTAAAAGATAAACATCATCAAGACATTATAATGCAGGGTATCCACGACTCCACGTATATTGAATTAGTGGACGCATAATTTCAGAAACAGGGTATCTGTTTTTGTACATGAACCGTAAGATATCCATAGATGTCAAGGTTAGACGATATGCAAAATTTGAACTTGTAGTGTGTAAGCATGGGCGTGTGCTCCTTGGTTGATTACATAAGACAATTTGACAACAGGTTTCAGTCAAACAACCATGACCAATGTGTTACTATGGATGAAAACAAATTAATGCCATGAAAAAAAAAATCGTCTGGATCTTTGTTGAAGGCAAACGTACACTACAAAGCAAACGACACTGAACAAAATATACAATCAGTCTAAAAACGATTAAAACATAAGCATAACTCTCAACTTCCCAATTAGAACAAAATATACAATCAGTCTAAAAACGATTAAAACATAAGCATAACTCTCAACTTCCCAATTAGAACAAAATATACAATCAGTCTAAAAACGATTAAAACATAAGCATAACTCTCAACTTCCCAATTTGAACAAAATATACAATCAATCTAAAAATGATTGGTTGAGAAGCTTAAGAAAATTAATGGAAAATAATACGTCGAAAGTGGCAGGTAAATGATGATAACAAATAGAAAAAAAGTATCACAGGGAATGAAACTCAAATTTCTAACCTTGTGTTCCCACAGGCATAAATAGAGGTGTCTGGCAAACATAATGAGGCAGTGTTAGCCTAGCTGCACGAGCACGATTGAACCTCGCTAGAATCTAGTCGAAAACATATTCTGTAAGTTAGAGAAACTTCAAACAACAAACTTGTATTCTGTCGCATATTGGCTTACATAATTCAGCAACCAAGTAAATATTTCTCTTTTAAATTCTTTTAATCTGGTTCCTAACAAAGAGACTCCAAGCTAACATGCTAGTGCCACCGTCATGCCGGCCTTAGCAAGATATTGAGTAACATACCGTAATTGAAAACTCAAACGTTTTGACCCATAACATGAAACACGATTCCTATTTAACATTGTATGCCACTGTCAAACTGCAAGTACCAAGATATTAAGTGACCTATTTTGCTTGAAAACTTCAACAAAACCCCGGGGCGAGGTATGGGGGAGATAGAATGTAGACAGATCCTACTCCTACCCCCAAGATAAACCCGAGATAGGGAGTTGCTTGAAAACTTCAAGTTTTCAATAAAAAGTCATCATTTTTTTATTTATTTTTTTACTTTTCTTCATAGATTTACATCCTTGATTGTCATATTAGCTAATTTAGTTAATTTATACTGTATGAAAATCCGTACGTTAAAGGTACTATACTTGGCAAAGTTTAGTTTAAGGTATTTAAAAAAAAAAAAAAAAAAAAATCTCAATTTAAGGTACTAATTCTTCATTAATCAAAGCTTAACCCTTACATTAAAACACATATATGTAATGCATTTAAACCTACTTATCTACATTAAATTCCAGTTTAGTATTAATTATCGGTATTCGATATCTTTCATCATAAACACATTAATACAGGAAGGAAAACAATGCAACTATAAATACTCTTATATAAATTAAAAGCAATTATTACCTCAAAACGAAGAGCCATCATGCCACTTAGATAACACAAATACAAAAAAATTAAATTAAATGTGTTAGAATGTTTGTAAAAAAGATATCGGACGTAGATAATGGAAAGTTTTAAGTGACGGCGGTGTAGAATGAATGAATAAGAAGACAGAGGAAAGAGGGCAGGCGGCAAATTAGAATAGAAAGATTTGGTTTTTATATTGTCAGAATAATTCTTGCTAGGTTGTTGACATTATTACAATATAGTCCTTGTACTTTTATTTGTTTCTAGTTGTATCTAAAGTAATCTCTTTATTCGTTAAGAAAAAATGCATTTTTTTTTTTTTTCTTCAGGTATTTGATGTTATTTAAATTTTAATTATTATTATGATTTTTGTCGTTAGAAATTTTTAAATGTATCGTGAGCTATTTGAAATTGACTCAGAAACTACTAGAAATCAAAATCGAATATAATTGAAAAGTATATGTTACTAATAAGATCACAAATAGGCTAATTCAATAGGCTGGAAAATGCAACATCCAATAGGCTCATTCAAATTCTTTATCATCATTAATCAACAACCTACTTAATTCCCGTTTTCATGGTTGTGACCACCCTAAGTGAAGGGTTAAAAAAAGTAGGGTCACATGGTTTTTACACCACTTGACCAACAACAACTTTTGCCAATTTAAATTTTGTCCGTCAACGTTATTAAATAATTTGTGTTGTCAAATCAAATTCTATTACTTTCATCAACAGTCTACATTATTACATAAATATGAAGTGTTGTCAAGTTAAAGTTTATTTACATTTTTTTAATTCATATTTATACTTTTTTTACCTTTTAACTTTTTAGTTTTTTTTTTCATACTTAATTATTTTATTGTACTATTATTACTTCTTATTTTTCTTTACAATAAATATCAGATATGACAAACGATAAATAGATTAACTATCTAATTTGACTTATATCTAACGCTTTTAAAATAATCCATGTATATATGACTATAATTCACAACTCAAACCAATCACAATCAAATAACATATCACAAACATTATAAAAGTTATCAAATTCACCAACTTTATAAAAGGTACATAGTTAACTTAGATAGTAGAGAGAAAAGAAAGTATAGAGAAATAAAGAATGGCAGGAGGTGAGAATGAAACTAGACAAGAGGGGGTATTTATAGACAAACCAAATATGGACAATCCCCCGGCGTGCCAGTGAGCCAGAGCCTGGTTCAGCTCTTGGCGTGCCAGTGAGATAGAAGTGTGTTGAGTAAGCTTCATAAAAATGAACAGTATCATGAGTGTGTGAGATGAATAAGTGTAGGAGAAGGAGTGATGGTGGACATGTTGTGTAGTAGGAGACAAGAGGGTGCTAAAATATTATAAATCAAATTGGGAGGGAAGTGTGTAAGATTGTGAGTTGGCTTGTTTCAAATTCGCATATGTGGTGGTGTGGTGAAAATGGATGAAGCTTAGAGGCTAAGGGTGATGATGTGTAGGTGGAGAAACTATTAATTTAAGACAAAAATACACCGTTGGTCCCTAAACTTTCTCAAAAACATCACAGGGCACCCTAAGTTTGGATTTTAGTCGCCATGCATCCAAAACTTGGGATTTTAAAGCCGATTGTGTCCTTTTGACTGTAATCCGTTGGTCAACACCATTATTTGTTGTTTTGTTTTGTTTTGTTTTTAAAGGGCATAACAGTTATTTCATATATTTGGATTATTACTCATATAAATATATTTTTCTTCCCCTTTTTGTTTACCAAACCTTCACAAAAACACACACACTACTGATTGCAACACAAGAGCATTATGCTTTCATTAGTATTCAAAGTTACATGTGTCACGAGACTGTTGGGAATTATGTTTGTATTGATTCAAAACACAAAAAATCAAATTGTTGTAACCAGATTAGGTAGTACTACTAAAGTATGATTGAGATTCTTTGGAAAGATAATGTATATATTTGAAGCCGTGCAGTTGAGAGTTGATATTAGAGTAGTAGTAACCCATGTGTTTTGTTTTGAAGCTCAAACATAAGTGCTCAGATGGGCATGGGGAATATTTAGATATAGGAAGATGAATTGGTATACTCTCCATATACTATATTGTTTATAAACCTGTTGGTATTATTCTATACGGACTATCGGCATTTAGATATGTTGTGTCAATGACGATTATAGTTTGTCTAAAGTGTGGATGTGAGGTCTTTTCCAGCTTCATTTAGAGAGTTATATCAAATTTGAAGGGTTGTTTCTTTCTGTATCGAAAATGGTTTTTTGAGATTCTTATGCATGCAAATGATAAAGGGTGAATGAATCAGTTTTGGTCTTCATTTGCTAGCTAGAATGCTAAGCTTTAACCATCTTTTTTTCTAATGTTCTCTTTGTTGTTCCAAGTTCTAGACATGGGACTAATTTCCTTTTGCAGGGAGGAGGTTTAAAACTGTGTAATCTGGATGATTGGTGATCACATAATCAACCAAGGACGAGCCTTGGTTGTTTCTGCCCCTTTTCAGGTTGCAAAGTTTGTGTGGAGGGATGTTTTTGGGTAGTTGTGGCAAGTTTGACACATTCGATTGTATAAATAAGTCAAAGGGGAATGAAATGACTAAAAGTAGGATAATTCTCATTACCTCAAATGTAAATTACAAGACTCCATTTATAGAGCCAAAAGTCAAAGATACAAAAGATACAAAAAGTCAAAAGCTAAACTATCTCTACTACACTACATATATACATGACTCAAATACAATTACAATGCCCAAACTAAGTTGCAATCATATGAGGCCACAACAGACTTAAGCCTTTTGGTTGATTCCGAACTTGGTTGGCTTGATGAGCTTGTACTGCTTTGATAGACTGTTGACTTGGTGAGTTGTAGAGCTATCATTCTTGGTATGTTTCTCTTTAAATGTAAAGTTGCTGTAGTTTCAAAACAAGAATCCAAACATTCCTCAAGTATCGAATACACAAATAAAGATATCATACCTGTTGAAGCCAAGATAAACATATGTCAAATAAGTTCAGTTCAAAAAGAAACTGAGCCACCATATGTAAAACTTCACTTGCCATGTGTTGTTTAGGATCATAACTGGAACCAAACAGATTGCCTTTTACATTTCACACTAATCCTTCGTAACATTTGAACATATTTCTTTCTACATCATTTAAATGTACACTTATAATCGAGTAGCTCGAGCTTGTGCTTCTGCTATCACATCCGTATACGATGCCTCGAACAAAAAAACATTAAGTTAATCAATGAAGTTGCCAACTTGCTTTTTTTTAGTATTAAGATGAAAATGGCTAGAAGAACATAAACGCATACCTCCTCGTTCCTTGGCAGCCTTGCTTCGAGTTACCATACCAGTGATTCTCTGGGATGGTGCAAGACGTTTCTTGTTGCCCGAGATGACCTGATTAAATGAATGGGCAGAAGAGTGAAATCAACAAGAAAAACTTTTCATATATTCAGTTTGGGCTTATGTTTCATAAGCTCACTTTTGTGTCTTATTACTTTTTGTGGAGCAGAAAAAGCTACAAAATAAGCCACAAAAAGTGAGCTTATGAAACATAAGCCGAAAGCCCGCTATATAAGCCGAAACAAACACCCCCTAAATCTTGTAAAAAAACACTTAATAATGCATGTAATATGGTTTGCTAGCTAGCTTAAAACAGTGATAATGTTTTGACTTTGCATAAGAATAGTTGGACCGAAGGTTTGACCATTTACTAAGTAGTAATGAACATGGGTTATACTCAAGGCCAAATAGCTATGTTAGGTGTTGCAAAAGATATTGGTGATGCAATTGGGTTCGTTGCTGGTAGTTTGTGTCAAGTAGCACCTATTTAGTTTGTGTAAAGTGATTATCTTATTATTGCGTTTGCGAGTGGGTGATACTATGTTATAGTCTTTGGATGTTTTCTGGGAGATAAATATTTAGGGGATGTTTGGGATTGCTTATTAAAGGTGATTATCTGTTTATAGCATGTTGATTCAACATATAAGCAGCTTATGGTTTAAAAAGCTTAACTGATGTTTTCTAGTAAAAACAGTTTTATTTCAGAAAAGCAATAAGCATATAATCAAATTTTACTTAGCAAAATCAAACACCCCTTGTTTTTTGCATAGAGGAAAAGAAGGGTAGTAACAACTTGAATTCTTGTACTAGATAATTTGCATAAACGACACTAGAGACTTGCCAAGATTAGTAAACAGAACCCGACTAGAGTGTTTCCCTTTTGACTTTTTGGCAAATTGTAGTGTTTCATTCGTTCATACAGCCAGCTCAAGTGTTCTTCTGCATTTCGTATGGGGGTTTCTTGGAAACAGTTTTACACTTGCTTATAAGTATGGCAAAAGAGAATAAAGTATTAGCGGTGATTAGGATTTGGACCCATTGTACTTAATCTAGAAAAAACAACACCTAAGCTTGCCGAAAAGTAACGAAATATTATCAAGGTAGCCACTGTTCTAAAGCAAGCTTAGTTGCGCCTACATGGAAAAAAAAAGAGTTCTATTTTACGTCATTCATTTAATCACTAGATAAAACTCCTCTAAGCTTTACGAACCAAACTTACGATAGATCTATCAAAAACTATACGCACCTAGCGAAAGATAACATCTTTTTATTATGCAACTATACTATCTAAATTGTTGACGTCATGAAAATCAAAACTTTGATACCACAGTAAGCCTAAGTTCTAAAATAAGCCGGAAAATCTGGGCTATTGAAACATAAGCCGAAATCAGATAAGCCTATAAGCCCACATATAAGCTTAAACAAACATTCCCTAAAAAAAAAAAAAAAAAAAAAAAAAAAAAAAAAAAAAAAAAAAAAAACCCTAATTCTACCATATATATTAATATTCTTTTCAATAATCTATCAGCTTATCTTAATCTAAAAACTCAGAATTTAATAATAATCAAATAAAAACAAAAACAAAAACAAAGTACCAGTGGCAGTGGCAATTGTGGGTTTAACTTGTGGTTCCTTCTCGTTCACCTACATAGTAATCATAACAATAATAATTAAAAACAAAAAATCACAAATCATTAAACCTGAATAGATGAATGAATTAATTACCTGAGACATGATGATGATTAGGGGATTTGACTGATGCCTTCGCTATCGAATGGAAGAGATGAACAGAAAGCTAATGATGATGGTAAGTGAGATTGGATATTTAGTGGTTGCCGGAAAATATGGTTAGAGTTGCACACGGTAGTTTTGTAGGTGATGAAATGAATATTGATTATGGAGTACTAGTATTGAAAAGAAATTATCAAAATCCAAATACATGAACTGACTATTATGCCCTTAACTAAAAACAAAATCAAACGGAAAGTAACGGGGTTGACCAATGGATTACAGTCAAAAGGACGCAATCGGCCTCAAAATCCCAAGTTTTGGACGCATGGTGACTAAAATCCAAACTTAGGGTGCCATGTGATGTTTTTGGGAAAGTTTAGGGACCATCGGTGTATTTTTGTCTTAATTTAATGTGTGGAAGAAGAAATGTGTAGGTGGAATTGTATGGAATGTAGAAGACAATAAGAATGAAGATTAGATTGTGGTGTGGTGTAGGGGACAATAATATAAGAGGTGTAAGAGAATGTGTGCGGGAGAATTAAACACATATAAAGGATATTCATATTTCAAAACTTAAACTCAAATATTCAAGTTTGATAATCCTTGTTTAAACCGCAATTAGTATTTTCACTAATCATCTTAATGCAAGTGAGACAAGTGATGTGCATCATAAGTAAAGCATTAACCCATAAAGGGAGAGTTGCGTTTACGCAAAGTGACCTTGGTTTAATTAACCAATAAGAGAGTAAACTCGTTATGTGATTAGTAAATACATATGTAAGGATTATGATCACTTGGATACTTTCATTTGAAGTTATAGTAAAATATGAATATCCTAGGTTTGAGGAAAAATATTTTTGCCTTGGCTAATGGCTTTTGAAAAACAATTTTAAGTCAGCGTTTTGCAAAACAGAGAAACTTGTTTTGGGCATCTCTCTGAGTCAAAATCTTAATACGAGTTACCTAACATCTTAAATATCATGTACGAACATGTATTGAAATATCCACTTTAGTCGGGTAAGAGGAAAGCCGACTTGAAAAAACCGAGAACACCATCACCAGCCCCTGCACGCTGGTTTGGCATGCTGGCACGTCAGCCTAGCACGCTAGGTCTGGTGATATCTGTTTTTCTGTTTTGGCTATCGTTCGTGATCTTGTATGTTTACGAATATATATTTGTCATAATTAAACATAAAGTATACTTTGACTATCAGTTGCTCCAATAATCTCCCGGCTACATGTAATGGTCACCTCCCTTTCACCTCCACCGCAACAATCACGTCATTAGCTTTTCACCACACCATCTTACCTTCGCCTTTCAGCTGTAATGGTCACCACCTAACCAACCCATAAAAATAACTCACTTTATACAAATATACCGACAATATACTCCACATAATTAATAAAAAGAGGGGACCATACTAGTAGAGAATGGGAATTGATAATTACACGGATAGTTTTTATATGCACACAGAAATTTATTGTGATTGGACTAATATACCCCTCATACTGTTATATCTTCTATTCTTCTGTTGTCTATAAAACAAAAATTAACTCCGTTATCCAGTAGGTCTTTCTCGCTCCCACTTCATACGACATGTCATTTCAACCCACCCATATAATCTCTTTCTGCATCGATTCCCGATACCTCTCGATCCACAGTCGCCACCTCAAATTAGAGCAACAATGGAATATTACAATTGATGATCTTTCTAAAAATTTCAAAATATACACATCGTATGACAGTGAATCAAATTCTTCATAACAAATTATTAAGATCCTAAGGTCACTTGTCGAGTAACATATACAGGTAATATATTTGGATATTATGGCATCTATCACAAATGATGTTCTTTCTTAACCTTGATAAATTAACAGAGTAAATCCTTTCAATGAAAAAAAAAAGGGTAGCATCAAATCCAAAAAAATTTATATAAAAGAATTAGGTGTAGCTCTAAAGGATATGCTCCGGTGGTGGTAAGGCACAATAACATTATGAGATCTTGATAAAAAAAATAGAGTTGGCCGGAAATGAAACACCTTTAGAATGGGGATATCGTTGATATGGTTTGTCGTCATTGGGTTACGATGATGGAAGAGGTGTGATATGCCAATAATGTTGATAAATATGGGTTATGATTGTCACAGAAGGTAGGTTACTGTGAGGGTGGGTATGGGTTGTCAACTGAGGGAACAAACATAGATGGTGTGTGACTGTGTTAACATTCTACATTTTTATTTTCTTTTTTTTTTGTGTGTGGAAATAATTAAGATCTGATCTCGGTGATAATGGTTGTTTGTTTACTGATACAAATATAGACTGAAAATAAGACGTTGTTGCATAAAGGCTGGTGTGTGCTTATTCACACACCTTTTTCTGGCCAAATTAAGACCAAAACAGACACAAACTAACCATAATTTCCAAAGATATTGTGTTTTTGTGTTTGTGATTGATATACGTGGGAATTGCGCCCTCGCAACAGGTTTTACCTCTCAAGGGATCTTGAGAAGCTTAAAACCCCCATCAGGCAGTGTACCTGATCGTTGTAGTATAGTATAGTGACAAGTATCGGGGGATTGATCGTTCAACTCAGAAATAGTGTCGCTAGGATTAGAAAGCCTACTAAACTAGGTCTAGAGGTGAGGGATGATTCTTTTTGTATTTTTAGATTTTATGGAAAGAAAATAAAATCTCGGGTTTTGAAGGAGTGGGCGGAATTAGTTGCTAGCCAACTAACCCAATTAACTAAAGATGCAATCAAAATAAAATAAAAGAAATGAAAATAAAACTATTATACTAATGTGGTGGAAACAATAATGAGGAAAGTTGTGTTTACTTAGATTTCATTACTCCCTAGATATCTTTTACAGGTTGATTATCTTGTTACAATTGCATGGATGACGGGTCATATTCCTTAATACCAGTTGTAGGGCCGTGTACAATATTCCCTAACTCTATAAGATCCTACTTCACTCATATGTCGAGCCGTTAGAAGCTCCTAACATGGGATCATTAGAATTCTCTTACGCATTAAATACAACCAAAAATCATAGTACACCTCCGATCATGTTTCTTAAGACGTTCAAGCTAGTTACCAATGGAAGTCTGCCAGTTTTCTTAAGCTTAACATCGAATACAATCATCCGTAACAATTATAAACAAACAATCAACCCATAATCAACATCTAGGTTTCACTACATCTAAGCAAACACAATAAAAATCTAGCCTAGCATGTTAAAGAGAAGATAAGCGTAAGATATAATCACACAACACATAGACATATTGAATGATTTGAATAAGTACTTATCTTCAATTGAACATGAAAGAATCAAGGGGTTGAAACCCTTGAAAGAGCTGTAAAATTCGTCTTAGGGTTTATGCCCTAATATCCCACACAAGGTTCCACACTAATGAATGAAAATTAGAAAACTATATATAGATTTTAGTATTTTACACCTTGACGGCATCACGTTATAGCTTGTGACGCCGTCAACTCGCCGCCATGATGAAATTCATATTGCATAGATCCACTTCTGACGCCGTCATGTAGGAATGAGCTCTGGGCCGTCACGTGTATTTGGACCCTGACGGCCTTGGTGACGCCGTCAGGCCAATAAGCTTGAAAACTTTCTAGACCGTCACGTTATAAGTTCCATATCCACCTCTTTTGTTACTCTTGACGCCATCACGTGTAGAAGCTTGACGTCGTCAGGTACTGTTCCAGCAAGGAATTTTGAGACTTTGCCGTTTTCTTCACTTTTATGCTCCAAAAACGTCCAAAATGCTTCCTTTTCCAGATTTCTCTCCAAAAGTACCTAAAATGACAAAAAGAACGATTTAGGGCAATAATTGATCAAATAATCTCGAATTCGGGCTTAAATGACCCTTTAAAAGCGGTACACTTTTCGCCTCATCAGTGATCGTGTAAGAACGGATATTTCAGAAATTGGCAAAAATCAGGCCAAAAAGGACAAAAACGAGCACGAGTTTGGAAAACGTGTCAAAAGCCAGAGTCGGGGAAGCAAATTACTACTTTTGAGCTCAGATTGTCAAAACACACCTTGTGGAATCACAAAATACCAAAAATAGTCCTTGGAGCAAAAGTTTGCAAAATTGGCAGAAATGGTCCATCAAGTTTGGAATTTGACAGAAATGGCCTCTGAGCATTGGATTTTGGAAGAAAAAGTCAATAATGGTCCTTAGGAATTCACAAGTTATCACATTTGGTCCATGAGTGAAAGTTTGGAGAATTTACAGTTTCAGTCCTCAAGTTTCCAAAAATGACAAGAATGGTCCCTGTGTGATCCAAATGTGGAAAATTGCAAAGTGGCCCTTGGATTATTTAACCTTGGCAAGTTTTACCCTTGGAGTACTTTGGGAATGTTACAAATTCTACCCCTCTAAAATCAGGAAATTAAATTATGGTCCTTGTGCTAATTTACTACACCAAACGGACCCATTTTATTACTTAATCCAAAAACCAAACACAAACACAAACCCATCCAAACCCTGATCCACCAACATCCTTGATTCACAAAACCCTCAGGCCCAACCACACCTTGAGCCCAACCCCTTTTTTATTAGTAATAATCCCAGGGTCAAACAAAAGTCAAACATCCACCCCCTTCCCTCCTTCGTCCCCAACTTGCACTGCACCAGGTCCCATCCACCTCCCCCACTAGCTCCATCACATCCCACCGCCCAAACCCACCATGTACCTAACATCACTTCCACAATAAATGCACCCCCCAGTTGCAATTAAACAGGTCATTTGGTCAAACTGACTTTCCCGCCAAAATTGAACCAAGGGCTAGGATCTGTTTCAGGCATCCAACAGCTAGGATTTGAAGTGGGATTTGTGCACAAGAGTCCAAGGAACCCTAATTTTCAACTATAAAAGGGAGAGAAGCAGAAGTGAAGATGTTTAGATTATTAGTGTAATTGTAATATCGTTTTAGTAAAATTAAGGTTTTCTGTTATTTAATCCAGTTTCAAACGTGTACTCTTAGCTTATTTAGTGTAATTTCAAGTTTTATTAATATAAATCTCAAGTTATTTCAACAATTTCAGTTTTCATTCAAGTTTCTTTTTTTAGCAAAAATATGGTTTAAGCTTTTTAAGTTGTCACAAGTGTTTCACAAGCTCACTTAAGCTCTCTAATATAAAAGGAAATAATAAAAAGCAGATAAAATCAAGATCAAAAATATATTACAGGGTACCTTTGCATTTTGGACAGGAAGCTTTGGAAGTGGTCTAAATGGATTACCCAGAGGGACTTTAATAGCTTGCTTATAACAAACTAGAGCTTGTAGCTGCCCATTTGGGTGCCCTTGTTTAGCTAGGGTCTCAAGTAAGTTTATTTTTTCTAGTTTTCTTTAATTTCTAGTATTTACTGTAGCATTGCTTATCCTAGCTTATCTCTATGTTTTGTGTGCTTATTAGGTGTAATTATGTCTTATTGTAGCTTAAAATCAGTTGTTTGTTCATTGAATCTCATTGTACTCATAATCTTAGTTTAACTGTTTTTTAGCATAAATTGGAATCTTGGGCATTAGTAATTATAGCTTGTGTTTCTGTGCCCATTTAAGCTTATTAGATCATAATAAGTCATTAAAAAGCAGTTTCAAAGTCCTTAGTGTCCATTTGTTTCACAAACCAAAAATCAAGGTTCTTATCAGTGTGTTTGGATTTGCTGATCTCAGTGATCAATAGGGAGTATTTGTTGTTAGTTCTGGTTCATGCAAGTTTCTTTAGGCCATAATAACATAGTTTGATCATTAAACCCAGGCCTTGTTTGATAAAAAGTCAAAATCCAAGTTTATCCTCAATAAAAGTTCACTGTTAAGGTTTTTAGGTCCATAAGTGCTCATATCATTTCATAAGTTGGTAGTATAGCCTAATATAATCTCATTTTAGCTTAAAACTTCATTTTCAGTCATTAGAATCAAATCAAAGTTCACCAAAGTCAAAGTTTTCAAGAAACTCAAAAAGTCAAATTGTATAGGTTTCACAGAAATTCCAAAATTGCAAGATTTTTCATGATTTTATTTTTCAAAATTAAGCTTTGAGCTTTTTGGATATTAAAGTTTTTCAGCTGAGCTAGTGAATCCTCATTTCAAATTAATTTTAGGAATTTTTCTAATTGCTTATTGGAGTGCTTGTTTAGGCCTGCAGGGCAAGAACCTCCTCTGAACCAAGGAATTGACCAATTTTCATAAGCTCACCCTGAGCTTGTTTGTGGACCCCAGCCCCTAAACCTTAGCTTTTTGGATAGCTTATTAGTCCATTTCATTAGTTCAGTGCTTATCTAGGACTTTAGTAGCCTTACCCTTAGCTTATTTATTCCCTTTAGTTACCCTGACCATTCCTGAATCAGCAGGAACCACTCACCACTTTTCCCAAGCCTCTCTTTGCCTTATTAGTGGACCCCAGGGCTTGACCCTTGGCTTATTAGAAAGCCTCCCAGTCCAGCTTATTAGATTAACTTTCATTTTGGACCTTTGGTCATTCCTGTGGGCCCCACATAGGGCAACATATTGCCCTATTCTGGCCTATTTGGTCTGTGTGGTTTTGGTATTGCTTATTTTGCCCTTTCTCCTTATTCAGAGTGCTTATTCAGTAGTTTTTGCTTAATTTGTGTGTATCTCATGTGGTGAGAGCTTATTGTGTCCTGTGTAGCTTGTTTGTAGTTTAATCCACTTAAAATCCATTTTTAGCTTATTAGACCTTGTGCCAAACCATTAAGCTTGCACACAGCTTATTTTTAAGCTTCAAAAAAGTTTTTTTTTTCATAAAAGTCACTCATTTTCTGTATTAAAATAGTTGTGTAAAAGAAAAATAAGAAAAATCAAAAGTAAAAATAAGTGATAACTTCTATTTAAGCCATTTTGCCTTTTTTTCTGCTTTTCCAAAAAGCAATTTTCAATTTTATATTTTTCTTAAGTTTCTAATATATTAAAATAGTTTTAGAAAAAAAATCATAATTTTCTGAGTAGATTTAGTATTTATAATAATTAATTCAAGTTTAATTAGTTTTAATTAAAAAACCAAAAAAAAAAAAAAATTTCCTTTCTGCTTATTTATAAGCAATTGTGCTTTTTATATTTTTTCTAAGTTTTATAAATCATAAAGAATTTTTAGAAAAATTTTCATAATTTTCACTGTTCATTTGGTAATTTTTATAATTAATTTAGTTTAATTAGATTTTAATTAATAATTAAGTAATTAATATTTAAATTAGCTTATTTATAATTTTTATAAACTTTTCATAATTTTCTAAGTCATTTTAGTATTTTTCTTAATTTAAATTAGTTTTAATTAATTATTAAATAGTTCTTAATTAATATTAAATAATAAAATAATCAAAAAAATAATTTTCTTTTTTAGAAAATTTTCTTTTAATATAAAGTTTGTAAAAAAAATCATTTTCACCCCCTCTAGTTTATTTTAGCTTATTTCTCACATTTTTCCCTGTACGCAATGTTTATTTTAATTCTGATTTACGTTTTAAGTTTAATTACCTATTTGTTTCCTGTAATTGTTAATACTGTTAATCTAGCTTAATCTTAATCATTTCCATTAGTGTAAATCAATCCAAATCATTATCTGGTTACTTTCTCAATCACTGAATCACTCAAACGTTTTCCAAAATACAATTTCAATCTCGTTGGGACATAACGACTCGGGAACACACTGTGCTTACACCGGATCATAAATTGATCACTCCTCCTACTCCCTCATTGACTTATTGACCATACCTGGTTAACTAGTTGGTTTGGGAAGAATCAAAGGCTAATCGGAAACCATGTAGGCAGCCGGAAGTGGAGCCGTCACTCCATGAACTAAAGAAGGAAAGATGTTGCAATCGTCGGGGTTTTGACTTTTGATCAAACTAAGATCTTAACCACCAAAAATTTGTGTACATTGTTGTATTTTTGTTAAGGGTATATTTGTCTTTTCCTTCTGAATTTCTGTGTGCATATAAATATTCTCCGTGTACATATCATTTGCCTTAGAGAATAAGACCTAGCCTAATTGTATGGGGTTAGACGACCATTAGGGTTTTAGTATTTGCTATGTAATTCTCATTATAAATTTTGTTGAATGATAGACATAATACCTATGGGGTTATCATCATCTAACACATACTTCTTTTTCTACAATTTTCGTTAGATGAAGCACTTCACTGAACCACTTTCATTTAAGGACCTTCACTCGCCATCATCACACCCCGTCATGGGTTCACACGCCAAGATTGGCCCTTCTCGTGTGATCATCTTCACCATAACACCCCGCCTAAAATGTTTTAGTCTTAATACAATGTGTATTCGGAACTCGTGTTTATACGCGGGCCGGGTTTGAAAGTGATCATATTTTAAAAATAAAAATATGGTAAAACATGTTACATTTGCAATTTATATCCCAATCTAACTTAGGACATAATATATTTAATTGGCAGTGCTCATCACGTAGAAACATGTTGCAAATTGAAAAATGTTGGTCGTTATATCTCCGACATTCAATTCCATGCGTCATAATTAACGACCAAATAATAATGACCCTAACAACAACAGATCTTCATCGTTTCATTTCATCATAAAACCCTAACCTAACCTACATTTCATTCGATCAATCAGGTGTATTCATCGCTTAATTATCATGCATTCAGATTCATTATACAACTGTATTTTCAAATTATATTAGCTAATACATTGTTACAGAACGTGACCATTGCATGATTTAAATTTTAGGTGGATTTGATTATATTTCTGTTGGTTAGTATGTTGCACGTACCGTCAACGATCGAGGAACAATTAATATTGAGAGCTATTAAGGAAGAATGTTGTTGGGAGAGTCTCCCTAAACGGCTTCAAGCAAGTTTGGTTACAAAAGAAGAATGGCATCGAAGGTTAACCTTTACTTATCAATTTATGTTGGAAATGCATGTTACAAGCTATCTCTACACATTAGTACATTGCTAATAAGGATTAATAATGATTAAATGGAGCATGTTGGTTGAATTTCTAGTAATGTGACTATCTAAGGTGTACATGAGATGCTTAGATATACAAAATGTTAAACATAACTATATTCGGATGCAGTTAAACTAGTCATGACTTTCTCGTTTTATTGACTAAAAATTAATACTACTTTTTTTAGAGAAAGTATACAACTGCATTTGCTTAATGGTGGATGCTATGTTTGCTGGTTCAACTAGTTTCTTGTAATATTTGTGTAGAATTCTCTGACTAATGACGAGTTAGGGATGATCTTGTGGTTGCGGATCAACCTATAATGTAAATCGGTGCATTTTGTGGGACTGAGGGAGTATCACTACATATGTATCCTGTTTGGAAAGTGGAAAAAACTATTGCCTTTTTTGGTCATTTGTTTGATGACTTATAAATTCACAAAGAAGTTTTTAAACTTATCCCTTTCATAACCTAGAGAAAGTAAACTTTGAGATGTTCTCTATTGAATATGCATACACTTATTTGACCTTCAATGAACCACCAACAAGGTGGCATGGTGGTCATTTCTCTTGATGTCCTCACAAGAGGTCTCAGTTTCAAACCTCACTAGGTAAATATCTTGGGAGTGGTCAAGGAAAGGGTCAAAAACGGTCACAGGATACCCCGTCTGAGTCAAAAACTCACTCTCCCCGGAGAACCCCATCCATTTGCGCGTTTATTGTTTGACCTTCAATGAAATTCTTAGTGGGATAGTCAACTTTAAGAACTTAATAGAAATGCTTGTAGTAGTGATGATAAACTATGATTTTTTATGATTTTAAAAAAAGTTTCGTGGAACAGTAATCCTCTATGGATATGAGCTTACTGTTCGTCAAATGTAAATTCATACATCTTATCTCATGCTGCGTTACTTATGTAATTTAATGGTTATTCACTTCTTTACACAACTTTGTATGCAGAACGCCTAAGAAATCACTCATTTCATCAAATATAATAGATTTCCTTATCATTCTTCTCTATAATATATATATCATATAGAACAAAAACTCCTTTAAGGCTTTTCATTACTATATCCATTAGGTGTTCTAAGTTATAAAATTGTGTTCGTTCTTCAAATATTATGGAAAACAGTCTGGATGGTATTCATTCGGTGTTCTAAGTTATAAAATTGTGTTTGTTCTTCAAGATCATATTGCTGTGCAGGATCATTGCACATTGTATAAGGAGAAGGCTCCTATGGCGCACTTCTTTTGTGCGTAAAGTATGTAAAGAAGGTGAATATTATGAGGATATGATGCGCTATCTTCGAAAGAACTTGGCAGTAAGCATTTAAGAGAGATTGTTATTTTTATATGCGTACACGTGCTGCAGAGTGTTCTATTTACTCTTTAATGCTCAGAATTCAAGTTTTATCCTTGATCATTTGTACTCATGTTGTTCCAATACGACCTTACTCTGAGTGAAGTGTTTAGTTTTGTTCTTATTAGTTTCCCTTGACTAAAAGTTGCAAATAACAATTTTTTTTTTCTTGCAGCTGTTTCCATATCATCTTGCCGAGTATGTCTGCCGTGTGATGAGGGTTTCTCCATTCAGATACTATTGCGATATGTTATTTGAAGTCATGAAAAATGGTAGTGAGCTTTTGCATTATAGGATTTTGTTTATTTAACTTGTAAACTACCTTATGATGCTACTCCCTGTGGACAAAACTCAGAAAAATGCACCCCCCCCCCCCCCCCCCCCCTCTCTCTAATGGGTGAAAGTTAGGCTATAAGCCAAAGTGCATGTGGCTCGCTCTGTGAGCCACCATCATACTGATATTTTCGATTTAGTAATTACAAACTTTGAAATGAGTATGATATAAACTTTCGTATGTTATGCCTTGTTTTCTATTTCCAGTAACACTGATCTTCATCTTACTTGCAGAACGGTCTTACGATCAAATTCCAAATTTTAGCGCAGCAGATGCCTTGCGGCTCACTGGGATAGGCAGAAATGAATTTATTGATATCATGAACAAGTGTAGATCTAAGGTAAAAATTTATAGTAGTATTTTACTATTTTGGTTTCAATGTGCTTGTATGACAAAAATATTACATGTGCTTTGCTTAACTAAAAAGAATCGAATTGTACTAAATAGTTCTCCAATGTGTGGATTGCAGCTGTTATATGTGTGATATTAGAATATAATAACTCTGCTTATGAAGAAATATGGAAAAGAAAATGCTGAAAATGCTCCTGCACCATATTACTGATATGGCTAGGCTATTATACATGTTAAAGAATATTATGAACTTACAAATAAGGATGCCTATAATAACTCCCTACACCAGGTCTGATTTGAATTCTTTGTCGAGTTGATATAGGCAGATGCATACAAACAGCCCCCAACAACAAATAAAATCTTCTTTCAGTGTCAACATTTTAGACTTTCAAAGGTTAACATTAATTCTCTGTCATAGTATGCCTTTATGACACCATATGGAAGAAGCAAAGTGTTCTTAAGATGAACTTAAAACTATAGTCACATTTTACTGTTTTTGTTTTCTATGTACTCAATTCGTTAGTAAATGAAGTTTGCTAACAGAACAGTCCTAGATTATATGCCATCCGGAATTTACTTTTCATGTTTCACATTACAATCTAAACATAGCTGGAAACATATTCTTTTTTATATCTAATTGCTCATAATGATTTTGGAGCTATTTAGAAAATAATGTGGAAGCTGAATAAGTCAATAGCTAAAGAATCATTGCCTTTACAACCAGTGGACATTACGATTGAACCTTGGTGGGGAGTTTGTCTTGTCAACTTTACATTGGAAGAATTTAAGGTGAGGTTTCTGTTTAATTTGTCTTCTACTAGAATGATTATCAAGATAAATTCCAATTCTAGTTATAAGAAAATAAAAACTACTCTGAAATCTGAATGCAGAAACTTTCAGAAGAAGAAAGTGCAACGATTGACAAGATATGTAAGGAGGAAGGAAACGCATTCATGCTCTTTGATCCTGTTGTCATCAAGGGTCTTCACCGTAGGGGACTAGTCTACCTTGATGTTTGTGTTTATGCTGAGGATCGATTTAAAGGTAATAGTTTGTATTTAGCATCATGACATCATAAAATCTGAAAATCTTATGCTTATGAGGAGATGATCAAGTTGTTATTGTTAAACTATTGGGTTCTTTCTGCATTTGTCCTCCATTTCTCATTGGTTCCTTTCTCGAAACCTCTAGATACAGAACTATGGATGGAGTCACGTAGATACAATGCTCATTTATATTGAATATTAGATAAAGCAGCATATATCTACGACATACACAAGCACATATGAAGTCATTCACAAATGTGCATAAAATTCCCAAATACACAATCACATGCAGATTTTCAACATGCATGCAGTCCCCATATATGAGGTTCAGAGTTTGAAAAATTAGAAAGAAGTTCATCCTACACACGATGTTTCGTTGATTGTGAACCCTTTCTTCTCATTCAATTCAGTAGAGGACTTTTATCTTCTTGTGTAGCTATCCGTTAGCTTATTAATGCACTTTTACGGCACTGGGGTAGCAAATAGCAATAATGATTTTTTTTTCTTTTTCTTTCCAAGTACGATATTATATTGGTATAGTGTACTTCCTTAGCATTAGTTTGTTGTGATTGTTCTCTAATTTTCCCTATTTTATGAAGTGAATGTTGACATGTCCATATTACAGTATGCAGACTAGAAGGGTTTGTTTCAAACAGAGAGCAGTCCTATGAAGACCCCATTGAGGAGTAAGGATATTGATTTTTTTTTTTTTTTTTTTTTAATTTTATCTAAGAAAGCAAACGAGTGAAGATCCTTATGTTACACTCTTTACTATGCAGGTTGCTTTATGCTGTTTTTGGGGTTTCAAGCGAGAATTCAACTGTTGCTGAACTGGCCACAACACTACAGGTCGAACTCTCTCAACTTCAAGCTGCTTCATCTTTTGCTTGTCGAATAGGATGGGCAGTAAAACTGATTGACCCTGGATCTATTCTTCAAGAAACATCTTCTCCTAGTTCTAGTAAACTCGGTGATGACGAAGATTCCCGTGCCAGTGTTGGCTCTTTAAACATGTCTGTTGATGGCAGTGTATTTCAGCAAGATGGGACAGATGGTCCTACTTCTGGTTATACTCGTGTTGCATTTGTTGTTGATGCTAACATAACATCTTATCTTATGATGGGGTCTGTTTCACCAGGTAGTATTTTACTCCTTCTGTACTGGTTTTATCTTTCTTACCATCTTCAGGAATATCAGCGTTATTATAATGTGTTAGAGTAGATGCTGAAAAATGGGTGGGTAGTGCGGGTTGGGCTGTTCAACATGTGTTCGGGTCAAAATGGGGTAACCTTTTGTATAGGTGGGTTCACCTGGAACACTTTTTGTCAAATAAAGTCAATTGTGTATTGACAAATATGTCTCAGATATGGTTATTAAATTATTTTGTTCAATAAGAGCGTATTGCTTGATGATATTCTAATTTTTAAATAAAATACTTTCCAAAATAAATCTAAATAAACTGATTTATGATGTTTTCTACATTAAAACACATTTTGGGTAACTTTAACCCGTTTCCTTTTTTAGCCTATTCTTATGGTTTTACCCATTTCACACATGGGTGTCGAAATTGTCATCTCTAGATTTTGTTACTCTATTATGATCTGCATGAAGGTCCGTTGACAGTTCTCCCTTCCTCTTTAATCTACATATAAAGTACTCTTCCCAATGTTATCTTTTTTGTTTTAAGTCAGTGCACTATCAGTTGTATCAGATACTGTCTTGCTGTAAGTCATTTGCGTGATATATATGTGTTTTGCAGGCTTAAAGTCTCATGCAGTAACATTATACGAGGCAGGGAAACTGGGTCATGCTAGCATAAACGATCTTTGCCAAGATCTTAGCTCATTAGAAGGAGCCAAATTTGAGGGTGTGCTTCAGGAATTTGCCAACCATGCATTTAGCCTCCGATGTGTTTTGGAGTGTTTAACATCTGGAGGGATTGCTCCTAACAAGGGGGACAAGCATGGTACGGATTATTCAAGCAATGACGAGACTACTTCTTTGACAACAGAAAAATCCCACAAAGAAGAGTCTGAAAATGCTGTTATTAATGAATCAGGCATACACGAAGATAATCATTCCACTATTCCTGTGACTGAAGATACTAATGATGCTAACTCTGTGTCTACAGTATCTGAATATGATAGTTGCAAAGGTGAAGATTCCAAATTGGATGATGGTGTTGTAGGTTCTGATGCTGGAAAAGCTACGACTAAGAGAACAAGGAAATATAATGTAGATATCCTAAGATGTGAAAGTTTGGCTACTCTTGCTCCAGCAACTTTGGATAGATTATTTCGCCGTGATTATGAGATTGTTGTGTCAATGTTACCACTTCCTCATTCTTCGGTACTTCCTGGTCCCAAAGGTCCAGTTCATTTTGGGCCTCCGTCTTACTCCTCCATGACACCATGGATGAAATTGGTATTGTATTCAGCTGTGCGTAGTGGACCATTATCAGTTGTCCTCATGAAAGGTCAATGTTTAAGGTTACTTCCTGCACCATTGTCTGGTTGTGAGAAAGCCCTTGTATGGTCTTGGGATGCATATTCAGAGGACAAGTTTGATGGGCGTTTGGTCAAAGGAAATATACTTTTACATTGTTTAAATTCACTTCTTAAACACACGGCTATATTAGTGCAGCCCTTAAGCAGTTATGACCTTGGCGAGTCTGGAAGATTGAGTACCCTGGATGTCCCTCTACCATTAAAGAATTCTGATGATTCATTTGCAGATATTGGGAAGGATTTAGGCCTTGATATGGATGAAAGTTCGAAGCTGAATCTTCTGTTGAGTAATTTAGCAGATAAGATAGAGTTATGGACAGTTGGTTATATTCGCTTGTTAAAACTCTATAAAGAAAGTGACCCCAACAGCTTTGCACCTGATGATAATGATGATAAATATGAATGGGTCCCACTGAGCGTGGAATTCGGAATTCCTTTATTCAGTCCAAATCTATGCAAAAATATATGTAAAAGAGTGGTTTCCTCACAATTACTTCAAACAAATTTGTTTACCGATTATCACAATGCAATGCAAGAAGTGAGGGGAAGGTTACAAAAGGTATGTTCAGAGTACCAAGCAACTGGTTCAACTGCAAGGATGCTTTATCAAAGAGATCAACCGAAAGGTGAACAAGAGTCAAATAAACTTCTTATGACCTACGCGAGTCAAAGATGGAATCCTCTCACAGATCTGTCTTCTCCAATTTCTGGAATGAGTGATCATCAAAGATTAAAACTTACTAATAGGCAACGTTGTGGTACCGAAGTCCTGAGCTTTGACGGAAACATATTAAGGTGTGTGTTAATTGATCTAATCCCATATGTTTGCAGGTGGTTTACCATCCTATATATTTCATAGTTCCCTCCTGACTGATACCGCCTGCCTTTGGTATTGTTTAACATAACATAGAAACATATCTATGAAAGGATTTATACAGCGTAGATACTTATAAATGTGTGATGTAACGAGACTATATTTTGGCTAGATTTTCTTACCTCTCTGCCTCAGACTCTCTTACTTTCTGGCCACACTCCTCCATAGAAGAATGGAAAAGCTAGAATTAAAGCATCTACTGTGACTCATTATAAATGTTCTCATACAATTTAGTGATTGGATTATATTTGTCTAATCATTGCATATAAACACATACAATTTAGTATAGGTGATGAGACACTTTGATAAACATAGACCATTGTGATCTAGATAGTCACCTTTATGCCCCGAATTAATGGAGTCTGCTGGTATTGTTAAGCTGACACGGCCCAATAAAAATACTGAAATGATCAACAACTACCATACTGGTTATATTATGGAAAAAATACTGATATTTCGTGCATACTGCAGATCTTATGCTCTTTCACCTGTCTATGAAACTGTCATGGATATGTTCGAAGAGGCCTCTGACCCAACTGGTGGCAAATCTGATGATATGGACAGCAAAGAAGCTATCCTTCCAGGTGTCAACCTTCTATTTGACGGATCTGAGTTGCGTCCGTTTGACATTGGTGCTTGCCTTCAGGCTCGACAACCAGTATCTTTAATTGTGGAGGCTTCACTCGCCTCTTCTGCGTCTTCTGGTATCAAATAGGAGGCAGATGCAAACTTGCATGCAAAAGTGTACATACAGAGTTCTATGTAAACTAATCGGGAGAAACAATCTTTGCTTTCGGCTTCAATTCTGCCATTTTGTTGATTCACTGTTATAAAAGCTCTGTAGTGCTGCTGAATGTTCAGGTATGTAATTCTATTCTCTTAAAACATTATTTAACACTTTAAAACACAACTTTACTCTTTTGCATTGTGGGTCACCAACCGTGTGATTCTTTTAAACACGAAAGGAATACGAGTCAATAGATTTTTTCTTTATAAAAATTGAAGAAAAAAACAGACATGAGTTTGGTGGTTACTTTGATTGTTAGCATAATCCTTACTCGCTCCTTTTTTACCTCGATATTGATCTGCGTCGTTGGTTATCATAACCGTCCCTTTCTTTTAGTTTACAGTCCCTTGTAACCTCAAAAGACACGTACAGACTTTCAGTACAAATTGCTGTATTGTCTCACTTCAAATTTGACAACATCAATGTTAAGCTCAAAAGACAATACACAAAAATTTTGGTGTTTCATCTGTATAAAATTGATTATCACATGTCTAAATTGAAACTGCGAATTCATGCAATAACTACAAAGATGAATTAAAGATTCGCTGATTCGGTGAAGTAAGTGAAAGGTTTTTCCTATTGAGCTTACCTGGGGAGGGTGAGTCACTCAGATGTTCAGCATATCCGAGGTATCCTCGTGGCCGTTTGCCTAGCCTCCTCCAAATGTGTATCTAGTAAGGTTTGAACCCTAGACCTCTTGTGAGGAGGTTAGGTCCCTTACCACTAGGCCGTTTGGTGGTGGTTTAAGCTTCCATAATTCAGAGATCATTCAACATGATTGATAATTAGGAAAAAGTTTAGGGTTATTAGCACGAAATGTCATCTTACGTTTTTTTACGTTTTCGTCTGTTTTCTTTACGTTTTCGTCCATTTTTTTTACATTTTCTTCAGTTTTTTTGTTTTCGCTTTTTTTTTACGTTTTCGTTCGTTTTCTTTTATGTTTTCGTCCATTTTTTTTACGTTTTCGTCCATTTTTTTATGTTTTCGTCTGTTTTTTTTTTACATATTCATCCGTTTTTTACGTTCTGATTCGTTTTTTTTTACGTTTTCGTCTGTTTTTTTTTACGTTTTTGACCGCTTTCTTACATTTTCTTATGTAAGATAACATAAGAAATATAGAATACCGTATAAAAATGTACAAAAAAGGTAGAATGACCTGTATGACCCAAACCGACCCAACCTAACCCGTTTGTCACCTTTAGTTTTATATGTTTTCGTACGTTTTCATCTGTTATACGTTTTCATCCGTTTTTGAATGTTTTTGCCGTTTCCTTACATTTTCTCCGTTTTTATAACGTCCGAAAATGGACAAAAACATAAAAAACAGATGAAAACGTAAATAAAGTACGAAAACGTAAAAAAGCAGAGTAAAACGTAAAAAGCAGGCGAAAACGTCAAAAAACGGACGAAAACGGAAAAAAATAGACGAAAGTAAAAAACGGACGTAAATGTAAAAAAATAGACGAAAACGTAAAAAAGACGAAAACTTAAAGAAACGGAGTAAGACTTAGAAAAACGGACGAAAACGTAAACAAACAGACAAAAACGTAAAAAACGGACGAAAACGTAAAAAAAAAGAAAAAAACGTAATAAAACATAAACGTAAAAAACGGAGTAAAACATAAAAAAATGACGAAAACGTAAAAAAACAGACAAAAATGTAATTAAAAAAAACGGACGAAAACATATGATAATGAGATTTTAAGTTATTTACTAACGGTCGTTAGTATAAAGGACTAACGATGCCAAACTGGATACACACAATATCATGAATTCAAAAGGTCGGTGCCAAGTTAGAGAAAAAAAAATGCTATGTACAATGACAAAAAAATGGTAAATATGATAACTTTTTCGTGCCAATAACCAAAAAGTTCAAGCCTGTCCATAGGTATAAAGCAGTCCCCAGTATGTTAGATCATAAGTTATTTCTACGCTAGCTTTACAGGTTGGGCACATATATATGTGTGTGTATGTTTATGTGTGTGTGTATATAATAGACGCATGTCTATCCTCTTTATATCTTTAGTTGATTCCTCCAATTTGAAGGGTTCAACATGCCTTCAAGTTTAACGGGAAGAGCAATGGGTCAACATGCCTTCAAGTTGAAACATGTCATTTTTAGTTCAAGTTTGATTGGGTTGCCAGCAAACACAATTTTGAACGTTTCTTATAAAGAGAATATTAACAATTTTTATCTAATTATGTAAAATGTGATTACAAAATAATATTCCGATAAATATCGGGAGGTGATATGCACACCACAATAAGTGATGTGCACAGCACATACATACATATATGATGTTATACTTTTTGCATTACATGTGTGATTTTGTGATGTGCACATCATTTATTATAATGTGCATATCACTTCCCATATATTATTATCTAAGTTTTTGAATGAAAGCATATTAAAGAGTTAATTGTAGGGTAAAAGCTATAAAATACCATCGTACTTTCAAAAATATACCAAGTTAAACCATGTACTTTTTTATTGCTTACTTGGCCAACGAACTTTCAAATTTTTATTCGACTTGAACCATATCTTTTCTAATTATCCACGTGTAATTTCTTTTTATTTTTTTTAAATAAATAAGATATGGTTCAAGTCGAATAAAAATTTAAAAGTTCGTTGGTCAAGTAAGCAATAAAAAAGTATATGATTCAATTTGGTACATTTTTGAAAGTACGATGGTATTTTATAGCTTTTACCCTTAATTGTATGGAAAACAAACTTTAACCCATTTGGCCATCTCTAAATAGTTCATTCAATAGGTTTGAGATAAATGACAAACAAATCAGCTCACTCATAAACATATGGCTAACACTCATCTCCGCAACACATCCTTCTTTAGTTAATGACGGATTTTGTACAAAATCTGTCCAAAACACTTGGCTTTTTTTAAAGGGAGAATTTCATATCTCTTTCTCTTTTCAACATTAATATCATATATACTCAAAATACAACAATTGAGTGCCTTTTTTGTATTGTTCTTTATTGGGATAATTGTGTAAAATGTATCTACTTGTCACCGTTTGTAGTTGTGTATACCATTGTTCGAATCCGATTATTTTGTGCACATCTTTTCAAATTTTGATTATTCTGTGTATCCATTTTAAAAAATAGTGATTTCGAGATTCCCAAAAATACGTATTGATACACAGAATAATCAAAATTTGAAAAAATGTGCATGAAATAAATGGATTCGAACAATGATACACATAACTACAAAAAGTGACAAGTAAGATACATTTTTAAACAATTAGCCATTTTTTATTATGTAAGGACAAAGCAAAAACCACAAATTAAATATCTATATTAGTAAGAATATACACTTCATTTTTACCTAGTGAGAATCCTCTATAAGAGCCTTCTACATTTCTTTTCCTGAATTGGTGCTTCGGTCAACTAACATGGACTTTTATAATGCAGTTTCTGGAGGAGCTATGGTTAATAGGCAACACATGTGCTGTAATAACAAGCTTAAGAGCAGACCATTTGTTTGCTCAAATATGGGCACTATATCGACCAAAGAAACATTGAAAAGAGCAGTTTTAGTGATAGCTTACGAAAAAAATCTAAAGAACGATTTCCAGGATAGCAGAAATAGTAAATTTTCATCATAGTCAATATATTTTGTTGATTAGAGTGTTGTTCGCATACATATGAATCAAAATGGTGTCAATAGCACTCAAGAAAAAAGTTTCATTTGTTTTTGCACATGGTGTAAGAAGAAAAGTAGACTAATGTTCTAATATTATACTTCCTATTACATCTACTTGCATAGCTGCCTTTATATGTTGATATTTTTTTTTTGCTGTATATGTTATTAGAGCATTAGGTGTGGTAATGTCGACACCCGCGTTAGACTTTGGATCACAATAGGTCATATTACGTATCTGTGAAGTTTAATTTTATTTTTTTTTTTGGAGAAAGGAGGATCGGTCGCAAAAGTTTATTGATTAAGAATATTATGTGCACGTACCAAATGTAATCAGTTTAAGAAAACATAGCATCATTATATTGTCCATAAAATTTCGTATCTACCACTTAGAAACGATTCGGTTAGTTATAACAGAAATTGAACTTAATTTTGAGATAACTCAAAAAGCAATGTAAGCATTTACTTTAAAGAAAATATTATTTTGAAGAATAAATCTCAAGAATAAAAATAAAAAATAAAAAATAAAATCTAGACTAAACCGATAAACATATATTACACCTATTTTAAACCCAAAATCACAATACTCCATCCCTCTCAAAATTTTGTCAAGAAACAAAAATCATTTGGGGTCAGTTCAATTTTTAACCACTCAAATAGAATATTCTTTCACTAAATTCTCTAGTTTTTACTTAAAAAGACGAAACATGTAAAAATTGACAAAAAAAAGATAAAAACGTGATAAAAATAGACGAAGACGTAAAAATGTTCATATAGTTTTCTCCTAAGACATATACACTGGCTGGTGAGCCCGATTTGATATATAACAAACGTAAAAAAATGGCAAAAACGGATAAAAAAAATAAGAAAACAGACAAAAATGTAAAATAGCGGACAAAAACGTAAAAAAATGGACGCAAGTGTAAAAAGATTGACAAAAACGTAAAAAAATGGACGAAAACGTTAAAAAAACGGACGAGAACGTAAAAGAATGGAAGAAAACGTAAAAAGATTGACAAAAATGTAAAAAAATTGGACAAAAACGTTAAAAACAGACGAGAACATTAAAAAATAGACGAAAACGTAAAAAGATTGACAACGGTGCAAAATATTAACAGAGGGACTAAAGGTGCAAAAAATAAGGATTTTTTTAGAAAATAAGGACTAACGGTGCAAAAAATATTAATGGAAGGACTAACAGGCAACTAACTTAACGGATAAACTAACAACTCATCCAAATTAGAGACTAAATGTGTGACAAGTTCAAAAATATGTATCTTTAGTATAATTAAAACGAGTTAGGGACTAAACTTGAAATATGAGTAAACCACAGGGACCATTCGTGTAATTTTTTCTAAGATTAATAATCAACGTATGGGACTATGGGAGTGGGAATCTTGAGCCATTTGTTCAAGGCTAATGATTTACACACTCACAAAATTTATTTGCGCACTCAAAATACAAGCAGTTAAAGAAGAATATTTAATACTATACAGTAAAACCTCTATATATTAATAACGTTGGGACCGGTATATTTTATTAATTTAGTGAGATATTATTCTATTGATAAATTAATAATTTATTAATTTAAAGAGATTTTACGTATAATCTTTAAATTTTCAAGTTCAATATACTAGTTACAATGTATACTAGTCTTTAGTTATAGACGAAGAATAAATTAGAAAAACAACTTCCAATTAACATTTTGTGAATGTTTCAATTGAATTTGTCAAGTTCATTGTTTTTGAATAAGTAGAAACTTAGGTTGTGTTTGGTTTTTAAAAAGAGGCTTTTAGCAGCCTCTGAATCTGAACCGTTCAGATACGGTTAGACATTTTGGCCGTTCAGACCGTTTGTTTTTTTTACAGTTCAGACGCAGTCAGAGGCAGTAAGATCTTAATGGTCTATACTTGAGAGGGGTGTCTTAATGCCTCTTGTTGAGACAAAAATAACCCAAAAAAAATTAGTACGAGCAAACAAATGTGTGGTTCAAACATGAGTTTTTTTTCCCGTTCAGATGCGGTCAGATTCAGACATTTACGCCTCAGATTCAGATGTGCGGTTCAGATTCAGATGCAGAACCTCTTAAAAAACAAACACCACCATAGTTTCATTTTGAAAAGTTCTAATTAGGTATGCTTTTAATTGAATTAATTGAATTTGTACAAGTTTCAGTTACGCATGGCCTCTATATATATAGGATTTTTTAGTAATTATTAATTTATAGTTTCGTTGGGACCAATATATATACACTGGGGTTTCAAAAAAATTATTATCTTATTATTTTATCGATTGGGGTCCAAATTTGTACTGGTCCCAAGTTGAGACCAGACAAATTATTAATTTTATCGAGGTTATTAATTTATCGAGTATTAATTTATAGAGGTTTTACTGTACAAATATTTAATGCAGAGATGGAGTGACCCAATCAATTTACAAAGTGTGCAAATCAATTCCCTTTGTTCAAGATGGTTTTACTTGTAACTGTATGTGTTCATTTTTTCATATATATATATATATATATATATATATATATATATATATATATATATATATATATATATATATATATATATATATATATATATATATATATAGTTAAGATCAAATAGGAAGAATAATCAAAATAGGAATGATAAGAAGTAACCACAACCACACATTTCAGATGCACCTACAAAAGTGGATGCATTTTCCTTCAAAATTTCCCTCCTAATTTGAAATGTGTGGCTAGAATTATATATATATATATATGAAAAATAATTAAAATAAGAAGGGTAAGAAGTAATTTTAACCACACATTTCATATATATATATATATATATATATATATATATATATATATATATATACGAGTGGAGTAGCCCGCGCGTTGCTGCGGGAGTGCCGTGTTGTCGAGTGGGATATAGAGTTTGTAAACATGCGAATTTAGTTCACCATTTTACATGTAAAGAGTATACGTAATTGCGATTTTATAAAAGGAAAAAATCATTAATCTAATGTATAAGTCTTTGAAGTAAAAACAATATACAGATCATCCTTAGAAATTGTTGCAGATGCATATAAGAGTACCTGATTTTTAGAAGTTGTTCCAATGATTTTGCATAACAACACTAATTCCAACTACACTTTTCCATCCTCAGAACCCTTTCCTCCATGCTTGTGTCACCTCTATAGTAATTAGAACCGGTCATTATACAAAGGGAAAAACTTTAAAGCTTACAGTAAGAGACTTTGATCACGTATATAGTGATGACCACATATCTTATATATTTGATATACCATAATTTACAAATATAAGAAACATAAAAATATCCCTTCTGGCAAAACTCATCATCTTTGACTTTCAATGGATATAGTAAGAGACTTGCCATTAGTAATTTCTGCCATTACTAATTTCTGGGATTCTATCTTTGACTTTCAATGGATACCCAATCTAATGTATTCATAAGTTGAGGTCTAGCATCATTATCCCATATATATATATATATATATATATATATATATATATATATATATATATATATATATATATATATATATATATATATATATATATATATATATATATTTTTTTTTTTTTTCTAAATCGGCGGTACACATGCATGTAAAAGTCGTGGGTTAGCAAAAAGAGCGCTTCAGAAGGCTGCAAAATTAGATAAGAAATATAAGTCGACTTACACATCTATGACATCAACTCATCAAAATGCATCTATCAAATGATCTCATCAATTGAGGTGCCTAGTTGAATCAAGTGTTCAGTTACTTACCTAAGCAAAAAGGTTCAGTCAAGTGAGATCAAATGGTTGTTGATCATTTGCAACCCTGTTTTCAATTTGTCTCTTATTGCCTTCCTCGTTCCAAATTGAAACACGAATATATATACGCCTGCATAAGATTCTTTACGAAACAAAAAATGAACACATATTAGGTACTACCAAATATCAGTAGTCCGAATTGAATTACAACAACGTTTTTGGGTACAAACAAACTGTAACAGTTTTTCTACATTTGACCCATATGTCAAAGTGTTCACCTCTAAGGTGCAGACCAATTGCTATGATTGAAAAGCAATACATGGCCGAATAGCAAGTTTAAACAGTGCACATACGTGTTAAGGTGGCATCGAATCAATTTCTACATATGACTGAACAGTAAGTTTGAGCTCTTTATCCGCTTCAAGAATCCCTTCTCCTTTTAACCTGTTAGAAAGCTAAGGCTAAGTATACTGAAATGAATACATCATTATTGACATGCTGGTAAAGTAAGTAACAAAGACAATCAGACACTTATCTTAATCGTCTTTTTAGAAACCTCTTGCTGCATTTTTATGTATCCATTTTCTCCCTATTCAGGTCCCCAAGAGTTATTGACTATCTAGTAAATTAACAAAGGAAGTCGAATCCCGTTGACTAACCTGCAACATTCATTGCAATAATTAATACTAAGGTACTAATAATTTTAGGAGCTTAAAGTTATGCCACATTAAGGTTAAATTTAAAACTTTTGGTTACAGTTTATGAAACACATTTGGTCAAAAGTCAATCCAACTTCTTTCAATTTGTACCTATATTTTATTTGCTTTGACTCAAACCCGCCTGATCCATTACCATAGTATCTACTTTACAAAGTAAAATAGAAGAAATTTCTGCCTATCGACTTAGTTTTACTGTACTTTAAACAGAATAAGGAATCCCAAACACCCTCTTAATAGTCAAATACTCAAATTCATAAAGACAACAACATACAAAGCTAAGTAAGAGTCTAGTGTCCGGGAGTGTACCAGCAATACATATCAAAAGGTTCTAAGGTGTGTTGCTTTTGTTTGGGTGCCAACAATATTGCAGATTCAATGGACCTATACAGCAGTAATGATAAATATAAGTATCTTCTAATCTACCTTCAAGATGCTAAAATACCGTAGTCATTTAAGGGGTGTTTATATTTGTGTTAAATGTAATGGGTCAACATGTTGAGCTTTAGCTATAACTAAAATGGGTCACACGCAACTTAATTAGCTACATTCCGAATATACTTGCAAATGTAATAATCTCAAGCCTTATATACATTTGTGATTTATATTTTTTTTGAAAATATCCAAAGTCCAAACATTGAAGCACAATAGTTGACTGCAAAGGGTAAATCCAAACAGCCCTAAATCTTATAATAAGTAATTTTATCTGCTGATATTTGTTTCCAACAAAATTACCTGATCACTAAAACACCGGTTCTTTAGCAGTCCACCTTCCCTGCTCACTTTTGTCATCAACTTCAGACCTTGACTTCATTTCAGAAGTAGCTCAGCTCAACGTCTGCGAATTGTTAAAATAAACAGTAACCATTCAAGCAAGACCGCTCACAAAGGTAAACAACTAAACTAAATTTCTGGATTATTCGGATTACCTCTGTCTCGGAGTATAGCGGGGCTAGGAGTAGACCATAACAGAGTCAAAAATGAGGCTCAGATCTGCCTAAGTGCATTCGATAAAGCCTAAGTTGATGAACCTCCTTTTCCACTACCCGTCGTATCTTCTAAAAGCAACCTCACAAAACTTTTCTTCTTCTGTTCCATACAAAATAAAATAAAAAAAATAGAATATTAAAATATGTTCTCACCTTTGTTATTCCAGAAAAAAGCATAAAACCATAGAAAATATACCGGACTTAGGAATCAGAATCAAATTATTCTAGTCTTTTGAGATAAAAACTGGACAAACCTCTTTTGAATCTTCAGCATCTGCTATGGCCCTGAGGACTTCCTCTAGTCGCTTAAAAAGGCCATCATATTAAATCCTATTTACTTTGACAGAATCACTATTGTCTATATCCCTTGGGCGCTACATACCCGACTTGCGTTTCATATCCAATTGTGTTCCATATCCATCTTGTGGTATACACCTTAGAATTTTATCCCACTTTTCTGAGTCCAACATATTCATCTTTGAAATCCAAGCAACCTGAGACACCGGCATGTGATGCATTGCATCAGTTTTCGGTTGGCCACCACCTAATGGCCGCATTTTTACGTGCTTATCACAACCGCAACTGTGATATGGAACCTGACCAGAAATATAAAACATGTAAATGCCAAGCCGCACACAATATGACAATTACTCAAATATAGGTAACTAAGTATTTGATGTCCGTGTATACTCAATTGGTACCATTAAATTGTGGCATAATGAGTTGTCGTGCAAGTCGGGTAATATTACAGAATGGGTAGACCTTTATATTTTGGGTCGAAACAACACTAAACTGATAAACTTTTTATACTATAAGAGTAAACTGAAAGCTTATATTTACTGAATCAAATCGATCTTTGGTTCAGAATCAGAAAACGTCATCGACATAACTAAACTACAACATTTCAAAAAAAAAACATCAAGTCTACCAGCACTCAAAACCTACTTCTGGTGTCATATAAGCTAAAATCAGCCAAATATAAACCAACTTACAGTAAACATCTAAAATAATAGCCTTATTAGTTTCGCTAAATTAGGTTCCCAAAACATAGTAAATATAAATATATCACTAATTTTAGATGTTTTAGTGATCAGGTAATTTCGTTGGAAACAAATATCAACAGATAAAATTACTTATTATAAGATTTAGGGCTGTTTGGATTTACCTTTTTCAGTCAACTATTATCACTCATCTCCTGTAAATATAAAGATATCACTAATTTTATAACCAATTCATCCAATAGTCACTCATCTCATGTAAAAACATAAAGCATACACAATCAAAAATATAAATAATTATAGCTTAAGTATATAAGCTAAATGAAAGCAACATATGTAAAAACAAAGAAAAAAATCTTTAGAAGGTAGATGCAAAAATAATCAGTAAAGCAACCGGCAAAACAAACCAAGAAAACCCCCAAATTAAGAAAACTCTAATTTGAAATAAAGATTAAAATAAAACAAATATCTAAATTAAATCATGAATTAACCAAAAATAAATCATAGTGAAGCATACAGAGTAAAAAAAAAAACTTACATATGACCTTCTCACAATTAGAATTATCAGCTCTTGAATTTGTAGTTGGTTGGAAATTTGGGTATTTTTTGGATTTTAATCGTGTTTTATAAGATGATACCTGATTTTGTATGTGGGAATATGGCTGGAAGA